>CM052797.1:24963955-25102235 GCA_028533885.1 Nasua narica | reverse complement strand
CAATGGAATACTATGCAGCCATCAAGAGAAACGAAATATTGCCATTTGCAACGACGTGGATGGAACTACAGGGTATTATGCTAAGCGAAATAAGTCAGTCAGAGAAAGATAATTATCACATGATCGCTCTGATATGAAGAATTTGAGAGGCAGGGCAGGGGGTTATGGGGGGGTGGGGAAGAGAAATGAAACAAGATGGGATGGGGAAGGAGACAAACCATAAGAGACTCCTAGACTCACGAAACAAACTGAGCGTGGCTGGGAGGTGGGGGGAGGGTAGGGCTATGGACATTGGGGAGGGTATGTGCTATGGCAAATGCTGTGAAATGTGTAAGCCTGATGATTCACAGACATGTACCCTGGGGCAAATAATACATTATATGTTAATAAAAAATTTAAAAAAAAAGGAAAAAAAAAAAAGGAAAGCCACCTATAGAATGACATATTTGATAAGGGACTTATATCTAGAAAATATGAAGAACTCTCACAATTCAACAGCAAAAAGACAACCCAATTTTAACATGGGCAAAGGGGGTGCCTGGGTGGCTCAGTTGGTTAAGTGTCTGACTCTGATCTCAGTTTGGGTCATAATCTCAGGGTCATGAGTTCAAACCCTGTGTTGAGCTCCATGCTGGCGTGATGACTAGTTAAAAAAAAATAACGAAAAGTAAAATGGGCAAAGGATCGTAATAGCCATTTCTCCAAAGAAGATATACAAATGGCCAATAAGCACATGAAAACACGCTCAACATCATTAGCCATCAGGGAATTAATTGCAAATTAAAACCATAATGAGGGGCGCTTGGGTTGAGCATCCAACTCTTGTTCTTGGCTCAGGTCTTCCTCTCACTGTTGTGAGTTCAAGCCCCATGTTGAGTTTACTCTGGGCACGGAGCCTACTTAAAAAAAAAGAAAAACTGAAAAGTCAAAACCATGATGAGATACTACTTCATACCCATTAGGATGGCTACAGGTACAAGATAAATAATAACAAATGTTGGCAAAGATGTGAAAAAACCAGAACCTTCATATACCCCTGGCAGGAATGTAAAATGGTACAGTCATGTTGGAAAACAGTCTGGCAATTCTTCAAAAGGTTAAATACAGAGTTACCATATGACCCAGCAATGTCACTCCTGAGGGAAATGAAAACATATGTCCACAGAAAAACTTACACATAAATATTCATAACAGCATTATTCATAATAGCCAAAAATGGAAACAACTCAAATGGAATTCACCTGATTGAATGGATAAAGGTGGCATATCCATACAACAGAATATTTTTTGGCAATAAAATGGAGTGAAGTACTGACACATGCTACAACATGGACGAACCTTGAAAACATGCTAAGTGAAAGAAGCCAGATACAAAGGCTACATATTGTATGTTTCCCTTTATATGAAACATCCAAAATAGGCAAATCCATAGAGACAGAAAATACACAAACTAGGAGAAAATGGGGTGTGACTGCCAAGGGTTTTGAGTTTCTTTTTCAGGTGATAAAAATGTTCTAAAGTTGATCATGGTGGTGATTGCACAACTCTGAATATATTAAAAAACACTGAATTAGGGGCACCTAGGTGGCTCAGTTGGTTAAGTGTCCAACTCTTACTTTCAGCTCAGGTCATGATCTCATAGGTTAAGAGATGAGCGCCACTATGGGCTCCATGCTCAGAAGGGTGTCTGTGGGAGATTCTCTCCCTCTATCCCTCCTGCCACTTGCAAGCTCCCATGCCCTCAAATAAATAAATAAATAATTGAGCTATCTTTTAAAAAAGGACAAAAACCAATCTACTGAATTATATGCTTATTTTTTAAGATTTTATTTATTTATTAGAGATACAGAGAACGTGCGTGCACGTGAATGGGGTGAGAGGCAGAGGGAGAAGGAGAGAGAGAATCTCAAGCAGAACCACCGCACCCCTCTGCCGAGTGCAAACCCAGATACAGGGCTCAATCCAAGGACCCTGAGATCATGACTGAGCCGAAATCAAGAGTCAGACGCTGTACCAACTAAGCCGCCCAGGCACCCCTATATACTTTAAATGGGTAAATTGGATGGTATGTGAATTACATCTCAATAAAGCTATTATTTACAAAAAAGGAGCCCATTAAGATTTGCAGCACTGGTTCAAAACCAAAAGGGAGGAAAGGCAAGCACCCTGAGCAGGAACATCCTGTCCATACTGCCACACACAAAAGGCAAAGTAGGACTGGAGAAGGAGGAAAGCTATACCTCATATCTAGCACCATCGATAGCATGCCCCAAACACCCAGGCTCCTTTACTACCTGAATTAACACAAAGCAACAGCCAGACAAATTCAGATCTTGACTCATTGCCTTCTGGGATTCTTCTCTCATCTCCTAGTATCCTCAGTCTTATTTCAACATCATTAGCTATCAGGGAAATTAAATAGAATTTTAATTTTTGTTATTTTTATTATACCTTCTCACAAGATCTCTGCCACCATCTTTATGCTGATAATCCAAGCTGACAAAAGAGAAACACAAATGCAGCTACAGTATCAAGTCATAGTGTAACGAGCTGAGAGTACAGTGAATAGCAGACGGTGTGGAGAGGTATAGGAGAACAAAAGACAAAAAGTTTCAATGTCAAACTAGAGAAAATTCATACTCTACTCCACTCTAGGGAAGCCAGAGTGACTCCCAAACCTGTCACCTTTTCTCCACCGAGTTCCATCACTTGGGGAGGACAGTCTGAATTGTCAGTATCCACAGCCACCTTCAGAAGACTTCATCTCACGGTCAAATCCATGTTACATGGATAGGTGTCTGTTAGCCAGTCAGTCTACCAACTTATCTTATCACTATTTATTTATTTATTTATTTGACAGAGAGACAGCGAGAGAGGGAACACAAGCAGGGAGAGGGGGAGAGGGAGAAGCAGGCTTCCTTCCCAGCAGGGACCCTGATACAGGGCTCATCCCAGGACCCTGGGATCATGACTTGGGCCGAAGGCAGACGCTTAACCACTGAGCCACTCTATCACTAATTATTTTGTCAAGAGTTTCCTGCTTTCTCCTTCTCCTGCTTTCCTGCTTTCTCCAACAGCAGTTGATACTGACCTCATACTACAAGTGTTCTACTATGACTGACACATCTTCACTGAGAAGGGACCATCTGCCCAGACCCAGCAAGCTAAAAGCCTCATTCACTCCCAACCAGGCTGCTCAATCCAGGGCCCACTGTAGTCAGCCAAAGGTATGTTCTGCTCAGCCTGGCACATTCAAGTGCTATACCCTGCAGGACCCAAGCAAGAAGGCATAGAAAAATACAAAGGATTTACCTGGTACATGCCAGTCGGCACTATTCTGTAAGTAAGGTATAAGTTGTTACTCTTGGAACTACCTTCATGCTTTAAAAAGAAATATCACTACTTTAACGGAGACTTACTATTTCTTTGTAACTACGGATACCAGCTTTCAGTATCCTTGTCTCTGAGAGCACTGGGAATTAAAATCAGCAATTTCAGAAGAATCATCGGAAATTAAAACTGAAAATGACCTCAGAGATAAAGTATAGATTAAGGGGGCAAATTGAAATAGCAGAGAATCAAACCAAGTACGTTATGTTATGGGCCATGTTCAATAGAAGCTGTGACTAGGGCGCCTGGGTTGCTCAGTTGGTTACGCAACTGCCTTCGGCTTGGGTCGTGATCCTGGAGTTCCGGGATCGAGTTCCGCATCGGGCGCCCAGCTCCATGGGGAGTCTGCTTCTCCCTCTGACCTGCTCTCTCTCACTTTCTCTCTCTCTCAGATAAATAAATAAATAAAATATTAAAAAAAAAAAAGAAACTGTGACTAATAGCTTTATAATTCCAGGAGCAAATCTGGTGACCAATTCACTAATAAACCCGAATCCACCATTTATTGTGGAAATAAAGCTTCTGCCAATGTTTGCAGTAATGAAAGGAGTTTAATCCAAGTGATGATGTCTAGATTAATTATGGAATTAATTATGACTGGAATAGTCTACTGGTATACCGGGATTCACTCATTCTTTCACAAATAATTTACTGAAGGTCTGATATGTACTGTTCTAGGTACTGGAGACACAGCAGTCAAGAAGACAGAGAAGTACAGCTATCTGACTCCAGAGCCCCAACTCAACCATTATACTCCGCTCCTTCAGAACATACACTTGATGATCTCAGTAATAGCGATGAACTTGCCCTAAGTCCGCCAGACTCTGAGCTAATGCTCCTGTAGGAAAACCCTTTTATAAGAGTCCTGGACAGGGCTATGAATTCAGTTTACACATGATCTTAGCCAAAAGGCCAAGAAGCCATTGAATTCAGTTTATATGCTGGAAACGGTAGGATCAAAAGGATTAAAACCATGATCCTAGGGTCCTGGTCCACGTATCATATATACCAATACAAGGCAATAATATTCCCAAAAATTATCCCCCAGAAAAAAAGAGAGGGGATATAACAAGTCCCTATAATGTGTGTCATGTTAAAGGGGCACTATTTAAATTCCTTTACTGTGAACAACGGCCTCAATCAATGCTGTTTTTTTGGTGCATATGGAGAGCACCAGACAGAACTGGCATATCCAAAGGAAAAAGAAGAAATATAACACATACTTGGTTGCTGACCTCAAAATTCTAAGTGTTCGATGTTGCTGTAAAGAGGTCTTTAAAAAAGAATAAGTAAATGATTATGCTACAGAAAATGCATGAGATACAAGATGAATGGAAAAACAAACTGTGTTAATGTTATGCTAATAGATTTTTCTGGTTTAGGATAAACTTTTCAGTGACAATACCATACACTTAAAAAGAAGTAAAAATTGTGTGCTCTGGAAAACTGTTGGATTGACTCAGGAAGTGGCTCAAATGAGGACAAAGACACTGATGT
Organism: Nasua narica; assembly: GCA_028533885.1. NCBI lineage: Eukaryota > Metazoa > Chordata > Mammalia > Carnivora > Procyonidae > Nasua > Nasua narica. The sequence goes on along the minus strand of CM052797.1, from coordinate 25,097,348 downwards.
TAAAGGTACATGTGAAGAGTTTCACTAAATATCTATACAAGTATACACATATGTGATTTTTAGTATGAACAGATATGATCAAATTAATATATTAAATAACATAATCACTTGACCATTTCAACTCTATCCCTAAATATTTATGTGTTACACTACTCGTCCAAAATTATTTTCAGATCTTCTAGATGGAAAAATCCTAGGTCACTTATAATTAGAGTTGCCTTGTATTGATACATATACATTCACTAATATGGTGGACAATAGGATAAAATTTTACAACTAAGGAGTAAAAGGAGAAATAACTGACATTTATCAAGCACCTATGATATATCGGACCTTGCACTATCAGCATTTACATAAATTTTTCCATTTAATTTCCACTTATTACTGTGAGATGGACTTACAGGGACTTGCTTATGGTAATAGACTAACTCATATATAGCAAAGTTAAAACTCTAACCTGATCTCTCTGGGTTAGAGTCCATGTTCTTTCTACTATGGTATTAGTAAGCTTCACTTTGGAAAATTTCCCTCAGTGCTCTTGAAAGGATAGCATTTATCCGTGTACCTGAGTGTGGCCACTTCGTTTGGCCAACTTCACCCTAGTCTGGTCCAGGCAGGGCACATCCCCATAGCGGTTCTTCTCTAGGTTTCCTGGAGACCTGAAGAAAATAAAAACAGACAAACTAAAACAAAGACAAAGAAAAGGTGGAAGCAGCGTGTATATGTACATACAAAGTCCAGTGGTGCAAAGGTGGGTGACCGTTACCGTCGGTGTTGAAGACATGGAGCGATGATCTAGTCTATCCATATTCCGTATCATTTAACATTTTTTTAAAGATTTTATTTTTCTTTTAAAGATTTTATTTATTTATTTGACATACAGAGAGAGATCACAAGTAGGCAGAGAAGCAGGCAGAGAGAGGGACAGAGGAGGAAGCAGGCTTCCCGCCAAGCAGAGAGCCCAATGCGGGGCTCAATCCGAGGACCCTGAGATCATGACCCGAGCCGAAGGCAGAGGCTTCAAACCACTGAGCCATCCAGGTGCCCCTAAAGATTTTATTTATTTATTTGACAGAGTGACAGCAAGAGAGAGAATGCAAGCAGAGGGAGTGGGAGGGAGAGAAGCAGGATTCTCGATGAGTAAGGAGCCTAACACAGGGCTCTGGGATCATGACCCGAGCCGAAGGCAGATGCTTACCGACTGAACACCCAGGCGCCCCTCATTTAACATTTTTTTTTTAAAGATTTTATTTATTTATTTGAGAGACAGAGGAAGTGAGAGAGAGTATGAGAGGAGAGAAGGTTAGAGGAAGAAGCAGACTCCCCATGGAGCTGGGAGCCCGATGTGGGACTCGATCCTGGAACTCAAGGATCATGACCTGAGCCAAAGGCAGTTGCTCAACCAGCTGAGCCACCCAGGTGCCCCTCATTTAACATTTTTAATATGTATGCATTCCTGGGCAAATAAAGATATTTTCATTCGAAAGAGAAAATGAGAGGACATAGGGGTATAGCACCAAAAAAAAATCTGGCTGCTAAGAAAACTAAGTTCCAGTTTAACATGGTAGGTTGACAACATAAGTTTGACTCCACTAGAAAATCACAGTAAAGGTACAAACCCCAAAAGTGATGGCAGAGACATCAGCAGACAAAGAGTGAAATCCATTTGGCAGAGAGAAAACAGATGGAGGAATTTTGGCTGACTTGGTCAGATGCAGAGAACTAGGACCCACAGAGGTAACTACAGAGAGACATAATGACTCACTCTCAGCACTCCCACACCCTGAAAAGCAAGGTGAGGCACAGGGTTAAAAACAGAGGAATAAATGAAGATCTGAATGACAGACAGTGAGAATTCCCTGCCCTGTCCTTTCCTGTCCTATACTTATATCAAGCGTGGACCCTCCCAAGTAAGAGAGGAGAGAATTCCTCTCTGGAGAAAGTGAACAGCCCTACATTTCATTTGGAGTATATCAACAACAAGCTAGCTTGATCATTTAAACTTGAAGATCACTCACACAGAGCATTTCCAAGCAGCTTTTAAGGAGCTCCCTCCCCACAGTGTAACCTAACAGCCAAAGATCTCCAGATAATTACAGAAAGCTCCAACACAAAAAAGAGACCAATCAAACACACAGCAGGGAAAAAGCACAAGAGAGTATCAGTAAAAAAAAAAAAAGTAAGTTCTAAAAGGCTATAATTAATACTCTCAGAGAGAAAAAGGTACTGTATCTATGAAATAAGAATAGGATGCTATAAGAAAGGTACAGAGAAGAAAAGCTCTAGAAAATAAATATGATATCCAAAGTAAAAGCTTTAATAAAAGAGATGGAAAAGAAAGTTGAAGAAATTTTCGAGAATAAAACAAAAAGTCAAAGTGAAGAAAAATGTGAGGAAAAATTAAGAAAATAAGACAAATCATTCTAGAGCTGGAGTCAGAAACTATGGCCTGGCCAACCTCTTTTTGTAAATAAGAGTTTTATTGAAACAAAACCAAGCCCATCAGTTTAGGACTGTCTATGACTTCTTTTACATTATAATGGCAGAGTTGATTACACTTGCAATAAAGATTGTAAAGGCCCACAAGCCTAAAATATTTACTCTTTTGCTCTTCCAGAGAGTTTCTCAATCTCTGATCTAGGAGGTCCAACCAGACTGATAGAAATAGTCCAGAAAGAGAGAACTGACATAATACAAAGAAAGAGAGAATGAACAACAGCTAATGTAAAAAAGAAAAAGTCCTAGAACAAGCCTTCAGAGTGAAAGAACCTATCAAACACCCAACAAAATGAATGAAAAAAAGGACCCACACCAAGCAAGGCATATCACTGTGAAATTTTTAAATGGAAAGACAGAGATTACCTAAAAATGTCCAAAACAATTTGAGAAGGAATAAGAATAACATCAGGCTGTTTAGTTGCACTGGCACTTATTAGAGTTCAAAATTCTGTGGTATAGGGGCGCCTGGGTGGCTCAGTGGGTTAAGGCCTCTGCTTTCGGCTCAGGTCATGATTTCAGGGTCCTGGGATGGAGCCCTGCATCGGGCTCTCCGCTCGGCGGGGAGCCTGCTTCCCCCTCTCTCTGCGCCTGCCTCTCTGCCTACTTGTGGTCTCTCTTCTCTCTGTCAAATAAATAAATAAAATATTAAAAAAAAAATTCTGTGGTACAATTCTGTGCTCTAATAAAATGTAAGTAAAGGGGCACCCGGGTGGCTCAGTCGTTAAGCATCTGCCTTCAGCTCAGGTCATGATCCCAGGACCCACAGAAACATCGAGCTCCGCATCAGACTCCCTGCTCTGCAGGAAGCCTGCTTCTCCCTCTCCCACTCCCCCTGATGTGTTCCCTCTGTCGCTGTGTCTCTCTCTGTCAAATAAATAAATAAAATCTTTAAAAAAAAAAAAAGAGGTAAGGAAGGAAAGAAGATGGGAGACTCAGGAAACAGAGCCAATAAAGTGGGGGCGGAAATTAGGAAAAAGTCCAGACAACATCAATCTCAGTTTAGACTGAAGCAAAAAACCCAAAAAATACTGGAAATGAGGTCTCCAGGGGAAAAAAAAACCAATCAATTCATAATCTGATATATTTGACCACTTAGAAAATGCTAATAATAGTGTAAAATAAATGTGATTAAGCATAGGGAAAAAAATAAAGTTAGGAACATGGAAAACTAAGAACAAATGAAAAAATTAGGTAACTGGGGCACCTGAGTGGCTCGGTCAGTTGTGTCTGCCTTCACCTCAGGTCATGATCTCAGGGTCCTGGAATCGAGCCCCACATCAGGCTCTCTGCTCAGCGGGGAGCCTGCTTCCCCCTCTCTCTGCCTGTCTCTCTGCCTACTTGTGATCTCTGTCAAATGAATAAATAAAATCTTTAAAAAAATAATAATGTAAACAGTGACTACTAATTTAATTTTAAAAAATGACATAATTATATTGGAAAAACAGTCAAAAGTGAACTGGAGACAGGGTGTAAGAACCAAATGCTTACCTACCATAAAAATCAATGAAGAGTATTATAAGGATTTATTTAGAATCATAGAAGAAATACCAGAAGAAACAGTTATTAAGAGTTGAAAATGAATACCTAGAGGAACCAAGGATAAAGCAGGGGATTGCCATTAATTTTATCATTCCTAGTCTTCAGTACTATTTTGTTTTGAAAAAAAAAACAAAAAACAAAAACAAGCCTCTCTATATTGATGAAGCAAAAAAATTACTAAAATATAAATACCACTCTATTTCTTTTAAAGATTTTATTTATTTATTTGACAGAGAGAGAGATAACACAAGTAGGAAGAGAGGCAGGCAGAGAGAGAGGGGGAAGCAGGCTCCCTGCTGAGCCACCCAGGTGCCCCTAACTATTACTCTAATATAAAATAATATTCTATTGTACATAGTTACCAACAAATATGTAACAGAATAAACAAAATAGTCTGGAAGGAAAATGCACCATATTCATAATAGTTGCTGCTTCCGGGGAATAGGGGAGGACTGAGGGTGTGGATTGGAAGGCATTTACAATGAATTCTTTCTTTTATATAACAAAAAAAGATGGGGCAATATGATAAAATATTAAAAATTGTCAGTATAATTCTGGTGACAGGAACAGAACGGTTTATCATGTTATGCTTTGTACTTGTTCATATTCTAAAAAATTCCCTCTTTCCACACAAATAAGTCCAGTTGGTATTTTACAAAATCCCAAGAACAGGGGGCACCTAAGTGGCTCAGTGGGTTAAAGCCTCTGCCTTCAGCTCAGGTCATGATCTCAGGGTCCTGGGATCGAGCCCCGCATCGGGCTCCCTGCTTGGCGGGGAGCCTGCTTCCCTCTCTCTCTGCCTGCCTCTCTGCCTACTTGTGTTCTCTCTCCCTCTGTCAAATAAATGAATGAATCTTAAAAAAAAAAAAAAAAAAAATCCCGGGGCGCCTGGGTGGCTCAGTGGGTTAAAGCCTCTGCCTTCAGCTCAGGTCATGATCTCAGGGTCCTGGGATCGAGCCCCAAATCGGGCTCTCTGCTCAGCGGGGAGCCTGCTTCTCCCTCTCTCTCTGCCTGCCTCTTCGCCTGCCTGTGATCTCTCTCTCTCTCTGTCAAATAAATAAAATCTTTAAAAAAAAAAAAATCCCAAGAACAATTCAATGGAGGAAGGACTTTTCAGCAAATGGTGCTGGAGCAATTGGATAACCATAGGCACGTGCAAGTGTGTGTGCACATACACACACACAACCTCAACATCAAATTAAATCTTATTCCTTGGGGCTCCTGGGTGGCTCAGTGGGTTAAAGCCTCTGCCTTCGGCTCACGTCATGATCTCGGGGTCCTGGGATGGGGCCCCATGTTGGGCTCTCTGCTCAGTGGGGAGCCTGCTTCCCCCTCTCTCTGCCTGCCTCTCTGCCTACTTGTGTTTTCTCTCTCTCTATCAAATAAATAAATAATCTTTCCCCCAAAATAATAAATAAATAAATCTTATGCCTTATACAAAAATTCATTCAAATAGATCCTAGACTTAAATAAATGTGAAATATAACACTATAAAATGTTTAGAAAAAAAGGAGAAAATCTTTGGAATCTAGGGTTAGATGTTCTTAAGATTTGACGTCAAGAGTAAGATCCATACAAGAGAAACCTGATTAAAGGACTTCATCAGAATAAAAACTTGTGCTTTACTGGGCTCTCTGCTCAGTTAAGAGGATGAAAAGGCAAGCTACAGACTAAAAAAAAAATCTCTGCAAATCTGCAAACCATGTATCCAATCAAGAACCTATATCTTGAATATATTAAAAAACTCAAATCTCAATAGTTTAATAAAAAGTCCAAATCAAGGGGTGCCTGGGTGGCTCAGTCATTAAGCATCTGCCTTCGGGTCAGGTCATGATCCCAGGGTCCTGGGATCAAGCCCCGCATTGGGCCCCCTGCTCGATAGGAAGCCTCTTCTCCCTTTCCCACTCCCGCTGCTTGTGTTCCCCCTCTCACTGTGTCTCTCTGTCAAATAAATAAAATCTTGGGGCGCCTGGGTAGCTCAGTGGGTTAAAGCCTCTGCCTTGGGCTCGGGTCATGATCTCAGGGTCCTGGGATCGAGCCCCGCATTTGGCTCCCTGCTCGGTGGGGAGCCTGCTTCCCCCTCTCTCTCTACCTGCCTCTCTGCCTACTTATGATCTCTCTCGCTCTCTGTCAAATAAATAAATAAAATCTTAAAAAGAAAAAAAAACAAGTCCAAATTGAAAATGGGAAAAAGGCATGGCATTTTACAAAGAGGATATACAGATGGTAAATAAGCATATGAAGATATTTGATATCATTAACTATTAGGGAAATGTAAATTATACCGACCTATTACATACATATTATGACAACTAAAATAAAAAAATGGTGGTGGCAAGAGCAAATGCTGGTGAGGATGCCAAGAAACTGGATCATTCAGACTTTGCTGGGGGTACATCGAATGGTACACCTAGGCAGTTTCCAACCAAACTAAACATCTAATTACCACAGGACCTAGCCATCACAGTCTTGGACATTTATCCCAGAGCAATGCAAAGGTATGTTCATACAAAACCTAGACACAAACATTCATAGCAGCTTTACTCGTAGGTGCCAGAAACTCTAAATGACCTAGATGTCCTTTAACAGGTGTACAGTTAAACCATTCATACCATGAAATAGTACTTAGCAATAAAAAAGATGAACTATTGATACATGTAACAACAACTTGGGTGAATCTCCAAGGAATTATACTGAGGGAAAAAAGCCAATCCTAAAAGGATACATATGGTATGATTCTATTTACATAAGAACATTCTTGAAATGAAAAAAAATGAAAAATGAAATGAAAAAATAGTAACAGAGACCAGATTAGTGGTTGCAGGGGTTAGGGATGGGGAGGGGTGGGACCGAGGTATGTGATGATGTAATTCTTCTGTATCTTGACCCAAACCAACATGTAGGCTAAATATCGCATAGAACTAAACACACACACACACACACACACACACACACACACACACTCTAAAACTAGGGAAATCTGAATAAGACTGGTGGATAATAATATCAATATCCTGGTTGTGATACTGTACTTCCTATATTTATAGAAGATGGTCCCATGGGAAAGCTCTGGAAAGGGTACATGTAATCTCTCTGTATTTTTTTTCTAAGATTTTACTTATTATTTGACAGAGAGAGACACAGTGAGAGAGGGAACACAAGCAGGAGGAGTGGGAGAGGGAGAAGCAAGCTTCCCGCCAAGCAGAAAGCCCAATACGGGGCTCGACCCCAGGAGTCTGGGACCACAACCTGAGTGGAAGGCAGACGCTTTTTAACGACTGAGCCACCCAGGCGCCCGTCTCTGTATTATCTCTTACAACTTCATGTGAATCTACAATTATAATAAAAAGATAAATTTTTAAAAATCAGCTTTTGAAAAATGGTGTAGGGGAGACAAAAAAAGAAAAAGAAAGTTTCTTGGTCCATGGGCATCCTGGACAACAATGAGTACTGTGATATCTACCTCATAATCCAGAACTCCAAGGGAGACATAGTTTGTTCTGTGTAAGCAGTTTTACTGGAACTTAGTATAAGACAGAGACCTGGAGCTGATTTGGATCCTGGGTTCTAGCTCCTGAAGTGGGAGATTCATTCATTCAATAAGGGGCAAGACTAGCTAGTCCTTCCACAGGACTGGGAAGTGTTCTTTGATTATAACATGATGGCTGGTTTGGGTGATGCCAAGAGGACAATGCAAACCTGATTTTTTTTTTTTTAAAGATTTTTTATTTATTTATTAGAGAGAGAGAGAGACTGAGAATGAGAGGGGAGAAGATCAGAGGGAGAAGCAGACTTCCCGCAGAGCCGGGAGTCCGATATGGGACTCGATCCCGGGACTCTGGGATCATGACCTGAGCCGAAGACAGTTGCTTAACCAACTGAGCCACCCAGGCGCCCGCAAACCTGATTTTTTAATGGAGGGAAGGGGAAAGATGGTGGAAATGACATCTCAAGGACCTCAGAGCAGAAGCCCGCAGAATTAAGTTAGGAATCCCTAAGACAAGTATGCATCCTCTTGGAGCAGGCCAGTACTCCTCTCGGCTCCATAATACTTCTTTGATTCAAAAGTAGAGGAGGGAAAACTGGTTGGGACAAAGACTGGATGCATACAGAGATTGTGAACTGGTAAGAAAGAAACAGCTGTGGGAGAAAAGGATACTCTGTTCTACTTTGACATATGCTCTGCTTTCTTGCTTTTTTTTTTTTTCTTTCCTTTGCATTTTAGCTCTGCCTATTGACTTTCTTCTCAAAGGTTCTCTTCTCTTATCCATTTCCTAACTCATTCTTCTCCCTCTTTGCTTTTCCTAAGTCTCTCTCCCTGCATCTTCTTTTTTTTTTTTAAAGATTTTATTTATTTATTTGAGAGAGGGAGAGAGAGAGAGAGAGAAAGCATGAGAGGGGAGAAGAAGGTCAGAGGGAGAAGCGGACTCCCCATGGAGCTGGGAGCCTGATATGGGACTCGATCCCGGATCTCCGGGATCATGACCTGAGCCGAAGGCAGTTGCCCAACCAACTGAGCCACCCGGGCGCCCCTCCCTGCATCTTCTTTATAGTACACTGACCAAGCTGGATAGGAATTACAAGGGGGAAGAGGTATTCACAGAATCATGAATTCCTAAAACATTTAAGCTACACAAGCAGGTGGATATCAGAGTCTAACATCATATACTACACACAGGAAAACTAGGGTGTAGGCAAGGGAAATAACCTGCATAAATCCCAGAAGGGATTTTGGGTTATGCTGGAACTTGAGCCTGGGACAGTTTCCCTAGTTTTCAACAGAGAAACAGACATTTCTGCTGCAGCCAATGACAACAGGGTAAAATGAGAGCAGTAAGAGAAATGATCTATGCCCTATGGCCAATGACAGTTACCAAGTAATTACGAACCAGTTATAAACTAGCCAGGTAGTTCTGTAGTAAGATTTGGATAGAAGGAAAATCCCACAAGGCCAAATTCCTAAAAGTTAACTCTTTTCTCTTACTGATTATAGATTATTTTAAATGTACCAGAACCCCTCCTAAGAAAGTAATGTTATCCTATAAATGCTCTAGGGAGAAACTACCCAAATGAAAGGACCAGAGATCACACTGAAGACAGGAATAGAGAGCCTACCTTTTTGTTGTTTCCCCAAAACACGTGCATTTCAGAAAAATATTTTAAAATGCATCTTTTAAAATGCAAAAATATTTTAAAATGCATTATTACATGGTTCCCCTGTTGGTACTAAAGACCTTCAGAAATTCAGAATATAAGATATTGGCAACAGCCACCAAAGCAGGAGGTGCCTCTTTCTGGACGAGAGAACCACCATCTCAGTGACAGTGAGGCTACTAACACAAGCAAGAGCCTTTGTGAAGGAAATGAGATGTGGATGGAGGTGTGGCCAGCACACACCGGAGGCATGCTGGGAACCCACTGTCAGCGCAAACTTTTCCTACTTACATAGAACAGTGGAAAGTGCCAACAGGGTTCTCACGGCGGATGTCTTCATACTCCTCATATATCCCCCGCTTTTGCCTGGTGCTAACATAGTCCATTAGCTCTTGGATGGTCATGGCGTGGGGGCCTGGAACATGTACTGAGTCCCAGTCTAAGGCGGGAGGGAGGGAGAACAGGATGATCTCATCGAAGGGGTCTGGGTGGCCGTTCATCTGGGGTAGGAACTGGAAATTCCAAGATGCGAGGTCAATTTTGACGTACCCACCCAGGTTTTCTGGAAGGCACTCCCTGGGCAGGTGCTGGGTGACCTCAGATGTCTTTAATATCTGAATCTGAAAAGCCAGAAAGAACCACGTGAGTATGGACAGGAAAAAAAAGACATAGACAGTGAAGATAAAGAACAAATGTGTCTATATTAAGTTTGAAGAATGGGATGAGATTTTCTTGAAATACTTGGTATACTTGTAAAAGGAGTAGACTGCATTTCATCTGTCTGGGATTAAAGTCCTATAATTTCCCCAAAGGTCTGACTTCCCAGAATGTATATTAAATTCATTCCTATAATTTGCCCCCGCCTTTTTTAAGATTTTATTTTTAAGTATTCTCTATACCCAACATGGGGCTCAAACTCAAGACCCCAAGATCAAGAGTCATGCACTCTACTGACTGTGCCAGCTAGGTGCCCCTGGAGCCCCTTTATATACCTCGAAAGGAAGGTACAGTGAACAAAGCTTTTATACGATTAACAACACTTCTCAGTGACATCTCATGCAGGTATTTGCCTTTCTGATTATTAAGAATGCACAGGCAGTGATTTTTTTTTGGTCAACCCCATATTAAGGTAACCAACTCTAAGCCAAGTGCTTTACTCACAGTTCAGTATGGATGTTCTCAAAGGTAGCTTTCTATGAAAATAACACTGGACCAGTCACCCACATACAGGGTAGCCCAAGAAAACTGCCAGAAAAGTAATCCTAATTCTGCTCTCTGCTTAGACACAGCCTTACTGGCTGAAACTGGCCTAGTTGGCTGTCCATAAAGTCTGTGGTATACTTTGGAAAGTATATTCCCACTCGTGAAATGGGAATGCTTGTCACTCTTGCTGTTGTCTCTTCTTGGAATGCCCTCTTTCCCTCCTTGGCCTCTTCATGGACAAGCTTATAAAGCTCACCTCTTCTGTGAAGTGGTGACTGCTCAATACAACGTTCTCCTCTGTGCTCCTGCAGGGCCACAGTTCTCTGTACATGTCTACCTCTGTGTTCCCTATCAGGAACATGAGCCCCGTATGGATAAGGAAAGTCTCACTCCATTTTTGATTCCCAGGGCCCAGAACCTATATTGTAAAGGTGCTCATATATTTTGAGTTTACACACACATTAATACTTATATATAACAAGTGTAAGAATTTGCCTGAGGAGTCCTATCGAAGAGTACCTTGGAAAAGATTTCTCCTACTCTCAGCCACTAGGTCCCTAAGTACTTCCACAGAGCCAAACCTCCTCAGTTTCCCCTCTCCAACACAAGTGTCCCCAGCTATAAAGATCTGCATTGTTGTTGATATAATCTCCTAATTCTATACTACAAAAATCTCTAATAATATTTCACAACTATAATTAGATTATGTCAATGTTTCATATGCCCTTTCTTTCAAGGGTGAGGAATGAATGAATGAATAAAACCAAAATCTTTCAGTCCTGGAACACTCAGGAGATAATAATAGAATTAAGATCATTTTAGACAACACTTTTGAAGTTCAGAAGCAACAAAGTGTTTTAAGAGAAAATGCCAGGAATGGAAGTAGACATATAAAGAAACATAGTGAGAGATTCCCCTCCACTACACTGGTGGTCAAAGGACAGATTAGTATTTACAGTTGAACAAATTTAAACACCAGTTCAACTAATGCAATTCTACTAGAGATTGTTAAATATGCATGGATAGCACTAGGCTAAATTCTGGAAGGAGTAGCTATTTCTAAGTTATCCATCGGCCACACTCCTGCAGTGTTATCTTTATGCAAGGTACGATGGAGGGAGAGTGCCAGACAAACTACGTCCAGCTTCTAACCACAAGGAACCTGCAGTACAGTGGGACAGGAAGCCTGTACTGACCTGAGTAATGAATAAAGCAGAGGATATAAGTGGATACACTAACAGATGCAAAAAGGACTCTAGGAGACAGGCCAGAAGAATTTTATTGAAGGTAAAAAATTAATTGGCAGGTTTCAACAGTAGAAATGGGAAGTTCGCCACCTCCTTCAAATAACCACCTCCACCTACAAATAAAAGAAAGCTTGCCTTACCCTCTCCCGGACTTTGTCCTTCAGGAGGAGGCTGATGATGGAATAGGGCACTCGGAACCATATTGGTGCTCCCACAATTAGTACTTTTTTCAAACGAGCAGGAAATGCTCCCTGTGGAGAATACACATGAAAATTTAAAGGTATCAGTTAAGGCACTGGAATCCGTGACTGTTCAAACCCAGAGTGTAGGATTTCTGCTCTTTTCCCCATCCTTCCCCAGCAGGGGGAGTCTAAAACCTAATCCAGGTTGCATTTCACTAACTACAGAAATGGTTAAAAATTTAAAAATTATATGCCTGAAACTAATAGAACACTGTATGTTAACTATACTGGAATTAGAAATAAAAGCTCAATAAAAAATTAAAAGGTGATTTACTTTAAAAAATATATATATTTATTTGACAGAGAACACAAGCAGGGAGAGCAGCAGCCAGAGGGAAAGGGAATCAGAGGGAAAAGCAGGCTCCCTGCTGAGCAGAGAGCCTGACATGGGGCTCGATTCCAGGACACCAGGATCATGACCTGAGCCGAAGGTAGATGCTTAACCAACTGAGCCACCCTGGTTGTCCAAAGTGCCATCTTTTCCACAGATGTTTAAGACATGATTTAACATTTTAATTCCTATTCCTAGCCTTCCGTATGGTGCCAGACATCCAGGTGCACCAAAAGGTGATTTACTTTTAAAAGTCATATTGTCGTCTTCTTGTCAACATTAAGCTTTATGGATCAAAAATTGATACTGACTTTTGTCAGCATATATGTGTGCATTTTAAGTTCTGCTTATTAAAACTTTAAGAAGGGGGTGCCTGGCTGGCTTAGTCCACGGAGCCTGCAACTCTTAATCTTGGGGTCTCTGCGTTCAAGTTCCATGCTGGGTGTTGAGATTCTCAAAAGTAAAATAAAATCTTAGGGCACCTCTGTGGTGCAGTTGGTTAAGTGTCCAACTTTTGGTTTTGGCTCATGTTGTGATCTCAGGGTTGTAAGATCAGCCCCGTGTCAGGCTTGGCACTCAGAGCAGAGTCTGCTTAAGACCCTCTCTCCCTCTCCCAGGCCCAACCCCTGCACTCTCTTTCTCTCTCAAATGATTTTTTTAAAAAATCGAATAAAATCTCTTAAAACCTTTAAGAAAAATCATATGAATAAACAGAATATGAAAGAAACATCTTATAACCTTTTATTCTGACATCTATGTGTTTATAATCATTTTTTTACCCATCTCATCTAGTTATGCATTCATTTATTCAGCCGATAAATATAATCTAGTGGGCACAAGGACAAATGAAATCGAAAGGGAAGGAGACACCCTGATCTGCACAAAGCATAAAAATAAAAAATTATTCATTCCTAATTCACAGCTCTTGGTTTCATTTAGTTTAACATCCCAGACCTTCTCCTAGGCAGGGATACCAAGTAATACTGGCATTCTAACAGGGAAGAAATTATTCTCAAGGAATCAAAAAACGAAACAAAAAAAAGAACAAAAAAAGAGGAAACTGTAGCCAAATATCTTCTACCATTTTCTCCCTATTCTTTTTCAAAAGGCTGATTCTCGATTTGACGTGTCACTCTCCAGCTACTCTTCCACTGATCTGGGGGGTCCACAAACATTCCCAATAGAGAATATACAGTGTCCAGAACAAAATGCTCCATACTCCTCTTCACCAAAGTCTGAGATACAACAATTTAGGGGCACCCAGATGCCTCAGTTGGTTAAGCGCCTCTTGTTTCAGCTCAGGTCATGACATGGAGCCCTGCATTGAACGCTGTGCTCCGTGCAGAGTTGTGCAGAGTCAGCTTGAGATCCTCTCTCTCCCTCTCTCTGCCCCTTCCCATTTGCATGCATGTGCTCATATGCACTCTCTCTCTCTCTCTCCCCCTAAAATAAATAAATAAAACCTTTAAACAACAACAAAGACAATTTATTTCAGGACCTAAAGAGCCCTGTGTCAGTCTCCCTGCTCAGCAGGGAGCCTGCATCTCCCTCTAACCCTGCTTCTGTGTCTCTCTCTGTCAAATAAATAAATTCTTTAAAATAAATAAATAGGGGTGCCCGGGTGGCTCAGTGGGTTAAAGCCTCTGCCTTCGGCTCAGGTCATGATCTCAGAGTCCTGGGATCAAGTCCCATGTCGGGCTCTCTGCTTGACAGGGAGCCTGTTTCCCCTTCTCTCTCTGCCTGCCTCTCTGCCTACTTGTGATCTCTCTGTCAAATAAATAAATAAAATCTTTCCAAAAAATTGTTTTAATATAAATAAATAAGCAAACAAGCAAATAAATAAATAAATAAAACTGGAAAGAATATATGTAACTGAAAATGGGTAGGGAGTAACAAAAATGGTATTATTCTATAATAAGATTATTGTACAACCTTTAAAATGAAGATTTCAAAGATTTTTTTTGCAACTATGGAAAATGTTCACAATACAATCTTAATTAAATTAAACAGGATCAAAACTATAACCCTAATTTTGTTTTAAAAGTTACACAATTTAGGGACGCCTGGGTGGCTCAGTTGGTTAAGCAGCAGCCTTCGGCTCAGGTCATGATCCCGGCGTCCTGGGATCGAGTCCCACATCGGGCTCCTTGCTCGGCAGGGAGCCTGCTCCTCTCTCTGCCTCTGCCTGCCTCTCTGCCTGCTTGTGTTCTCTCTCTGTTAAAATAAATAAAATAAAATCTTTAAAAAAAAATTACACAATTTATACTTCCACAGAGAAAAAAGATTATAAAAATTATATCAAAAGTTCAATAGTTTATCTCTGAAAATATATGATTTGTTTTAATTTTACTTTTATTTTTTATAATCCTTTGTATTACTTTTATTTTTTTACAAACTTATTTAAAATGTTTATATCCTGGGGCACCTGGGTGGCTCAGTTGGTTAAGCATCTGCCTTCGGCTCAGGTCATGATCCCAGGGTCCTGGGATAGAGCCCCAATTCCAGCTCCCTGCTCAGCAGGGAGCCTGCTTCTCTCTCTCTCCTCTGCTCGTGCTATCTCTCTCACTCTCTCTCAAATAAATAAATAAAATCTTTAAAAAAAAAGATATGAAAAAAATAAAAATAAAAATAAATAAATTAAAAAAAGATATGAATATAAAAGTGTTTAAAAAAGTGTTGAAAAAACTGTTTATTATAAAAAATTGGAGGGGCGCCTGGGTGGCTCAGTTGGTTGGGCGACTGCCTTCGGCTCGGGTCAGGATCCTGGAGTCCCGGAATGGAGTCCCGGGATCGAGTCCCATATCGGGCTCCCGGCTCTGCGGGAGGTCTGCTTCTCCCTCTGACCTTCTCCCCTCTCTCTCTCTCTCTCTCTCTCTCTCAAATAAATAAATAAAATCTAAAAAAAAAAAAAATTGGAAAAAATATCCAACAACATAAAAATGGTTAAATAAATTATAGTAAATACAGGACAGACTACTATTTAGCAATTACAAATATTCATAAAATAGGGGCACCGGGGTGGCTCAGTGGGTTAAAGCCTCTGCCTTCGGCTTAGGTCATGATCTCAGGGTCCTGGGATCAAGCCCCGCATCGGGGTCTCTGCTCAGCAGGGAGCCTGCTTCCCTCTCCCTCTGCCTGCCTCTCTGCCTACTTGTGCTCTCCCTCTCCCTGTCAAATAAATAAATAAAATCTTTCAAAAAACAAAAAAAAACCATAAATATTCATAAAATGAACTTTTTGGAGCTTATTGAATATGGAAATTATATGAACATAATTAAGATCATATTGAAAAACATCTAGAAAAAAGTGCCATACACCAAAATGTCAACAGTGTTTATTCAGCATAATATAAATCTTAATGTCTGAGTTGTCCAAAATTTTCTACAATGAAAATTTTTTCTGATTATAATAGTATTTTAAGTATAAAAGATAAATTATGAAAAAAAATTAGCCACCCTATAAATAATAATCAGCATAAAACTATAATGGTAAAAACATCTGATTTATAATAACACTTGTGCACACATACACTGTCTCTATCCCTCTCTTTTCTCCCTGTAAGTTACTGGTCTTAGAAAAAAGATAATTTATCCTTGGTGTCTTCTGTGTTTTTAATACATGCATATATTTTTTTAGCCTAGGAATAAACTACATAAGACACATGTAACACAGATAAAATAATTTTAAAACTTTGTTGAAAGACATAACAAGGAGCACCTGTGTGGTTTAGGTAGGTTGAGTGTCACAGACTCTTGTTTTCAGCTCAGGTCATGATCTCAGGGTCCTGGGATGGAGCCGCTCAGTCCTTCCCCCAGCTCATTCTCTCTCTCTCTCTCTCTCTCTCTCTCTTTCTCTCTCTCTCTCTCAAATAAATCAATCTTTAAAAAAATTTTTTCTCATCAGATTTAGATTTAAAATTTGGAAAAAGTGGTTACTCCCTGTGCAATGGCACCTGGGTATCTAAGAGAGAAAGTCAGAGACTTTTTCTTGAATTGCTTTTTAATTGCTTTTATAACAAAAGAAAAAAAAAAGAACTAGGGGGTGTCTGGCTGGCTTACTCAGTAGAGCATGCAACTTTTTTTTTTTTTAAGTAATCACTATATTCTACATGGAACTCAAACTCACAACCCTAAGATATGGAATCACATCCCCCCTAGTAAACCAGCCAGGCACCCCTGAGCATGTGACTCTTGATTTCAGGGTTGTGAGTTCAAAGCCCCACGTTGGGTATAGAGATTATTTAAAAATAAAATAAGGGGCACCTGGGTGGCTCAGTGGGCTAAGCGTCTGCCTTAACTCAGGTTATGATCCCAGGGTCTTGGGATCCAGCCCAGTGAAAGGCTTCCTGCTCAGTGGGGAGTCTGCTTCTCTCCCTTCGCCTCTCCCCCACCACCTCATGCTCTCTCTCACTTGTTCTCTCTCAAATAAAATCTTAAAGAAAAAAAGAAAGTAAATAAAAGTACACAAAAGTCCATGTAAGAAGAATAAAAATGTAAAAAATATAGTCAAACAACTTTTAGAAAAGATAGTGTGACAGGAAGCTTGACCAATGAGATATTAAACTTTAAGACTATAATAAATAAAACCATAAAACCGTGCATATGTTGGTCTAGATGGCTAGATCAATAGCATAGAGTGTCAGAAGAGACATGCCTACCATATGGGTATTTAGTGTAATATAAAGGTATTATCTCAAATGAGTAGGAAAAAAATGTATTAGTTAGTAAATGTTGCCCGGATAGCTATTTGAAAGCAAATTATTTTATCTATAATACTATGTATCATGGGGCGCCTGGGTGGCTCAGTTGGTTGGGCAACTGCTTTAGGCTCGGGTCATGATCCCGGGGTCCTGGGATCAAGTCCCACATTGGGCTCCCGGCTCTGCCGGGAGTCTGCTTCTCCCTCTGACCTTCTCCCCTCTCATGCTCTCTCTCTCTCTCTCTCTCTCTTTCTCTCTCAAATAAATAAATAAATAAATAAATCTAAAATTTAAAAAAAACTATGTATCATATGTGATATATATTAGTAAATATAGTATACGAAAATTATAATGAAAAATAATGAAAACATAGCAGTATGAGAATAGACACTGTAATAATATTAAGAAACCTCAAAAAATGCTGGTAACACATACTTAATATTTTTTAATAACAACTCTTATAAATTAGTAAGAGATAAACACTTTCGTAAAAAATTGGGTAAAGTATATGATGGGCGCCCGGATGGCTCAGTGGGTCGAGCAACTGACTCCTGGTTTTGGCTTAGGTCATGATCTCAGGGTGAGGCCCTAGGCTCTGTGCTCAGAGGGGCATCTGAGATTCTGTCTCTCCCTCTCCATCTCCCCTCCCCCCTACTTGGGTGTGCTCGCTCTTGTGCACACTCTTCTCTCTCAAAAACAAAGAAATCTGGGCGCCTGGGTGGCTCAGTTGGTTGAGCAACTGCCTTCGACTCAGGTCATAATCCCGGAGTCCCGGGATCGAGTCCCATATCGGACTCCTGGCTCTGCGGGAAGTCTGCTTCTCCCTCTGACCTTCTCTCCTCTCATTCTCAGTCTCTCTCTCTAATGAATGAATAAATAAATAAATAAATCTTTAAAAACAAAGAAATCTTTCTTAAAAATTGAGTAAAGTATATGAGAAGAAAAAAATTTTTTAAATACCTCTTGGCAATAAACATGAAAATACACTGAAGCTCATCAGGAATAAGAGAAATGCCACAAAAACATGAATATGATTAGAATCCAAATAACAAATCAATGTTGCTAAGATTGGTGAAAAAGGCTGTTGGTGGGAGTGTAAATCTGAACTAAGTTTTTAGAGGACTATTTGGCAATATTTACCAAAATTTAAATATGTGAACTCTTTGACCTTACAAATCTGCTTATACCAATTTATCTTGAAGAAATGATTGGTCAAATAGACAAAAATATGTAAAACAATACTCACTGAAGCTTTTATAATAACACAAAAAAATGGCATGAACTTCATTTTTTCTGCTTGATACATCCATAAAAAGAATACTCTGCTGCCATTAGAAAAAGTGAGGAAAGGGGTGCCTGGCCCGCTCAGTTGCTAGAGCATGCAGCCCTTGATCTCAGGGTTGTGAATTCAAGCTCCACGCGGGGTGTAGAGCTTACTTTAAAAAAAAAAAAAGTGAGAGAAAAAAGAAATGAGTAATAGCTACATGTACTGACATAGAAGGATGACGAAAATATAACTGTTAAGTAAAAAATGGCAAGTTATAACCACTGGCTATAGTATTACTCCATATTTGTAAAGAAAAAAAAATCATATATCATCCTCATCAGTAAAAGAACTGAATCACACGTAAATGCCATAATAGAGATTTTAGTGATGTGATGATGAGTGACCAAAGGAAGTACCAGAAAACAACACACAATAATACCTTCTTTATATACTATTATAAAGCTCTAGGGCGCCTGGGTGGCTCAGTTGGTTAAGCAACTGCCTTCGGCTCAGGTCATGATCCCGGAGTCCCGGGATCGAGTCCCATATCGGACTCCCGGCTCTGCGGGAAGTCTGCTTCTCCCTCTGACCTTCTCCCCTCTCATTCTCAGTTTCTCGCTCTCTAATAAATAAAAATCTTAAAAAAAAAAAAAGATTTAAAATAAAGCTCTAATAGCACTTCTAAAAATCTACCTCCACAGTAATGCCAAGTTAGATCCTAGAAAAAAGGCTACATAGACTCCTAGATCAATGATTTTCATACTGCAAGGTGGCACTCAATGGGTCCTCAAATTAATTTAGTAGCTTACAACTAACTTTTTAAAAATATGAAATAGAATAATCAAATGATTGTACATAGTAAGAGGTAAAGCTTATTTTGTGAAACTTTTTTGTGTATAAATGTGTACACAAGCATCTACACACCTTCATCCTAGGACTCTGAAATCTCAACAGCTCTGAAAACCTTAAGTTTCTTCTGAAGTTTAGTGTAAGAATTCATGGAGCAGCAAAATCTGACCTGAAATGCCATAGGCTACTTAGAGCCTTTATTCTTTTCCACTCATTATGAATAATACATTTCATTGCAAAAATATTAATGTGTTTGATTATAAAGTGGCATATACACTATGTTATCTTTTAATGTTCACAAGATTACAAAATACCTCTGGACTTCTGGGAGTTTGGGATAAGAGAGTAAGAAATTATGTATATACAGACCTCCACACGTATGTGTATAAGTTAGTGTACATATACTATTGTGTATGAAGTCAACAGGTAAAACATAAAACCTAGATTGAGACAAAAGTCTGAAAGTCATTGGTGAGGTGACATTTTTCAGACACTGGACATACCTATGCCTTCATTAATTCTTATTCTACACAACTTCAGGAAAGGGGCAACACTCCTTTATGACTCAGAATGCTCCTGTGCATTTCCTTTTTTAATTCCTCCCACTTCACTTTTAAGATCATTTTGTATTCTGAGGAAGCACATATTAGTCATCATTTACAGGTGACCTTTACACTGAACATAATGTCTGAAGTTTACGTCATTTCTAAGTCTCCCATAGAATAAAGTATCCTAACCAGTGAAGGAGACTTGAGGGGCCCTCTCACAGCCTTACCTTCAGCAGGTTTAGAACTTTCTTGCCAAGATCCAGCTCAAAGTTGGTATAATTAGAACCACACATGTCATAGATAAACACCAGTCCGTTCCTCTGAGTTTCGAAGCTGTAAACCAACCATTGAACAAAAACATTTATAAGTAATAAGATGGATGAGAGAGGTTGAAAGCCTAGGGCAAAAAAAGTTATGGGAAACATGAGGAACCAAAATAACTCTCTCCTTGAACACTGGTCTTACAAAAAGATGATTCATCTTTGGTATCTGCTATACTTCTTATGATTTTGGGATTTTACAATCAAAAAAATGTATTTGGGGGACGCCTGGGTGGCTCAGTTGGTTAAGCAGCTGCCTTTGGCTCAGGTCATGATCCTGGGGTCCTGGGATCGAGTCCCACATCAGGCTCCTTGCTCAGCAGGGAGCCTGCTTCTCCCTCTGCCTCTGCCTGTCACTCTGCCTGCTTGTGCTCTCTCTCCCTCTCTCTCTCTGACAAATAAATAAATAAAATCTTTAAAAAAAATGTATTTGGTCTTCAACCTGATTGGTGGCACTGAGCTCCTTTAAAAATCTTGGAATTTCCTAATTGTTAAGAGAGTCAAAGGTGTCTTTTTTGATGTTAATGAGACAACAACCTGAATGCCCTTGGGTCGCAGAAGGATGGGGGTGGTTGCCAGGGGAACCAATGTGTTGGGGTTTTTTTTAAGATTTAATTTATTTATTTGATGGAGAGAGCAAGGGAGAGCACAAGCAGGCAGAGCAGCAGAGAGGGAAAAGCAGGCTCCCCTCTGAGCAGGGAGCCCGATGCAGGGCTCCATCCCAGGATCCTGGGACCAGGACCTAAGCCAAACTGAACTTGCTACTTGAATCTGTGTGTGAGAGCTGGGGTTGGAGGCAACTGGCTTAAAGGATTGAAAACCTTTAACCTGTGGGATCTGATCTATCAGGCAGATAGTGTCAGAATTGAGCTGGATTATAAAACAAAGTTGGTGTCAGAGAACTGACTATAGGTTTGGCAGAAAAACCCCCACATGTTGGAACTGGTATTATGCTTACTGATGCATATTTATCAAGTGCCAAACTCCTAGACTAAAAATGTTCCAGAACATTTAGGTTATCAAAATTTGAACTGTTTCCTCTCAGGTTTCTGAATCTGCCTATCCAAATTACCTAACATTCCAGGTTCAACTCAAAAGTTTCCTCTTCCATGAAGACCTCCCTAATAACCATAATCAAAATGTACTGCTATCCTTAACCGCCTTGGAGGCCCATAAATCTTCCTGTGGGATTTTCTTGTGGTACTTAAAGCATTTCAACTTTGTTTTGTTTTTGTTGTTTTTTTTTTAAGATTTTATTTATTTATTTGACAAAGAGAAAGAGATCACAAGTAGTCAGAGAGGCAGGCAGAGGGAGAGGGGGAAGCAGGCTCCCCGCTGAGCAGAGAGCCCGATGTGGGGCTGGATCTCACAACCCTGGAATCATGACCTGAGCCGAAGGCAGAGGCTTCAACCCACTGAGCCACCCAGGCGCCCTGTTTTTGTTGTTTTAAAGATTTTATTTATTTATTTGAGAAAGGACAGAGAGAGCACAGTGGAGGGAGGTGCAGAGGGAGAGGGAGAAGCAGGCTCTGTGCTGAGCAGGAGCCCATGCCTGGGGGCTCAATCCCAGGACCCTGAGATCATGATCTGGGCCAAAGTCAGACACTTAACCAACTGAGCCCCCCAGGTGCCCCAAAGCACTTCAACTCTATAGCCATCTGATTCTCTCCTGGGAGCAAAAACATGTTTTATTCACCTCATTACTCCCCAAAAGTCCCTAGCACAATCCTTGCAAATAGGTACATGATAAATGATTACTGAATTAGAATTTAGAGGGACTGGAAGTCCACTGCTAAGAAAATACTTCAGATCTGTGGGAAACTATGAGACAAAATTCTAAGCTCAATGATAGTGAGTGTAACTCTTAGGACTTGGAGGAAGAGAAACCCATACATGGTCTTAGGAAAGCATCTAGAGGGCGTCTGGGTGTCTCAGTCGGTTAAGCGTCTGCCTTAGGCTAGGGTCCTGATCCCAGGGTCCTGGGATGGAGTCCCACATTGGGCTCCCTGCTCAAAGGGGAGCCTGCCTCTCTCTCTGCAGCTCCTCCTGCTTGTGCTCTCTCTTTCTCTGTCAGATAAATAAATAAAATCTTTAAAAAAGAAAAAAAGGAAAGCATCCTGAAAAGTAACCTACCACACTGAGGTTAAGTACATGTGAAGAGGGGCACCTGGGTGGCTCAGTTGGTTAAGCACCTGACTCCTGAATTCAGCTCAGCATATCTCAGGGTCATGAGATCTAGCCTTGTGTTGAACTCCCTGCTGGGTATTGAGCCTGCTTGAGATTCTCTCTCCCTCTCACTCTCCCTCTGCCCCTCTTTGACTGCATGCACATGGGCTCTCTCTAAAAACAAAAACAAACAAACAAAAAGAAAACATGTGAAGATATGAAAAGTATTCCTCATGGGGTGCCTGGGTGACTCAGTTGTTAGGCGTCTGCCTTTGGCTCAGGTCATGATCCCAGGGTCCTGGGATCAAGCCCCACATTGGGCTCCCTGCTCAGCGGGAAGCCTGCTTCTCCCTCTACCACTCCCCACTCCCCCTGCTTGTGTTCCCTCTTGCTATGGCTCTCTCTGTCAAATAAATAAATAAAATCTAAAAAAAAAAAAGTATTCCTCAGTTCAATCTCCTTACTCCCTAAAGACTTCTCAAAGTTGCACTCTTCCACCAAGCCAGATCCTTACCTATTTCAATCTGCATGCCTGAAAGATCATTAGGAATAAATTTTTTGTTTGGCTTACTCACAGATGATAGCAATAGCTTTCCTACCTACTTAAAATTAGAAAATTTTTTGGCACAAAAGAATCTGAAATCACAGATCTCAATGTTATTTTGTATCCTAAATTTTTGGCATGGAGGAAGTACCTACCCATGAAGTAGCATTTCAAAAATCTCTAATTTTGAGGTACACACAAGTTTTTCCTGCAGTTTCTGAGTTTCAAATGGTCTCGACAGGTTAAAATCTTGACTCTTTTTTTCATGATTCCAGAGAGACCAAGATCAAAGATAGTGTTACAAGAGTAGCAGAATTACTGAGTAGATTATCCAGGTATAGAGGCTTCCCAGTTCTCCACAAGCTCATCAAGGGCCAAATTCAAAGAACTATAGATTTTGCCCTCACTGCACCAGCCTGTGGCAGAGGACTGAAACAAAGAGAAGTCAGTCCCAAGGGAAATAGAATTTAATAAAAAGAAGCTATGGTTATTAATGATGCAGATTCTATATTCCTAAAAATTGCTCATCCTATAAAGGCACATGAAATAAATACAAATGTAGTAGGATCTTTGTTTTTCTGGGTACAGAATATGAGGTTTACAATGACAGCTGATTCCTGGGGCGCCTGGGTGGCTCAGTGGGTTCGAGCCTCTGCTTTTGGCTGAGGTCGTGGCCTCAGGGTCCTGGGATCGAGTCCCGCATCGGGCTCTCTGCTCAGTGGGGAGCCTGCTTCCCCCTCTCTCTCTGCCTGCCTCTCTGCCTACTTGTGGTCTCTCTCTGTCAAATAAAATCTTAAAAAAAAAAAAAACCCCAAAATAATGACAGCTAATTCCTTACTAAGAATAATTATTTTCCTACTGAGTTTGATTTCCTGAGCTGAATGCTATCTGGGAACACCAAGATGTTTAAAACATAGTCCCTGACATTTGTTTCAAAATAATTGAAGGTAAGGGGTGGGTGAGAGGCTATTAATGAAACAAGATTGGTTATAGATCACTCTGACGACAGACAATGTGTGGAAGTTTATGATACCATTTCCATGCCACCCATAGAGATCTGAGAATTTTCTATTATATAATGTGAAAAAGAAGGCTTCCCTGCCCCCATAGAGCTTACAATCTAGTGGTAAATATAGGAAACAATAGCATAAGATAAATTACATCATAAGGCTGTGTAAAATTCAATAAAAAATAATTGGTATCATTAATAACTGCCATTGGGGCACCTGGGTGGCTTAGTCAGTTAAGCATCTGCCTTTGGCTCAGATCATGATTTCAGGGTCCTGAGATGGAGCCCTGTGTTGGGTTCCCTGGTCAGTGGGGAGTTTGCTTCTCCCTCTCCCTCTGCCCCTTCCCACTTTCTCATGCTGTCAGCGAAAGGTAACATAGGAAAATAAGAATTTCTGCTCAGTAGTGAGAATATTTTGCTTGGGGAAAAGGTTTCACATTTATTTATCTTATATGCACCTTCTGAATAATGAGGAGTCACTAAAGGTTTTTAAGAAAAGGGTGGACATCATTAAAACGGTTTTAAGTATGTTTACCTGTGTGGTCTTCCTGTGGGATCCAGTCAATGCTCACATTGGAAAGAGCAAGCTCTGGCCACTGCCATGCCTATAGGAGTGCTCTGACTATAAGCTGCCCATGAAGGAAGGCCAGTGAATTTTCTGATAAAATAGTCTTTCATTTATTTCTCCTGAGCTAAAGCATTTCAAAGGAACCAATATTCTGGAAATTATGCCTGAAGACCAATCACAGGAAAGGAGAACTGAGAAATTTCACACTTCTGATTGGGCAGTACAGCAGCCCTGAAACCAGTGGTCCTCTCTCCTTACCTTAGTAAACTTCTCTTTTTCAGAATAGTGCTATGTGTGGTTAGCACAAAAGCAGAAGCTAAATATTATGGAAGTAACATTAACAAGGCAGTAACAAGTGAATTAGACAGAGAGGCCTACTTCAGACAATCATTTGGCTATCCACATCCTCTAAGTCCATGGTGTGACTGAAGTTGTGCATAGATGTCTTTCACTATTTTAGGTTTCACCCCTCAATACATCACTTCTAGCCCAGAGGATTAGCCAATGACATCCAGCACAACAACTAACTGTAAATGGCAGGGGAAAAAAGAAGTACAGCGAAAAGACAACATAGTAGGGTACAATTAGCTCTGGCCAAGAGCAAAGAAACCAGGACCCTAGGCCTAACCAGACTGGTATGTGATGACTGTAAACATGTCACGTAACTTCTTGGGGCTTCAGTTTCTTTGCCTAAAATAGTCAAATTACCATTTACCTTGGCAAGGGAAAGAGAAATGACCTGAGCTGATTCTTTTTGCTCCCGAACCTGTTCATAAAGATAATTTTGCTTAACTTTTGTACTTTTGGACTCTTCTCTCCTGAAAGTTGATTCTCAAAATCTTGAGCTAAATGGCATTATTCCTATTTTACAAAGAAAATGAGGCCCCAGAGTGTTTTGAAAATCCATATTCAGGGCAAATGAGCAACAGGTCGATACAAGTCATTTCCCCTTCATAGTCTCTCAATAAATAATTCTCATACTGAGGATAACTAGTTAATTGGCTTTCTCAGCTTCTGTGATCTCAGCTCTGTGAAAACAGAGCCAAGCAGGTAAAGATACAAAGAATACTCTCAATCTGGACAGTACCAGGAAACATGCCAAGCCCGTAAGGACATGGAATGTTTTCTATTCACAGCACTTCCCAGGACACACACATTCTAGGAGCACAGGGAAAGTACTACTGAGTTAATCAATTAGTCAAGGACTATCATTTCCCCATCTGGGTGTGGACCAACTAAAAGATAATCTTCATGCTCACCTATCCACAGCTCTGTCTAGCAAGTAAAACAGAGCCTGAAGTACCACATGTTGGACTGACTTGTGGGGGTGATGCAATCTGGCAGTGAAGAGGGCAATGGAGGCTCCTGTTGGGTCCCGAACATTCTAGAAGCAAATAAAATGAGAAATATTCAGAAACTAAATAGAAAATCACAACAATCACTTAGGCTTCTTATATCCTAGACAAAAATTTCGTATGAAGAGAAGATGCTGGCAACAGTTCTCTGACTTGCATCAGTTACTCCAGGAAGAGAAGAATATTTATTTCATCCCATGCCTGATTCTTAGCAGCCCTTGAGCCTTATTTGTATGGTAGGGAAAAACTACATTCCCTTAACTTGTCAATGGCAGAGAGATTAAAGGATGGTCTAGACTGGCTGCCTAGCTAATTTCCCAGACAGGACGGCAAAAGAAACACACATCAGGGGAAAACCACAGAATACAACCATGGTTTCCACACTCTGCCTTAAAAGTACCGTTGTATACTTATTCCAAAGGCTGTGATCTCCAGGTGGAGAGAGCTTGAATCCAATAAGGATGGGCCTTTGAACCACTGTATACCCACCCAAAGACCTCGACTAAACCTAATGGACCAATGAAGAAACTCTGATTGACCTACTGTACAAATGATTCTCAATAATTTCACTTGTCACTAGGATTATTTTGTGCAAACTGCACAGCTGCTTCATGTTTGCTCCTGAATGTTGAGACTCTCTGATTCAGGAAAATGTATCTGGGAACAAAATGCAAAGAGGACAACAGCTACAAAAGGAAGTAATGAGAAACTACAAAAAGGGTTCATAAAGACTCACTAAGATGGTGAATTTCCCACTAAGGATCTCAGAACGGAGAGGTTCCTCATGGGGTTTCAGCTTCACAATGCCTTCCTTCCTTCGTGTTTCCTAAGAATAAAGGACAGCAAGATAAATAAGAAAATACTGTATATTCAGGACAGCTTTATGCAAACATCAAATCTCAGAGACAGGGGACTTCGGAAGTCAACTAATCGACTCACAAACCCCTTTGTGAGTTCTATATATAGGCCAACTGAGTGTTATCTGAACTCTCCAATGCCACCCTGTCAGTCTCTTATATATGATATTTTCCTTTAAATCAGTGACAATCCTAACCCCGAAGACCAACTACTATGTATTGTTAGAGTGCAGGGTCAAAGTTCTTAAACATACATCAGCAGTGATACTGCGGCAAGATCTTAAATATGCGCCCCCCAAAAATGTCTGGAAACACATCCTCGAAGCTGAGGCCTCCCCCATCTTAAAAAGGAGCCGTCAGTCCCCTAGATAGGTTCTCCAACAAGACCTACCATAACCTCATTCCTCTTATCTCCGCAGCAAGATTCTTTAAGCTCATCCCCTCATACTCAGTCTACTGCGTTCTCATTCTCCCCATTCTAACTACTGCACCACGAGCTGCCGTTCCAGGGCCCTGTCGGTGAACCCAGTGGGCATTTTCAGCTGTCCTCTTACATGACAAGGTTGACCATTCACCTTCCCTTTCCCCCGAGACATTCTCTATCAGAGATAGGAAATACTCTCTCAAGTTCTTTTTTTTTTTTTTTTTTTTTTGAGAGAGCAAGGCAGGAGGGACAGGGAGAGTGACATGGGGCTGGATCTCACCACCCTAAGATCATGACCTGAGTCGGACACTTAACCCACTGAGCCACCAAGGTGCCCCTTGTGGGTATTTTTGTTCATTTGCATTCATTTACTCACTCAGTTCATACACTGGCTCATTTACTTATTCATTTATTCTGCAAATATTTGTAGAGCAATTATTATGTGCCAGGCACTGAACTAAATGCAAAGAACACATTGGTGAACAGGAACACACTAGGTCTTTGTCTATATTCTTGCCCAATTCATCCCTAAAATCAAATTCAAATGCCTTCAGAGGCAGGGCAGCAAGCAAAGACAGTATTTGTGCTAGGATTACAGGAGAGTGCAGGCCCTACCTAAAGCACTCAAATTCAACTTTTAAGACAATACTGAACCAAAGACAGCAAAAAAGTCTGAGGTGACATTCAGCCCTACACATGTCCTCCTCACACTCTCCTGCAATGACCTCACCATGAGAACGGCTCCAATATTCAGCTCTTTCGAGAGCTTTGGACACTCAAAATCTCTACTTCCGGTCCAGATTTCTTTTCTGAATCCCATTCCAACTTCTTGGAGAACATGTCTATTTGGGTCTACCAAGGGCACTTCAGACTTAACATGACCGGACTGAACTCATGACCTTGTCTCTCCACACACCTGCACTATTTCAGTGTCTGCTAAAATTAGTGAATGCTACTACCATTTATCCTGCCACCCAAGTCAAAGACCTGGAACACTTGACTCTTCTTTCCTTACACATCAGTTTAAGCAAAGCTGTTTTACCAATTTCACTTCTAGGACCTGCCCATTTTTTCCTCTATCTCCCCTGACACTACACTTAATGACACCACGATCGTCTCTCTCCCTGTAAATACAATGGCCTTCTAATTGGTCTGTCTCCAGTAGAGCCCTTCTGATCCATTCTCTAAAGTACAGTGAAGTTCCAGAATGCAAATCTGATCAAATTATTCTGTTGTTTTTTTTAAAGATTTATTTATTTATTTGAGAGAGAGAGCACAAGCAGGCAGAGAGGCAGGCAGAGAGAGAGGGGGAAGCAGGCTCCCTGCTGAGCAGAGAGCCCGATGTGGGGCTCAATCCCAGGACCCTGAAATCATGACCTGAGCCAAAGGCAGAGGCTTAGCCCACTGAGCCACCCAGGCACCCCTATTATGCTGTTTTTAACCTTCATTGAATTTCTCTGCCCTTAAGAAAAAAACAGATACTCTATGATCTGACCTTGTTTACTTTTGCTGCTCAATCTCTTGAAATGCCCAAACTCCCAATGAGCATTTCTGCTCAGGTCAATTTCTCTACCGTGCACTAGGAATCTGAACTTGCTATTCTCCCTCCCATACTCCCCTATGTGTCCAACTCCTACTTCATTCTTCAGATCTTAATTTAGACATCATTTCCTTCAAAAAGGCTTCCTTGACTCTTCTAAGTAAATGTGCTTCCGTAGAACCAAGTAGTGCCCTATCATAACATTCTATGATTGTGTGTCTACTTTCTCTTTCTAAATAGTAATCTCTGCACCTGGAATATAGTACATATACAATAAACACCTGTTGAAAAAATGAGTGAATATTGTAGGAGATGATGGACAAGGTAGGCATAAGTGAGCTTTTAGTCTTGAACTAATCCTGGCATCCCTTATCCTCCTTTTTTAATTTAGAGAGATTGTATATCTCTTTAGGATTTTCTGACTTTTCAACGTAGGGCACCTAGATATTGACCTGCTTTTTTTTTTTTAATGAGAGTGGGGAGAACACTCAGAGAACCACTTCATGTAGTGTGTGGCACAGGAAACAGCAACAAAGAGAGCCCAACTGCCACAGGGCCAGTACCCCCAAGCTACATACTCTGTAGGAGTGGAACAACTCTATGGCACGTAGCACATCAAACTTCCGGGCCATGAGGAACTTGACGGCCACATTCCAAGAGAGGGGGGAAACATTGTACTGAACAGTCCACTTGTTAATCTCTTCAAGAAACTGCTTGGTTGCCTGTTTGACAAAGAAAATAAAGAAAATTTAGTTAGTAGGGAATGTATTTATGGAAACAACAAACAAGCAAGAAAAAAATATCATCCTTTCCTCAAGTGACCCAATGTTTCCTACAGGAAGCAAGGAAAGACAAAAGCTGGAAAACAGGTCTGAAAGCAGAAACAGTTAAAATTCATACTACGCAATGAAGCCAGAAGCCAGAGCCAGTTCAGAGAGCAGGGTTTAGCACATGGATGCATGAAGGAAAAAATGAAGGGGGAGACAAAGGCATCCAAATGGGATGCAAATTACTGGCCCCAAAGAAAAAAACAAAAAACAAAAAAACGCAGTTTGGGTTTTTTTGGTCTTTTTTTTTTTTTTTTAAAGATAAAAGGAGGTAGATGGGCTCCTAGAAGGGTTATTGCATAAGCTGCATCATGGTACAGCAGCCTTAGCTGCTGTTTTGGTCCCAATGAGCCAACTGGATACAGAAAAACCATCAGAAAATGGTTTTGGCTTTGGAATTAGCAATACTATTTGAGAGCAGCAAAGCTATTAAGAAGAATTTAACAAATCAAAAGGCCAACTGTTCTTTGTGCTGACTGACCCCACAGGACCTCTCCATGTTTCACATGGCAGCCCAAAAACCAGGCCCTAGCAGACCCTCTGGATAGTGGTTGCTGGGGGAGGGGTGGAGGGCCTCATATTTGGGGAGGAAGAGTAGGAAATTTTCATTTTTGCTGTCTGATCCCAAGCCGGCAAGATGCCTGTTTCTAGAATTGTCCCTATCTCTTGATTAACCCAAGTCCTTCTAGCCTCTCAAACTATTCCTCCTTATATTTATAACCGGTTTCTGCTCTAGCCAAACTACTCTTCTGTTTCTTTAGTTTTTGAATAGGATTTACATCAGGATTTTTTTTAAGACTTTTTATTTTTTTTAAGCAATCTCTACACCCAATGTGGGGCTCAAACTCACAACCCCAAGACCAAAAGTCACACACTTCACTGACTGAGCCAGTCAAGTACCGCTACATTGGGATTTTTTTGCATGTACATTCTCAATCACTAAACACTTTCGGGATGGCTATCTGGTCCCTTTCACCCAGAAACTTTTCTCACATGTTGGTCCAAAATGTGACCAACTCGATGAAAACTCTGAAACTTAATTGATCAACCAATCAACCCACAGTTAAGATGTATGTATGTATGTATGTATTTAAAGGTTGTATTCATTTATTTGACAGAGAGAGAGCATAAGCAGGGGGAGCGGCAGCCTAAAGGAGAGGGAGAAGCAGGCTCCCGGATAAGCAAGAAGCCTGATGAGATGCAGGGCCTCTATCCCAGGACTCCAGGATCATGACCTGAGCCAAAGGCAGATGCTTAACTGGGTGAGCCACCCAAGCACCCCATTAAGATGTATTTTTTTTTTTAAGATTTTATTTATTTGACAGAGAGTGAGAGAGAACAAGCAGGGGGAGTGGCAAGCAGAGAAGTAGACTTCTGCTGAGAAGGAACCCAATGCTGGGCTTGATCCCAGGGACCTGTGCAGAAGACTGCCACTTAACTAAGCCACACAGGTGCCCAAATTAAGATGTATTTATTAAACTATTACATATTTATTAACTAATTGTTAACATCTGTGCTAAGAAATAGAAGGAATGCAAAAATAAGGTTTGCTTTAAAAGGTGTGATACTGGGGTGCCTGGGTGGCTCAGTGGCTTAAAGCCTCTGCCTTCCCCTCAGGTCATGATCTATCTCAGGGTCCTGGGATCGAGCCCCACATCAGGCTCTCTGCTGAGCAGGGAGCCTGCTTCACCTTCTCTCTCTGACTACCTCTCTGCCTACTTGTGATCTGTCTGTCAAATAAGTAAATAAAATCTTAAAAAAAAAAAAGTGTGATACTAACCTAATATGTGGCCATGGACAAGATAATTCTCTATCTCTAATTTTTCAACTGAAGAACAAGGGGACGGGCACCTGGGTGGCTCACTTGGTTAAACGTCTGCCTTCAGCTCAGGTCCTGGAATGGAGCCCCAGGTCAGGCTCCCTGCTCAGTGGGGAGTCTGCTTCTCCCTCTCCCCTTGCCACTCTCTCACCACTCATGCTCTCTCTCTTTCAAATGAATAAATAAAATCTTAAAGAAGGAAAGAAGAGGAAAGAGAGACAAGGGGAGAAAGGGTAACAAGCAACTGACCTACTTCAGAATCTTGGCAACAAGTCCTACCTTGCAAATACAATTCAAATTGCTACACAGTATTTAAACAACTAGCAAATTAGAGTCCCAGGAATACCTCCTAAGAGAGCACCTAATTCATTTCCTAATTTCTAGGAAAGAAAAGAGACACTTTATAAACCAGAGTAAAATCTAAGAGGCCTAAGGCTGCACCTGAGATTTAGAACCTTCCAGGAGCACCTGGGTGGCTCAGCTGGTTAAAGTCTCTGCCTTCGGCTCAGGTCATGATCTCAGGGTCCTGGGATCGAGTTCCACATGGGCTTTCTGCTCAGCAGGGAGCCTGCTTCCCCCTCTCTCTGCCTGCCTCTCTGCCTGCTTGTGATCTCTCTTTCTCTCAAATAAATAAATAAAATCTTAAAAAAAAAAAAAGGACCTTCCAACCAAGGCAATATAACTTACACCTCTGGAAAAGGAGAGAACCAGCAAAACTAATCAGGCAAGTGCATAAGAAAAAGAGCCAAGAAATAAAGGCCATGAAGAAAAGCTTTCAGATGATCACTTTGGCCCAGAACCAGTTTAAGTCAGACCAAAGCAAGAGTCCCGGAGAAGACAACAGGACAAACTTAGAATGCTCCACCAGAAAACAGTTTGAGTTGCCTCTGTGGGGTGAGTGGCCAGCATCAGAATGAGGAAAGACGGAAGGGAAAAGAAGAGAAGTGAGCACAAAAAAGATCCCAGAAACAAAACCTCAGCTAGCCTGGAAGGTCCCCAGGAGATTTTGTAAAGGGTTATTTGTTTTTTAATTAACATATCATCTTTAAATCTGGTCCTCTCCTGGGCTTGGCTGAAGCTGCCTAGAGAATAAAACCAGAGTAATAGCAGAACATACTTTTCCCCTCTTTCTAATAAAAATAATAAACAGACAAATCAGTATGTCGGTAGGAGGGAGAAATATAGTTAAATAGCTAGGGGGTGATATGAACTCCTAACACATCCAATTACTAAGATGATTTTTCATTTTTCATAAATAAGCCATGCCTCAATAAGAGATATGCAAGTTTCACATACTTTCTTCAAAGTATGTACAGATTGTCTTCCTTCTTATTAAACTCCTTCAAAGTTCTTAATGTCCTGTAGCTCCCAAGAGCTGTTGCCTTGAGCTGACCTCTGTCCCCTGCTGGTCAGGATGTTATTCTTGGCTTTAAGCACGGGAACAATTCCTCCTGCTTTGGCCTGACTAGGCCTTGCATGAAGAGAGTCCAGTGTACTGTAAACAGTGATGTGATATTTACAAATACACATATATACACACACACCATCTGTTATGTTCAGCCTCAGATTCACCATCCCGCATCCCTAGCCCTCTTGAGGAAGAGACAAACCTCTTAAAGAAGTCAGAAAAGATGGCCTCAGCTTCAATAGCCTTTCTCTAGAAAGTTAATAAGACATCTTCCTCTGTTTACACATGAATTCAGCACAACCACTAAGTACAGACCAATTTGTGGTCCAGTTGGTACCAGAGAAACAAGTCCCGGCAATTTTAATGAGCAACACACTCTTCATAAGGGATAATCGAAATTCCTGAAATTAATATTATGTTATTTCCTGGTGAACAGAAGAAGGAGCCAAAAGATGAGTCACAGCTTATAAAATACTTCAACTCAAGGTCAATGGTTTGATTCTATCTAGGTTTATGAGTTAACTGTAAGTTGTTAACACCTGGCAGCTAAGGCATGGCCACAATTCAAACAGCTTTGGTCTTCCTTTGGGAAAAAGGTCTGAACTAAAGTACAGAAAAACTAACAGTACCATTTACAACCTTCTTCAACCCACTTTTCAGGTACAGGTAAGATTTATTTCAGCATTGTCAAAAGCTTACTGTAATTACATACTATTCCCACAATCATGTTTAAAGAGATAAAAACAAGTTTTTTGACTACAGCCATGAGGATAGATACTAGGGAATGTGCTATAAAATGGCTGAGATGTCTGTCAATTAAGCGGATTATACCCTAGACACTATCCACTGGTGTTATATATGTTACTGGAGAGAACAAAATCAAAAGTCTTCATGTTAACCTCAAATTCCCAAGAGCAGCTATGATTCTGAGATGAGCTCTAGGCAAAGGGCTAGTCAACCAAAAGATCAAGAAAAAGGTGCTGGCATGCTCGGTTCCATAGTATCTTAAATCCTGTGTTCCAACACAAATGAGAGAGAATAAAGAGCCAGACCTATAGCAAACCTAATGTGAAAGAAACAGAAAACTGGGGCGCCTGGGTGGCTCAGTGGGTTAAAGCCTCTGCCTTCCGCTCGGGTTGTGATCTCAGGGTCCTGGGATCGAGCCCCACATCAGGCTTCCCTGCTCAGAGGGAAGCCTGCTTCTCCTTTCTCCCACTCCCTCCCCCTGCTTGTGTTCCCTCTCTAGCTATCTTTCTCTCTGTGTGTTAAATAAATAAAAATATTAAAAAGAAAAAAAGAAAGAAAAAAGAGACAGAAAACTTCTGCCTCCTGGGATATCAGCTACAGAACCACCAAAAGAAGAAATCTACTAGTCTAATGGGTTTGGGAGTCAGAAAGAACCCATCCTCTCATTCGCTGCTGCGTGATAATTGGGCAAGTTGTTTAACCTCTCTGAGCCTCAAAGTCTTCATCTGTAAAGATAAGGCATGAATGAGACAACTGATAGAAAGCACCATAGTGGGGCACCTGGGTGGCTCAGTGGGTTAAAGCCTCTGCCTTCAGCTCAGGTCATGATCTCAGGGTCCTGGGATTGAGCCCCGCATCGGGCTCTCAGCTCAGCAGGGAGCCTGCTTCCCCCTCTCTCTCTGCCTGCCTCTCTGCCTACTTGTGATCTCTCTCTCTGTCAAATAAATAAAAATCTTTAAAAAAAAAAAAAGAAAAGCACCATAGTATCTGGCAAGTAGTAGGGAGTCTCTGAATGGGTGTTCATTCTCTTTTTCTAAAGAAAAAGTCATTTTACATTAAAACTTATTTCAGGGGCACCTGGGTGGCTCAGTGGGTTAAAGCCTCTGCCTTTGGCTCAGGTCATGATCTCAGGGCCCTGAGATCGAGCCCCCGTCAGGCTCTCTGCTCGACAGGCAGCGTGCTTCTCTCTCTCTCTCTCTCTCTCTCTCTCTCTCTCTCTCTCTCTCTCAGCCTGCCTCTCTGCCTACTTGTAATCTCTCTCTCTCTGTCAAATAAAATCTTAAAAAAAAAAACAAAAACTTATTTCAATAGTTAAGAGTTGCGCAGAATCAAGTGATCTGTTTCTCTTTAGCCTTTAGCAATTCAATCTCTCTAATCCACTTTATCCAAAAGCATAAATTTAAATTAGAAACCGCCAATATGTATTCAACGGCAAGACAAAAGTCTCTAAAGAAGCAACTTCTCATTTAGGGCTCTGCAAAATACAGAAGAAGCTGGGTTGGGAAGTATTCCCCCCCCCACCCCCCCATCTCTAAATCCTTTTGTCTCTACTTTCAGACTACACTGGCAGCTCTGAGGATTAACACTGCCATCCCAAGCATTAAACTGACTAGAGGCTATTTCTCATTAAAATAAAGGAACAACTTTGTGCACGACACACACCATACAAAAAATGCAGTTACCCTGCACTGAATACCTAAGTAAGGAAAGTGATTCAATAGAAGACTGCGACTGCTTGTTACCTCTATCATGTTTTTGATGCTACCTCTGTATTTCATCAAATATGCTTTTTTCTCATTAGGTTCGGTGATGCATTAGTAAACTATCTTTATCTTATGCCTGTTTTCCTATCTTTCATTGCACACGGTTGTATTGTGTTTTTTTCTTTAAATATTTTATTTATTTGAGAGAGGGAGTGCACAGGAGCTGGGGGAGTGGCAAGTAAAGGGAGAAGCAGGCTCCCCAGTGAGTAGGGAACTCAATGCGGGGCTCCATTGAGATCATGACCCGAGCTAAAGGGCACTTGCTTAACCCACTGAGCCACGCAGGTGCCCCACGAACTTTTATATTGTTAAGCCTAAACTCTTCAATTCATTTCAGTCTGCTAGGAAACAGAATGTGAGCTAAGACACACTAGCTTGCTACCATGCAGCAAGGTGATATATGTTCCATTTCTAAACTGAAAACTAGAATTTTTCCATTAGTCCTTTGTTATTGTGCCAAATATGGAAACAGACCTAAGTCCTTTCAATTAATATTTATTTATCTCGAATATCTTCACTTTATCAGGAAAGATTCACCTTTCCTTAAAATGTAATTTTGGGGCACCTGGGTGGCTCGGTCAGTTAAGTAAGTGTCTGCCTTCGGCTTGAGTAGTGATCTCAGGGTCCTGGGATCCAGCCCCACATGGGGCTCCCTGCTCTCCTCACCGCTCGTGCAGGGGGGAAATTACATTTTTTTAAAAGATTTTCTTTATTCATGTGAGAGAGAGAGAAACAAGCAGCGGGGAGGGACAGAGAGAAAGAAAGCAGACTCCCCACTGAGCAGGAAGCCCAACTTGAGGCTGGATCCAAAGGACCTGGAGATCATGACCCAAAGTGAGGGCAGACGCTCAACCAACTAAACCACCCAGTCGACCCAAGAAAATTTAATTATAAAAGCGCCAATGCTGGGGCGCCTGGGTGGCCCAGTGGGTTAAAGCCTCTGCCTTCAGTTCAGGTCATGATCTCGGGGTCCTGGGATTGAGCCCCACGTCGTTGGGCTCTCTGCTCGGCGGGGAGCCTGCTTCCCCCACCCCTCTGCCCACCTCTCTGCCTACTTGTGATCTCTCTCTGTCAAATAAATAAATAAAATCTCTAAAAATAAATAGATAAGTAGATAAATAAATAAAAGAGCCAGTGCTTTCTTTTTTCTAAATTTTAATTCCAGTATAGTTAACATAGTGTTATGTTAGTTTCAGTAGTATGATATAGAGATTCAATTCTATATACTACTCAGAGCTCATCAAGATAAGTTTACTCTGAACCAATGCTTTCTTTTAAAATCTATTTGCCTAGGGGCACCTGGGTGGTTCAGTCATTAAGCATCTGCCTTGGAGTCCTAGGATCCAGCCCTGGGTCAGGCTCCCTGCTCAGCGGGAAGCCTGCTTCTCCCTCTCCCGCTCTCCCTGCTTATATTCCCTCTCTCACTGTGTCAAATAAATAAAGTCTTTAAAATAAATAAGATCTTTAAAATAAATAAAATAAGATTTATTTGTTTGTTTGTTTTAGAAAGAGCACATCCAAGTTGGGGGAGGGGCAGAGGGAGAGACTCTTTAAGCAGACTCCCTGCTAAGCATGGAGCCCATCACCAACACAGGGGGAAAAAAAATCTCACAACCGATGAGATTATGACCTGAGCCAAAACCAAGAGTCCAGTGCTTAACCGACTGAGCCACCAGGCACCCGAAGCCAAAGCTTTCTTAATAAGGATTTTACTGCATCTGGGAGTGCAAAAGTTTTAAGAAAAATTTCTAGTTTTATCAAATATTTTAAACCAAAGTAATACAGGAAATTTGCAAAAAATTAAATGCTATCCATGACCCCATCATCTTATACAGTTGTTTTCATATTTTTAACAATTTAAAAATTAAAGTCAACAGAAAAATACCAATAAATATATAATTTTCTAAATACACATCCCACAACCTCCACCCCCAACCCCCTACACACGTAACTCTTGGGGGTGGGAAGAAGAAAGAGGGACTATTCGAGTGTATATTGTTCTAGTTGAGGGAATCCTGGCCTCTCTGGCAACCTGCCATAACTAGCAGCCGTAGTATTCCCTTCGAGGCAACCAAACAATAGAGCTCTTTCAGGCACGCAGTCATGTAGTCAGGCAAACATTCACAAGTATTTGCTGAGGGCCTACTCTGTGCTAAGCAGAGACACAATTTAGAGAGATAAAGACCCTACTCTGAGCAGTTCACAGTCATTTAAATATGGGGACAGATATATAAATAAACAGTCATTGTCATATAAGTCTATACATTCTAGGACATATCTGCAGAGTGCTATGGAATTCAAACTATCTCTAGGACAATTTATTTTTTTAACCTTCTTAGAGGAGTGAGTAGGAATTTGCCAGGCAGACACAAGCACTCTAGTTGGAGAAAACAAAATGTGTAGAGATAGAGTCAGGAAATAATAGGAATTATTGGGGACACAGTGTAGCTGGTGTGTCCTGTTTTTATGACAGAGAATGGAGGGAATAAGCTGACTTGGAGATGAAGCCACAATCGGAAGGCCCTCGTATACTGTGCTCCAGATTCTAGGCACAATCCTATAGACATGAAGGGGTCAATAGAGATCTTTAAGCAAAGGGCTGAGATGATAACTTTGGTCCTCCTGCCCGCCCCCCCCAAATTGTTACCAGTAGGGAAGCCAAACCGGAAAAGGAAACTTTAGCAGCAGGGAAGCAAGTTCTGGAAGGCAGGGATCCTTGTCTATTTTATTCACTGGTTCCTAGCACTATACCTGGCACAAATGAACGTCTCTAATAACATCTCCTAACGAATACGTTTGACAAGTGAATGAACAACAGAACTCGGAAGAACATTAACACTTAGAGAGAAGAAAGAGGAGGAAGAACCAAGAAATTCTGCAGATTTACTTTTAAAAATACCAGTAATACATTATATGTTAACTGAATTTAAATATTTTAAAAAATTAAAAATTTAATTTAAATTAAATAAACATTTAAATTAAAAATTAAAAATACCAGTGACCACTGAGTATCGAAGAAATGTAAATTATTTTTTAAAAGATTTTATTTTTATTTATTTGACACTGAGATAGGGAGAGTGCACAAGCTGGGAGAAGAGGGAGAAGCAGGCTCTCCACTGAGCAGGAAGCACTACATAGGGCTCATCCCAGGACCGGGGGATCAAGACCTGAGCCAGAGCTGAAGGCTCTCAAACAACTGAGCCACCCGGGTGCCCAAAGAAATGTAAATTAAAAAACAAGAGGGACTCCAGGGTGGCTCAGTCCTTAAGCATCTGCCTTCCGCTCAGGTCAGGATCCCAAGGTCGTGCGATGAGCCCCACTTCAGGCTCCCTGCTTGGTGGGAAGCCTTCTTCTCCCTCTCCCACTCCCCCTACTTGTGTTCCCTCTCTCGCTGCGTGTCTCTCTCTGTCAAATAAATAAGTAAAATCTTTTAAAAAGTTAAAAATAAAATAAAAAACAAGAGTTGTCAAATATCCCCTATTTTTAAAAAAATACCAACAGACTCAGATTAGTTTTTACATAATGTTCTCTTAAATCTTCATGGGACGAATAGCTCTCATGTTAAATAAAATGCAGTATAATAGAGGAAATACACATCATAACCAAAGAAGGCTTATCCCAGGAAAAGGCAATTTAATTTAGCATCAAGAGATCTATCAAAGCAATTTTTATATTAACAGATACTAAAGGAAAAATAGTATATAAAAAAAGAGTATATAACCTTCTCAACAGATGATGAAAATGATGGGATAAAATTCAACACCTATTTTTTTTTTAAAGATTTTATTTATTTATTTGAGAGAGAGTGAGAGAGAACATGAGAGGGGAGAAGGTCAGAGGGAGAAGCAGACTCCCCATGGAGCCGGGAGTCTGATGTGGGACTCGATCCGGGGACTCCGAGATCATGACCTGAGCCGAAGGCAGTCGCTCAACCAACTGAGCCACCCAGGCGCCCCTCAACACCTATTTATGATTTTACTTTTTAATGTAGCAAACTAGGAATAGAAGGAATTACCTTAATTTGACAAGGGTTATCTAACAGAAACTTAAGCAATCATCACATTAAATAATGAAACATTAGAAGTATTTTTTTTTTTAAAGACTGAAAGCCCAGGAGGCTGTTTACCTACCCTACTAGGCAACACTGTATTGAAGGCCATATACTGCAACTAAGACAAAAAAGAAATCTGGTGCATAAATAAAGGAATTTTAAGAACAGAATAAAATTCAGAAATAAGCCTATATATACACACAGGATTTTTGAATCTCATCCTTTGTATATGATAAAGTGATATGCCAATTAATTAAAAGTATATTTTTTAAAAGCACATGATATGAATTTGTTCCTTTAGATGCATAAAATACTTATAGAAGGATGACAAAAACCTGATAATATTGATCACCTCTGGAGAGAGGGACTGAATTGAGGCTGGCAAACAGGCTAGAAAAATAGAAACATTCATGTCTTTTCAATTTTAAGCCATGTTCATGCATAATCAAGTCAAAAGCTAAATAAAATGTATAGATTTAAAAAGATAAATGTTAAAAAGATGCCATTTGTCTACCAATTAACAAAAAAAAGGACTGAAACCATACAGTATAGGCAATAATATGGGAAATAGGTGCACACAATGTGGCAACTATATATAACTCATGCTACTTCTTTGTATCAATTTGGCACTGACCAAGCACAGTTTTAAAAGCGCAAGCCCCTTCCAGGAATCTAGTGTACAGAAACAGAAGCATGAGGTACAAGGCAGACAAACATATACACAGGTATGGGCTCATGTTTCTAGTATTATGCCATTAGAAACGATGTTGCAACAAATACTAGATATGCGGATATTCACTGTAGCTTTTTTTTTTCTTTTAAGATTGATTTAGAGAGGGAGAGAGCATGAGCAGAGGGGGCAGGACAGGGAGAGAGAGACACAGGATCCTCACTGGACTCCCTGATGAGCATGGAGCGTGACCTGAACAGAAATCAAGAGTAGGTGCCCAACCTACTGAGACACCCAGGCACCTCTGTAGTATTGTTTCTAACCACAAAATGTCAGAAAGAACCTAAATGAGCAACAATAAATAAGAAAATGTCCATGTAATAGACCGCTAGCAGCTAAAACACGTTACAAATTTGTTAAAAACACTAAGACACTGCAATAGGGCATTAATCTGTAAAACACTGAAACAAAAACTTTTGTTTCCACATTCTTAAATTTCTTCTAGAAGAAATAAAATGGAAAAATATACACGAATTTCAAATTAAGTCCAAATTAGTTCTATTTACTTAAGTTACTATTAATATACTTAAATTATACTATAATTACTACTACCACTAAAACCTTTCTAAAAATGAAAAAAAAAAAAAAAACCTTCATGGATAGCCCTCCAAATTTCTAACCAAAAAAAGTTGGAAATTAAAACCAAATCTGTACAGCCATTTCTAACTGTAAATGGTTCCCATTTTAATGATAATAACTGACTTTTTCATTTATTTTCCTTTTTAAAAATTTTAATTCCAATTAACATAGTTTTATTAGTTTCAGATGTATCATAATGATTCAATTCTATGTTACTGAATGCTCATCATAAGTGTACTCTTAATCCCCATCACCAATATGCCCCATCCCCTCATCCATCCCCCCTTGGTAATCATCTATTTGTTCTCTATAGTTCTGAGTCTTTTTTGGTTTGTCTCTTTTTTTTCCCTTGGTTTCTTAAATTTCAAATATGAGCGAAATCATATGGTATTTGTCTTTCTCTGACTTATTTCACTTAGCATTGTAACTCTCTAGATCCATTCATGTTGTTGCAAATGCCAAGATTTCATTCTTTTTTATGTCCAAATAATAGTCCTGTGTGTGTGTATGTGTACGCACGCATCTTTATCCATTCATTAACTGATGGACTCTTGGACTGATTCCGTATCTTGGCTATTGTAAATAATGCTGCAATAAACATGGGGGTGCCATTTATCCCTTTGAATCAGTGTTTCCATAGTCTCTGGGTAAATACCCAGTAGTGCAATTACTGGATCACAGGGTAGTTCTATTTTATTTTATTTTTTAAATTTTATTTATTTGAGTGAGCAAGCAAGCAAGCACAGTCCGGGCGGTGCGGGGAGGGGACGGACAACACTAAGGAAGAGGGAGAAGCAGGCTCCCCGCTGAGCACGGAGCTCAACTCTGGGCTGAATCCCAGGACCCTGGGATCATGACCTGCGCCAAAGACAGAGGCTTAACCACTGAACCACCCAGGTGCCCAGGTATCTCTATTTTTAATTTTTTGAGGACACTCCATGTTGTTTTCCACAGGGGCTGCAGCAGTTTGCATTCCCACCAGCAGTGCAGGAAGGTCACTAGTTCTCCACATCCTCACCAACACTTGTTTCTTGCATTTTTGATATTAGCCTCTCTGACAGGTGTGTTTTTCATTTATTTTTTAAGAACAAAAAAATGATTTTTTCATTAAAAAATGATCATAGATCAGTTAACCAAGTAAAAAACTGTTAACATTTCAGTGGTTTATCATGTGCATTTCTAGTCTACCTCCAGCTGGGGTCAGTTCCTGGATCATTCTGAGAGCTGCCAAAAAATATATACAAGAAGGCAGTGTAGGTAGTACTTTCAATCAGACGGGTTTCATGTCACTTTTTAAAAAGTATTTATACTGTGCTCAAGTTTAATTGATTCTACTCACGTAAGGGGGGACAGGGGGCGCAAGAACATCTTCCTCAAAAAATATATATATATAAAATTAAAAAAAAAAAACAAAAACATCTTGCGCCAGGGGACCCAAACAGA
Source organism: Nasua narica (assembly GCA_028533885.1). Taxonomy (NCBI): domain Eukaryota; kingdom Metazoa; phylum Chordata; class Mammalia; order Carnivora; family Procyonidae; genus Nasua; species Nasua narica. The sequence continues at coordinate 25,055,620 of CM052797.1, read as the reverse complement.
CCGGGTTCCGCCACTAGCCGCTGACAAAATCCACAGGCACAGAGACAAGTGGTAATGAAACCAGAAAAGAGTTTTGGTGAGGCCAACCCCAGGAAGACAGTGGATTAGAGTCTCAAAGTGTGCCTCCAAAGTGGCAAAAATACTTCAGGTTTATATCAGCAAAGTGTGGGACAAAGGTACACACAGGCAGGAAGTAAAGGTCAAGTTGAAAACTGTCTTGGTGTCAATCACACTGTCTTGCTGCTCGGGGCAGTCCTTATTGCTTGAGGGAGTCGTTAGATTCCCAATACAGGATGCTTTGCCCCCAGCATCTTTGGCCTGAGTTAAGAGATAAACTGGAAAGAATTTAATCATTTAGAAAGTTTGAGGTCAAACTGGAGGTAGCTGAAGTCCTCTTTCACTTTTCCTTGTCTCTATTTAATTGCTCTATTTCCAAGGACCAAACCTTTTGTTTTTTTCTTCCATGGATAAAACTTTTTTTTTAAGGCAGGGAGGGGCAAAGGAAGAGGGAGAGAAAGAATCTTAAACAGGCTCCACACCCAGCATGAATCCCAACTCAGGGCTCAACCTCACAACCCTGAGAGCATAACCTGAGCCGAAATCAAGAGTCTGACACTTAACCAACTGAGCCACCCAGGTTCCCCCCTTGGATAAAACTTTTTAAAAATTTATTTTCATTTTCATCTTTATTTTCTTTTTTTTTTTAAGACTTTATTTATTTATTTATTTGGGATGTGTGTGTGTGAGAGGAGCAGGGCAGGGGCAGAATAAGAGAAGCCCAAGCAGACTCCCTGCTGAGTGAAGAGCCCACTGCAGGGCTCGACCCTACAACCCCACAACCCCAAGATCATGACCCGAGCCAAAATCAAGAGTTGGATGCTCAACTGACTGAGCCACCCAGGAGCCCCTCTTTCTTTTTTTAATTCTTTCCTTCAAAAAGTTAGAGAAACTATGGGGTATTTCAATGTTTCCAAAACTTTTTCTGCTTCTTTGTGCAAGCCCTAGCCATAATAAATTCTGTATCTCATACTTCCTAATAAACAAGACATGACATACAATTCCTAGGCCCACATATTATAATGGGTAAACATTTTTTTCAGTGGTTCCCAATTAGATTCTCTCCACCAATATTTCAAATACCAAATCCCTTCAGAGGATACAGTAATGTATTTGTTTATGAAAGATAAATCATTAATAGGACTACTCCCAGCAACCTGGAAAACTTATAACCAGCGGCTTAAAACATCCAGCATAGAACACGGCACAGTGGGTACTCAAAAATTCTTACTTTAAAAAATACCCCCTACAGGTGATGAACCAGGAGAGACTGTGGACTCTGGGCAACAAACTGAGGGTTTGGAGGGGAGGAGGTGGGGGGGGTGGGTGAGCCTGGTGGTGGGTATCGAGAAGGGCACGTACTGCATGGAGCACTGGGTATGGTGCATGAACAATCAATCTTGTAACACTGAAAAATTAAAATAAACATATTTGGGGAGAAAAAAAATACCCCCTACACATTATCGAGTCTCTTTATTCTGATATCCATGTATTTTTTCTTAAGATTTTATTTATTTGTTTGACAGAGAGAGAAAGAAATCACAAGTAGGCAGAAGGGCAGGCAGAGGGAGAAGCAGACGCCCGCTGAGCAAGGAGCCCAATTCGAGACTTGATCCCAGGCCTGGGATCATGACCATAATAAAGCCAAAGGCTTAACCTTCTGAGCCACCCAGGAACCCCTCTGCTATCCATGTATTGTGAAAGATATAAAATCTCCATAATATCTCTTTCTTTTACGCATGAAGACACCAAGTGAACGTCATACTTAAAGCTCTACAAATCCATTCAAAAATACTTAGGCCAGGGACGCCTATCTGGCCCAGTAGGTCAAGGACTCTTGATCTTAGGGTCAAGTTCAAGCTCCACACTGGGTGCAGGGATTACTTAAAAACAAACAAATAAATAAATAAAATGAAATTACAGTTTACTTAAAAAAAGACTAACGCCAGATAACCATGAAGAAAGGCCTAACACTAATCTCCTGATGAAATAAAATGGGAATGGTACTAAAACTCCAAACTCTTCCATCTATTACATCAAGCATTGTGTAAGAACCAAAAAGAAAAAAAGGTAATTGCTATTAAAGGACTAACATCACACCGGGAACCGGACAGCCGGAAACTCAAAGTAGAACTGACCAAGTTTTAAGCTTCCCTCAAGAGTCCAAAGAAGCTTCAAGAAATACAGAAGGGCCAGAGTTAATTGAGCTATTAAACACAAAAATCTCCCCAGTGTTAAAAACTTCCTAACCAGTGGAGTGAAGGGCTATGGTTTATCAGCACTCCCAACAGTGAAGTGTGAAGGCCCCAGATCAGGAATAGCCAGTCTTCAATTGAGGAGCAAAAGATGTTCTATTCCTTTCAAAATGCTCTTTCTATCTCTCCTGGCTCGTGATTCCCATCCACATGTAAGAGAGCATTTATCACATATTACAGTAAAGAAAACAATTTAAATCCATTCACTTCTTGCTTCTCCCAGTTCACATAGGCCAAAGAGTGCGGTCCAGCAAGAAATAACAAAGGTACCACCCAGGTGTGAAACATTTAACACGCACCAAAGAAGGAAATGTACCATACCATACTCAACAGCCTTGGCAAACTAAGTATTATTAACCACATAAAGAAAGCACACAGAGCTTAAGCAAGCTGCCCAAAGTCACTCAATTAATAAATGACAGAGCTAAGGTTTTTAGGTTTGAATCTAAGTCTTTTTAAATCCTATAGTCTTTCCACCCACTAAGTGGCCTTGAGAAATACAAGACACATGTATATGTCATGAGTTTGCCTAGCCACAAAATTACTCTGGAAGGATATGTAAGAAACTGGTAACATTGGTTGTCTCTCTGGGAGAAAAAGACCTTACTCTGCCCTTCAAGGTCCTTCTAGATGGACTCAGAATCAAACTGACATCAGATAGATTAATAGGAGAAAATAAAATTTAATTAAGTATGTATGGGGAATCCACACAGACAAATTCCAAAGGCAACGAGAGAACATGACATTTACAGGCACTAAGGAGAGGGCTAGGTGTGAGGATACAAAGGGGAAGAAAGTCATTAGCAGGAAAGTGAAAAGAGATATTTTGAAAAAAAGGTTGCCCTATTATGCAGATAAAAGTTTCTCAGGTAAAGGGTAGCCTGTGTTAATAGCTCTCTTCCTCGTTTAGGCTCTCCTTTCCAATGTCAATTTAGGCAGCAGAGGACACAGGAAGGGAGCTTTTCCCGCATCCACTCGGTTTTGATTACTTTTAACCCAAAATAATGTTCTTGCCAAAGTGGCCACTCTTGGGGCAGCCTACATCTCAGAGAAGAGCCAGGTGGCTGAGAGACATGGCAATAGAAGGGAATATTCACCATTTTATCTTCTGCATTTTTCTTTTAAAGATTTTATTCATTTACTTGAGAGAGGAGAGAGATCACAAGTAGGCAGAGAGGCACGCAGAGAGAGAGGGGGAAGCAGGCTCCCCGCTGAGCAGAGATCCCGATGTGGGGCTCAATTCCAGGACCTTGAGATCATGACCTGAGCCGAAGGCAGAGGCTTAACCCACTGAGCCACCCAGGGGCCCCTGGTTCTGCATCTTTTTAAGTTTAAATCATGTGGTTACATTTCCTCAAAAAAAATAATAAAATGTATTAATTTTATATAGCTTTCAACTAAAATATGTATAATAGGGATATTTGAACATAATGCTTTAAAACGTATTTTAAACTATGCCACCAAATGGTTAAGTTTGTTGACAGTCTTCCTATCAGGACAAAAGGGAATGAGTTAGGGAGTTCTACAAAGGGATAAACAATTACAGCTGCTTTTAGAACTCCTAGCCCTAAGCAGGGGATGCTCCAAGGTACTGCAGAAACTGTGCCACACACACTTTCTTGCTGGAGGCATTTGTGAAAAGCCTATTTAGTAAACACAAGCTGGCATCTCCTCTCAGGCTTAAAAACCTGACTCTCCAGATAAAAGTTATCAGAGGACAAAGAACTCTCAGAGACAATGGAGGAAATGATTCAACAAGAAAGCAAGGAAGTAAACATTTCTAAGTTGTCCTAAGAGAAAATTCATGTCAAGAGGTTGAGGGGTATAAGACTATAACACAGAGGAGAAAAAGAAGAAAACAGAAATCTGAAGAATAAACAGAATTCTCCTCACCATCAGCAACAGCCCAATCATCCAGGTTCCCAGATGGAGTCAAGGGGAATAGGAGGAGGAGAGGAGGGATAGTTGGTCACTCTCCATAAGGAAAAACCTGAAGGCAGCTTGCCAGCTGCTGCCCATTCCAGTTGGTCAATGAAAAGCGAACTAAACAACCGGAAAGGAGTGCGTGGCTCAGTCCGTTAAGCGTCTGCCTTCAGCTCAGGTTGTGATCTTGGGCTCCCTGCTCTGCGGGGAGCCTGCTTCTCCCTCTCCCCACCCCCTTTCATGTGCCCATGCACGCTCATGAGCACTCTCTCAAATAAATAAATAAAATCTTTAAAAAAAATAAACAACCAGAAAAAACCTGAAAAGTCATTCTAGAGAGAAAAAAATCTAAAGAATCTAAAGGACTTGGAGGACCCACTGGGTCAGGGAGGCGTTTGGTAACAATGTTTATCTCTTTTTCCAATTGATAGCTGAGACCTTAAAAAAGAAAGAAATATGAGTGTCTGTCAATAAATTGGAGTTGAGGGGCACCTGGGTGGCTCAGTGGGTTAGAGCCTCTGCCTTTGGCTCAGGTCATGATCTCAGGGTCCTGGGATAGCGTCCCATATCGGACTCCCTGTTTGGCGGGGAGTCTGCTTCTCCCACTGTCCATCACCCTGCTTGTGTTTGCTCTCAAATAAACAATTTTTTTTAATCCATGAGTAAATAAATAAAATTGGAGTTGACTTTCCAGATCATACTAGAACATTCTTCTTTCCTTACACCCAAAACTGGTTTACTCACTATTCTTTAGGTGTCAGTTCTAAATCCTACTTTTTTTAAAAGATTTTATTTATTTATTTATTTATTTATCTGTCTATCTATCTATCTATCTATCAGAGAGAGAGAGAGCAAGCGCCTACAAAAGCAAGCACAAGCAGGGGGAGCAGCAGGCAGAGGGAGAAGCAGGCTCCCTGCTGAGCAAGGAGCCCAATGTGGGACTTGATCCCAGGAACCTGAAATCATGACCTGAGCTGAAGGCAGACACTTATCCGAGTGAGAGTTCCTAAATCCTACTTCTTTATCCTGGAAGTTTTTACTGCCTTCCAGCCAGGCACACAGTGTAAAAGCTCAAGCTTTCATCTTATCTGCTCCCATTAGACTATAAGCTTAGGGAGGTGCAGGGGCCACATCTTCCAAGCTCACAACTGCATACTCGACACCAAGCCCAGGGCTTGGAACCATTTGGATGAGTTAATGTATAAAAGGTTATGGGCTCTCAGAGTGCTGTTCACAGGGAGTAGGAAGAACATGTTCGCCTGAACACTTGCCAAGCTGATTATGACAACTCAACTGAAAATAAAAGAGAAAAAGAGAAAAGGAAAAGAGAAAAATCCCAGGATAAAATGGGGCCAAAAAATCAGGAATGATAAGAGGAGAAAAGCAAAAGAAGCGACTATGAAGTCACAAAAGAAAATATCCAAGAATTAAGTTGCCAATACCGTAAGACATCTGTAATAGAGATATCCAAAAAAAAGTTTACAAATTTTATAAAATGAATAAGACATGATCCCTACCAGTGAAAATCTTGAGTTAATGGATTTGTGAAAGCAATATGGCAATGAATGGGCAAATCTCATTCAAATCTTAAAAAAAGAAGATGGAAGGCAGTATGTATCAAAGTGATATTCTTTTTTTTTTTAGTTTAGTTTTTTTTTTTTTTTGAGAGAGAGAGAGAGAGAGTGAGAGAGCGCATGAGAGAAGGTCAGAGAAAGAAGCAGACTCCCCACAGAGCTGGGAGCCCGATATGGGACTCGATCAGGGACTCCAGGATCATTACCTGAGCCAAAGGCAGTCACTTAACCAACTGAGCCACTCAGGCGCCCTCAAAGTGATATTCTGCAGTAGAAATCCACAAATCACACTAGAGAATTCCTGAATGAGGATACAAGAGGAATGGACGTGATATAACTGTTGGGAGTACCCTTCAGTCTGCTCAATGATTAAGAATATGGATTTTTAAAAAAAAATTTATTTATTTTTTTGACATAGAGAGACAGCACAAGCAGGGGGAGCGGCAGGCAGAGGGAGAGGGAGAGAGAAACAGGCTCCCCACTGAGCAGGGAGCCCAATGCAGGGCTTGATCCCAGGACCCTGAGATCATGACCTGAGCCAAAGGCAGGCATTTAACCAACTGAGTCACCCAGGTGCCCTGGATTGGTTTTTTGTTTTTTTCTTTTTGACTCAGATTTGAAAACCGGCATGGTAACAAGGATTTTAGAGATAGGAAACGTCAAGTACCTCAACATTTGCTGAATAGCACATTTATTTTAAAATGGGGGAGGGGTAGGAAGTCTGATCAATTCTTGCTGAAGGTTTCATCCTAAAAGGATGAGGAACTACTATACTGGATTTATTAATCCAAACCAAGAAGAGAGACTAGTTGAAAAAGAGAAAGTAACCAGGTAATCTCTGAAAGTAGGACAGCCTAAGTGACAATTAAGGGTAGTCAGAAGAGGCAGTTAATAGAGGAAGTCCTAGATGTGGCGCCAGTAATCCTGGGTTAAAGACCCAGTTCTGCCACAGCCATGTGCCCTGGGACCAATCAACACTCTTCCTGTCATAGTTTCCTCATCCAAAAAAGGACAGTATTTGCCTACCTCACATAATCAAATAATTGGCTGTTGAAGGCATTATGTAAACCTTACTACAGTAATTTAAATAACACTAGACCTTTAACAAAATTAGCTAATACTTGATGGGTACTGAATTCTAACCACCAGTCAGATACTGAGTTTTACAAGGATTGTCAAGTCCTCTCAATGGCCCTAGAAGGTTGATACTCTTATTGTTCTTGCAGCAAGATTAGAAAACTAAGATTTCCAACTGTTAACTTGCCCAAGGTCCCAAAATGAGAAAAGTCATGTAGCCCGACTCAGAACCCAGGTTTTCTGACTCTGGAGAGCCCAGCCCACATTTTTATCCATTGTATTAAACTGCTTTAAAATCGAAATTTAATTTCACGAAATTAAAATCGCAACATCTAAAATGTTAATTTTTTTAAGATTTTATTTATTTGACAGAGAGAGACACAGTGAGAGAGTCAACACAAGCAGGGGGAGTGGGAGAGGGAGAAGCAGGCTTCCTGCTCAGCAGGGAACCTGATACAGGGCTCATCCCAGGACCTTGGGATCATGACCTGAGCTGAAGGCAGACAATTAATGACTGAGTAACCCAGGTGCCCCTCAAAATCTAAAATTCTTAAAGAAACCTTCAAAAGTGAGATTCTGACAATTATCCAATTAAGTATAAATTATACCGATATGAATTTAAAGAGAACAATCTGAAGAGACTGGTTGCCCAGCATACTCCATTGAGTACAGACGTTACAAGGACATCCACTAACATATACATGTACAAAGGAAGACCGCAAGGTCAAAAACATAACAAAATGGTGGTTCTGACCCAAAGGAAAAGTGTCAGGAAAGTCACTGCCCAGAATGACGGAAGGCCTGTTAATAAAGCTAAAGCTAACAAAAAGGGCTCTGTAAGAACTGTCTAGATCAACTCCTCTTCCATTTCTCTATCAACAAGTACAATCTTCGGGGCACCTAAGTGGCTCAGTTGGTTGAGCGGCCGCCTTTGGCTCAGGTCATGATCCTTGAGTTCCAGGATCGAGTCCCACATCGGGCTCCCGGCTCCACGGGGAGTCTGCTTCTCCCTCTAACCTTCTCTCCTCTCATGCTCTCTCTCACTTTCTCTGTCTCTCAAATAAATAAATAAAATCTTTAAACAAACAAACAAACAAACAAACAAAAAACAAGTACAATCTTCAACTTAAAGAGGGGAAGAACAAGCCTTGTGGAAAGTTCAAAATAGGGCGCCTGGGTGGCTCAGTTGGTTGGACAACTGCCTTCGGCTCAGGTCATGATCCTTGAGTTCCGGGATCGAGTCCCACATCAGGCTCCCGGCTCCACGGGGAGTCTGCTTCTTCCTCTAACCTTCTCTCCTCTCATGCTCTCTTCTCACTTTCTCTGTCTCTCAAATAAATGAATAAAATCTTAAAAAAATAGAAAGAAAGCTCAAAATAGCAGAGCCCCTAATTATTTCAAATCAGTTTAAGCCTCCAGACCTGCAAAACCTAAAAATCCTGAAAACTCCAGGGGAGCCTGATGAACATCTGCTGCAAAACAAGGTATCAAAACTTGAGGATGAGCAAATGCAGTCCTAATTTCAAAGAGAGGATGTCTACTGGGGGTTAGAAAAGTTCCCAGGCTCCACAGAACTGGCACCAATCTGGCAAAGTGCACAATTTAACTTTCACATACATGCACACACACCTAGACCTGGCCAATGGGTTTTTTGTTTTTTATTTTCAAAAAGGTGGGTGGGCTTCGAGCTTTTTAGAAAGGGGAGTAGTGATTACCAGGAGGGATTTACTAAAAACAAGTGTTTCAAAAAAGAATACAACTAGACTGAAAAACAAAGAAATGGAATATACTAACAGTGCTACTCAAAGTGAAGTCTGCAGCACTGGCCTCACCTAGGAGCTTGTCACTTATGCAGATTCTCAGGCTTCCCCCCAAACCTACTGAATCAGAATCTGCATTTTAACAAGATACCTAGGTAATTCTTTAAAATTTTGTTTGTTTGTTTGTTTGTTTAGAGAGTGCACAAAGGGGGAGGGGTATGGGGGCAGGGACATGGGAGAAGGAGAGAGAGAAAATCTTAAGCAGACTCCTCGCTGGGTGTGGCTGAATCTGACCTGGCTCAGTGAGCCAAAGACCCTGAAATCATGACTTGAGCCAAAATCAAGAGTCACGTGCTTAACAGACTGAGTTACCCAGGCTCCCTCCCCAGGTGACTCTTGTACACGATAAAATTTGAAAATCAGTGATACATATAGAAGAGATCTACATTTCAGCAGGGCATTTGATGAATGTTTCACAATCTCTTTGTGGACAGTGAGATTTCCTTCTACTCATTTGTTATATTTATTTGCTTGGCAAAATATTAAGCAGTTGACACACTTATTTCTCACAATAACCCTACAAGACAGGCATTATTATCTATAACTTACAGATATTAATGGTAGCAAGGATTAAACACCACTATCTGCCAGGAGCTTTTCCAAGGATTTCATATATATCAACTTATTTAATCCTTATAACAACTCTTTATGGTATATATACTATTTTACTCACATTTTACATTTGATAAAACTGAGGCCGAAAGTTTTAAGCAACTTGCTTATAATCACATAGAAATTTGTGCTATAGCACTTAACTACTACTTTCTATAGCCACATGTGGGGCCACAAATGGGGCTATGATAGCCTCGCAGAAAACTAAGAACTATACCCCAAAACAATCCATTTAAAAGAAAAAAAATCGGTAGGATTACAGTGGGAGGATGGATTTTTATTTTTTTATTTTTTAATTTTATTTATTTATTTTACAGAGAGAGACACAGCAATAGAGGGAACACAAGCAGGGAGAGCAACAGAGGGAGAGTGAGAAGCAGGCTTGCCACAGAGCAGAGAGCCCGATGTGGGACTTGATCCCAGGACCCTGGAATCATGACCTGAGCCGAAAGCAGATGCTTAACAACTGAGCCACTCAGGGGCCCAGGAGGATGGATTTTAAAGGCTATAAAAAATAAAAGCATTGTGTGTGTGTGTGTGTGTGTGTGTGTGTAATATTTTTTGAAAGAGAGAGGGAGAGGAAGAGCAAGCTCCTGCGGGGGAGGGGCAGAGGGAGACAAATTTTTTTTTTTCAAAGATTTTATTTGGAGCGCCTGGATGGCTCAATGGATTGAAGCCTCTGTCTTCAGCTCAGGTCATGATCTCAGGGTCCTGGGATCGAGCCCCGAATCGGGCTCTCTGCTCAGTGGGGAGCCTGCCTCTCTGCCTACTTGTGATCTCTGTCAAATAAAAAAATAAAATCTTAAAAAAAAAGACTTTATTTTTTTGACAGAGAAAGCGAGAGAGGGAATACAAGCAGGGGGAGTGAGAGAGGGAGAAACAGGCTCCCGGGGAGCAGAGAGCCCGATTTGGGGTTCGATCCCAGGACCCTGGATCATGACCTGAGCCGAAGGCAGATGCTTAACAACTGAGTCACCCAGGCGCCCCAGGAGAGACAATCTGAAGCAGGCTCCACCCCCAGCACAGAGCCCAATCCGGGGCTTGATCAAACAACCCTGAGATGATGACTTGAGCCAAAATCAAGAGTTGGACACTTAACTGAGCCACCCAGGCACCCCTCCCCCCAAATAAAAAGATTTGAAAGGAATTCCCTGTGAGCGCCTGGGTGGCTCAGTCGTTAAGCGCCGGCCTTTGGCTTGGGTCATGATTCCAGGGTCCTGGAATAAAGCCCTGTCGGGCTCCCTGCTCAGCAGGAAGCCTGCTCCTTCTTCCTCTCCTGCTTGTGTTCCCTCTCTTGCTGTGTCTCTGTCAAATAAATGAATAAAATCTTAAATAAATAAATAGGAATTCCCTGAAAGGAGGGAGACAAGCAGACTATGTTTATTCAAAGCCTACAGTATGCTAGGATGGGCCATAACCTAAAGCACTTTGCATCCCTGTTTTATCAACCCTTTCCAACAGGCCCATTTGTGAGTATTAAGGCATTTACATATAAGGAAACAGAGGCCCAGACAGGTTGAGGACCTTGCCATGTCACAGCACTTGTGATGATACAACCAAGATTCCAAAACCAAATCTGACTCTAAAGGCCATGCTCTTTCCCTTGATTTGCCCTGCATCCATCTCGGGCCTGGTCCCACTGCTATAAATGACTTAGTTAACAGCACTGGGTCATACTGACCGTATAAGAGGGCCTTAGTTAAGAGAATATATTTAAAATAGAACACAGATCCAAAAGATCAAAAAAGGATCGAACAATGGCCAAGGATGATATTCAAAAGCAAGAGGCTCTGGAGTCAGATGGGTCTGAATACCAGATTCTACAACTTCATTGTTGTGGATGCAAGCAAATTACTTAACTTCTTTGAGCCTTAATTTCTATTTTATAAAAGTGGAATTATACCTCACAGAATTGTTGTAAGACAATTAGTAAGGTAATTATTCTAATACAATAAGAAAAGGTAATATTTATAAAGTTCTTGGCATATAAGGCTTAACAAAAATGTTCACAAAATGTTCAGTGAACATTATAATCTATCAAAATGAAATTTATATATGATAAGTGAAAGAAAATAGATTTTAGAAGCACCAGAACTTAACAGAAACACATTAAGAAAAGACTTAGGGATCTCAGTTGACTTGAACCTATGAGTCAACAGTTTGCTAAGACTGCCAAAGATTATTGCAAATTTGGAACACATTACAGAAGCACAGTGTCCAAAACAAGTAAGCCCAAATAAGGAGGCCTATCAGACATTATTTGTAAGACCATCTTTAATTCTGAAGTGCTAAATTTTAAGAAGGTCACTGGCAAACTACAATCAATTCAGGAAAAGATCAGAACGTTGAGAAGCTTTGAAAACACAGTAACTAGTTTCCTTCCTTCCTGGTTCTCTATTTCCTCCACTTCACACAACTGAGATAACCTTTCAAGGGCTTCTGTCTCTGAATAACTAAAACATTTCTCTCTTCATCTTCATCTCTTTTTCTCCATCTTTCTCTCCCCCGTCCCCTCTAACTTCTCCCCACATGCACCTCAAATTCAATTTTGCCAACGTCGCATGGATCTGACAGGAGTGACCCGATGACCTCTAGCTTAAAACTCTAGGACCTGGCATGTCAGACCTGTTGCTAATCTGGCCCTAACCTGTAGATTAGACCTGCTACTGCTAATCTACACCAAATTTAACTAGCCCCTTGCTTTTTTCCTGAGATAAGCCTCACAACTTGTGCCTTGGACAACTGCATCCTGAGTCTTCATCACATACTCAAGAAACTGGGACTCTTCCTACATGTCTCCATAACCTGCACCTCCATCAGCCCCTGAAAGGGATACAAGCTGGCCAGAAGGCTGCATTAGACAACATCAGCCATCTCAGACCTCAGCCATTTCAAACTTACCGGATCCATACTTCCCAACCGAAGGAAACTATCACATCAATTCAGGGGCAAACCTATGCAGGCTCATAAAATAGTACGAGTAGAACAGTTTACTGTACCTAAGGGGTCATTTACAAACATAAAGCTAACTGCAATCTGGTTGTCCTCACTGCTGCGCCCCATTTTCAGTTCCAATTAGAACTGGGCTCAGCTCTCTGGCAGGACCCAGAAAATAAAATCTGGTCACTCCTAGGTCCAGATTATCAGGGCAACTGACATTGCAGTAACACGAGCTTCCCTATGGAATAGCCTTGTCAAAGTTGGCAGGCATTCCCCGCTGAATTCGAACAGCCAGTGTCTCCTCTCATTCGGTACGCCCTTAGAAGCCAAGCGTCTCTCCAGGGAACGCCATCTGCAATGGACATCAGGTGTCTCAATGCCCTGTTGTTTTAACCAAGTAGACGCTATGGTTCCATTTCTGTTTCTCAAGTAGACAGACGCTCTGCTCTTTCTTTGGATGAGAGAAACCATGGTAAATGCTAGTCTTTTGAGAGCTTTGTCTTACTGTTCCTTTACCAGGGACCAGTATAGTTCTAGTCCAGAATCGGATACATTTAGAGCTTTCATCCAGTTCAAACTAGTTCTATACCTACAGTTCTAGACTCAATTTGTAAATCCAGGTCTTCCCTTCCTGAAGTGAGCCTGCGTATCCAAACTCACTTTTAGATGATTCACCCAGCAATGCAACAGCACTCTACTTACTCTCTAGATCACAAGTTCTCAAACTTGAGTGAAGCCCATTAAAATGTGGATTGTATATCTTATTGATTCAGTAGGTATGGGGTGAATATATCTGCATTTTTAACAAGCTCCCAGGGCATGTTCATCTTGCTGGTTTAGAGACTTACCCTGCTTCTCCTCTGACAAATAAATAAATAAAATCTTTAAAAATATATTTTGTCAGGGGCGCCTGGGTGGCTCAGTTGGTTGAGCAACTGCCTTCGGCTCAGGTCATGATCCTTGGGTCCCGGGATCAAGTCCCGCGTCGGGCTCCCGGCTCCACCGGGAGTCTGCTTCTCCCTCTGACCTTCTCTCCTCTCATGCTCTCTCTCACTTTCTCTGTCTCTCAAATGAATAAATAAAATCTTTAAAAAAAAAAAAAAATATATATATATATATATATATATATATATTTTGTCAGAGAGAGAGAAAGAAAGTGAGCACAAGCAGGGGAGTGGCAAGCAGAGGAAAAAGCAGGCTTCCCGCTGAGCAAGGAGCCCCGTATGAGACTCAATCCCAGGACCCTGAGATCACAACCTGAGCTGAAGGCAGATGCTTAACTGTCTGAGCCACCTAGGCATCCCTAAGATTTTATTCTTCAGTATTCTCTACACTCAATGTGGGGCTTGAACTCACAACCCCAAGACAGGGTCACATGCTCCACCAGCTCAGCCAGCCAGGTGCCCCAAAAGCAAAGTGTTTTTAAGGTTCATTTACATTGTAGCATATATCAAACCCACATTCATCTTCAAGGCTAAGTAATATTCCATTGTATGTACATACCCCATTTTGTTTATCCATCTGTCGATAAGACACTCAAGTTGCTTCTATCTTTGGGTTACTGTGAATAATGTTGCTATGACACGGACATACAGCTAGCAGTAAAATTGCTGGGTCAAATGGTAGTTGTAGGCTTAATCTTCTGAGGAGTCACCAAACTGTTATCCATAGTGGCTGCACCATTCTTTATTTCCGACGGTGCCAATACTTGTTATTTTCTTTCTCTTTTAAAACAAATCATAGCCATCCTAGTAGGTAATGCTTAGCCACCAATATCACAAGTTTTGATGTGGATTTTTACCAGTATCTGAAGCAGTGTAAGGATGGTACTACAAGAGGTTCTGACTACGGTTCCAAGCATTTTCATTCAAAACACAAATTTCGGGCACCTGGGTGGCTCAGTTGGTTAAGCAACTGCCTGCAGCTCAGGTCATGATCCTGGAGTCTCAGGTTCAAGTCCCACATCAGGCTCCCAGCTCTGCAGGGAGTCTGCTTCTCCCTCTGACCTTCTCCCATCTCATGCTCTCTCACACTCTCTCGAATAAATAAATAAAATCTTAAAACACACACACACACAAATTTCCAGTCGCTTCCAATTTTCTAAAAAATCACCTCCAAACCTTGCATTTCCTTAGTTTGATATCAACCAAGAAAGAAAATGATGCTTTGGGGATGCCTGGGTGGCTCAGTCAGTTAAGCGGCTGCCTTCGGCTCACGGTCCTGGGATCAAGAACCACTTCGGGCTCCCTGCTCAATGGGGAGCCTGCTTCTCCCTCTGCCTGCCGCTCCCCCTGCTTGAGCTCTCTCTCCCTGCCAAATAAATATAAAAATAAAATAAATAAATAAATAAAAATTTTAAAAATTAAAAAAACGTGGGGCGCCTGGGTGGCTCAGTGGGTTAAAGCCTCTGCCTTCGGCTCAGGTCATGATCTCAGGGTCCTGGGATCCAGCCCCACATCGGGCTCTCTGCTCAGTGGGGAGCCTGCTTCTCCCTCTCTCTGCCTGCCTCTCTGCCTACTTGTGATCTCTCTGTCTCTCTCTCTGTCAAATAAGTAAATAAAATCTTAAAAAAAAAAAAAGCTGAAACTTTATTTTAAAAAATTTAAAAAACCTTTTTTTAAAAAAAAGAAAATGATGCTTTAGGTAGCCAAAGGAAAAAGAAATGGGTGGTTATGTTTTTGAAAACACAAGTATGCTGGACATCGTGTATATTTTAATCTTGCTAGCTATATCAGTTTTAAGTCCCTGGCCTCATCAGAAATACCATTTTCTCTTCACTTTTGGGGTTTCCCTGGCATGGAAGACCTAAACTCTCAGGGAAACAAACAATTTTTCGCAAATAAAAATGTTTTCTTATACTCATGGATTATGTTCAAGGTTTCAGGACTTCCTTTCAGTAACTCTTTTTCCTTTATGAATCTAAGAAAATCTGTGAATACAAAAAGTAAAAATAAGGGGCACCTGGCTGGCTCAGTCAGTTAAGCATCTGCCTTTGGCTCAGGTCTCCATCCCGGAGTTCTGGGATTCAGCCCCACACTGGGCTACTTGCTCAGCAGAGAGTCTGGTTCTCACTCTGTCCTTCACCCTACTTGTGTTCTCTCTCTCTCAAATAAATAAAATCTTAAAAAAATAAAAATAAAAAATAAAAACAAGGAGAAAAAAACTTTTTCTTTCTTTTTTTTTTTTTAGGAAAAATTTTCCTCTACTTTTACACTTGGCAAGAATTGAGAAATAAACTCCAGTAGGAGCTTAAGTACAGTAAAAAAAAAAAGGGCAATGTGAAGGTATCATGGGAAAAACAATTTAAAAAGCTGTAGTTTCATCCTAGTTATTAGTAAGCAAGTACACTATATATGCTTCCTCATTATGCTGATGATTATATATGAAAGATATAAACTCTACATATAGAAAACTAAAGGCTGGGGGCGCCTGGGCGGCTCAGTGGGTTAAAGCCTCTGCCTTTGGCTCAGATCCATCTCGAGGTCCTGGGATTAAGCCCTGCATCCGGCTCTCTGCTCAGTGGGGAGCCTGCTTCTCCCCCACCACCACCACCTCTCTGCCTACTTGTGATCTCTCTCTCTGTCTGTCAAATAAATAAATAAAAATCTTGGGGGAAAAAAAAGAAAACTAAAGGCTGGCATTATAAAGGCAAAGAGGAGACCTATGGCATTCTGAGAGATACAGCCAGAGGCCTATGTGAACCCCCAGGTTCACTAACTCCATTAAGGCATATAATTTCTTTTATAAATAAATGTACAATAAGGGGCGCCTGGGTGGCTCTGTCAGTTGGGCGTCTGCCTTGGGCCCAGGTCATGATCTCAGGGACCTGGCTGGAATCGAGTCCCACATCAGGCTCTCTGCTCAGCGGGGAGCCTACTTCCCCCTCTCTCCCTACTTGTGATCTCTCTCTCTCTAATAAACAAATAAAATCTTAAAAAGAAATGTACAATAAGCAGCTAGTAACAATGTAGCCCCATCTCTGTAGGAAAACTTGTGAATGGCAGAAACTGGGGATGTTCAATCCCCAAAGGCCAGGAGAGCTATTTTTGGTGTATACAGGCATGTCATACATAGAAACGTGTAGGTAAAACAGATGAAGTTTACTAGAAAGAGTGCTGCATTTAGTCAGAGTCTGAGTCCCAGTGCTGCCTCCTTGGTAAATTACTGAAAGCTTTTGAACATCATCCCTATTATCACAAAGGCAATCATCCTGAGCAAAACAGTACCAACTTCATGGGTTGTGCGAGAAATAAATAATTTTGATATAGTTTCACTCATTCTTCAGTAAATGTATTTTGAGCTCTCGCAATGTACACTAAGGATACAGAGAAGATTGAGACCATGCCCCCACTATGTATAAGAAAGAGGTCCTCTTCCTTGGTGGGTACCCCACAATTCAAGAACTGCTTAGAGAGAACTAGAGGGCAATTCCTCAAAGACAGAGAGCCCCTTATCCATGTTTAAGAACTTGGTACACAGTGGACAATAAATGCTGAATGAACAAACTGTATTTTGTTCATAATCTTCCTCTCAGTGAACATTAACATGAAAAGGAGGAGACTGATACATAATAATCACCTCACTCACTTGAGAAACAGAAACTCAGAAACATTTAAAGGGGAAAGCAAAAATGACACTTCCTTATTGTGTTCTGCTAGTTCTACAAAAATCCTCCAACTCTGAAAACCCATGCAAATGGCTCATTTTATCCCTGGGATAGTTATGCTATAAAATAATAGACTAGAGTTTTTCATTTTACTAAATGTGTTTTGGGGTTTTTTTAAGATTTCATTTATTTATTTAACAGAGAGAGATCACAAGTAGACAGAGGCAGGCAGGCAGAGAGAGGGGGAATCAGGCCTCCCGGTGAGCAGAGCCTGACGTGGGGCTCGATTCCAGAACCCCAAGACCATGACCTAAGCCGAAGGCAGAGGCTTTAACCCACTGAGCCAACCAGGCGCCCCAATACTAAATGTGTTAACCAAATGCCTATCCTTAACTAAAAAGTAGGAACTTACATCTCTGTTCCTAAGAACTACAAAATCCTTCAGATATAAACTAGAGTTTCTTAACCTTGGCACAATTGCCAGTTTGGGTCAGTAATTCTTGGTTGTGGTGGGCTGTCCTATACCTTATAGGATGTTTAGCAGCATTCCCACTAGATGCCAGTAGTACCCTCCAACTGTGACAATCAAATGTATCTCTAGACACAGACATTTGTTTGGGGGATGGGGAGAGGTGTTTGAAATCATTGTGGTGAGAACCACTGAGGTAAACAATGAAATAAGAATGTTTTCACAAAGGCTGTAAGGCTATTTAAGAAAGATATGGAAGAGGGGCAACTGGGTGGCTCAGTGGGTTAAGGCCTCTGCCTTTGGCTCAGGTCATGATCTCGGGGTACTGGGATCGAGCCCCGCATCGGGCTCTCTGCTCAGCAGGGAGCCTGCTTCCCCCCCCCCTCTGCCTGCCTCTGCCGACTTGTGATCTCTCTCTCCTCTCTGTCAAATAAATAAATAAAATCTTTAAAAAAAAAAAAAGAAAGATATGGAAGATGACGTAAGTTATTATTCTTTACACTCCATGTAGGAGTCATTTTTAGATCAGAAGAACTTTTAAAGTTTTATTGGGGGGAAAAAAAAAGACAACGATGACCAATGCACCTAAAGGTAATCTATAACCTAGAAAGAAGAAATTAATCAGTGAACCAATGGATGGTACAGAAAGTGTTACCAGCACAAAATGAGCAACAGGCAGCCCTGCTACCGTCTTGTAGATGCATTACTCATTCATGGTAACTGTCAAAAGTCAGAAATCTTGAAATCATCCAGCTCATTGCTACAAAGTCAGATTCTTAATTTTTTTTTAAAGATTTTATTTATTTATTTGACAGGGAGAGAGAGAGATACAGCAAGAGAGGGAACACAAGCCAGGAGAGAGGGAGAGAGAGAAGCAGATTCCCCGCTGAGCAGGGAGCCTGATGCGGGGCTCCATACCAGGATCCTGGGATCATGACCTGAGCCTAAGGCAGACACTTAATGGTTGAGCCACCCAGGAGCCCCTTAATTTTTCTTTCTATTCTAATCTGAAAAAAAAAAAAAAAAAGGTTTACCAGGAAATGGTAAAGAATACCATTATTACAACTATTTATGAGCATTTGTAACTGTAAGGGATTTTACTTATATAAAATAAAACCCCTGGGGCCACAAAGGAAGCTGGGGATTCCTGACGTTTACTTAAGACTCATTGCCATCACCTCCCCAAAGGCCCAGATTTTACTTCCAAATAGTTCTGTTTAGAAAAAGGCCGGATTTGCATTCATTTTAAATACTGGAATCTCAGCACTGAAATAACATAATCCCAACTTGTATAGAGCATGCAGCACTTTTTACAAGATATTATTGATTTTAATTATAAAAGAAACATATGGTCATTGCAGAGAGTCTAAAAAGACTATTTTTAAAGGATTATTTTAATAATGATGTATATCATCTAATAATGACATATATGAAAGCAAATGCAAAGGTAAAGATTATCCAGTTGTTCAAGGAATGAACAAGTAATTCACAGATTAACGTCCCTAGAAACCTCAGTACTAAAGTCATAGATGACACTCTTTAAAATCTGCCTACCAATTCTGAGAATAAATTCTGGTTTCATAGTAATTCCATAAGCCTAGTCAGATCTGTGCCACCCATGCTGGATAAAAAGACAAGAACTATGCATGTGTGTTTTTGGATGGGCTTGGTATTTCAGAGGAAACCAATACGTAAAACAGAAACTGTCTTTCCTAGAGAAAAATGGAATGCTTTTCTTAGAAGCAGCAACTAAAAAAAAGTCACTTCTAATCTACTCTTTCGGTCTATTTTATAATCTAGATCTAAGAGATAACCAATCTTTATTAAAAGATTGGCTCTGAAAAAAAAAAAAAAGATTGGCTCTAGAGCTTCTCAGACTCCCACCCCTATCCTGCTGCCTATCCCATGCCATCTCAGTTATTCAAGAGATCTTTTCAAAGTCAGATAGGAAAGTACTCATTCCGGTAGGTACAGGCCCTCCAGCACTTAAGAGTGCAGGTTAAATGACCGATCTGAGGGACACCTGCCCCTACTCCAGAGGAAGAGGAATAAAAAACAGTGACCCAGAGGCGCCTGGGTGGCTGGCGCAAGTTGTTAAGCATCCAGCTCTTAGTTTCCACTCAGGTCATGATCTGAGTCATGATCTCAGGGTCGTGGGATCAAGCCCCATGTGGAGTCCTGTGTGATGCCCTCTCACTCAGTGCAGAGTCTGCTTGAGATTGTCTCCCTTTGCCCCTCCGCCTGCTCAGTCATTCAGGTTCATTCCCCAACCCCTCGCAAATAAAACCTTAAAAAACAAAACAAAACGGGGCGCCTGGGTGGCTCGGCGGGTTCAGCCTCTGCCTTTGGCTCAGGTCATGATCTCGGGGTCGTGGGATCGAGCCCAGTGGGGCTCAGCGGGGAACCTGCTTCCCCCTCTCTCTCTGCCTGCCTGCCTACTTGTGATCTCTCTCTCTCCCTGTCAAATAAAAAATATTAAAAACAAAACAGTGACTATTCCAGTGGCCAAGAAGAGTAACCAAGGAGCTCTTGTACAGAAGTATGCATAGGGGGCAAATGTGCTGATTGATTTGGAAAAAGAAAATACCCCCAATTATGTGAGACATCAAGGCAGGATGGTAGGACAAGTGTGAAATGGCTAAACTGCCCTGCAGGTTTTAGTATCTGAACAAATAATCAGAGTTAGGGCAATGGCATCTAATCTTGACACTGCAGCGGACCAGCCATTCTGCTCTGGGGCTTAAATGAGGAACCTGGCTGGCCCAGTCGGTAGAGCATATGACTCTTGATCTCTGAGTGTGTGTTTTAAGTAGAGCTTACTTAAAAAAATAAAAGAAAAACCCCCAAATTACTAAGTCTTTTCCAATACAATAAACAAGTCAGAGGAGACTCAAATGTACTGACCTACGAGTTTTAACTTTTACTTCTGTGAAATAGTTCAGCTCCTTTCCCAAGCAGGATCTGTCTTACTTTTCAATTCATTAATAAGTACTAAAGGTCAGGTTTCTTTGAGAAAACCTCCAGATTCCTTAATATTCACAAAAGTGAAGTCCAAGACCCTTGATATGCTCAGAAATTTTAAGAGTAAAATTCTCACATCCACATGAGATTTTACCTGATTGTTAATTACAGTATCAGTAGTTACTGGCAATAACAAAAATAATGAGTATTCTTCACCTTTGCTTCATCTTCTTTGCCTCTCTGGAAGGCCTCTACTTAATATTATGAATCATCTGGTCCTTGACGTATGGTTACTTCTGGGGGGACAAGATGACATTTAGCACAGGACATGTGAGGCTGTGGGAAAAGGGAAGTTCTTGGCCACAAGAACCAAGACAAAACCCTTGTCCTTGGGAAAAATGCCAAAAATCTCTGAAGTCCACTGCAAGGCAGTTAAAATTTTAACTTTAGATGATCCCTGTTACAAGAACATAAACCACAGCACAGAATTAGAATGGGTTTTTGAAACTACATTATAAAGCTGCAAAATAACTATTTTTAAATTTTTTTTCCAGATTTTATTTATTTATTTATTTGAGAGAGAGAGCGAGCAAGCGAGCACACCCACAAGCAGGGGGAGCAGCAGGCAGAGGGAGAGGGAGAAGCAGATTCCCCGAAGAGCAAGGAGCCTGATGCAGGGCTTGATCCCAGGACACGGGAATCGTGACCTGAGCTGAAGGCAGACGCTTAACTGAATGAGCCACCCAGGTGCCCCTATTCACTTATTTTTTTAAGTAGGCTTTATGCTGGGCATTAAAAAATTAAGAATGAAGATGAGTACCGATATGTAGAAATTACCCGTCACATGGCCAGATTTACAATTTTGCCAGCCCATTAAGAAAGGCTTTTATATTTACACATAAACGTATAAAAAATGCACTCCTGACACAAAACATCTGGCTTTTTAAAGTATAGAGAGATAATATTGTTCATATTTTGCTCCATGAATAGTTATTTCTCTTGTACAAAAGATAAAGAAGATATTAAAAATTAAATTTTTATTGTGATCACACCTCAAAATGGAGAGCTGCCAACTCTGTCTTAAGAAACACATTTTTGGGGGGCACCTGGGTGGGTCAGAAGGTTAAGCATCTGCCTTCAGCTCAGGTCATGATCCCAGGACGGGCATTGTAATCATGCTCCCTGCTCAGCGGGGAGCCTGCTTCTCCCTCTCCCTCTGCTGCTCCCCCTGCTTACACTCTCTCTATCTGAAATACATACAAATCTTTTTTTTTTAAGATTTTATTCATTTATTTGACAGAGAGAGAGAGAGATCACAAGTAGGCAGAGAGGCAGGCAGAGAGAGAGGAGGAAGCAGGCTCCCTGCTGAGCAGAGCACCTGATGCGGGGCTCAATCCCAGGACCCTGAGATCATGACCTGAGCGGAAGGTAGAAGCTTTAACCTACTGAGCCACCCAGACGCCCCGAAATAAATACAAATCTTAAAAAACAAACAAACAAACAAACACATTTTCCCCAGAGTACTTTTATCACAATTTCTTGCATAGACTAGTTAACATGTCTCTGTTGACAATACCTAGGTCTGAATAAAGGTTTTCCAAATTTTTCTTCTGCGCATTTTTTAAAAAAGATTTTATTTATTTATTTGAGAGCGACAAGAGAGCGAGCGAGCGAGCACAAGCAAAGGCAGAGGGAGAGGGAGAAGCAGACTCCCCGCTGAGCAGGGAGCCAGATACCATACACTATCCCAGGACCCTGAGATCAAGACCTGAACTGAAGGTAAATGCTTAACCAACTGAGCCACCCAGGTGCCCCTCTTCTGTGCATTTCTCATATTTTAAGATGCATTATCAAAACCAAATATACACATATCAATACCAAAACCAACAAAAGTGGCTACTATATGTCCACGCAGACATCTTAGTAAGTTGACTAACTGCTTTATGAGAGGTTATGTAGTATAATGGAACATTTTGCAGTGGAGCCAGAATAACCCAGATCTGAGTGGAAATCATGGTTCCATCACTTGCTAGCTATGTGACCTTGGGTAGCTTCCTTCTCTTAGTCTGAGTTTTCTTATTTGCAAAATGAGGTAATAATTCCAATCTTATGAGGATTAATTGTATGTGAAATGCCCAGCACAGAGTCTGACTCAAAGCAGGAGCTCAGAAAACAGTTCCTCTTATTACCCTGTTGTTATTCATGTAAGCCCCTTAAAGGCAAAACACACTTTTTCTTGTAACTCAATTGTAGGCTCTGTAATTGCTGAGAACTGAGAAAATAAAGGCAAGGAACATGAAAGTTACAAATGAGGTTGTGGGGGGGCCGCTCTGTGGCTCAGTCAGTTAAGCATCTGCCTTGGGCTCAGGTCATGATCCCAGGGTCCTGGAATAGAGCCCCGCATGGGGCTCCCTGCTCAGTGGGGAGTTTGTTTCGCCCTCTCCCTCTGGTTCTCCCTCCCCCCCACTTGTGCTCTCTCCTCTCTCACTCATTGTCTCAAATAAATAAATAAAATCTTTTTAAAAAATGAGGATTTGGGGGGCTCCTAGGTGGCTCAGTGGGTTAAAGCCTCTGCCTTTGGCTTGGGTCGTGGTCTTGGGGTCCTGGGATCAAGCCCCGCATTGGGCTCTCTGCTCGGCGGGGAGCCTGCTTCCCCCTCTCTCTCTGCCTGCCTCTCTGCCTACTTGTAATCTCTCTCTGTCAATAAATAAATAAAAATCTTAAAAAAAAAAAAAAGAATCAGCTAGTGCTCTAGACCACACAGGGTCTAAGGCATTGTAGATCATGTTCAAGAGCTGGAACATCCTGGTGCGCCTGGGTGGCTCAGTCCATTGGGCCTCTGCCTTTGGCTCGGGTCATGAGCCGAGGGGCAAGCCCTGCTTTGGGCTCCCTGCTCAGCAGGGAGCCTGCTTCTCCCTTTCCCTCTGTTTGCCGCTCTGCCTACTTGTGCTCTCTCTCAATCTGTCAAATAAATTAATAAAAGCTTTAAAAAAAAAAAAAAGAGTTGTAACATCCCAAGAGAAATGAAAAGCCACTGAAGGGTTTTATAAATGCTTATTTTAGGGGCAGAGAGGCTAAAGGGAAGATGCAATTAGATCTGCAATTTGCCTTTGCCTTCTGTAATAAGAGCAAAGGAATGCAAATAGATCAGGCAGGGAACAAAAGTCCTGTGAGGATATGACAATAACTTTGGGACTAGGGTGATGGTGGTAGTGGAAGAAGTAGATAAATTCAAGAGATGTTCAGGAAAATCTGATGATGTATCATGTACAGGGGCTGAGGGAGAGCAAACTGTCCAAGAAAACTTCTGGGTTTCTGATTCACATGACTGTAGAGAAGGATACCTATACTCAGGGGAGATCTGCTCTAGAAACATCTTTAAGGTACATAGTTACCTATCCTCAAAAGGACCTAAATGCATAAATGCATTTCACTTTTGCCTTAACTTGTGTTAACCCAGTGTGATCCCCTACTTTACTTATGATATGGGGTTCCAGGGGCGCCTGGGTGGCTCAGTGGGTTAAAGCCTCATGCCGCTCAGGTCATGATCTCAGGGTCCTGGGATCGAGCCCAGCATTGGGCTCTCTGTTTAGCAGGGAGCCTGCTTCCCCCTCTCTCTTTACCTGCCTCTCTGCCTATTTGTGATCTCTCTCTCTCTGTCAAATAAATAAATAAAATCTTTTTTTAAAAAATGATACAGGGTTCCAAAAGACTTTTTGCTGTTTCCGAAAATCAGATTGACTCTCAAAAGTGCAAAATGTATCCACCACTGAAGATATTTCAAAGATTCTGCTGCAAGCTTTGAAATCAACTCCAAATGAGTTCCAAAACTGGTTTGAGCAATGGGGCAGCATTATGGAATGAATGTGTCATTTCCCATGATGACTACTTAGATAAGACTAACTTGAATTTGATGCTGCTTAAGGTAAACATTTTAAATAAATCTTAACAGTGAAGAGTGCTCTTCTGTGATACTAAACTAAAACATGAAATTTTCTCAGGCATTACTATTGGAATTACTCTATTTTTGTGTTTGTTTCAACATTTTGAAATGCCTGTAGAAAAACTGACATTTTGTAGGAAAAGGTGTGATTTAAAAAACTCCACATTCCTTGTTGATCTTAATATATATTTTACTGTTCCCATCTAGTCCTTGTTAATGCCCATCACATTATTCACTGTAAAAGATTTTTACTAAACACACTGGTATATGTATATATTCTATGCAGAGGAAAGCACTGACTCTATCGGTACTTTGATACTTAAATACTCACTTTCCTTGGTTTTAATTTTTTTTTTTTTTTTTGTCAGAGAGAGGACAAGCAGGGGGAGTGGCAGGCAGAGCAGGCAGAGGGAGAAGCAGGCTTCCGCTGAGCAAGGAGCCCGATATGGGACTCGATCCCAGAATCCTGAGATCATGACCTGAGCTGAAGGCAGTGGCTTAACCGACTGAGCCACCCAGGCGTCCCTCCTTGGTTTTAATTTTTTAATGGGTACCCTACTGCCATCTCCATAGTGGAATACTAATGCTTTGAAGTATTAGAAACATAGAAACTCTAAATCTGACTAATCCAAGGAAAAGAAATGAACGAGTTTTGCCTCTTTAAAATCAACCTAACACATTACACCTTAGTACTGAAGTATTTCCCTAATTCTGGAATGAGAGGAGCTCCTTGGCCACCTGCTTACACCAGGCCCTGACAAGCATTTTATTAACACTCAACTGCAGTTACCAGGATGTTACCACTGCTTGTACAGAGCAGAATTCTATTTTTTCTTCCATGTTGATTTTATCTCAAGGCGTGAAAAGGCAAGACAGTGGTCTGAGGCCAAATGTGAAAAATGTCATCTCCACAAATGAGGAGAAAAGTCAAGAGCTTCTTAAAAACTAGTTTGTAAAACCAGACTGTCTCCACCCTAGAGACCTTGCTACCAAAAGTGGTCCTTAGGCATATAAGGACTGAAGAGCTTGAAATGAGTTACCAGTATGGTTCATCTTTTTCTTATTTCAGGGTTATTTTTGCTTTTATTGTTTTTGGGTTTTGTTTTTTTAAATATGAAATCAGACTATGGCTATATTTGAGCATAACTAAGCCCGGGTATGGGCAGTGCCAAGGAAGAGACAGTGAAAAGGCTTTAGGGTTCCCAATCTCAGCTAGCAGACTTTCCGATCTTCCTCTGAAGGAGCGGTCCGTGTCTCCCCAGAAAACGTGGGGGATGGAAAGTTACAACGCCCCTGGGCTTTTCCCTTACCCAAACCCCCAGAATGACACCGCAAACCACTTCCTTCTGGGAACTGAAGGTCATAAGCTTTAAGGGACAATGGAGCTCAATGTAGGCTCCAGAAAGATGGAGACAGCGAGATGAGATGGGGGGCAGGGAAGTGGGGGTGAAGGGATGCGCCCAGTCGGAGAGAGCTGAATAGGGCGATCCAGGCCAGGGACTTTAGAAGGATGAAAAGGCCTGGATCGTCCAGAATCTGCCCAAGTAGGCCTGCCACAGCCCTCTGAGCTGCCCAAGGGGCTCGTCTGAAAATCTAGGGCATCTATGTACCCAGTGCCTATAACCGCTCCCCTCGGGAGGGGGGATGGTACCCACAGGAGCCCTCCCCCCAAACTGGGGCTTTGCCTGTCCTTAAAAAAAACCCACAAACCCTCAAGGAAATAAGCTGAACATTTATGGGGTGGAGGGGCCAGAGGAAAAGTAAGGGGTTCAGCAAATGTTGCGGGTTGGGGATGGTCAGAGGGACAGGGACCCCCCCCCCCAGTCCGAGGAACTTTAATTACCACCGGAATGGGGGAGGAGGCAAGCCTCAAGAACAGAAGAGGCCTGGAGCCGCGTCCAGCGGCGTTCCCAGGGTCGGGGGCTGACGGCCTTGGGCGCGGTCGCCCGGGGAAGGGGCACCCGCGGGCCGGGGAGCGCGTGGCCTCGGCGAGCAGAGGCCGGCCTAGGCCTCGGGGGTCCGGACACACCCACCGCCGCGGCCCGGGCCCCGCTTACCTGCTCCTCCTCCGGGGTCAGCTCCGGCGCCATGTCGGGCTGGGGCGCGGTCGCGGGCTCCATCCTGCCGCCGCCGCCGCCGCCGCCCGGCCGACCGAACGCGCTCGGCAGCGCGGGGAGCCGGGAGCCGCCGGCCGCCGCTTCCGCGTCTCGGCGCTTCAGCAGCCCGAGGCTGGCTCGCTCATGGTGGGGCCGGCGGGGCCGGGCGGCGGCGGCGGCCGCGAACGCCGCTACTGTCTCCTGAAGGAAAAGCTCTCACAACTGTCGGCTCTTTTCAGGGCGGAAATCCTTTTTTATTTTCTTCGCTCCTTTCCCCGCACTCCCCCTCCTCTCCCGGAAAAAACCAAACCAAACCAAAACAAACAAACAAAACCCAGGTGCCGGCGAGGAGCTAATAGCCGAGCGGGATTTCAAAAGGAAATAGGAACTCAAGAACTTTCTACGCCCCGAGTGGGGGGTCGCAGCGGAAATTTCCCGAAGGCCGCCGGCCCCCTCGGCGTCCTGCCTCCCCGGGCCGCGCTCCCGCTCCTCCGGAGCGTGAGGAGGAGTCCTCGCGGATGCGAGCCCCGGCGACCAGCGCGGCGGCCTCCCAGCCCCGTTCCTCAAAAGCCGCGGCGGCGGGAGGGAGGGCAGGGGAGAGGGAGCGAGGCAGAGGCGCCCCCCTCCGGGCTCAGGGCCAGCGCTGCGGCCGCGTCGCGTCCGCCCGAGCCCCCCGCGGCTCCATTGAGAAAGCGAGCGTCTCATTCACAAACAGGCGGCGGAGAGGGCCGGCCGCGCGCGGACGCTGTCCGGGAGGGGGAGACAGAGAGGAGCCCGGGCGGGGGAAGCGGGGGGCGGGGGAGGGGAAGCCGCAGGGACCCGCGCGGGGAGGGGCTGCGGCGACTCCGGGCTGGGGGGACGCGGAACCCGGGAGGAAGGGGCGTGAGTTTTACGCTTCAGCCCCGTGGAGGAGGAAGAGAATACATTCGTCTGAAAACCTCGCCGGGTGACTTGCTGCCCCCGACGTGTGAGCGGCCCACAATCCTCCTCTAGCTCCGTGTCACTTGCTGACTGGAAGACCCTGTGAACGTTGCCTGCGAGGTCCAGGCTGTCTGGGGAAGGAACAGACCCTGCTAATCGAGGCGCGCACGCTCTTATTCTCCTTGCCCGCTGTGTCCTGTACTCCGTCGCCCGTAATGCTGATTTTAGTCCCTCACAAAAGCAGCAACTGGTTTCAAACCTCATTCAAGGAATCACGGAACCTTTGCAAACCTTAGCCTTTCACTCTGGCAACCACAGCAAAGAGCTTGGGGGGGGGGGGCGCGGTTTACAGGATACAGTGTTGGAGTCAATTTGGGAAGCACAGGGAAGGCAGGGCCAGTCTATGTTGTTGCATCATTTCAGACCAAAAAGAAATATTCCAAAAGGGATCCAGCTAACAAGCCACAGTTAGTCCCAAGGGCTGAAGCCTTGGAGAGCTAGGCGAGAGACCCAAGGGAGAGGTCTGGAGACCACCGAGGAAGGTGCTCTGGCTTCTGATGCCCCTTCTAGGACTTCAGAAGCAACCTTTGACTTGCCCTCATTTCTGCATCATGGCCATAGGAACTTCAGGTTGCCCTTGGTTAGAAAAGTATTGTGCGCGGAGTTGTCACGATTTCAAATTCATGTTTTGAAAGCTTGTTTTGGACGAGGTTATTTGTGGTTTGAATTTGTTTTGATGAAACTGTTTTGAAGTTGAGTATTAGGACTTTCTTATCGACCTCTTGCAGGGGAGTGGAGAGGATCATTACGTCACTGATACCATAGTAACAGCGGTGGTGTCCATCATGTGATGGCCTTTTAAACTTTAAAAACCAGGAGGTTTCACCAGTAACTCTAGAGTGTTCCGTTTGGGCAAAGCTACTCTTTGCTGACGTAAGTGGCTTTCCAAAGATCTAGAGACACTGTGGCCCGGCTGCTCATGGTTAGCAGTACAGCTAACCTAGCTCATCCAGAGGAAGAGAAGGGATATCTGTTCCAGCCTTGGCCGGGCTACTCCTTGTAGGCAGTGGCACCAGACATGTAAATATTCCTGGAGTGATAACCTTCGGAGCAGCCCACTTGGCCGGCCAGCATTGGTGGCATAGCCTGCTAGCCACATTCCCCAAGCAGAAAGAGACCAAACCTGGCAGCTGATAGCTCGCTTTTATTTGGAAGGGCTGACTCTACCAAGAACCAACTGTTAGAAATGTACACATCATCTGAATTTGGACTTTATTTCTTTTATCCTCCCTTTGCCTGAAACAATAGTATAATTAATCTATCATTGGTTTAGAGTATGTCATTTCTTTATTGACTTATTAAGAGACATTATCCTGTATGCTACTGGCTTGTGAAATATTGTTATAAGTTATAATTCCTGCAGTGAACCTGTGTTAAATTATTGGCAAAGATAATGTCAGGCTCTGAGCATGATTTGCTATGAATAAAACAAGTAAGCCCCCCCCACCCCCCCCCCCCCGCCCCGCTGTTCCCGGTACTTGGATCTGTTTCTATCTCAAGTAGGTCATCATCCAATATAAGAGTTACAGTTTCAGGGGCCCCTGAGTGGCTCAGGGGGTTAAAGCCTCTGTCTTCGGCTCGGGTCATGGTCTCAGGGTCCTGGGATCGACTCCCCGCATCGGGCTCTCTGCTGAGCAGGGAGCCTGCTTCGCCCTCTCTCTCTGCCTGCCTCTCTGCCTACTTGTGATCTCTCTCTCTCTGTCAAATAAATAAATAAAATCTTAAAAAAAAAAGAGAGAGAGTTACAGTTTCAGATTGCAACCAGCTACTCCTCTGGATGACAATCTGTGTAGTAAACAAGTATATTTTTATGCCATGCACTGGGCTATCCACTGAGGTCACAACAATGACATGTGGTCTCTTCCACATGTGCGGATATGGAATGATCCTTGAGTTATATTGTGAAGTAGAAACAGCAAGATTCAAATAGTGTACATAATGATGTCATTTGTACAAAGAAAAAAAAAGAACATATAAACTTATTTATACATAGAAAAGATTTGGCAGGATACACAAGAAAGGTCACTGTGTGTCTTTCAAGAAGGGAAAGAAGGGAGAAAGACTTTTCCCTATATGGTCTATGTACATTTTAAGTTGTTGGGGTTTTTTTTTAACTTTTTTATTGAAATATAATATACATACAGAAAGGAGAAAATGTAATTATACAAGATGATGAATTTTCACCCATGTAACCAGCACACAGATTAAGAAATAGAACGTTCTCGACTTGCCAAAGTCCCCCTTATGTCCCCTCTTAGTCCCTACTCTCCTCAAAAGTAGCCGGTATTTTGGCTTCTAACAGCCTAGTGTGTCTGTGTTTAAATTTTGCATGTGGACATATAACTTGCCCCCAAAATTTTAATAGTAACTTAAATAGGGGCACCTGGGTGGATCAGTGGTTAAGCATCTGCCTTTGGCTCAGGTCATGATCCCAGAGTTCTGGGATCAGGCCCCACATCCGGCTCCCTGCTCAGCAGGGAGCCTGCTTCTCCCTCTCC
The DNA here is from genome assembly GCA_028533885.1 of Nasua narica. Classification (NCBI taxonomy): domain Eukaryota; kingdom Metazoa; phylum Chordata; class Mammalia; order Carnivora; family Procyonidae; genus Nasua; species Nasua narica. The sequence continues at coordinate 25,025,808 of CM052797.1, read as the reverse complement.
AACTCCCCCTGCTTGTATTCCTTCTCTCACTGTCTCTCTCTGTCAAATAAATAAATAAATCATCTTTAAATAATAACTTAAACATAGTTTTTCTCCGGAGCAGGCAAATGGCTCTAGGACTAAGCTGGATGGGGGCGCCTGGGTGTCTCAGTTGGTTAAGTGTCTGCCTTTCGCTCAGGTCATGATCCCGGGGTCTCAGGATGGAGCACTGCTTCTCCCTCTCCCTTACTCCACCCCCGCTTGTGCCCTCTCTCTCACTCACTCTCTTTTTCAAATAAATAAATAAAATCTTTAAAAAAAAAAAAAAGGATGAAGCTGGAGTAGGAAATGGCAGGACCTGAGCAGGAGAGGTTTTGCCTAGTGATCCCCAGGACACCAGGGGTCAGTGATTTATCCAAAGTCGCAGCTAATTGCTCAGTATTGAGCTAGAACTCAGAGCCAGGCATTCAAACCCCTAGTACAGGGATCTGGTGAAGAGAGTTAATAAAGGGAAAGGTTTAACAGAGTGAGCTAGGAAAGAGAACTCAGCAGTGTTTTCAGAGGCACAGCTGTGTGTGTGGGCGTGTGGGTGTGTAAGGGAACAGTTCTCTAGAACTGCTTGCCTATCACAGTCCTAACAGGACACTGCTCGGAAGTTTCCGAGCAGACACGTGGGTAACAAAACTAAGTGCGAGGGAGCTGGAGGGATTTGCTCTGAGCAGTCATCTCAGGAGAATCAGAGTACAAAGGCTTGCCTTTAACCACAGGCTCGAACCAACAAAACCAAGTACGGTACTGTCATCCTGCTCAGTCAAATCTTAGAGATGCCAAAGGGTTTCTTTTTCTTTTTCTTTTTTTTTAAAGATTTTATTTATTTATTTGACACAGAGAGAGAGAGAGATCACAAGTAGGCAGAGAGGCAGGCAGAGAGAGAGAGGGGGAAGCAGGCTCCCCGCTGAGCAGAGAGCCCGATGCGGGGCTCGATCCCAGGACCCTGAGATCATGACCTGAGTCAAAGGCAGAGGCTTTAACCCACTGAGCCACCCAGGCGCCCCCAAAGGGTTTCTAATAGCAAAAGATTGGAATCAATATCATGGCCCATCAGTAGAAAACTCAGTAAATAAAGTACACACATAACTGCAATATAAGTTCATATTTATTTATTATGTCCCTATCATGTGCCACACACTGTTCTACATGACTTTCATTCATCTAACCTCACCATCACAGTATGACATAGCTGAAATTATCCTCATTTTAAAAAAAATCAAGGTAGGGGCCCCTGGGTGGCTCACTGGGTTAAGCCTCTGCTTTAGGCTCAAGTCATGATCTCAGGGTCCTAGGATTGAGCCCTGCATTGGGCTCTCTGCTCAGTGGGTTTGGGGGGGGGGGGCTCTGCTCAGCGGGGAGCCTGCTTCCCCCTCTCCCTCTGCCTGCCTCTCTGCCTACTTGTGATCTCTCTCTCTGTGTCAAATAAATAAATAAAATCTTTAAAAAAATCAAAGTTGGGGCATCTGGGTGGCACAGTGGGTTAAAGCCTCTGCCTTCAGATCAGGTTATGATCTCAGGGTCCTGGGATCGAGCCCCACATCGGGCTCTCTGTTCAGCAGGGAGCCTGCTTCCCCCTCTTTCTCTGCCCGCCTCTCTGCCTACTTGTGATCTCTCTCTCTCTCTCTGTCAAATGAATGGATAAAATCTTAAAAAAAAAAAAAATCAAGGTAGATCCACATGTATTGACATAGCTTCCTCAGATTTTTTTTTTTTAAGATTTTTATTTATTTATTTGACAGAATGAGAGAGCAGGAGAGCACAGCAGTGGGAATGGCAGAGGGAGAGGGAGAAGCAGGCTCCCCACCGAGAGGGCAGCCTGATGCAGGGCTCAATCCCAGGACCCCGGGATCATGACTCAAGCCAAAGGCAGACCGACTGAGCCACCCAGGCGCCCCCCAAATCACATTTTTATCAAATTAACATGAACTTAAATCTGAAAGTGGAAAATAAATGATAAAAAGGGAATCTTGGGGGGAGGGGTGTTATGAATTGTACTTTTGTCTTTTGCTTTTAAAGCAAAGGTTTCAGGTCTCTGTCTAGAAAGCTTATCCTCCTCTTCCTCTCACCTTCTTCACCAGACAGATGTGACTCATCCTTAAGGTCTTAGCTCAAAAGTCACTTCCTCGGCAAGATCTCCCTTAGCTACTTCCTAAACTGAGAGAAATTAGACGCCCAGCTGCTCTCTCTCCCATTTATTTATTTATTTATTTATTTATTTATTTATTTATTTATTTATATCAAAGAGCCAATCACAATTTCTAACTGTGCCCTTGTTTCTATGTCCATCAGCCTAGTCTCTTCCTGCTCTACCAGACTATAAGCTCCAGGAAGGCAGGAACCACCTCTGTCTTGTTTCCCTCCCAGCCCCTCAGAATCTGGAACCTAGTAGGCAGGCCTTTCATAAATGTGTTGAATGACTGAATCAGTGAAGGCAGCCACCTTACAAAAATAAATAAATAAATGAAATAAAATTGTAAAAGGTAGCCACCTTAACTCTGAGACCTCTAGCTTACCATTTCTTCCTGTCTTTCTTATATTTGTTCAGGTATATTTATTTGGAAAAGAGATATTTCCAAAACTGTGATTGGAATTTTACAACATTTTCCCCCAAAACACCTTGACTTCTAAAATCCCAAGTTCATGGGGCATCTGGGTGGCTCAGCCGGTTAATTGTATGACTTTGGCTCAGGTCACGATCCCAGCCTCCTGGGATTGAGCCCCACAACAGGCTCCCTGCTCAATAAAATCTTTTTTTGTTTTTCCTGCTCAATAAAATCTTAAAAAATAAAAATAAAAAAATAAAATTCAAAGCTCCTCCCAAACATTGCTCCAAAATGTCTACTGCCTATGGAAAAGATGTGTTGTGTTATACACACATGATTTGTCTTTAAAAGATTCCCTCTAGGGGTGCTTGGGTGGCTCAGTGGGTTAAAGCCTCTGCCTTCGGCTCAGGTCATGATCTCGGGGTCCTGAGATCGAGCCCCACATCGGGCTCTCTGCTCAGCAGGGAGACTGTTTCCCCTTTTCCCTCTGCCTGCCTCTGCCTACTTGTGATCTCTCTCTCTCCGTCAAATAAATAAATAAAATCTTAAGAAAAAAAAAGATTCTTACTGCCTTTTTTCTAAAAGGCAGACAGATACAGGCTAAATGAGGTCACACGGCTAACCAATGTCTAGGGGGAACATTTCATTTTTTTCTTGTTTACTCACAGGCTAAATCTATCACCACTAGAATAGCTGAAGGTGCGCTCTCTCTTATCCCATGTAGATTACATTCCTCCACTACCCAAAATACTCCAGGGACCAGCCCTTCCCTATTGCTGTTCTTGGCTGTTTGGTTTTTGTTTTCTTTTTCAACTAGAACATGGCCTGTCTCTTTCCACAAACGATTTTCTCATCTGACACCCCATGCGCCACTCCTAAATCATGGGTTAATCAGTCACTATTCTGTTTGTCTTAAAGATTTTATTTATTTGACCCAGAGAGACAGCGAAAGAGGGAATACAAGCAGGAGGAGTGGGAGAGGAAGAAATAGGCTTCCCACCGAGCAGGAAGCCCCATGTGGGGGTCGATCCCAGGACCCTGGCATCATGACCTGAGCTGAAGGCAGACGCTTAACGACTGAGCCACCCAGGCGCCCCAATCAGTCACTATTCTGTTACTTTTTTTTTTTTTTTTAAGATTTTATTTATTTTTTTGACAGAGAGAGAGCACAAGTAGGCAGAGAGGCAGGAAGAGAGAGAGGAGGAAGCAGGCTCCCTACTGAGCAGAAAGCCCAACGCGGGGCTCGATCCCAGGACCCCGAGATCATGACCCGAGCCGAAGGCAGAGGCTTTTAACCTCTGAGCCACCCAGGCGCCCCTATTCTATGTTACTTTTGTAGTTGACACCCATGTCTAGAGTTTACCTAACACTCTGATGACAATACTTGCTTCCTTGCCCATTTCTCCCAATAGACCGCAAGCTCCTTGGGGGCGGGGACCATGTCTTAAGTCCTCCTCTTTCTTCAGGACCTAGTGTGACCCCTGCACACAGTAGGCGATGCTGAATCAATGTTTGCTGAATGAATGGATCCATCCTTTTCTAGCCAAGGAGGCCCAATTTTTATCAAAGAATACCAAACTGGTTTGATTACCTCGGATACTTTGTTGCTTATGAAAAAACATTCAACTGTAAGAGGAGGTACCAGCTGATTACGCTGCTTCCACTCACTTTGACTTATCTGTGTCAACAGGAGTCCAGAGCAGAAGGGATAAATTAAGTCCACAAATAGAACTTTGTCTGAACCAGTTTCGACTTCCTCCCTTACAAAAGCTTTTGTTATGTTGCCAGTGAGAAGCAGAACTGACAGACTGGAGTTCCATCTTTTATTTCCCCAGTTTGACTGCGGAGAAAACCCGCAGGGCAAAAGCAGAGGGAGAGGCTTGAAGGGACCGCCCGCCTGCTGGAAGGAAGCTCACTACAAATGCTAGTGATCTGTGCCAAGTCTTAGTCTGTGCAAGTCTCTGGGCTTCAAATTTTATCTCTTCTGGTTGCATACCGTCTCTGAGGATGAGGAGAATGCCTCTGGGCTGGGCCCCATGGTGAGGCCTACCCCCCAGTTTCGCAGGCTGCCTCTGGCCACTTTTCTGCCTCCTCAAAACAGACACAAAAATCCACTTTTCTCAAAACAAACACTATCACTGGGAATGGATGTGAGAAACAAATGCACGCATCCTAGATTAGGGACTCTCTTCCCTCAGATATTTGCTGCCTGAGGCCACTCTTGATTCATCTTCACTACTGCCAACCTCCCGGCTCTCCCAGGCCCCTCCTCCTGATCTCTGCCTTGCAGTAGACCCACTGTGGAGGGGCTCAGGGGGTGAGTCACCATCAAAGCAACATCCAAGACCAAACCTCTCAGGACTTGGTGGGGAAACAAAAATTTTAAGTTAATTTGGTTCTAGGGGCGCCTGCGTGGCGCAGTTGGTTAAACGTCAGACTCTCGGTTTCAGCTTGGGTTGTGATCTCAAGGTCACGAGATCTAGGCCTGCAACGGGCCCCATGCTCAGTGCGAGGTCTGCTTAAGACTCTTTCTCCCTCTCCCTCTCCCCTTCCCCCATACACATATGCACTCTCTCTCTAAAATAAATAAATAAAATCTTTTAAAAAATAAATTTGGGGGGCACCTGGGTGGCTCAGTGGGTTAAGGCCTCTGCCTTCGGCTCAGGTCATGATCTCAGGGTCCTGGGATGGAGCCCTGCGTTGGACTCCCTGCTCAGTGGGGAGCCTGCTTCTCCCTCTCCTCCCCACTCATGCTCTCTCTTGCTATCTCTGTCACTATCTCTTTCTCTCTCAAATAAATCTTAAAAATAATAATAATAATAAATTTGGTTCTTCTTTTGACAGAAAGACGGGATATAATCACAGAATCTTAAGACAGGGCAGAACTCAGAAATCAGTGCATCTTACCAAAACCAGCAGTCATACTCTTGCCAAGATCTCAAGGCTTTTGTCTACTTTTCCTGCCCTACATATCACAATGCATAAGACAAATGACCACATCTGCTTAAAAATATGTGTTGTGAGGTTTTTTGCTCACTTCCTTACTAGAGAGGAAATCTGGAGATCTGTAGCTATGAAGATCATTTCTTTCCCTCCTCCAGTGTATGAGAAGTTTTTAGGATGTCCTTTTAAGCACATTCAGAGAACTAAATATAGTTCTTGTTCTTAGAACTCTGCAGCATAATCAACCACCCATTAGCAACCCACTACATAGTTCCACTCAGCCTCCTCTCCAGGGTCACTCCTCTGTGCAGTGGAGAAGAGGGACTGTCCCTCAGACTACCTTCTCATTCCAGCTCATCATTTCATTCAGCCAACCAACATTTTAATACAGGCCAGGCACGGGGCAGCTAAAGGTGAGTAGGTCTTTGAAGACCAGGTCTCTGACCTACAAGAGTTTGCAATCTAGGGACGCCTGGGTGGCTCAGTCGGTCAAGTGTTTGCTTTTGGCTCAGGTCATGTTCCTGGAGTCTTGGGATCGAGCTCCGAGTTGGGCTCTCTGCTCAGAGGGGAGCGTGCCTCTCCCTCTCCTTCTCCTTCTGCCTGCTGCTCTGCCTACTTGGGCACGTGCACTCTCTCTCTGTCAAATAAATAAATAAAAATCTTTGGGGGAAAAAAAAACGGGGCTTGCAATCTAATAGAGGAAATGTGTATTAAGGAATACAACCTTGCTCAAAGAGAAGTTGCCCTTTGCCCTCGGCTCCTAGAAAATAACCTCCAAGCCTTTGAAATGTCCTGAGGAAGTTTCTGTGTTGGCCTGGGGGTCTTTGGCTGCACCAGATAGTCTAGCAGTGTGACTGGTGGAAAGGAGGACTTCGGCTCATGTGTAATCAGTTAGACCTCTGGAGAGGCTGGAGGCTGAGGTCGTCAGCCAACCAGGTCCAAAAGCAAAATCCCCAATAAAAACTTGGGACACCAAGGCTCAGGTGAAATTCTCTGGTTGGCCGTACTCCCTGAGGACTATCATACACAGATCCCAGGGAAGTTAATACTATTCATGATTCCACTGGGAGAAGACACCTGGATGATCTGCATCTGGAACTTTCAGGACTCGGCCCTGTGCATTTCTGCTCCAGGCTGACTAATCTTTTTCCTATCACCGTGACAGACTCTATCCCTGAGTATAACCGCTTTCAGTTGAGTTCTGTGAGTTCTTCTGGAAAATTATCAAACCTAAGTGTGGTCTTGGGGACTATCCCTAAACTTGAGAGAGAGATATATGCACTGGGATGGGGAGGGCACGAACATGAGAATGGCCAATTCTACCTGCAGAGGTAATGGTTCAACCAGGTATCTGGCAGAATGGAGTTTTCCAAAGATGAGTAGATATATTTACCAGATGAATGAAGTCCAAGTGAGGAGGGACCTTGTGGTGGGGGTGGGAGGATGTAGTATGAAACACACGTGTTTGTATAAGGAACTGTAAAGCAGCATTCCTGGAGAGGAGGCAGCAAAGGAAGGAAGGTAATTTATGAGGCTGGATAGATATGCTAAGACCAGGTCACGAAGAAACTTGCATGGCAGGCTGAGAAGCTTGTAGGCAATGGGAAATCCTTGAAGCAATGCATTTTTAGAAAGAATCACTCTGCCAGTTGTGGGTGGGGGGTGGGGTGGGGAGGGAGGGCAGGAGACTAGGTGGCAGGGAGACTAGGTAAGAAAGTCTGGCAGTACTCCAGGGTGATGAAGATTTGAATTAAGGCCTTAGGTCATAGAGGAAATGGAGAAGAGAGAGGTGGAGTTTAAAGGATGTGATGACTCACTAGCTGTGAAAGGTAAGAAATAGACAGGAATCATCCGAATAATACCTAGGTTCCTAGCTGGGGTGACTAAATGCTACTAACAAAGACTACTGGTCTACTACTAACAAAGGATCCCAGGAAGAGGGCATGATTGAGAGAGACTGTGGGGGAGAGATAATGAGTTCAGTTTGGGACATGCCGAGTGAGTTTGAGGTGACTGGGAGATTGGCTGGTAAGGGTTAGATATATAGATAGGGCTAGAGTTCACGGAAGGCATCAGCACGTACACAGCAGCTGAAGTCAGGAAAAAGAAAGGCTGGGAAATGTCCCTGACATTTGGAAAAGAGGAGACCAGCAGTCCCTTGATGAGAGCACTCAAAAGTGGTAGGAACGGAAGTCAGATTTCTGACATGAGTGTGAAGTGAACTAGTGAGAAAGCAGTGATTATAGACAAACTATTACCGAACACAAGGGAATTAGGACGACACCAACTCTTCGATGCAGGCATTAGAACCCAGCATGGCTTTCTGAGTTAACAGTAAAACAACCAACACTGCTTACTTTGCATCAACTGGTTGAATAGCCTAGTCTTTTCCAGGTGCGTGGGTTCCAAGGGCACTTGAGATGAACTAGGTGCTCTCAACTAATAGTCCTCAGTTAACTCATACCAAGCTGGCCCTCTAGCCGAGGCAAGCAGGGTAGGCCACGGGCGATGGCATCAGTTAGGATTCTCTAGTTGCAAGCCCAGAAATCAGTTCTGGCTAATTTAAGCAAGACAGAATTCGCTGGGTGCTCATTGGTTTAACAGCAAGAGCAAGCAACACTCTCTACCCTTCCGAGGGCAAAATAAATTAATTCCAATGGATTCACGTTGCTCCTCTGCTTAAGATACAGATTCTTGGTGAGGAGCATGTGATTGGTCCATCTTGAGTCATGAACCTTATGTTTGGCTAAAGGAGGGCAGTTCCCCCAGATTACAGCCCCACCAGACCACACTGCATGGGGAAGAAAAGAACCTGGTCACTATTCGGAAGGGTGGCCAGAAAACTAATATCGAATCACAACTTGTTTATACCGCCATCTTTGAAAGAGGTGGGTTTACAATTCACAAGAAATACGACCAGAAGACATGCTCGTCAGTGATTGATCATATCGGCTCCTCGGTTAAAAATCGAAGGGGCACCCCTCTTGAAATACATCTGTCAAGCTATCATTCAACAATATCAAGTTGTGCTTGGCGTTAAGTTTGCCTGGTATGTTCTGTGGCTCGTGCATCTGTCTCCTAAGAGTCCTTTTGTGGAAGTAGTCGCTCCAAATCAGACTCCCTTATTTCTGAGCAGAGCCCAGCCAAGTCTCTACTGATACTAGCTAGCACGCACAGCTCCCGAGATGATCACAGTTGGCTTGTTGAGAGCACAGACTAGTGCATTCTCCTTGGGAAGATCATGCGGCATCTAGGCCGCTGACAACATGCTTCTTGGCAGGAGGAATACGATGTTCCCATGGCACAATTGACCCGAATTCAGAAAAGAGCTTATTGATGTAGGCATGCTTCAATCTGCAGCCAGCAGGATCATTTTGGGGGTGGAAGGCGGTTGTCTTCCTTCTCCGATTTTATAGAATCAGCTCAAGCAGCTCTGTAAGAGCCCAACAGTGAGGCTAGTTCCACTGGTGTGCTGAATTTGTGTCATCGGGCTCCATTTAACCACAACTTCTGCCCAGATCTGTTCCCAGAATTAATCAACACAAAGGAACCAACCGCCAGTCACACAAAGATCTGACCTGCATGCCTCCAGAGTTTTGTCCACAGGACTCCAGCTACTATTGCTAGAGTAATAGCCAACTCTTTTTTGTCCAATCAAAGAAATCCTAGAAAGGTGGAAAGCAGTGTGAACAGCAGATTGAGGCCACGGGAAATGGGACACATTTCCTGAACACAGAGCAGAAACGAATGGGTTGGTTTTAGACGCTATCTTTCACTGCCACAGCTGCCAAAGAACCTTACAAATCTCAATGGATCTGACCTGCTCGAAGCTCTTCCATGGCGTAAAATCCAAAACCTAATACCTGGGTCTGCCTCTCTCTCTCTCTCTCTCTCTCTCCAGCCTCCTCCTGGGCAGCTCCCCAACCCTCATTTAAGCCTGAGCCATGCTGAACCTGTATCAGGTCCCAGAAGCGAGTCTGGCCCCACTCCAGAGGGAGCAGCTGCATACCCTCCGGCCTCTGTGAGAAACCCCTGATCTCCTCATCTGCAGAGCACTTTTGGTCCTGCTCTGAGCCTCAGTCTAGCTCCAAACTCCTCTATGGTTGGAGCTACCGCCCTCTGCTTTCCTGCCCTAGGCTCTCTGCATCTTTCAGCCCTAAAGCAATCTTCTCATCTCCCTGCCGGTGGGTTTCTTTCCTCCACTGGACTGTTAATGCTCAAGGGCAGGGTCATGAGTCCTTTCTATCTCCACAAGCCCACCCTACATCACTGGGGCCCAGCACAAGGCTTACCTCCTGGAAGGCTCAATGTTTGTTGAAGTTGTGAATGAACTCCATTTGCATTTTATCTCTGGCATTGTCTAAACAAAAGAAAATCACACTTCTCAGAAGAGGGAACATATTCAAATACCAAGAACTGCAGTTCCTGGTAAGACCTTTTAGAAAATGACGTTACTAACAGCAGCAACTGGAAACTCAGCAGAATGCTTAAGTGCTAAAAACAGTGAAATGGGCCAAGACTTGAACAGTCACCGTTTAGGTAGCCTGGGGGAGGGGCGAGGGGGGGTGGAGGGCTAAAGTTTAAGAACCACAAACAACTTCTTTCATAAGAATTACATATATTTACATTGTGGATATCTGGGATACACTTTGCACAGGAATTACCGCTCAAATCCAAAGACCACCCAATCTGAGAAGCTCTCTCAGCGGTCTAGGCCAGCATTTCAGATAGGAGATAAGCTGTATCCAGCTGGAGTGGCTTTGGGAAGTCCACTCTAAAATGAAATAACCTGTTGTCGCTGTCTTCCTCCCCAGCCTTCTTCTTGGGACGAAGCACCATCCTGTGACTCCCCAAGGAGCCTCGCTGTTTAGTTGTCCATGAGGCTCTCAGGGGGGTCCAGGCAACGGGAAGGACTCTTCAGCTTGGGGGTAGACAGGTGTTCCAACTCATAGCGCCCGTTCTCGGACGCCTTGTGTGTGACATTGTCCTTCATGCCTTTCTGGCTCCTCTTGTACTCAATGATTTGCTGGAGCTGGTGCCCGGCGTATTCTGGCTTGGTGGTCAGCGGGCCAGCTGGCACTGCTACACCAAGAACATCTGACACCATGTAGGGGCGCAGCCAGCCCACCAGAGGAGTGCTTCCGGGGCTATAGTGGGTCTGCTTGTGGTAGAAGAGAAGTCCATCTACCTACGGAAGGGGAAACAAGGGACCAAAAATGACTTCTGGGGCCCCATGTTTCCAGGAGAGCCTAGGCACACAGGGGCAGCTCTGGTGGGCCACCCCCTTTCCTGGATCATTGCCAGAAGAAAAAGAATCCTTGTTTCTCCCACGTGCAATTTCTCTACATGAAGAAATGGCCTAGAAAACTAAATTTTATTTTATTTATTTATTTTTAAAAAGATTTCATTTATTTATTTGACAGAGAGATCACAAGTAGGCAGAGAGGCAGGCGGGGGGCGGGGGGGATGCTGAGCAAAGAGCCCAGCACAGGGCTCGATCCCAGAACCCTGAGATCATGACCTGAGCCAAAGGCAGAGGCTTTAACCCACTGAGGCACCCAGGTGCCCCGAAAACTAAACTTTAGAAAATAAAAACATACGTAGCACCTTCTTGTTTACAGGGTGCCTCCTCCTCACCATTGAGGATATTTAAGAAAAGGGGCTAGGTAGGGCTAGTTCTGGGGTCCTCCCTAAAAACACAGTATGGGGAACCTGGGTGGCAGAGCCGGTTGAGTGCCTGACTCCTGGTTTCAGCTCAGGTGGTGATCTCAGAGTCGTGAGATCGAGCCCCGCAGCCGGCTCCACACTCCGCACAGTGTCAGCTTGAGATTCTCTCTTCCTCTGCCTCTACCCTTCCCACCCGGGCTCTCTCTCTCTCTCTAAAATAAATAAATCTTAAAAAAAAAAAAAAAATAGGGGCACCTAGGTGACCCAGTCAGTTAAGTGTCTGCCTTCAGCTCAGGTCATGATCCAGGGTCCTGGGATGGAGCCCTGCATTGGGCTCCCTACTTGGTGGGGAGTCTGCTTCTCCCTCTCCCTCTGCCTCTTCCCTGGCTTGTGCTCTCTTTCTCTCTCTCGCTCACTCTCCCTCTCAAGTAAATACATAAAACTCCTTAAAAATTTTAAAAAAATAAGTAAAAATAAATAAAAATAAAAACCCAGTATGAAGCAGAAATTCAACTTGAACCCAGGTCTTCTGGCCCCAGATTCCATGCACTTTTCACCACTCAGACGTCTCTGTAGCGGGGGACGTGCTCCATGCAGGGAACAAAGCAAGAGGACCAGACAGGCCCCTCCAAGATGCTGGACTGCTGAGCACAGGGGAAACCGGCTCTCAGCAGGCCCTGCCCCAAGCCATTGTTGGCTGCCACACCTCCCCCTAAATTGTCTGCAAGCTATGTTCTGGGAAGCTCAGTTTTTCTCAACGGGAAGACCTCCTACAGTCCCACATTTTCTTTTCCATGATTCAGTGACTCATCTCTAAAAAGCATTTATTGTCACTGGGGCATAAGGATTATAAATAAAGATGGTGTTCTTACCACCTTCTTAATTGACTCCCAGAAATGAAGGCAACTCGGCCTTTGCCATTTCCTCATTTGGGAAGCTGTGATCCTTTTAGCAAAATTATATCGGGTTCAGGCAAATACTTGTGGGTGACTAGGCAGAATTTTAAAGGGACAAAGGAAAGTTTGTGGGCTGAGCCCTTCTAGGGACCCCTTCTAGGGACGTGAGAAGGCTCTAGGGAGCCCTTCTAGGGACCCCCTTCTAGGGACGTGAGACTTTCAGTGCTAAACTGAGAAAGTTCTGGATAGACCGGGGCAGGTTGGTCACCCCGCTCCCAGCCACTGCTCAGCAAGCACCGCCACCCCCAGGGACCATCTGCTCTTGGGAGGAAGGATCAGAGTTTATGCCCCCTTGGTCTGTCAGTCACAGGAGCCCCCAACTTTACCATCGGCTATGGCAGTCAAACAAGGGGCCTGGCTCTCAGGGTCATAGCAGAAAACAGGCCCCCAGGAAGGACCTAGGAATGGAAGCTGAGCCCCTCCCTGCGCCCCCACTTCTCCATCTGTACAATGAGGGGTGTGGATGAGCGGTCCTTGCAGGCCCCTTCCAGACCTGGCATTCTGACTTATCTAGCAGGGCAGAGCTGAGGCCCTGAAGGGCAGTGGCACATCTTCCCCAGGAATCAGCTTCCAGCCCTTCTCTGATGCTCTGACACGGCAAAGTCAGAGGATATCCGAAGATTCTTTTTTTTTTTTAAAAGATTTTCTTTATTTATTTGACAGAGAGAGAGAGAGAGAGAGAGATCACAAGTAGGCGGAGAGGCAGGCAGAGGGAGAGGGGGAAGCAGGCTCCCCGCTGAGCAGAGAGCCCGATGTGGGGCTCGATCCCAGGACCCTGAGATCATGACCCGAGCCGAAGGCAGAGGCTTTAACCCACTGAGCCACCCAGGCGCCCCATCCTCGATATCCGAAGATTCTGTGTGACCAAGCTTCCCTGCGGTCGCCTCAGAGCAATAAGGACAAAGGTTGTTACCTCAAAAGGGAAATCCATAGACAGCACCTTACACAGGCTCTCCGGAGTACAAGGGAAATTCTTTAGTCCCACAAATTTAAACTAAAATATAAATTAGAGCAAAGAATTAGTACATGTTACAAATGATATTGGTTCCAGCAAGTGAAAAACTGTATCAAAGAAGAAAAGTTCAGTCTCATCCTTCCCTACCTCCCCCAACCCTCTGAATTACTGGCTTGGCAGTTCTCAACCTTGCTTTATCCACAAGAATCACCAAGGGAGCTCTTAAAAATCACTCAGGTCCAGGCCCCACTCTGAGATTCTGACTGAATTGGACTGGGATGAGTCCCAGGCATTTTTTTTTTTTTTTTTTTAAAGCTATCCAGTTGATTTTGACACACAGCCAGGACTGAGAACAACTGCCCTGTGCTAGGTTTTGGGACTGTATGTTATTCTCGAAGCCACGTGACAGACCCAAAGGAGGGCTAGCGCAGCCCCTTTCACATTAGCATGGATTTTTAGACTGAACAGTGTAACAAAACAAACAAAACAAAACAAAAAAAGGACTAAAACTCTATAAAGTCAGATTGGCTGGGTTTCACTCCCAACCTCGCATCATTTCATCTGTATATGCCTCTGCCTTCCCACCTATAAAATGTGATAATAAAAGTTATCTCCCTCATAGAGTCGTTGCACGGGTTCAGTGGGCCAATACATGCAGGGCTCTTAGAATAACGTTTCAGACACAGAGACTTCTCATGCTCCTCTTCCTCAATACATCTCCTTCCAGGACCTTCCTGGTAACATCACTGGATGCTGACCCCATTTTACTGTCCTGTAATTGGTTATCCAAATGCCTTTAAAAGTGTTGTAAGCAATCCAAGAAAATGCCAGTCCACTGGGCTTTGCTAATAAAATGCCCTGAGTGTAGCTGTCACATATTTAATCGCTGAGTGGGTAGCAAAGACACAGGGGCTCGCATCCTGGGCTGTGGGACCTTGGGGAAGCCAGTCCCCTCTCTGAGCTTACATCCTCAACTATCAAATGAGGCAGCTGACTAGATGAGGTCACTCTCAGCTCAGATACAAGAACAGAGGTTCTCAAAGTGTGGTCCGCGGACTAGCAGTACCAGCAACGCTGGGGAACTTGTTAAAAATGCAAATCCTCAGGCTCACCCTGACCTACTGAATCAGGAACTTGGGCGAGGAGGCCCGGGCATCTGGGTTTACCAGGCCTCCAGGAACCACTGTACCAGAGCTCTAAATGGCACTCTTAATAAAAGCAGTTACTAGTATTTTATATCAACCCCTGTTTATTGACTGACTACCATAAGCATCATGTTAGGAGAATTTGCACATTTGTATCCCTTGGTTCTTAGAGCAACCTTGTAAAGCGGGTGTTATTAACCCTATTACACAGATGGAGAAACTAAGGCCAAATGAGGTTATCAACTTTAGCCAGTAATTTTTAAAGCCAAAACTAGTTTGGATATGCAAGACTGGTAAGCCCACATCCTTTCCATTGTGCCATGCTGCCTCAACACGAAGATAATTTCATTCATAACGATTATATTCAGATAATAGAACAATCCAAACCAATCCCCCTAAAGAATCCCTACAGTTCTAACCCCAGGCCTTACGGGATTAAGTTTGGTTTTCTCTCCCAGTCCTTCTTCTTCTGGTAGCTTTGAATGCATCCAGTAGAATCGGAAATCAGTCTGCCACAGAGAAAGGAAACAGAAAGATGAAATGCTGCTCATTTCAAATTATAATCTGAACAAAAACATCCCATTCTAAATAGTCAGCTAATTTCTGAAGACCTAAGCTCCTCTATCATTACCCTCAATGTTCCTTCAAACACTGCCATAAAGTCAGGAAGATGTTTATAAAATCTTCGAAGCTTTTTTTTTTAAAACCCAGTAAGATTTTTAATAGCAGTAGAGCCGACATTTATCACTGAAGGCTTACTATGTGTCAAGCTCCATGCTAAGGACTTTACACATATCTTTTTATTAACCTGCAACCACACTCCGAGAGTTGGATTACCATTATCTCCATTCTATAGCTGAGGACTCTGAGGCTCACAAAGATTATGTCATTTCCCCATAGAAAATACAAGGCGACCCAGGACTCTAACTCCAGAGCACATTATGTTAAGGTCTGTTTTATTTTAATTCTGAGGCTTAGAAAACACTATATAGTTGTTACTACTCATAAACTACTTTATTCTCTGAATTCCTGATATGTATCCTTCTGTAGCTATTAAGTGCCTTTAGTTTCTTGTACATTATTTTGCTTTTTTTTTTTTTTTTAAGATTTTATTTATTTATTTGAAAGAGAGGAGAGAGATCACAAGTAGGCAGAGAGGCAGGCAGAGAGAGGGGGGAAAGCAGGCTCCCTGCTGAGCAGAGAGCCCGATGCGGGGCTCGATCCCAGGACCCTGAGATCATGACCCTAGCCGAAGGCAGACGCTTTAACCCACTGAGCCACCCAGATACCACTCGCTTTTAAAAATTAAGAAAAAAAAAAAGTCTATTCTATATATTATAGAAATACAGGTAAATTTTATTTACGTTTAAAGATTTTATTTATTGGGGTGCCTGGGTGGCTCAGTGGGTTAAAGCCTCTGCCTTCGGCTCAGGTCATGGTCTCGGGGTCCTGGGATCGGGCCCCACATCGGGCTCTCTGCTCGGCAGGGAGCCTGCTATCCCCCTCTCTCTCTGCCTGCCTCTCTGCCTACTTGTGATCTCTCTCTCTGGTGTCAAATGAACAAATAAAATCTTTAAAAAAAAAAAAGATTTTTTTTATTTATTAGAGAGAGCGCGCCAGTGCGCGTGCACGCAGAAGCAGGGGGCGGGGCAGAGGGAGAAGCAGGCTCCTCGCTGAGCAGGGAGCCTGACCTGAGTCTCCATCCCAGGACCCCAGGATCATGACCTGAGGCGAAGGCAGACACTTAACCGACTGAGCCACCCAGGTGCCCCGAAATTCAGGTAATTCTAGTAACCAAATTTACAAGTTGTGAATACATGTTACGAAACATCCTTCAGCAGAATGAAAGGAAAATATGTTCGACACTGAATTTATGAGGTCTGAGTTTTAGGTGTGGCTCTGCTCTAGAGCACGGTACTTACCGTCTGTGGCTCTCAGCTTCTTATGCCTACGTGTGAAGGACGACACCGGTACTCACTTCATAGCGTCGTTATAAGGACTTCAGTGAGATAACGCTAACAAAGTGCTTGGCAATGCAAGTCTCGGCTATTATTGTTAGAGCGAGGCACGTGTTTGAATTCTGCAGCACCACCACCCAGCAGCAGGCTCTGGGAAATCATGCCGGGGCTAATGGCTGGGGCGAGCAGCCGCCTCTGGTGACAACCCAAGATTCACACTTGGGCCTGCGTGAGGATGGCCCGGAGACTTGTTAAAACGTGCGTTGACCCCAGAGTTTCTGATTCAGGAAGTCTGCAAATTTGATTCCTCACCCCAGTGAGAAGGACTGTGATAAGCGAATTCACAGGGTGGACAAAAAAATCACCACTAGCAAACTGAGACAATGACGGGGGAGTGTTGGGAACGGAGATGGACGCTGCGGGGTTGACCCAGCCTTACTTACTCCAGGGACTGTGACTGTCACTCATAGGAATCACCAATCTCAGAAAGACCTTGGGGGAAGGTGAAACTCGAGGGGAGAATATTGCAGGAGGTCGGGGGGGGGGGAGCGGTCTCCTCACTTGGAAGATCTTCTAGAGCTGGCCCCTCAGAGATTCAAGCTGTTGTATCGGACGAAGGAGGCCCTGCTGTTTTCAGGGTCAGGATGTGGCTGGTGAGGTAGCAGAGTTGGCTGGAGACTCTTCAATGGTGACTTAATTCCACCTTCTCTTTCCTGCGCTGCCTGCGCAAGGTGGCATCCCCGTTGTCCAATCCTCCCTGCCAGCCATCCTCCCCCACTCTGGAGAGAGGGGAGGGGGCGGCTGCAGCGTCTACAAAGTCCCAGCCTACCCCTCGGCTCGGTTTCACCCTTTCCTCCCCTCAAGAATTGCTGTACTTCCCTTTGTTCCTCCTACTTCTTTTTTTTTTTTTTTAAACGAAGCTAATTTAAACACACTCCGAGATGCAAGGAACATTAGATAATGTTCTTGATATACCACATCCTGTGCAACACCAAGAAGTTGGTCACGTACCAAAGCCTCATGCTGAGCCGCTTTCCCCTTTCCCGGGAGGAGAGGAGAAAACAGGGGAAGGCGTGAGGAGAGTGTCCACCCTTACCTGGCAATCATACACAGGGTGTCCCCGCCAGCACATCACATCCAGAACATAGTAGGTCTGGTTCACCTCGCTGTAAATGCAGTCCAGAATGGTGTAGTCTGGGCACACAGAACAGAAAGTCAGTATAGGGCTCCCGTTCCGATCAGACTTCATGAGGGAGAAAGTTCTTCATGGCCCTTTCTTGCTCTTGGTGCAGCTTAAGGGTGACGTAAGGAGGACAGCATGACAGAGGTCAAGGCGACCCTTAAGCCAGGTGGGAATTCAAAACTTTTAGATAAACTGGGACATTCAGTCATCTTAGGCAAGCTCCAGAAAGCAACCAAGCTTCCATTTTAATTTACATGCACTTTTGAGTTCCTATCATAGGTGCTGTGTTCTGTGGGGAATATTAACTCTAAGTAGGCCCTGCCTTTAAGGAAGTTACAATCCAGTTAAGGAGAGAAGATGATCACAGAGAAAAGAACCAAGAGCTGAACTATACCACACAAACTATGAGCAACAGGAATTCCAGAAGAGGGAGACTGGAGAAGAGGAAATGCTTCACGGAAGAGATGGTACATGAATGTAGTTTTCCGGGATCAGAGGATTAAAACAATGGGGCAGAGGTGCCTGGGTGGCTCAGTGGGTTGAAGCCTCTGCCTTCGGCTCGGGTCATGATCTCAGGGTCCTGGGATCGAGCCCCACATCGGGCTCTCTGCTCAGTGGGGAGCCTGCTTCCCCTTCTCTCTGCCTGCCTCTCTGTCTACTTGTGATCTCTCTCTGTGTGTCAAATAAATAAATGGAATCTTTAAAAAATATATATTTTATCTATTTATTTGACAAAGAGAGATCACAGGCAGACAGAGAGGCAGGCAAAGAGAGAGGAGGGAAGCAGGCTCCCCGCTGAGCAGAGAGCCCGATGTGGGGCTCGATCCCAGGACCCTGAGATCATGACCTGAGCCGAAGGCAGAGGTTTCAACCCATTGAGCCACCAAGCTGCCCCTAGATAAAATATTTTTTTAAAAATCTAATTTATCTGATATAAGGATTGTCACCCTAGCTTTCTTTTGATGTCCATGGTAAATTGTTTTCCATCCCCTCACTTTAAATCTGGAGGTGTCTTTGGGTCTAAAATGAGTTTCTTAAAAATAAATAAATAATAAAATAAAATAAAATAAAATGAGTTTCTTGTAGATAGCATATCAATGGGTCTTGTTTTTTTTATACATTCTGATACTCTGCATCTTTTAGATTGGGGCATTTAGCCCATTTACATTCAGAGTAACTATTGAAAGATGTGAATTTAGTGCCACTGTATTGCCTGTAAGATGACTGTTACTGTATATTGTCTCTGTTCTTTTCTGGTCTGTTACTTTTAGGCTCTCTCTTTGCGTAGAGGACTCCTTTCAATATTTCCTGTACGGCTAGTTTGGTGTTTGCAAATTCTTTTAGTTTTTGTTTGTCCTGGAAGCTTTTTATCTCTCCTATTTTCAATGACAGCCTAGCTGGATATAGTATTCTTGGCTACATATTTTTCTCGTTTTGTGCTCTGAATATATTATGCCTGTCCTTTCTGGCCTGCCAGGTCTCTGTGGATAGGTCTTCTGCCAATCTATTATTTCTACTTTTGTACGTTACAGACCTCTTATCCCAAGCTGCTCTCAGGATTTTCTCTTTGTCACTGAGACTTGTAAGTTTTATTATTAGATGATGGGGTGTTGAACTATTTTTATTGATTTTGAGGGGGGTTCTCTGTGCCTCCTGGATTCTGATGCTTATTCCCTTCGCCAAATTAGGGAAATTCTCTGTTATAATTTGCTCCAATATACTTTCTGCCCCTCTTTCTCTTTCTTCTTCTGAGATCCCAATTATTCTAATATTGTTTCATCTTATGGTATCACTTATCTCTCGAATTCTCCACTGGTGGTCTAGTAGTTGTTTGTCTCTCTTTTTCTCAGCTTGTTTGTTCTCCATCATTTGATCGTCTATGTCACTAATTCTCTCTTCTGAGAGAAGAATTATCCTAAATTATCCTCATTTATCCTAGCAGTAAGAGCCTCCTTTTTTATTGTACCTCAATAACAGCTTTTTGGTTTCAACTCGGTTAGATATTAGTTCTTTTATTTCTCCAGAAAAGGATTTTATTTCTCCAGATAGGGACTCAGGTATTTTCCATGCTGTCTTTGAGCCCAGTTAGCACCTTGATAATCGTCATTCTGAACTCTAGTTCTTACTTCTTACTAATGTCCGTATTGATTAGATCCCTAGCTGTTGGTACTGCCTCTTATTCTTTTTTTTTTTTTTTTGTGATGAGTTTTTCCACCTTGTCATTTTATCCAGATAAGAATAGATGAATGAGAGAACAAAATACTAAAAGGGTAGCAACGACCCCAGAAAAATATACACTTCCAAAAAGTGGTCAATTTTCTCATCCTGGAATTGCTGCTCTTCTTCTCTTCTATCTCTTGTTGAGTTTGTAGATGTTCAGAATGGTTTGATAACTGAGTTCTAGCTGAACTCATCAGGGACCTGATGATATTTACGTCTCCTACTCCTCCACCATCTTGCTCCTCCAAAGATAGCCTGAATTCAGTGAACAGGACGTGCTTGACCTTAAAGGAGATGGCCCAAATCTAGAGCTACAGTTTCAAAGGTATGCTTTCAAAGTGAGTCTTTAAAGCAAGTAACCAGGGGCGCCTGGGTGGCTCAGTGGGTTAAAGCCTCTGCCTTCGGCTCAGGTCATGATCTCAGGGTCCTGGGATCGAGCCCCACATCGGGCTCTCTGCTCAGTGGGAAGCCTGCTTCCCCCCTCTCTCTGCCTGCCTCTCTGCCAGATAAATAAATAAATAAATAAAATCTTTAAAAATAAATAAATAAAGCACGTAACCAAGGACCTTCCACTGTCTTTTGTTAATTCTAAAACTTAATAAACAGGGGCACCTGGCTGGCTCAGTTGGTAGAACCTGTGACTCTTGACCTTGGGGTCAAGGGTTCGAACCCCTACTGGGTGTAGAGATTACTTTAAAATATGTATTTCTAAACACACAAACAAACAAACAAACAAACAAACAAACAAACTTAATAAATAGACAATTTTATGTAGGTACCTTTTGCTGTTGTTGAGTTTCGCCTGTTGCCCCCTGGCAGAAGGGAAGAAAACCTGTTGACACAGTAACCACTCTTGGTGTAGGCGCTGGTAGAACCCTGTGTGGAAAGTTACCATTCCCATTAGGCGTCAAGGTCTCCTCACCCTCTTGCTTCCAGAATCTGCAGGGGCGTGATCGGCCCAAAGATGGCTTTCAACAAATCCCTCCTGCAGGAAAACGTTTCAACACCCATGCGCGGCACCGCGGCTGCAACAGATAAGGACGCAAAACACAGGCAACCCTCCCTCCTCAGGAGCTTTGTCTTCTCACTTTGCTATTGCTCAATAAACCTTGCTTTGCTGCCCACTACTCTGCCTGGTCTACCTCTTCATTCTTCAAGGTGATGTGACCAAGAACCACGGGCACCGACGCAGAAAAAAATCCTGAAACATTTACGGGGGCTCGTCCGGGATCTCCACCATTGTTAAGGACAACTGACAAATAAAGGTCATCAAACTCCAAATGGTGTTCAGATGGCGCCTCACATGGAGGTCAAACCAGACATCTACAGAGGACCTCCTGATAGATCGGGACCAGAGGAATCCTGACTGCCGCCCCCTCCAAGCCCCGCAACCAGCAGGAAGTAGCTACAAACAGTTGTCACCCTTCTTCCCTAATAGCAGTTAGGGTTACCTCTTCAGAGGGGAGAACGATGAAGGACAGTTGGAAGGCAGACAGGCAGGGACAAGCGGCCCCCGCCCCAAGAGGAAACCACCCTCGAAAGGATCCTATACTGCCCTGGAAGGAGCCCTCCACCCTTTCCCATCTGATAGGTAGATGACAAAAACTTAATTGGATGACAGGCATAGGGAGGGTTAATCAGATGATAACAGCCCACTAACAAGCCCATAAAAACCCCTAGACTTAGAAACTCTGGTGGCAACCCTCTCGGGCCCCCTCCCTCCTTGGGAGCTTTGTACTCTCACTTTGCCATCACTCAATAAACCTTGCTTTGATGCCCACCAAAAAAAAAAAAAAAAAAAAAGGAACACAGAGTGCAAAGAATCCCTCCCACTACAGACCAGGCATGCTGGGATAGGGAGGAGACAGCAACTCACCCTGGAGGCCACGATCAGGGCTCTTTTTCCAACAGGGCACACGACCACAATCCATTCCTGCCCCAAATCCGAAGGAACGTCAATTAACCACTCAGACAGCATCAACTGGGAACACAAAAAAATGGCATTAAAAATCAACAGGGGTGGGGTGCCCGGCTGGCTCAGTCAATAGAGCATGCGACTCTTGATCTCGGGGTTGTGAATTCGAGCGACACGTTGAGTGGAGAGATTACTTAGAAAAAATGAAATACTGGGGCACCTGGGTGGCTCAGTAGGTTAAAGCCTCTGCCTTCGGCTCCGGTCATGATCTCAGGGTCCTGGGATCGAGCCCTGCATCAGGCTCTCTGCTCAGCAAGGAGCCTGCTTCTCCCTCTCTCTGCCTGCATCTCTGCCTACTTGTGATCTCTCTCTCTCTGTGTCAAATAAATAAATAAAAAATCTTAAAAAAAAAAAAAAAAGAAATACTAAAAAAAAAAAATCAACAGGGGTGTGCTGCTGCAATGTTTGCAATGACAAAGAATTCACACCTACACATATAATGAAAATACACAGGGGTGCCTGGGTGGCTCAGTGGGTTAAAGCCTCTGCCTTCAGCTCAGGTCATGATCTCAGGGTCCTGGGATCGAGCCCCGCATCGGGCTCTCTGCTCAGCGGGGAGCCTGCCTCCCCCTCCCTCTCTCTGCCTGCCTCTCTGCCTACTTGTGATCTCTTCTCTCTGTCAAATAAATAAATAAAATCTTTAAAAAAAAAAAAAAGAAAGAAAATACACATAAGGCTGATGGTAGACTGGCCCCACTTGCTCTTAGTTGACTTGCCTCAGCTGATGGGATGGAGGCCACTCACTGTGAGCTTCAGCGTCTCACCTCATCTTCCTTTCCTGCATCCATTCCCATTCCTTCTACCTCGCCTCCTGTGTCTGGATGACGGGACCTTCTTCCTCCCCTTACTTTGTCCATCCATCTGCCGTTCTCATAACTATTCCATTCCAGCGGCTCCACCTCAGAGATGAATAAGCACCTTGACATGCTCCTAATCTGGATCGTCATTTCCCAAACTGCTGACCCCAAATAATGTACAAAGGATGTTGGGAAATCTGCCTCAAGAAGTGGGGGGGAATGAAGAATGGAATCTTGCCGTTTGCAGTGACGTGGATGGAGCTAGAGGGTATGATGCTAAGTGAAAGAAGTCAGAGAAAGACAGATACCATATGATCTCACTCACATGTGGAATTTAAGAAAGAAAACAGATGCCCATATGGGAAGAGAAAAGAAAAAAAGAAGAGAGGGAAACAAGCCGTAAGTGATTCTGAATGATAGAGAACAAACTGAGGGATGATGGAGGGAGGTGGGTAGGGGATGGGCTAGATGGGGGGTGGGTAGCAGGGAGGGCACTTGTGACGAGCACTGGGGGCCATACGGAAGTGACGAATCACTGACTTCTACTCCAGATACCAATACTGCACTGTATGGTAACTAACAAAATTTAAATTAAAAAAAAAAGGGGGGGGGGTTGGTGATGGTGTTGAAATGAATTTTGCAAAGATTAACTCATGGCTCACAAATTCCCATCGACGCAGAGACCAGCCATCAACGAGTCGCCCCCATGGAATCTTTCAGCTCTCCTTCCCCTTGGCCCACAAAATCCTCAAGTCCTAATCTTCAAAAACAAAACAAAAATGAAAACCTTTTATCACTCTGCATTTCTGTTAAACTATCCCACTCTGTCCTTCTTAAAACGACTTCGTATTTCTAGAGGCTGCCCTCCCACCCATCCTGACACCCTCAGTCCCGTCCTGCTACCCCGCAGCCCTGCCAGAGGCTGTCAGTGACCCGCCGGCTGCCAAGTCTCTCCCTTCCCTCTCCTCCCCCTCACCCCCTACTCCGTTCCTCTTGTGACGCTGCCGGTTACCACCTCCTCATCCTCCTTGACACATGTTCCCTTGGCTGTGTGAGCCAGTGCTATTCTTTTTTTTTTCCTCCAAACACTCCTTCACACACTCCCCCAAAACACGCAGAGAATCTTCAGGAGGCTGTTTTAGGTTCCCCTTTTCTTTTCTCTCGGATGCTATCCGCTCGGGGCTGGGTCCCATCTACTTCTGCAGCCTCACCTGCCACTTCTGAGAGGACACCTCCCAATTCTCCTGTTTTTCTTCTTCTTTTTTTTTTTTTTTCTTAAGTAAGCTCTACACCCAACACGGGGCACAAACTTGCGAGCCTGAGGTCAAGAGTTGCATGCTCCACTGATTGAGCCAGTCAGGCGCCCCAATTCTCCTGCTTTTTCGTCTCCAGACTGCTTTCCTTTCCTCCAGACCTATATTTCCAGCTGTCCACACAGTATCTCTTTCTCTGGAAGAGAATTCTTGAACAGGATTCATGCCCTTCGGTTGCCCAAGTACTTTCCATCCCTGAAACTCCCCTCCTTCCCTTCTGTACCCTATAGACCTGTTAATGGCAATACCGTTCCCTCTTACTGAATCTTAAACCAAGCATCATCAGTGTGTCCTTAAAGAATGGTAGTGATACAACACCAAAAGCACAAGTGACAGAACAAAGGATAGATAAATAAGACTTCATCAAAATTGAAGACTTCGGTGCTGCCAATGATACCATCAAGAAAGGAAAAAAACAACCTATAGAATGGAGAAAATATTGCAAATTATGTATCTGAAGAGACTTGTATCTAGAATATATAAGAACTCTTAACACTTAATAATAAAAAGACGATCCAATTAAAGACAGGTGTAGAGGGGTGCCTGAGTGGCTCAGTCGGTTAAATGTCTGACTCTTGATTTTGGCTCAGGTCATGATCTCAGGGTCATGAGACTGAGCCTGGCATGGAGTCTGTTTAAGATTCTCTCTCTCCCTCTCCCTCTGCACCTCCTCTCTCTCTTTCTTTTCTTTTTTTTCTTTCTTTCTTTCTTTTTCTTTCTTTCTCTTCCTTCCTTCCTTCCTTTCTCTTTCCCTGTCCCCCTCTTTAAAAAAAAAAAGGGGCATAGACATTTCTTCAAAGAAGATACATGAATGGTTAATAAGCACATGAAAAGATGTTCGATATCATCAGTCCTTAAGGAAATGGAAATCAAAACCATGACACACACGGGACGCCTGGGTGGCTCAGCTGTTGGGCATCTGCCTTCGGCTCAGGTCATGATCCCAGGGTTCTGGGATCAAGCTCCACTTCAGGCTCCCTGCTCCATGGGGAGCCTGCTTCTCCCTCTCCCACTCCCCTTGCTTGTGTTCCCTCTCTCACTGTGTCTCTCTCTGTCAAATAAAGAAATAAAATCTTAAAAAAAAAACCACAAAGAAACCATGAGACACGACTTCGCAGCCTCCAGGATGGCTATACTCAAAGGAATGGACAATACCAAGCGTTGGCAAAGATGTGGAGACGCTGGAGCCTTGCTCCCCGTCTGGCAGGAATGTAAAATGCTCTAGTCTCTTTGGAAAAACAGTCTGGCAGCTCCTCAAAATGTTAAACATAGAATGACCACCCGCCCTAGTAATTCCATTCCCAGGTATATACCCAAGAGAAATGAAAACATATCCACGCAAAAACTTAGTTCGTGACCATCCACAGCAGCATTATTATTCACAACAGCCAGAAAGTGGGAGCAACTCAAATGCCACCACCTGATGGGTAGACCAGCCAAAGGCGGGGTATCCGGGCAACGCAACGTTATCTGGGAATAAAAAGAAACGAAGTTCTCACGCACGCTCCAACACGGATGAACTCGAAAAACCTCATGCTAAGTGAAAGAAACCAGACACAAAGATCACATCTCATATGATTCCATTGACAGGAAATGTCCAGAAGAGGTGAATCCAGAGGTAGACAGTAGATTACTGAGCGCACAGGGCTGGAGGAAAGGACAAAAGGCAGTTGACTACTGATGGGTATGAGGGTCCTTTTGGGGATGATGGAATTGTTCTGGAATTAGAGAGAGGTAATGGTCGCACAGCTCTGTGACTATACTAAAAATGCTGAATTGTACCCTGGAAATGTGTGAATTGTATGGTATGTTCATTTATCTCAACACAGCTATTGAAAAAAATAGTAGCTAGGGACGCCTGGGTGGCTCAGTTGGTTGGGCAACTGCCTTTGGCTCAGGTCAAGATCCCAGCGTCTTGGGATCAAGTCCCGCATCGGGCTCCTTGCTCCGCAGGGAGCCTGCTCCTCTCTCTGCCTCTGCCTGCCTCTCTGCCTGCTTGTGTTCTCTCTCTGTTAAATGAATAAATAAAATCTTAAAAAAAAAAAAAAAGTAGCTAATATTTGTGGGGCATTTATTTCGGGCTCCGGGCTAGGTATTTAGGGCCCACTATCGGCTTCAACCCTTCTAACAGTGCTGTGAAATAGTTCTGTAACTGTTTCCACTCTACCGATAAGAAACGTAGACTTAACAGCGGTTAAGCGACCTGCTGAAAGTCAAGAAAGAGCCTGACTTTGAGGTTGGTCGACGTGACTTCAGAGCTTAAACACTTAACCACTTCTCACACTGCCTCTTCTATCCGATCCACTGTTAAACTCTGTCCATTCGTCCTGGCGACACTTCTCACACTCATGATCTCATTTCCTTCGCACCTTCACTGCCCTCAGCACCGGCAGCAGGGCGTTTTAGCAAAGCTAAGCAATCTACTCCAGCCTCCCTCTTCCAGGCCCTTCTACACACGGACGTGTGTGTCGTACAAAGTCCCGACTCTGTCCCTGGCTCAAAACCACTCTCAGTGGTTCCCCATAACCTAAAACACAGTCTACACTCCCGCAGGTGTTTCTGCTGTATTCCCTCCCCCAGCCCTATGCTGTTCCGTCCTCACCGGCCCGCACATGGCTCTCGGCACACCATATACTCCTCCCTCCTTGGGGCTCTTGTTCAGCCTCTTCCTGCTGCCTGGAAGGCCCTGGAATGCTCTGCACCTCTGCCTGTCAATGTCCTATCTCCTCTTGGGGCGCCTGGGTGGCTCAGTGGGTTAAGTGGCTGCCTTTGGCTCAGGTCATGATCCCGGGGTCCTGGGATGAACCCTGCCCTTGTGTCAGGCTTCCCTGCTTCCCTGTGAGGAGTCTGCTTCTCCCTCTGCCCCTCCCCCTGCTCATGCACACACTCTCTCCCTCTCTCAAATAAATAAAATCTTTAAAAAAGAAAAAAGCTGCTTCCTCTTTCATTAGCCTTTTCCTGATTTCACAAGCCTACTTCCCTCCTTGCTGTTAGCTGATCTCACTTTCTTATAGCAAAAACCACAGTCTCCACTTATTTCAGGAGTACAGGGGCCATTTCCGACCCTTGTCCATCTTCCCACACATAGTCTAGCTTAATACAGAGCAGGGCCTTCAGCAATGCTTGCTGAACAGAACGGAACTTTGTCATAGAAGATGTTATCTGTGCTGTACTGGGGACACGGAAAGAAGACGGGAGTGTGTGCACCCAGAAACCATATCCTTTTTTTTTCTTTTTTAAGATTTTATTTATTTATTTGGCGGGGGTGGGGGGGTAGGGAGAAAAAGCAAGGGGAGTGGCAGGCAGAAGGAGAGGGAGAAGCAGGCTCCCTGCTGGGCAGAGAGCCCGACATGGGGCTCGATCCCGGGACCCTGGGGTCATGACATGACCCGAAGACAGACACTTAACTGACTGAGCCAGTTTCAGGCACCCCCAGAAACCATATCCTAAGGTGGGACAGGATTCTGAGCTGACAAGACACCTAGGTTACAGAGAGAAGAATATAATAGCAAGGTAGAGCCCCGGTTCCACTTGGACCCATCCTCTGCCTTCTGGAACACCCGGACGGCATGAAGCACTGGACGGTCTCCATGCCTGCTTCCCCTATGGCTCCACAAACCACACTGGTTTCTTTCTGCAACCAACAGGCCACTTAGTCAAGTTTGTTATAGTCATCTATTGTTTCATGGCCTCAACCTCATGGCTGGCCTGGGGTGGCTGGCCAGGCGGCCCATACTCAAGGGCAGCTGTCCTCGCCACCTTCCACCATCTGAATGTGAAGATCCAAGACTGACACGATGGGCTACTGCTCAGGAAAGACTCCCAACCTAGGAGGTGGAGTAGGGGCAGTGCTAGCCTGGGCAGGCCCGATCTAGAGCTCCCCTACAATGAGCACTAAGAAATGATAAGTGCATGGACTCTGTTAGTGTGGCAATGGCTCGGTGGCTTTCTGCAGCGACCTGGGATGAATGTTCTCAGACCCAGCACCCACAGCCTCCCTCGGTGACACCATGGCACCTAAGGCGTTTCTTAGTCCGTGCACTTGATACACATCAGCTCTCTGCGGTCCCGCATTCCTTCTTCCGGTCTCCTCCTCTCTTTATGACATTTACTTTGGTGGGGCTGGACCTGGGCCTCACCCTCCCTGGATTACTCACTTGATTAGCATAGCGTTTTGGTAACTTCTTGCCAGTGTCAACGTCCATCTCTTCATCTTTCTTATCTTCCTCTTCCTCACTCTCCATTCCTGTCCAGTCATCCTCAGCCAGTCTTCTGGCATGATTCACGTAATCCAGCCGCTTGCTGGAGAAAAGAAGGCACAAGGACAGGCCTTTTATGTCTCCTTGGAAGACCCCTTACAATGTGACAAGTTTACTTTAACTCAAGGGCTTCAAGGTCGGGAGCAGCCTGGGGATTCTAGCGGAAAAGATTATAGAATTTCCTTCGGAAGGCTAAACTAGGGATGGCCCCCTCACTGGAGCTAGGTAGGAAGCCCCGTCTGAAGGCACTCCGCCTTCCTCAGAGTATCCTAAAAACAGGCAGAGTAACACGTTGAAAGGAATTTTCAAGGTTCACTAGTTGGAAAGGCTGACCCTGCTCCCGCTCACTCCATTCCAGATTCCCATCTCTACTCCCTTAGAGCTGACACTTTCCTGCCTGGCAGACGTCTCATCCAAAGGCCTCCGTGATTAAAGAGAGGAATCACGGAGATGTGGTGAGGAGTTTAAAACAAGGGCCACTCTGGGACTTCCCCATTTATACATCTTTCCTTCTTTCCTTTCTTTCTTTCTTTTTAGGGATTTTATTTACTTATTTGATAGGGAGAGAGAGATCACAAGTAGGCAGAGAGGCAGGCAGAGAGAGAGGGGGAAGCAGGCTCCCAGTGCGGCACGGAGCCTAACGCAGGATGGGGATCATGACCTGAGGCGAAGGCAGACGCTTAATCAACTGAGCCCCGCAGGTGCTCCCTTCTTTCAGTTCTTACCTGACTTTCATAATAGGCCTCTTGGTTTATGATTTGATATTTTTTATTCAAGATTTTATTTACTTAGGGGCGCCTAAAGAGAGAGAGAGAGCACAAGCAGGCAGAGGGGCAGAAGGAGAGGGACAAGTAGACTTTCCGCTGAGCAGGATGGTACTGATATAGAATCTCTCAAAAAAAATGCCGTTAAATAAAAAAAAAAAAAAAAAGGTATATACACATATAACCACACACTTGCTCATATCTGTACAGAAGATCTTTGGAAAGATACAAAAGAAACTAATAATACGGGAGAGGAACTGAATGGCCAGAGGACAGAACTGGGAGGGAGACTTCCTGAATTTTTTTTTTGTTCAGTATAGTTGACACATAATGTTACATTAGTTTGAGATGTATATACAGTGATGCAACTTCTCTATGTTACCCCATGCTCACCACAAGTGTAGCTACCATCTATCACTATACAACACTAGTAAAAATCATTTTATTCCCGGACTCATTCATTCCATAACTGGAGGCCTGCCTCTCCCACCTCCTTAGTCCATTCTGTCCATTTTCCTACCCCGTCCCCTCTGGCAGCCACCAATTTGTTCTCTGTGTTTTCGGTTTGATTCTTTTTATTTCTTTATTTATTTCTGTTATTTTTCAGAGTCCCACATATGAGTGAAATCACATTCAGTCTGACTTACTTCACTTAGCATCATACTGGGATGGAGCCTTTTCACCATAGACGCATACAAATTTTGAATTTTTTTTTTAAAGATTTTATTCAATTATTTGACAGAGAGAGAGAGAGAGATGACAAGTAGGCAGAGAGGCAGGCAGAGAAGCAGAGGGAAGCAGGCTCCCTGCCGAGCAGAGAGCCCGATGCAGGGCTCGATCCCAGGACTTTGAGATCATGACCCGAGCTGAAGGCAGAGGCTATAACCCACTGAGCCACCCGGGAGCCCCTGAATTTTTTTTTTTACTTTTTTTTTATTTATTCATTTAACAGAGAGAGAACACAAGCAAGCAGAGAGGCAGGCAGAGGCAGAGAGAGAAGAGCAGGCTCCCTGCCGAGCAAGGAGCCCGATGTGGGACTCGATCCCAGGACGCTGGGATCATGACCTGAGCCGATGGCAGCTGCTCAACCAACTGAGCTACCCAGGCGTCCCATCCCTGAATTTTTTTTTAAAGATCCCATTTATTTATTGACAGAGAGAGATCATGAGTAGGGAGAGAGGCAGGCAGAGAGAGTGGGGGAAGCAGGCTCCCCGCTGAGCAGAAAGCCCAAGGCGGGGCTCAATCCCAGGACCCTGAGATCATGACCTGAGCCGAAGGCAGAGGCTTTAACCCACTTAGCCACCCAGGAGCCCCCAAAGTTTGAATTTTGAATGGGAATACATGCAATTAACATGTTACCTATTCCAAAATAATTAAGTATAATTTTTAAACAACGGAGGTGAGGGTGGGGAGGCGGGCGGTGATCTGAGAATGTAATCTACAAGCAACCCAGAGGCCACAGGGAACCATTTCTGCTAAATACAGTCAATGACACAGCTGGGCCGAATGCAGACCATAGAGAAACTGTGCAGCTGTTAATAGTTCCTTCGAATCGTCAATTCCTTATGACCAAGAGGCCCACACTGTACTCAGGATAAATGGACAGGCCCTGCCCTCAGAGCAGCCTAGCCTCAAATACTCTTATCCTGCTCTCTTCCCCTGCTTGCTCATCTTGGGATTGAGAATTCAGTGTATGGAAGACATTTCCTCAGATTCCCTGTGGAATTATTTGTACTGAACTCTCAAGGGCTCCACAGAAACATGTGGGCTGAAGGCAGACAGGAAGACCACACCAATGCCAGGATTCAGAGTGCAGAAGCCACACAGGGAATGTGGGGAGTGGAAGTCTGGGTGTGGCTTTCACAAGTCCCTAAATCGAAAAGCTCAGTATTGCTGCCAGGAAAAAAAGAAAAATTTAACCAAATAAGTGAGCTTTTGCTTTCAAACTTCAGTCTCTCCCAACGTTTCCATCTTTTCCTAAGCTTTCAGCATACGGGATGTCTATCTCTGCCAGGATTTAGTCCTCCCAACCTCATGGGCATGATGTACCTACAAAGGGGCTACTTTGAAGAGAACAGACCTAGAGCCTCCTGATTAGTTCCCAGCTCCCAGCCTGAAGAAAGAAGCCAAAGAGTTAAAGCATCCCTTACGATTTCTGCAGTTCCAATAACCGGCGGCGCCGCTCATTCTGCTCCAAGGAACTGTGCTTGGACTTGTATTGGGACAGGCGGGGGTGTGGGGCGGCTGTGCTGTTCAGATCTTGAGACACAGAAAAGCTACTAGCCAGGGCTTGACTCAGCTCTTCCATCTTTCCTACAAAGGAAAACATAAGAAAACGGTTCATTGATTTCATATCCCCTCCTGTGCACAGGCAGTTATGATGTAACATGATGGCTGCATTCCTAAAAACAAAAACAAACACAAAAAACTCACTTAATGCAAAATCACAACTGTTTCTATGGGGGAAAAGGAAGTTAAAAGGTAAAGGAGTTATATATGAGCAATAGCATTATTTCCCGCAGATCTTTCTTTTCTTTTCTTTTCTTTTTTATTAGAGAGAGAGACTGAGAATGAGAGGAGAGAAGGTCAGAGGGGGAAGCAGACCTCCCACAGAGCCGGGAGTCCGATATGGGACTCGATCCCGGGACTCCGGGACCATGACCCGAGCTGAAGGCAGTCGCCCAACCAACTGAGCCACCCAGGCGCCCCTCCCGCAGATCTTTCAATAACGGATCATCTCGATAGCGGTCAGTGAACAGGTATGTATTTGCAGGGCGCCTGGGTGGCTCCGTTTGTTTGAGGATTGAGTCCCAAGTCAGGCTTCCTGCTCTGTGGGGAGCCTGCTTCTCCCTCTGAACCTTCCCCTTCTTGTGCTCTCTCTCTCTCTCACTCACTCACTGTCTCAAATAAATAAAAACCTTTAAAAATATATATATATATATATTTACACATGGAGCAAGGTCACCCTGTGATTGAATCTAGCTTTTGCTTTGTCATTCATTACCCAGCAGCCCCATCACTAATCCCTTCTTACCATCATTACTATCTAGTGATGTGATCAAGCAGCTAATTTTTTCCTGAATAGTTCTAAATAACCATTACTCAATAACTAATATAACTTTTTAAAAGATTATTTATTTATTTATTTGACAGAGAGATAGAGCATAAGTAGGCAGAGCGGCAGGCAGAGGGAGAGGGAGAAGCAGGCTTTCTGCTCAGCAGGGAGCCCCATATGGGGCTGGATCCCAAGACCCTGGGATCATGACCTGAGCTGAAGGCAGACTCTCAACCAACGGAGCCACTCAGATGCCTGTATTTTATTTTTTCAAGCTCTATGCCTAATGTGGGGCTTGAACTCACAACTCTGAGATCAAGAGTCATGTGCTTCACCAACTGAGCGGGCCAAGTGACCCTCTAATATAACTTCCTGATGCAAATTTCATCCAATTGTTGTTTGACTCTAATAAAAGCCAACTTACAGGAGGAAAATTTAGCTGGTCCTGGGGTCCCTAGAGCAAGACAAGGGGAGCCCAAAAACCAAACCTGGCGGGTGCTTTCTCATTTCATAGTTTGTTTTGTTTGTGTGGGGTGGGCAAAAGGAAGGTTTCAGGGCTACTTATGTAGGACTCACTTAAGAGAGGCTGCCGGGGCGCCTGGGTGGCTCAGTTGGTTGAGCAGCTGCCTTTGGCTCAGGTCATGATCCTGGAATCTCGGGATCGAGTCCCACATTGGGCTCCCAGCTCCATGGGGAGTCCGCTTCTCACTCTGACCTTCTCCCTTCTCATGTTCTCTCTCACTCTCTCTCTCCTAATAAATAAATAAAATCTTTTAAAAAAAAAAAAAGAGAGGCTGCCTACCAGTTAACACTAAGGAGTGAGAAAGGACTGACCTGTGGTACATTTGGGAGATGGAGTAGATTGGAGACAGAGTACCCAGGTGTGCCCTAAAGAATGAGAATGGAGAGAAAAAGATAAATTCACACTTCACTCACCCTCCTGTGAATGAAGGTATAGGAGCTTAGCTAAGGGTTAAAGGTATGCTTCTGAGTGTAAGAAACAGGAACATTTAGGAGAAATCCAACTGGCAAAGCCAGGATGGCCTAACCCTTGAGGTGTAGTATAAACCAGAGGGCACCACCAGTGCTTAAACTTCACCTGAGGCCAGGTCCCACTTCTCTGAACACCAAAACCAACAGGTTCATTCCAGAGCCTCCATAGTTAAAAACAATTCTACGGGCCTCTACTCGGCAATGAGTTACTTTCCATTGCACATTTGATTTTGCAGCATTTGTTTTTTAATTTGGAAGGAACTTTAAAAAAGATTGTGGTTTAAAATTTACCATCTTAACCATTTTTAAGTTACAGTTCAGTAGTTGTTGTGCAACCAATTTCCACAACTCTTCTCATCTTGTAAACTGAACTTTTTTTTTTTTAAAGATTTTATTTATTTATCTGACACAGAGAAAGAGATCACAAGTAGGCAGAGAGGCAGGAAGAGGGAGAGAGGGGGAAGCAGGCTCCCTGCTAAGCAGAGAGCCGGATGGTCAATTAGAGGTTGGATCCCAGGACCCCAGAGATCATGACCTGAGCGGAAGGCAGAGGCCCAACCCACTGAACCACCCAGGCGCTCGGCAAAACTGAACTTCTACACCCATTAAACATGAAAGGAACTTTTTTTAAAACTTAAGATTGACATATTATCTCTATGGATTTGAGGTGAATCTTAACATATTTGTAATGCAGTCAGGGTGGCCATTCGTGGTTGAGGTTGGGTGATGAGTACTTGGATCCATAATGGTATGCTATTTTCCGTGTTTTACTGACTTTTGTATAGGTCTAAACACTTCCATAATACAATCTTTTAAAAAATTAACTGTCTTCGGCTTACCAAAGTGATGCTCAAATCTAAAATACACTTTCTGGGTCGTATCACGCTTTATCTCGGTGTGGCCTCCCGTTCTGCCAAGAATCACAAAATCATTAAACACGCCTTGGATACTGGGGCGGCCCTCTGTACCTTTATGGCTGTTCTTGGCTGGCTCCTACTCTTTCAACCCATTCCTCGGATGATCCTGCCTCCAGGGGTTCTGACCTCATCCAGGGCGGTCTCGTCCAGACCCACGCTAGTCCCCTGCCGCCTATGCCACCTCCTCCTCCCCTCCCAGTCCTCAGTCCGGGATCGAGGCCTCCTCTGAGGCTTCCACCGGGCTTCAGCCCCCGGGCCTCTACCTGCTCTATTCAGTTGTCCTCCACGCCACAGCCCCGCATTACTTTTCTCTTGGGAAGAGGTCCCGTAGGCAACGCATGATCCGCCCCTCCCCCACAAAAACTACCTGAGCGGTCCTGGCCCGAGAGTCTGGAACAGAAAAACAGCAGCGCACCCAAGACGAGCCCGGGCCTGGCTCTGCGTCTCCAGGGGACACCTCGGTAGGCCGGGGGTGCTAGCCGGGCACCGAGGAGCAATTCGGGAGCCGGCGGGTCTCAGGCTCGAACCCAGGACTCACCCCGCGGAGATGACAGTTCCAGGAGCCGCGGCCGCCGCTGCCGGGGGCCGACCAATCAGCTGCCCAGAGAGAGCCGGGCCCGCCCCCTGGGCCACAGCCGCGCCGCCGGGCCCACCCGCCACGCGCCCGGAGTTTCCGGTTCCGCCCGCCGTCGTGAATGCTGGTAGTGCAGCGGCGGTCCGGTAGCTCGCGGGCAGTGATTTCCGCCCTCAATGGCTGGCGTGTTCTCGGTCGTCCGCAGCGGGGGTCCACAGGCTCTTGTGATGCACCGTCCGGAACCATTCCTGCTAGGTGACTTGGCCGGATCGAGGCTTCACTCCTGAGCACAAGCTCCTTGGGGCTCCTTTTGCAAGCGGGAG
This sequence comes from Nasua narica, assembly GCA_028533885.1. Lineage (NCBI taxonomy): Eukaryota > Metazoa > Chordata > Mammalia > Carnivora > Procyonidae > Nasua > Nasua narica. The sequence continues at coordinate 24,991,238 of CM052797.1, read as the reverse complement.
GAACCGACCTCGGGCATTCCAAGCCCTTCGGGCTGCGGGTCCTGAAGCTTGCCTCAGATGCACCCGGGCTTTAGGAGTGCACCAGCAGTCCGTTCTCTCTCCTGTGCTTGTGCTTTTTTTGTACGGGCAGTGCCAGTTGTCTGAATGACACCCCCCTCCGTCACTCTTCACACCCCCAAGTGTCAATTAAAAATATGTCAGCCATTTATTTAATGCCAGATACTGCTTCACCTGAATTAATCTCCTTTAATCTTCAAATAACACAAGGAAGTAAACTGAAGCTCAGAGAGGTTAAGTACTTGGCCAAAGCCACACAGCTTTCAAGCCAAACATTTTGAATTTGCTGAATGTTTGACTTACAGAGAAGTTGGATATTAGTATACTACAGAAAATACACAAAGCTGGGACATTTTGAGTCCAAGAAATTCCAAGATGTATGCTAGCTGCATATTTTAAATACCGAACACCATCCATTTGGACTAAAAAGAACAGGTGATCTGACTGGCACAGTGGGTGTTTAGGGGCTTGGAAGGCCCAATTTTTTGGGCCTAGCTGAGTTCTATGTTTCAATAGTTGGGCTGAGCAAAGCTATGTACTAGTTTATTTGGTGCATCCGCAAATAATAGCTCATGTTTGCCTGGTTTATAAGATGGGCAAAGAAAAGCCCAGGGCCTGACTTCACTAGGGAATTTTGACATCAGGATATTAAGTATTTTGTGTCCCAGATCCACCATTCTCTACTCATGACAATGGAGTTCATACCAAGTGGTTAGAACTGCACAGAAGAGAACAGAGGCCCTACACATTAAAGCAAAATAGACTGAGATTGACAAAGAGGTCCCCCAAATTCATGCACTGAGGTCCAGGGAAAAGGCTCATTCATACTCAGCTGAATAACTTCTCATATCACTGAACAAACTAAATGGCACTTGGCCCAGGGGCTCATTTGGAGCCAGTCTGTTCCAGAAGGGCCTCCTCTGCCTGGAACAGTGAATGGTCCCCCAACTATCACCAAAGACACCCCACCTTCACAACACTTGCCACAGAAACATACACCTGTGTTTAATGTCTTTAAATCAATTTGCTATTTTAAAAAAACCTAAATACGTTTATTTAAAGAGGAATCCCATAGCATTACCTTGAATCACTTCCCATTTTAACAAAGTATCTATAAAATATATACACAGTGAAAATAGTATAATGTTATAATCTAGCTAAATACCAGTATGTGCAGAAAACTGAAACTGAGGACTTTGTAAGAAGCCAAGATTAGCAAGTGTTGGAGAAGTGATAAGGAGTAATACTAACAGAATTTTCCTCTTGTACGATCAGGAAAATTCGAAGAGAACAGAAGAGGGAAGTTCCCCTTTTTCCATGATGTGATGTTATTTCAGGTGGAATCTCTGTACTCCCTAAAATCATCCAATAAGTGCCCACAGGTGGGAGAATCCCTCCCTAAAAAAGAGAACCTCGAGAGTAGGAAGGTGGCCAGCCATTTCCAAAAGAAGCTCTCAGGAGGACCCCCGAGTGTCACTGTGTCATCAGTCAATTAATGGATATGTGTTTAGGGTCTACTGTAAGTTAGGTACTGAGCCAAGCACAGGAAATATCAAAATGACCAAGACTGCTCCAGTCCCCGCCCTCCAGGACTTCACAGCCCAGTTGTGGAGAAAGCCAAGAGATATGGGTTATAGGGGGTGCAGACCAATGTTAAGGAGCTCAGGCGGTTGGATTGAGAGGTAGTGGGGTGGGGCTGCTGGGGCCCATATTCAGGGAACTCTTCTCAGGAGGTGACATTTGAGTCAAGACCTGAATGATGAAAAGGAATGAAAAGGAGCCATCCGTGAGGACAGGGAGACTGAACGCATTTCCAAGAGAGGTTTGTGTGAGGAGGCAGGCACAGGAGGCACAGGAGGAAAGAGAGGCGGCGAGATCACAGAGGCAGGTGGGATGCGGAAGCCTGTAGGCCGCAGCTGGAGTTTGGATTTTACTGCATTGCAGATGGAGGTTTTTAAAGTTGTGAGATAATGAAATTTGAGCTTGAAAGGGCTCACCCTGGCTACTCCGTGGAGAACCGAAGTCCCCCTGTGGTGATCAGGAGGCCAGCGAGGAGGGCTTGCACTACAGTTTTGGCAGGAAGGGCTGCCTTTGGGATAGTTCCAGAAAAAAAACCCGAGAGGGCTTACTGTTCTCAAAGAGGGGAAGAGGTAGCAAGAATTATACACTGATCAGGTCTAGCCCCATAGCCAAGGCCCTTGGGGTTACTGGAACTGAAAGAGAATTGAAAAGGGAACAGCTTACAGCTTTTTTTTTTTAATATATATTTTTAATTTTATTTATTAGAGAGAGAGATTGAAAGTGAGAGAGAGCATGAGAGGGGAGAAGGTCAGAGGGAGAAACAGACTTCCCACAGAGCTGGGAGCCTGATGCGGGACTCGATGCGGAACTCCATCCTGGGTCTCTGGGATCATGACCTGAGCTGAAAGTAGTTGCTTAACCAACTGAGCCACTCAGGCGCCCAGGGAATAGCTTTCTCCCCATGTAATCTGATATGCGTTAAGGCCTGGGCCCTGTACCATCTAAGCCACCTTGAGGACCAGTGCTTCTCACCGCCCACTTGGAGATGCTGTAAGAGAGGGATTCTCTAGCCAGTTGTGGCAGAAGGGAGACTGACTTGAGAGGGTGGCGAAGTCATGTGATTAAAAGGTGTCACACGAGCCAGGACGCAAAACTGGCAGGCACAAGAGACCCTAAAACTCAGAGGGAACAAACCTCTTCTCCCCCACTCCCACAAGGTCCCTAGGGCCCAGCTCTGGGTGAGAGGGAGCATGTTAGAGTGGCTCAAGTCCTTTGTTATGGAGCTAGATGGCTTGGGTCCAAATCCAGACTCACCTACCTACTGGCTGTGTGGCCTATGTGAGTTATTTCACTTACCTATGCCTCAGTTGCCTCCCCCATAAAATGTGGCTAATAATGGCACCTACCTCCCAAGGTGGTTAGAGTTAAGCGACATAATCCAGGTAAGGTGATTAGGATAGTACCTGGCACGGAGTGAATCCTCAAAAAATCTTGTTTTATTAGTATGTAACTTCTTGTTATAAGATAACCTTTCCCTTACTGATTTACTTAATCATAAGTATGTCAACTAATTAGGTGAGCCCAAAATAGTCTCTTCCCTGTAGACAAAAGTGGTCCCGCGGGTTGTGTACAGTCAGAAGGTGATGGGTCATGATTTTAATCCAGGCCCTAGTGAGTCCAAAGTTCCTTATCTTTAGCCCATGAGACGTTGCCTGCTCTGTATTTTAAGGGGGTCTCATTTTGTTTCTGATTTTCAGCTGGTGAGCTGAATGGGTGACTTGGTTCATTTCCACGTTGCTATCCCACCCCCCATGCTGGAAAGAGTCCCAGCCCTGGATAGTGGGGGGAAAGAGATCCCCTGGAAACTTCCCTGGGGCCAGCCAAGTGGGGGGAGGGGGAGGCATTCTCAGATTTGTCCTGAAACTAGCACAGCTTTTACCTTGAGTCAGACTGGGGATTACTGGGCCAGGCAAAGCACCTCTAATTTCTTCTCTGCCTCTTTTTAAATGTTGACTGCACTCTTTCATATTCTCACCTCCAAATCAAAAACCTTCAGAGCACAAACTAGGGGCCGCCTGGTTCAGCCTCCTCCTATTACAGAGAGGAGAGGGAGGTCCAGTGCGGGAGGATATGCCCCAAATCAGACTTTAAGTCATCAGCAGAGCCAGGCCCCTGCTTCTTTTGCTTTCTGCCCATGCTTGCCTGTAGCCCCTCTGGCCTCTGCCCTGCCCAGTTGTTGGGAGATGATTTCATGTTGTCGCAGTGCTGGCTTTATCCCAGGCACCGGACTAGGCACAAGGCTCGTGCTTCTCAAAATGTGACCAGCAGCACCTCAGGTCCACTCCAGACTTGAGTCAGAAACTTGGAGGGGATGGGCTATCTTTCCATAATAATTTTTATTATTTTTTAAAGATCTATTTGAGAGAGTGTGTGTGCGTGCACATGTGCATGCATGCATGAGGCTGGGGAGGGGTAGAGGGAGAAAGAGAGGGAGAGAATCACACTCCCCACTGAGGGCAGAGCTCCACTCCGGGCTCAATCTCACGACCCTGAGATCATGACCTGAGCTGAAACCAAGAGTCTGACACTCAACTGATAGCGCCACCCAGGTGCCCCTACCTACAATTTTTAGCGGCTGTGTTTCATCATAAGGCTATCCAGTAATTTAACCAGTCCACTTGGGACACATTTTCGATTTTTTCCCTATTATTCTGTATTGGAAATACTGTGATGAAGATCCCTGTAGTTAATTTTCTGCAAAGACCCATAATTATGCTAAATTCTTGAAAATGACATTTCTAGATCAGAGGGCATATAATGTATTTTTCTTTTTTTAACATTTTATTTATTTGAGAGAGAGAGAGGGAAATCACAGAAGGAGAGTGAGAGGGAGAAGTAGACTCCCGCTGAGCAGAGAGCCTTACACAGGGCTGGATCCCAGGCCCCTCAGATCATGACCCTTATGAGCCAAAGGAAGACGCTTTAACCCACTGAGCCACCCAGGTGCCCCACTCCCTGACTTTCTTTTGTGGCCTGGGGAGGGAGGAGAAGGAGGAGCTAAGCTTTAAAGTTTTAACACATGCCCGGAGCTCCTCTAAGCATTTTGTAGGGATCAAACCATTTAATCCTCTCCATAATTTTTCATGTCAGTACACCCCCATTTTTTTTCACTTTTTAAAAGTTGTGGGAGCACCTGGCCAGCTCAGTCAGTAGGGCGTATGACCCTTGATCTCAGGGTTGTAAGTTTAAGCCCCATGTTGGGTGTAGAGATTACTTACGTCACTAAATAAAACTTAAAAAAATTTGTGATAAAAAAAAATTTAAAAACTGTGGTAAAATATGTGTAACATAAAAGTTGCCATTTTAGCCATTTTTAAGTACACAACTCAGTGGTGTTAATTACATTCACAGTGTTGTACAACCATTACCAAGATCTATTTCCTAAATTTTTCATCATCCCAAATGGAAATTCTGTACCTGTTGAGCAATAGTTCCCCATTCTTTTCCCCTACTCCATATTACCACATATTTGTAATACAGGAAAGGGAGGCACAGGGGAGGCTAAGAAAAATCATCGTTACACAGCGAGTTAAGCCTAGAAGCCCCAATTCAGACCAGGTAGTCTGGTTCTAAAACTTGCCTTCTGAATCTTGCATAGGTTTTGTTTTTGTTTAAGTTTTTAAAAGTTTTTTTGAAGATTTTTTTTACTTATTTGAGAGAGAGAGCAAGAGAGCACGCGAGTTGCGGGGAGAGACAGAGGGAGAATGAGCAGACTCCCTGCTGAGTAGGATGTGGGACTCAATCCCAGGACCCTGGGGATCATGACCTGAGCTGAAGGCAGATGTTTAACTGACTGAGCCACTCTAGTGCCCCAGTTTTTAAGTTTTTAGATAACTTTTGGTAAGTTATTCTTTCATACCTTCCTTCCAAATAAAGAAGGACTTTTCTAAAGAATCTTGTATTTTACTCCCAAGATCCTAAATCCAGTTTCCTTCAAGAGAACTCTGAAGTTTATCTGTTTGGGTTGTAGACACAGGCTCCAACTACTCCAAAGGGCCAATCTACCTGCCTTGCCTTGTGGGATCTGGGTAGGGGCCAGAGGGAGCTTTTTAGAGCATCAACTTCCCCATGAGATCCCCAATCCTGGGAGCCTTGAGGACATTCCTCAAATGGGCAGAGACTGTGCCCAGCATGAGAACTGAGTAGAATTCTCTCCTTCCACTTTTAAAGGAATGGCACTGAAAAGAACATGGCCTTTAGAGTCACATAAGCCTCGACTTGAATCTCAACCTTGAACAAAGTTGTTTTAATTATTTCCCAAACTTTATTTTTAAAGATTTTATTTATTTGTCAGAGAAAGAGAGAGAGAGAAAGAGATCACAAGTAGGCAGAGAAGCAGGCAGAGAGAGAGGGGGAAGCAGCTCCCAGCTGAGCAGAAAGCCCGATTGGGGCTCGATCCCAGGGCCCTGAGATCATGATCTGAGCCGAAGGCAGACACTTTAATCCACTGAGCCACCCAGGCGCCCCTATTTCCTAAGCTTTAAAAACAGGGATAATACCACCTATACCCCGCAGGGTTGTTGGGAAGACGAAAGGGCAGCCTAACACGGATAGGGTCTCAGTAAGAATTAAGCCTTCGAAGCTCTAAGCCTGCTGCCTGCTGCGTGCTCCAATCTTTACATAGCATCTTGTCAGGGACCAATCACATTGCTCCATGCTGCTTCTCCGCGGGCTTGGAAACTCAAATTCAGGGATTCTCTCTAAACCCCTACATATCTCAAGGACTGGCTGGGCCAATGTTGACAGTCCCTTAACGGGAGCATGATGCCAGCTCCGCCATTTATTGGCTATTCAAACTTGGGCAGTTTGAGCCACCTCTCAATGCCTTTGACTGCCTCAGTTCCCTCATCTGAAAAGCAGAGGATAATTGGATTCCCCACTTCTCAGCTTAGCATTGCTGGGAGGATTAAACAGATTAATTCATGTAATGCACTTACAACTGTGCCTGACACATGAGAGGCATTTGCTATCACCATCCACAGCATCCCCTTCCCTTCTCTACCAAATGCTGCCTTTCACCTTGGGTAATGGAGAAGGCATGTGTAAAAGCCAATCCATTGGTCTTGGCATCCTACTTTTTTCTCCTTGTGTTAAGTTTTGGGTAAAAAGAGGTAGTCTCCCTATTCTCCAATTCCCTACCACGAAGAACGTGTTTCCAGGAACCTCCTGGGCCACTGCAAACCACTAGATGGCCAAGCTACAGGGTGATTATTTCCTTAGGCAAGCAAACAGCAAACACTTCAGCTCTCTAATATGGTATTTCCTGGGGCTGGAATGTCAACAGGAAGTCCTGTGGGGAAGAGCTCTGCCAAAACACTCATTCCGAGGAAGGGACTGGTAAACTGACAAATTTGCCCAGCCCTGTACAACATCCTGCAACCTCCACATGCCCCCCTGTGGCAGGCCTCATCCACAGGCAGGTCGCTGCCAACCCTATTCTTTTCTGCTGGGTTCTTGAGCCTAGGAACCCAGATGTTAACCTATAAGAGAAAACCAGACAAAAAATTTGCACATACAAAGCAGCTGGACCATTTATTGGCAATTGGAAGTCTTCCTTTAGGCAAGGGAGGGCACCCGCGACACTACATCTCACCCATTTTATGAAAACTTGAGACAAAATTCTCAAAATTCCTCTGACATAGCTTAATCACAAAACCAGAGCAAGTATTCTAATTAAATAAACCGAACCAAACTGTCCCGCTACAATAAAGGGAAAGCTAAGGGGAACGGGTGGGGGCCAAATTTCCTTCACACTACAGTGTTTCAGGCACATAATCCCACAATTCCGTAGTGCAGCAGCAAAATCCTTCCCAGCGATTCTTAAATCAGTCATATAATTATCAACAGTCCTGGGACTAGCAAAAAGTTCATGGAAAAAGGCCGTACCCTTTGGCTCTGTGCGTGGCCTTTAGCTGAGTGGCTACGTTCTTAAGAACCAACGCCCGGCTGACACTCCCGGGGAGAGCGCCCTCACAGAATCTCAAACGTCAGGTCTCGGCCGGGACGAGCCGCTAGGCCTCCAGATCGAAGTCATCGCGCTCCTCATTGTACTCCAGCACGTGCCGCTTGATCTTGGACGAGTCAACCCAGGTGACAAAGTCCTCCATGCTGCGCGTGACAAGGAAGGCGGGGTCGGTGACCACGTCGGGGCCCACGCGCACGTGGCCCTGCTCCACGAAAGCCACCGCGGCCTGAAGGTGCTGCGCCATACGCAGCTTCAGGAGCACGGTGGGCAGTCGGCGGCGACAGAAGGACGAGGCCGTGACGAAATCGCAGAGCTCGAGCGAGCCGCGCGTAGGCACCAGGCCGAGAGCATACAACTTGTCCAGCAGGGCGGCCGAGGCGCGCACGCGAAACGGGTCGCGCTCGGGTAGGTCGCGCAGGCGGCGCGCCAGCTCGCGCACAGCCCGGCTCAGCTGGTTGTAGCGCGTGTAGTCCTCCCGCCGCTGTAGGCGATAACGCCGCAACACGCGCAGCTCGTGCAGGTTGTGGTCAGTGACCTCCCAGTTCAGGAAGTCCACCTGCTTCAGCAGCTTCTGCTCGTGGAACTTCAGCTTCCGCACCATGATGGCGGCTCCCGGTGCCGCAGAACGAAAGGGCGCGCACGAATGGCCGGGCGACTTCCGCCTCCGAGCGTCAAGACCCGGCCTGGGGCCACTGGCCACTGAGAGAGAGGCTCAAGGCCACGCCCTCGATTTCCATTGGTCAGGGTGGAGCCACGCCCCACATCTCCATCTCGCGTTTCTTTTCGCGTAGGCTGAGGGAACCGGGAAGGAGTTGGGAAGAAAGGCTGGAGGCGGGGCGGCGGGTGGGGAGGCGACAAGCTGGGGGCGGGGGGGAGGTTTGTTTTCGTTATTTTTTTGTTTTCGTTAAAAATTTTCGCGAGGTCTTAAGTTGCCAAAAATATATCACCTAGTGCGGTAATCGTTTCCTCTCGTTCAAACTTACACCTTTTAGGGACTTCGAGGTGAGTCTGTTCTGAGAAGTTGAGGACCGTGCTGGGGAAGACTGGGTGACCGCCAGGCTTATTGGACGGGGTTTACCGAGCTAACCCTCGTCGGGTCCCTCCCATCTGGTGGGGAGCTTAACGGTGCCGGCCGGCTGGGGGCTGACCGGGTGTCCAAGTCGCTGGCTACCGCCGGGCCCTTCATCAGGCGGGCGAGCGGTTCCTCCCGCTCTAGTGGGGCTGGACGCCGGCGAACCTATAAAGTACTGATTCCCTGGCTGCTTCCTTACACGCAGACTCGAGACTACACGGGAGCCTCCTGGAAATCTGTATTGTTAGCAGGAATCCCAGGTCGTTCCTAAAACCCAGCAAGTCTCAGAAATTTGGACATTAAATACGAAACTTAACTCCTTAGTTGAACTCATACAAATTAGCCCGACTGGGTGGGTGGACTTCTGGTCACCCAGTACTGAGTTAAATAAATTTAACGCTGTTACGGTTAGTTATATCTGTACGTTATATAGATGCACTACTTTATTTGCCCAGGCCTTTGACGCCACCTAGCTTCTTCGCTGATCATTTTGTCTTATTTTTGTATGGCTTCCATTGTCCTTTTAAGTATGATAGTTGATATGTAAAATGATATATGTAATATATGTAAGTTACAAAGTATAATGAATACTTATGAACCGGACAGCCATTCATCTACTTATTCCAGCACTCCTCTAGCCAGGGGTAATGGTATCTATTCTCCTGAGTTTTGTGTTTATATTTCCCTTTTGTTTAAAAAGAAAAAAACAGTTTTATCATTACACATGCATCTCTAAATACATTGAAAACCTTTTTATTCAAAGTGGAGCCAGTGGACCAGCAAAGAGCTAGTTGGAAATGCAGTATTTTAGGCCCATTCCTGACCTACAGAATCAGAATCTGCATTTAACAAGATCCCCAGGTAATCTGTATACACACCGATTTTGCAGATGTGGTTAAAGATTTTGAGATGGTGAGAATATTCTCAATTATCTGGGTGGCTCCCATGTTATCATAAGGGTCCTTATAAGTGAAAAAGGGAGGCAGAAGAGTCGGGAGATAGGATGATGAAAGCCGAAGTCCGAGTGATGTGATCGTGGGCTTTGAAGATGAAAGGTCTCCAAGAGCTGGGGACTGTGGGCAGCCTCTCGAAGCTGGAAAGGCAAGGAAACAAATTTTTCCTTAGAGCCTCCTGAAGGAACACAGCCCTGCTGACACTTTAATTTTAGCCCAGTGAGATCCAGTTTGGATTTCTGTGCAAGAATAAAACCGGGTTGCTTTAAGCCACCAAGTCTGTGGTAATTTGTAGTAGCCACAATAGAAAACTGATTCAGTTTGCTTTTTTTTTCCTAATTGAGTTGAAGATGTATTATGTATTATGAATATTAAGCCTTAACCAGTCATATTTGGAACAAATATCTTCTCCCAGTTTGTACTGCATCCTCACCCTTCACGTCCCTCCAACCTCACCTCCGTCCTCCGCCCTTGCTTGGCATATCTGCAGTAGGACTCTTGGTTAACTTCCTTCTCCCCAGACAATAAATAGTAAAAACTAAACTGTATGCGTTAAGTGAAAAGCATTATGAAACAAAACCGAGCAGGATATAGGAGAGCTTGGGGTGAGGAAGGGCTGTAATTTTAAATAGGGCATGGTAGGGTAGGTCTTATTGAGAAGGTGATATTTTATAAGGATTTAGCCAAGATGGATAATTAGGGGAGGAGTATTTCAGAAAGAGGACACAGTCTGCGAACGCCTTATGGCAGGAATGCAGCTGGCATGTCAGAAGAGGAATAACAGCCATTTTCGTCGGAGCATTGGGCTAGGAAAGACCGTTCAGATGACAGAAGCTCATGGGCCTTTGAGTAAGTAAGGACTTTGGTTTTTATGTTTGTGAGATGAGGACACTGAATGGCTTTAAGCAGAGGATTGACATCGAACTCATGTTTTAAATGGCTCACTCTGACTGCCATGTTGAGAATAGACTGTCAGGAGGCAAGGATGGAAACTAGTCATTAGGAAGCTGTCGCAGTGAGCTGGGTGAGAAGGACAGTGGCTGGGACCTGGAGAGCAGTAATGAGAATCTGATGTGACAGGAGTCCCAGGATGATGAGAAGAGTCAAGGACGGCTCCAGTTTTTGGCCTGAGCAAGTGAAAGAAAACTACTCATCACTTGTGATGGAAAGGCTGCCAAGTAAAACAGGTTTGGGTGCAATATCTACTATTTTGGGGGACATGTTGGGTTGGAGGTGTCTATTAGACATCCCAGGGGAGATGTCAAGGAGAAAGACATTTGAGCCTGGAATTCTAGAGAAGGGCCTAGGCTGGAGATTAAAAAATTGAAATGTTATCGGCAGATAGAGGATGTATCAAGCCATCATCCTGGGTAAGGTCATCAATGAAGTGAATATGATAGAAAAGATAAAAGGAGCACTTTCTGCAGTCACTCTAGTATTAAGAATTATTGGAGAGAGGAGGATGGACCAGTGAAGTAGAAAGGAAACCGGGAGAGTGTGTTCTCCCTGATGCCAGTGAAAAGTGTATCCAGAGGGAAGGAGTGATCAACAGGTCAAATGCTAAGGTGAGGCTAAGTAAGAGGGGAGCTGAGAATAACCATTAGGTCGTTGATGACTTTGCCCCTGACAAGAATGGTTTCAGTGGAGTGTGACTGTGAAAGACGGGCTGGAGGGCTTTCAGAAGAGAAAGGAAAGAAATTGCAGGCAGCTAGGATAGATGGCTATTTTGAGGAATTTTGCTCATGCATGCAGAGAAATGGGGCAGTAGCTGGTGGGGGAAGTAGAGTGGAGAATCTATTTTTTAAAGATGTGGGTTGACTCTTTCCTCAATATCCACAGCTTGTTGGATGCCATTCCAGTCTATTCTACTTGCATAAAGTCCCAGATGTCACTTCTCTCTAGCCCAGTACCCTTGCACTAGCTCAGGTTCTCATCCTCTCATGTGCATTGTTACAGTGTAGTCCCATGTACCCTCCCTGCCACCAGTGGGGTCAGCCTGGAAACCACTGGCTGCAATTCTCTCTTGCTGACTCCTTTGCTAAAGGAGGAAAGTTGGGTGCTTGGATGGGGAATGGATACTGTTTGCCAAGCATGAGTCAGGGCCTCAGCAGGAAAGAGAGAACACACTCCAAATAGAATGATGTGAGGAGGGGTGCCTGGGTGGCTCAGTCGATTAAGCGTCTGCTTTTAGCTGGGGTCATGATCCCAGGATCCTGGGATCGAGCCCCAAGGCAGGGAGCCTGCTTCTCCCTCTCTGCTGCTCCCCCTCCTTGAGCTCTTTTCCTCTCTCTCTAATGAATAAATTAAAAAATATTTTAAAAAAGTATAATGTGAGGAGAATTGAATAAAGGGATTTTGTCTCAAGGGAATGGGCAGTGTGTAGGGAAACGGCAAAGGTTAGTGCAGTTTTCTGAGACTAGCATGGGGGGGTGGCGGGAGGGGGGCTGTGTTGGAAGGTGGGGGGCTGTGTTATCCCTAGGCATGAAGAGGGCCACTGAAAGGGAAGGAATAGAAGATACCAGTACTGGATGGAAATCTCTATGAGGCTCAAGAAAATTTTCCCCAAAAACCTGGAAATAAGGGTGGCCTCTAAGAGTTAGAAAAACCCACCCAGGACAGATGTGGGAGTAAGTATGAGATGCTGCGTCTGTGAATGTGTGACTCAGGTGTTTGGGAACCAACTAAAGGCCATCAGGGTGGTGGCTGGACCAGGATCCTGGTTGGGTGAGCAGAAATCCCATTGATTGTCTTAAGGGAGCTGATAAAGGTAAAATATTTACAGCTCTGTGTGGCACTGATGAAAGAGTTGGTGTTGTTAAGGCTCAGCTTGGAGAGAAGCTATGTGAACTAAAGAGAGATCACAAGGGTGTCCCAAAAGTAGCTGGGGGAAACATGCTTCAGCTTGGGTTATAGCAAGAATAGGATGACCCGTATCCTTAGAATCAAGGCTGGCCCTTTTGTGGGGGACAAGGTGTCAAGGTTTCTTGATTAAAAGACTTGTCACACCATCTCCTTTTCCTATCATGGGTTTTTCAGGTTCTGAGCTGACCTTCTGGTAACTGGGCTTCCTAAGGAGCAGCTCAGACTGCCTTCCTCTGTTGAGGCAAAAATTCATTTCTGCCCAACCAGTTGTATTTCTCTGTGCAATTTAATACCTGGGCTGGTCACTACACTTACCACTGTAAGCATTTGGTAATGTATGTAATTGTCAAATCACTATGTTGTACACCTGAAACTAATGTATTATTGTATGTCAACTACAGTGACAAATAAAAATAAAAACAATCATACCTGGTCTTCTGGGGCTTGTACATCAGCCTTTATTCAGGTCATATGCCAGCCTTGCATAGGAAATCAGATCTACTCACTGCACCAATACAACTGGGTTTCAGAGCCAGAGACTTGCACCCTGCCCCCCTCAAAACAGGCAAAAGTGCCCATCTTTCACAGCTCTACCTTGTGCCAATTAATCTGCAACAAGTAGGAAGAGTCAGAATGAGGGGGAAGGAAGTTCTAGCTGGAAGGGAAAGGCAAGGATCCAGGGCATAGCCAGGAAGAGGAGTGGGAGCTAAAGCCTTGGTCTCACCTTAGGCACCTCCTCCTCCAGGAAGCCTTCCTTGATCCTTGCTCCAGCCATGGGACAGGTGCTGTCCCACGCACATTTCATGGCCGTGGGACACTCTCCTGACATATCTGAGCTTCAGGAAGGTAAGGACAATGTCTTATTTATTTTTGTAGCTCAGGGGGCCTGATACAGAATGATTGCTCCGTTGATGTTTCCTTGATTGCGTGACTGAATGAGACAGACACAGGATAGATGAATTAAGGACAAGACCGTGAACTGTAAACCCAAGAAGGCACAACACCAATTGCCTGTTGTGATGTAATCCCCAGTGTCCAGCACAGTGCCCAACAGTCAGCGCCCAAAGTGTCCTGAATGGGCTGACCGAGTGCCACATCCCTCTTGCCTCTTCGTCCAACCCCGTGCAGATCACCCCTCTCTCCCTGCTGCTGACCGCAGAGGAATATCTAGTCCCCGCTGCCGCACAAAGCATCATGGAACCGGGTCGTGCCTCAACTTGTTCCCTGTTGCTACATACATAGGGTTCTGTCTTTCCCTCTGAAGGAAGTCTCCCAGGGCAGGGGTGCTTTCTGGCTCCGTCTGGCTAAGGTACCAGGACCTGCAGCGGCCAGTATCCCAGGCCTCTCAGGATTCCTCCCAGAGGGCGCTGCTGGCACTGGGGCCCGCCCTGGGGCCCCCTCCGGAGAACAATCCCCGGGCTGTGCCACGGCCCAGTTTCATCCAGTCTCGCCAGGGTGGGGGAGTGGAGGGGCAGAGGAATGGCAGGGGGGTGTCAGCGGCTCTCCCAGAACCCTTCTGCAACCCCCTGCCCCGGGTCTCGGCTCTGGCGCCCTCCTCGCAAGCCCTCACTTTGCAAACTTTCCGAGTTTTCCTCCACTTGCGTCATGGGAAAGGCAGGAGGGTGACAGAACCCAGGAGGCGAGGCGGCGGCGGCGGCGGCGGCGGCGCTCAAGCCCCTCGGGTGAGAGGTGTCTCCCCGCGAGAGCCGACGGGCAGGGGAGTCCTGGAGAGTCCCGGCCCCCTCCCTCAGCCTCAGCCCGGAGCGAGCGGGGGAGGGCGAGCGCCTGAAGGAAAGCAGCGAGCAGTAGGCGGGGGGCCCGGCTGCAGCGCCCCAGGCCGCGGGAGGGCGGAGCCGGGCCGTCCCTGCCCAGCCAGGACGCACGGAAGTGCGGTGGAGTTTGCCCAATTCCCCAGCCAGCTTTTCCTCCCTCCCTCCCTCTCTCCACCCCTCACCTCCCCCTCGGCTATTCCCTCCTTTCTCCGGACGCCACCTCCCGGAATCCCTTTTTTCTGTTGTTTTGGAGTTGGCTTCTCGCTGGCGGCGGCGCAGAGGGCTGAGAGTGCTGGACGAGGAGGCGGGCCGGGGGCACAGCCCGCCGCCCGGCGGCCGGACACCGCGGGGCCGAGCGGAGGACCGACCGCGAGCCGGCCGGGCGCGCCATCTGCTCGCCCGGAGCGCACTCTCCAAACTCCTGTTGAGTGTATGCGTGCACGCCAGGGCTGGGGGTCTGTACTGGCTGCGCGCCGGGACCGGGGACCGCGGGGGTTACCTTTGGACGGGGTCCTTGGACTCAGATCAGGGTCAGCTTCAGGCTCAGAAACTGCGGAGGAGGTAGGCAAACAAAAGAGGCCACTCAGCTAGTGGCCAGAAGTCGCCAGAGCGCCTCGTCGCGCCCCCTCCTTCCCCAGGGTGGGGGCTGGCCGCTAGGGAGACGGGGAGAAGGGTCCTGAGCCGGCTGAGGGGTGGGGGCCGGGGACCGGGCACCGGGGACGGGGGTTCGGGCCAGACCGGGCTGGGCCTCCGGGGTCGCCGGAGTTGGCGGCCTGTTGTGTAAGCCTCAGTCCTTGTTTTCCCCCCTGGCCTGGCGCGTACGTAGCTGGACACATCCACCCTTGGACTGGATTCAAGAGGCTGCTGCTTTTCTCCATGCCCCTCTTGGATTTTCTGGATTTTTGAAAACCCAGTGGCCCAGGAGGAGGAGGAGGAGGAGGAGGAAGGAGGAAGGAGCAGATCTGCAGAGGAATGTGAGAGCAGCCAGAGGAGCTGAGAGCCAGAGCTGCCCGGGTTTCTGGAACCGTGGTTTTTGAGTGATTCTCTTCTATTTCAGAACAGCGTTGCAGTGGAAAGTGTCAAACAGATTCTTGCCCTCTCAGAGCTAATTTCTCCAAGTCACTTGACTTTTCTTCTGGGAGTGGAAGAAAGGAGAGACTACTCACTCTGGGGCTGCGGGGGGGAAGGGAAGAAGATTAACGACATGATCCCTCCCTGCTCGCAGGAGTGTGCCGGAGACCTAATAATAATAGGGCAGTTAATGGGCCGCGGACCTTGCTTTGAGTAGTGGGAGGCTGGACAGCATCTGTGGGTGCCGAGACCCCAGTTGAGGGGCCGAGACACTGAGTTGCTGTGACAGGCCTTGAGCTGCTAGTGCATTCACAGTTCTGGGCAGAACCCTGTCTTCATCTCTGTCTACCACTGGCCTAGCCATGGCCCTGAAAGGCCGAGCCCTCTATGACTTCCGCAGCGAGAACAAGGAAGAGATCAGCATCCATCAGGATGAGGACCTGGTCATCTTCAGTGAGACCTCTCTGGATGGCTGGCTGCAGGGCCAGAATAGCCGGGGGGAGACAGGGCTCTTCCCTGCCTCTTACGTGGAGATCATCCGGTCCGGCGCCAGCTCCAACCACGCCGACTACTCCAGCAGCCCAGGCTCTCTGGGCAACCAAGTGAGCTTGTACGACAGCTCCGGTGTGACCAGCCCTTCCAGGAGTGCTGGGGGCAGTGGCTTCCTCTCACACCAGGGCAGCTTCGAGGAGGATGATGACGATGACTGGGATGACTGGGACGATGGATGCACAGTGGTAGAGGAGCCTCGGGCTGGTGGGCTGGGCACCAATGGGCACCCCCCTCTGAACCTCTCCTACCCTGGCGCCTACCCCAGCCAGCACATGGCCTTTCGGCCCAAGCCAGCCCTGGAGCGGCAGGATAGCCTGGCGTCTGCCAAGCGCGGCAGTGTGGTGGGCCGCAACCTCAACCGTTTCTCGTGCTTCGTGCGCTCTGGAGTGGAGGCCTTTATCCTGGGTGACGTGCCCATGATGGCCAAGATCGCCGAGACGTACTCCATCGAAATGGGCCCTCGTGGGCCCCAGTGGAAGGCCAACCCCCACCCGTTTGCCTGTTCCGTGGAGGACCCCACCAAACAGACCAAGTTCAAGGGGATCAAGAGCTACATCTCCTACAAGCTCACGCCTACCCACGCTGGCTCGCCGGTCTACCGGCGCTACAAACACTTCGACTGGCTCTATAACCGCCTGCTGCACAAGTTCACTGTCATCTCGGTGCCCCACCTGCCGGAGAAGCAGGCCACAGGCCGCTTCGAGGAGGACTTTATTGAGAAGCGGAAGCGTCGGCTCATTCTCTGGATGGACCACATGACCAGCCACCCCGTGCTGTCCCAGTATGAGGGCTTCCAGCATTTCCTCAGCTGCCTGGACGACAAGCAGTGGAAGATGGGCAAGCGCAGGGCCGAGAAGGACGAGATGGTGGGTGCCAGCTTCCTGCTCACCTTCCAGATCCCCACGGAGCACCAGGACCTGCAGGATGTGGAGGACCGTGTGGACACCTTCAAGGCGTTCAGCAAGAAGATGGACGACAGCGTCCTGCAGCTCAGCACCGTGGCGTCGGAGCTGGTGCGCAAGCATGTGGGCGGCTTCCGCAAGGAGTTCCAGAAGCTGGGCAGTGCCTTCCAGGCCATCAGTCATGCCTTCCAGCTGGACCCCCCCTTTAGCTCCGAGGCCCTCAACAGCGCCATTTCGCACACGGGCCGTACCTATGAAGCTGTCGGTGAGATGTTCGCCGAGCAGCCCAAGAACGACCTCTTCCAGATGCTCGACACGCTGTCCCTCTACCAGGGCCTGCTCTCCAACTTCCCCGACATCATCCACCTGCAGAAAGGTAAGAGCCAGAGTGGGCAGGAGACCCTTGCTGCGTCTGCGCTCTGCTGGGCACTGGGAGTCTGAGGATGGCCTAGGGGATGGAGCAGCCCGGCTAGTCTTTCTGTCTCATTCATTCATTCCGCTCTGTGTCGAGCACCTGCCACGGAGCAGGTGCTGGTCTAGGTGCAGGATGGTATTGTAGACGGCTCTGGCCCCTGACCTCGTGGAGCTCGCTGTTTACCTTTTGTTGCCCATTCATTTGCCCGTGCATTCCATTTTTTCTGTTTTTGTCTCATTTGCTCATCTATCCGTGATGTTCTGAGCCTGTCAAGGTATCAGGCTGAGTCTGGGAACAAGGAGATGACCCACGGGCTCGTGGGGGACAGGGACACAGATAACAAGAGCACAGAGTGTGGCCTGTCTTCGCACTCCTCTCGAGCTCCACTCCCTGCCCTCGTGGTTTCGGAGCCTGTTCGTCCCACCGCATACCTTATCTGTGAGCTCCCCGTCGGTGTGCGGGAGGCTCGCTGTCCCCATTTTGCAGATGAAGCAGCGGATGTCCACAGAGGGCTGGTTGCACAGGGAGTCCGCGGCCCAGCTGAGACTGTCCCTTCCTCCTGCGCCTCCCTAAGGACACATCCATGTTGGCCAGTTCCCAAGCCCAGCTGTGCTTTCAGTTCTCAAGGCCCCCCTCCGTCGGGGAGGGACAGGATGAGCCCCTGGCTTACTGTTGGGCCGTCAAGGAACTGCCAGGGAAGTGACTCATCCCAGGTCACCGAGGGGCACCCGGGCCAGTCCAGGGGAGGAATAGGGGTTCGGGGCACGACCCACATGGCCCATTCAGCTCCCCCTTCCTGAACCTGGCTTCTCTTGCCTGTGCAGTGAGTCAGGGGCTGACCTGGCCGGTGGCTGAGTCCTGGGACAATAGGCCGGGCAGATGTCAGGAGAGAGGTGCGGTCCTCCCTGGGGCTGCTTGGTAACTCCGGAAGAACGTCTGCAGGGCGTGGGGCTGGCTCCCTGGCCCCTAGGCCCTGAGGTCAGGCCTGGCTTGGTGCGGAGTTTTCCTCTGGGTGGGGCCCGGAGGAGGCAGACCTCTGGATTGAGCCTGGGGGGACAACAAACACCACCCTGTGCCTCAGTATCCGGGGGAGTCGGAAGTAAGCCAGCCCTGCTCTACTTTATCAGGAGATTGCCTTCTAGAACTTCTCCATCTCCCAGGCTCCTTTCTTCCCTCACTTTCTCATCCTCCTTCCTTTCCCTGCCCATTTTTCTCACCTTCACCTTCCTGTCCTCCTCCTTCCCCCTTCTTTCAGCCTCAGGAAACTCGAGGCCTGCGTTCTACTTCTGGCTGTGTTCCCAGTTTGCTGAGTATTCCTGGGAAGTGCCTTCCCCTCTCTGGGCCTTAGTTTCCTGATCTAGAAAACAAGGGAGGGTCGAGACCCAAGTGAGCTCTCAGGGGGCGAGCTCCCCGGGGAGGGTCTGGTCGAGAGAACAGTGATACTGTAGAACTGACTCTGAGCTCTGGGGTAGGCATAGGGCAGAGGCGGCCGGCTGACCGGGCCCGTGGGGCAGGTGTCTCCTGGGCGGAAGTGGAACCATGTTCACTGCTGAGCTCGGGCCTGGGAAAGCTGGTTCAACCAGCTCCTCGGATAGCGTGTGTCTGTGTGGGCAGTGGCGGGGGAAAGCAGGGCCACAGTGAGTAAACAGCCACCCCGGGCAGAGCTGGGGGCAGGAAGGCGGCCCCTTCCCCAGCCAGTGCTCCCAGGGTTGCACTGAAGCAGACGAAAGTGAAGCCAGGCCGGCCTTTCAGGCTCCGGAGCAGGGCCACAGAGCTGAGAGGGCCATTTCTGAGTGTCTACTTGAGGTCTTTCTGAGAGTGAGGGCCCGACAGTCCTCTGGGCTCATGCATTCGGCCTTAGGCAGAGGCGAACCCGCCTTCCCTCCCCGCCCCAGTGGACCAACCCATTTGGGCTTACTCTTCTTCCTTCTGGGCTGTGATCGGGCAAATTAGGGAGGGGGGCTTGGGCTCTGGCTGAGACAGAATTGGGCAGGTTTGGGGGGTCACGGCCTGATGGGGGGAAGGACGAATTCCATGCTGGCCGTGTGGGTGGGACCCTTTCTTAGAGAAAGGAGCAGGGAAGGTGGGCCTTAGGTTTCCAGAATTCTGTGTAGTTCATCAGGACATCTGAAAGATGGCAAGCACATGGCAGAGGCCATGGAAGGAAGGAGACAGGAGGCTTAGGTGGGGTCAGGAGGCCAGGATTGGGACAAATGTTGCCTCTGAGATGACCGTGACGGTGTTTTTTCCCTCTCAGTGTCCCCCTTAGTAAAATGGATCGTGGAGTCTACTTGGCACTGAGATGAAGCCCACCACTCTTGTCTGGCCACTGGCCCAGCAGTCCAGGGGTCTCCTAAGAGAAGAGGAACCATATAATTAACCATCCAAACCCCGGCAGCCTTGGGATAAAGGGGGCCCCCGACATAGTTACACTGGGACAAGGGAAAATAGTGCCTGTCCAGGGCCCCTCCCTGCAAGCCAGCCAGGGCGGGGAGGTTACTGTGGTCCTCTGCATTTTCCTGATGAGGCGCAGTGAGGTGGGAATGATACGAAGAGCAGGAACTGGGGTCCAGAGGTTTCTGACTGCAGTAGCCCGGGCTGCTTCCTCTGTGCCGGACAGATGGGGCGAAGGAGCTCCCCAAGGGACGGGTGCGTGGGTAGATGAGCCAGAGGGGAAGGACGAGGGAGTCTGGGTGCCCTAGCACCCCACTAACTCAGTTGGCAGGCTTGGTGGGCCGAAAGCAGGCCCAGGACCTCAGAGCGTGCGGCAGCGGCCGTGGGACTCCTAGGTTGGCCAAGGCAGCATGTCCCCTGCAGGACCAAGGGCTCGTCTGGGGGGGATGGGCGGGTCCGACCTGGTGTGTTCCAGGCCATCATCTAACCCCCTCTCTCGCTCCCCTCCCAGGCTTCCATAAACAAAGAGAAGCCTCTTGCTCCTGGCTACCAGCAGCTGGTTCTCGCTCTGACTGCAAAAGCAGTGTGCACATGGTTACACAGAGCATCTTGAGCCCTTTACTCTGTTGGGTGCTGGCCTAAGTACTTTGTACAGATGAGTTCCATTAAACCTTAACTACGCTGTAGGGCGGGCACCGTTATGATCCTCTTTTTTAGATCTGGAAACTCGAAATCGCTGTGCCCTGGAGAGCAGTTGTCGGCAGCGTCAGTCTTGGTCCAGTCTCTCGCATTGGACAGCTGGGACACCTCCGGTCTAGTGGCTTGCTGGAGGTGACACAGCTGGGACTGCGGCTCAGACCTCCCGTCCCTGACCTGGGTGGGGGGTAATTACCTCGGAGAGGCGGGGACAGGATGGATTTAGGTGGGAGCTTAGGGAGCATGCCTGGGACCCCACCTCCTTTCCTGGTTCCTGGGATCCAGCCAGGGCAGGGGGCTCCCCTGGGTCCCGAGCTCCCGCGTTGAACCCTGCACAGAATGTAGCAGGGCTGCCCGATGGGCCCGAGCCCCGAATCCCAGCCTGTCTCTGAGATATGTGTGTTAGTCGGTCCCAGCCCCAGATCTGAGTCACAGGGTGGAGAGGTGACAGATAGCAGGATCCCCTGCACAGCTTTTGTCCCCTGTTGCTGGCTCCCTGCCTGTGTGCGGATACCTAGCAATTGCAATAGATTCATTTCTATTCCTTGGGCCTCTGTCCCGCCATCAACAAAAGGAGACTTTTTTTCCTCCAAGGTCAGAAAAGCCCTCTGGAATCCGGGTCCACCCTTACTGCACCCAGATTTTTTTTAGGCAGCTGGAATCCAAGCTAGTTGGTGTCTCCTTTTCAAGTAGGTTCCTTGTCTGTTATCTGGGGGCCTCACACAGATGGGGTGACCTGGGTAACCCGGCATGGGGTCTCGGCAGTAGATTTGTATCACCCCCCCAGCCGTGGAGGGGTACCTCTGTGCCCCCACATAGGGGGCATGAAGGAGGCTGGGAGGCCCTAGGCAAGTCCTCCCTGGAAGTGCCTCAGTTTCCTCCGTACAAGGTGGAGGGTGGGCAGCTGGCCTCTAGGACCTTTTTAGCTCCAA
The DNA here is from genome assembly GCA_028533885.1 of Nasua narica. Classification (NCBI taxonomy): domain Eukaryota; kingdom Metazoa; phylum Chordata; class Mammalia; order Carnivora; family Procyonidae; genus Nasua; species Nasua narica. The sequence goes on along the minus strand of CM052797.1, from coordinate 24,970,014 downwards.
AGTCTCTTACTGGGTCCTCGTGCTGAGCCGTGGGGTGGTCCCTCTTGTGCTGCTCAGACCTGCAGTTGGGATGGAAGAGGAGGCGGGAGGTGGCTCAAGGGGGGCGGCAGAAGGACCGAGTGGGTTGAGAGCTGGTGACTGTGGAGTTCTTTAGAGAGCCGTGTGAGTGGCCCTGGAGATTCTCCAGACTCGTGTCTGCCCCCCCCCGATGCCCCCGTTAGCCAGTTAGCTGTGCACTTGCGGGCTTATATGGGCGCCTCCGCAGTTATTTTCAGCATGTAGAGCCCTGGGCCTGCCACAGGGTAAATGACCGAAAGAAGGATCTTGAATGCATCGGACATCTGAGCAAGAGTCAAAAGAATCCATCTTGAAGGCCCCCAGTGGGCTCTTGGCGCACCCTGGATGCTTCTCAAGTGCCCGGGCCTGTGTCATCCTGGGTGCCAGGCCTTCCTACACCCGGACCCCCTGCCTTGCACTGTGGGGTCCCTATAGCCCTACGAGGAGTGCGCGCCAGGCCCAGGCAAGCGGCCTCCCCTCCCCCCCCCACTGGCCCTGCGGCCTTCAGTGCGCAATTAGTCAAGTGCCTGCTAATTCAGAGCTGAAATTCATTCACCAACAGCTTGGTGATTCGTTCAGATTCTTCTAAATTGGCGCCCCTGCCCAGGTTCGTCCTCCATCCCCCATCTGTCACCTGGTTATTGCGAGGCCTCCTCCGGTCCTTCCAGGCTGGTGTGCGTGAGGAGGGGCAGGGCCTATGTATGAGGAGACACACACAAAGGAAAATCCCAGGTGGCCTTTTAGATGCTGTTTTATTAGACTCAATTGTGTGATGGGGGTGGGGAGCACCCAGGAGCACCCTTGTCCTCCTGGTCCCCTCCTGGGGACCACCCTTGTCCTCCTGGTCCCCTCCTGGGGAGCACCCTTGTCCTCCTGGTCCCCTCCTGGGGAGCACCCTTGTCCTCCTGGTCCCCTCCTGGGGAGCACCCTTGTCCTCCTCCACTGGAGAGAGGTCCGGAGGCACGGGAGGCCTCCCACCTGGGCCACTGCCGGAGGCTCTGGCGGGGAGGTGGTGGCTGAGCCTGATCAGGGGCCTTAAATTATGCAGAAAGATCTAGCAGCCAGAGATGTGGCGGTAGGAAAGAGCAGGGCGAGTTCGATGAACACAGGGTCAGTGTGGAATGGGTGCAGGGGCTAACTCCCAGGGGGCCTCCCAGCTGGGCACACGGGCTGCCACCTTCGTCTGCGGGCACAAGGGAGCCCATCTTGGCTGCTCTGCAGGTGCTGTGGAGAACCTCCCAGATGCTGGGCCCCAGCTGGGAACCCCTTAGTTGTTGCTCAGGGAGGGACAGGTTGAATCTGCTCAGCAGACGTGAACCCAGCTCTCCTGGGGGCCAGGGCTGGTGCTGGGTGCTGGAGACACTGAGCTCACAGACTAGAGGGAGGCAGGAGAGCAAGCATGCGGTGGTAAGAGCCAGGGCCGATGGAAGCCCCAGGAACACTGGGAGGTACCTCATGCCGTGGGGGGACGCCGGGAAGGCTTTCTGGAGGAGGTGATGTCCAAGCCGATTAGGAGCCAGCGTGAGAGAGGATGCCAGTTTTGGGTAAGGACAGCCCTGTCCTGGAACCGCCGCTGGTCTAGAGGGAAGATGTGCCGACGGTGAGGGTTTGGGGTGGGTCCTGGGGGAGACACCCAGGTGGCTGTCCCTGAGGGGGCTCCCGGAAGGTATAGGGAGCAAAGCGGGCAGACCAGAGCCCTAACTTCCCTTGTCCTCCTCCACTGTGCCCGTGCCAGGCGCCTTCGCCAAGGTGAAGGAGAGCCAGCGCATGAGTGACGAGGGCCGCATGGCGCAGGATGAGGCAGATGGCATTCGTAGGCGCTGCCGCGTGGTGGGCTTCGCCCTGCAGGCCGAAATGAACCACTTCCACCAGCGCCGCGAGCTCGACTTCAAGCACATGATGCAGAACTACCTGCGCCAGCAGATCCTCTTCTACCAGCGGGTGGGCCAGCAGCTGGAGAAGACGCTGCGCATGTACGACAGCCTCTGACCGTGTGTCCCTGGTCCCCGCTCTGCGCCTCGGCCTGGTCGCTAGACCCACCTGCACCAGTAGTGGCTGGGAGGGCTGGGGGGGTTGCTTTGGACAAGTCCTGGGCCCCCTTGGGGAAGCCCCCCAGCTCTTGGAGGTAAGGGGCACAGCAGGGGTGAGATTGGGGTCAGAACCTTCGAGGCCGAGGCCTGGGCTGCGGGTCAGTTGGTTGAGGCCAGGCCCCGGTCTTAGCCTCCCCTAGAACCCGCAGTGCTCGCTCACCTGGCCACCCACCCCCCCCACGTTCGTGCAGCAGGCACTGGGGGGGCCCTGCTGCAGCCCCCATGTCAGATCCCGGCTGGGTACCAGGGCTGCGACATGCCTGCCCTCAGGGAGTTCCCAGGCGATGTGGGGTCCGACACAGGAACAGACAAGGGTAACACAGAGTGGCTGATGGTAAATAAGGGCTTCCTGGAAACTTAAAGAAAGAACCACTCATTCTGCTGGTCAGGGAAGGCTCCATAGAGTAGGTGACATTTGAGTAGTGTTTTGGAGAATGACAAGGACCTGGCAGACAGTAGATGGGGCCAGGGGTGGGGGGGGACATTCAGAAGAGAGGAAAGATGCGTGGGCAAGGATGTGGAGACATGAAAACGCCCCCTCTTCTCTCCCTTACTTTTCCCCAGTAAGTTTGGTGCCCCCTTTGGTGGGCATTTTGGCCTTTGTGACAGAGGGGAGGACTCTTCCTTCCACGTCGCTGTCCCCGCCTCACCTTGTTTCCTCAGGAGGAGCTGCAGGCCAACTCCCTCCTGACCCCACTCCACCTGCTGAGCCTCCATTACCCTGTGGTTAGGGGACCATGCAGCATCTTTTCCCTGGGTTCAAGGTGCTGAGACAAGGACCACTGACCCCAGGACCTTGGTGGCATCTTCCTGGAGAGGACCCCCCAGAAGTTACCAGATATTTGAGTTCACCAGCAATGGCTCTCCACATTCTGAGCAGGCGCAGGCCCCAGTGAATCCCAGAATCTTTCCTATTGCACAGAGGGAAGGCCGGGGAGAAAAAGACAGCGGCCAGCTTGCCTACTGCCCCAGAAGTCCTGGGCCCACGCGCCTTTGGCCAACCTCACTGTGATGTCAGCCCCGGCTCCCTCCCCAGCCAGGTTGTGCTGTTTCCCACCCATGTTTACATCCTCAAGGGGGCTACTCCCTTCCCCCAGGCCAGGGTGTGGGCCACCGGGGTTGGAGGAACTGACAGGTGCCACCGCTGGCCTCCCTAGGAGGTCCTGGCCACTCCTGGCTCCTGCTGCTTGAATCTTTTTTCTTTCTTGTTTTCTTGATAAACCTTTTGCAATTAAGACAACAAAAGCATGGTTGTTTGTTTGTTTGTTTGGATCCCAAAAGGGTTGAGGGTGGGGGAAGGATGAAACCCTGAGAGTCCCTGGGAGCTATTAGACTATGAGGTCATGATGGGCACAAAACTTCTAAAGGCGGGGGTGAGAGGGGTGGGGGGTGGGGGGGGTGTCGGTGGGGGCGGGGCAGGACTGCCGATAGCAGGTGCTGGCTGGGCAGTAGAGGTGGCCGTGGACCCCAGCTGGGCACCATCGTTCTCAGACCTCACTCTCTGCATCTCTGAAATGGGTGGAATCCTGCTGGGGGTTGGGCTGTGCTGCTCAGTGAGCCGTGACGGCCGGAGTGCGAGGGGTGGCCAGGTTCCTGGACAGTCTAATGGACAGGGGGTGCCCCAGGGAGGCCCTGGTCCAGGAGAGGGAGGGAGGGAGGGGGGACTCGGAAACTGTCCCTTCCCCAAGCAGTCCAGGGCGCCCAGTCCCGTGGCGCCTCGCTTGTTGAGAACTGAGAAGAACTACCCTCCCCTCCCCCTGGCCAGTCCCTCCGCGGTGTCCCAGTTAGGATGAGCGAGAATCCGTTCCCACGTGGGAAGGAGGGGTGTTAGAAAACCACGGGTCTCTTTCAGGGTGAGGGGACGGGGCTGGCAGGGTCGGGGCCTCAGGGGGGGCTTTGACCAGGCCAGGGGCCCAGGGAGCTTGTAGCAGTGAGAGGGGTACCATGGGGAAGGGGCAGCAAAGCCCCCCTGTTCAGGGCAGAGCACCCTCAGAGGAACTTTTGGAATGCGCCCCTGGCCCTGGGTCAAAATTAGGTCAGATTTGGGACTTTTCTGTGGAATTTTCCCCTCCCTCCATTTTCCAACCCACCCAAGGGCCTTCTTGCCTTAACCTCTTTGAGGCTTTGACCTCCAGGCCGCTTTCTGTAGACAGAACTCTGGGCACAGTGGGAGGAGGCTCCTTACTGAGGTCAGTTTGGGTCGGGATGGTGGAAACGCCTTTCTTAACCCGCCTGGAAAGTCCCCTGTTCATGCTTCCTGCCCTGGGAATTGTACTACCCTCCTTGTCCCTACCTTGGGGTGGGGGGCACCTCGTTTGCCTCCCGTCCTCAGGGTGAGGGAGGTGATCTGACGCTTTACTCAGGAGCAGGTTGCCCCAAGGAGAAGAGTCCAGAAGTCAAGTCTTGGGATGGCCAGGTCTACTGTGGATCTCCTGAGCGATCTAGGCGAGGGTGGGCTTCTTATAATGGGGAGGGAGGATGCCACGGCCATTCCCTCGGGTTTCTTTCTGTCTCTCTCTGGGTTGGGGTACTGGGGCGGTAGTTTGAGATTGGTCTGGGCTGACCAGAGCCCCTTTCGGGGGGCCTTGGGGGACCCGTTGGGGGAGGTGTGAGAGCCTCCTGGTGGTGTCAGGGCCCGCCGGGAGCCTCAGTCACTAGCCAGGCAGATGTTCCAGACTGAGCTGGGCCCAGCTGCCTCCAGTTCCTTCCCTCACTTTGCTCCGAGGGGGTAGAAAACAAGGCCCCTCTTTTCTGCCCTGGGCAGCTATCAGGACCTGGGGGTGGGGGTGAACCCAATCTCCGATCCCCAGTCTTGGTCCAGCCCAAGAAAGGAGTCGGCTTTGTGGCCACACGTGGGGGTTGGGGTTGGAGGCAACGCTCAGATCCTGCGTCGGTTGCTTCCCTGACACGCAGGAGGACGATGAACCACCGTGCCACGGCTCTGCCACAGCTGTGCCATGATTGGAGGGGAGGCAGGCAGACGGGGGGTGCTGCAGGGCAGCTCGGCACCTCTCCTCCATCCTGTGGCACAGTCACGCCATCATCCCACGTCCACGTAGTCCCAGGTGGAGCCGCCCAGCCACGTGGCGGCCACACACCCTGCCCACGGGACATAGGCCACACCTTTGTGCACATCTGCACACAGATGCGCAGTCACGTGCTCGCACAGGGGGACTCTCAGCCACAGCGCCGCCCACTGTCACACGTTCATGGCTACGGCTGCACACGCGTCGTCTCTTCACAGCACCGGTCACATCATGTCCTCACTCATAGCTGTCCCATCGTCCTACCTGCACAGAGCCACACACACACTCAGCCACATGTGCTCATAGCGAAGGTATCACGTGTGTCGCTGCTTCTAGACTGCCCCCCGCGTCCTCTCCGGAGGGCGGAGCCAGTCGCATCGCCTGTCGTCTGACACTGGCACTGTCCAGGTGGGGAACTCGAGGTCTAATGAGGGGCAGCGGCTGGCTATGGCACCCCGCGGGGCCGGACGAGGTTCAAGGGCTTGAGCCCAGCTCCGGGTAGCTCTGCAGCTGGTCCCCAGGGCCAGGCCCTCCTACCTCGGTAGGCCCCTAGCTGAACCCACCCAAGGAAGCCCCAGGCATCTCCTATCTGTCCAGCCAGAGCTGAGGCTGCAGCGTCCACGTGAGCCAGAGCCGGGCCGCGGTGGGCAGGGCCCAGGCCTGGGCGGGAGGAACATTCCTGCACCGTCTCCTCCCCAAGCCTGTGAGGACTGGGCCCGCCCTGCCTGCCTGCCTGCTGACTCAGGCCTCCAGGAGCCAAGCCTGTGGGTCCCCAGCCCCAACCCCGCCCCCCCCCAACCTGCTTCCCTTACAGTTCAGCTCCAATACGGCTCCGTGGGCTGGGGTAGGAGACGAGGAGCCCTGGCAAAGACCACGGAGAGAAACG
>CM052797.1:24883775-24963855 GCA_028533885.1 Nasua narica | reverse complement strand
CCCTGCATGGACGAAGGGACTGAGGCTTGGCTGCAGCGAAGATGGGCCCGGCCTGGGATCACGCAGTGAGGCCAAGTTGGAGCTAGACTCGAACCCAGCTCCCTGACGTCTTCCCTCGAAGTCTTGATCGACTCACTTAGGTCTGAAGGAAAAGGGGCTGGCAGAGTTCCACTCCAGAGGGAGAAGAACGGGACTGCTGAAATGCGAAGGGGCTGGCGGGATGAAGAGGCTGAGCACAGCGCGGCACGGTGGCCACGGCCTTGACCCGCCGTCTCCCCTTACACGTGAACGTGTGTGAGGAACGGCGCCTCGTTTCTCTGCAACTGACCTGAATTTCTTTGTCGTGTTCTCCTTCCCTCGCATGGTGGAAGAGGAATCTCAAATCGATTTGGGGACCCCTCCTTTCTAACGGGATGCATATAAGTTTTGGGGATGGCACATTTGAAGATGGTGGCCAGGCCTCTGGCACTTCGAATTTTAGAGGCTGAATCCCACACCCTATCACACACATGAAAATTTGCTTGCCTTCCACATTAAAGGTCATTCATATACACCTGTTTCGGTTGGGTTCGGTTTACTACTTGGCAATGCCTTGTCTTACGGATATTTATTTAAACTTCATTAATTTTGATTTTGTCTTTTTCTTTTCTTTTTGTGTCCTGCTACTTTTTTTTTGTTGTTCCCCCTGAAAGCATTGTTGCGGGTTCTTGCAGACTCCGGGACCACGGCGCTGGACCTGGGGTACCCACCAGGTCCTAGGTCAGCAATGGATCCTCTGGTCATCTCTCCTCACCCCACCCTGTGTCTTCACACCACCTGCTCCTTTGATCCCCAGCCTCTGCGTGTCTGGCCTCTGGTCCCTTTTGAGCACTTAGGGCTCCCTTGAGTATCCGTATGCCTGTGGACCTCGAGGAACCTCGGGGGCCGGCCAAAGTCCCTTCTGTGGCCTGTGGTCCCCTTTGGGGCTCATGGTCAACATTGCACAGCTTCCAGCACACACTCAAGCATGAGAAGCTCTGGAATGCAGCCCTTTGTCATCTGGGGTCTGGCTGCCACCTTGGGGCTCTACCTGGGAAGGGGCCAAGTCCCTGCTGCTCCTGGATCCCCCAACCTCTGGGGCTTCTGCCCTCCCCTAGCACAGGCAGCACCGCGGCAGACGCTGGATGGCCAGTATTTCCCAACCACTCTCTGCATGCGAGAGATGACCAGTGTCATTTTACAGACCGGGACGGGGGGCCCAGCGAGGGAGGTGCTAAAGCAGCCGAGCCGGTGTGAGATGGTACCCGGGTCTGGGTCACCCGCACTGGGGCGCAGACTGTTGGTGCCCATGGTAGGAGTTGGCCTCCTGGAGGCACCTGGAGCCTCTTCTGGGCTGACCTGGTCCCCTTGGCTGCTATTTTGGCAGGAACGTAATGGGCGGGGGTAGCCCTGCTGCCCCCAGAGAGCCACAAGCCCCCTGTTTCCTTTCTCTCCATCCCCCGGAGGCGGGGCCCTGGGATTGGCTTCAGCGGCTGAGCCCTAGTGCAGAACCTACCCTACACGTACTTGTTGGAGGGGTGTTTCTTAGTTGCTTCATGTTTCCATCCTCTATTTATAACAGGCCTTCCAGATGGCTGTTAGGAGGATTGCATGACTGCATGAGCAAGACTCGTCAGCTGGACGGTGCCTCCCCATAGCGAGTGTTCAGGAAGGAGAGGCTGGTTCATTAGTGAGAAAACTGCTTGAGCGGACTGATCAAGGCCACACAGTAGGTAGATGGCAGGGCCGGGCCTGGGACCAGGCCCCTGACCGCCTCCAGACCTTGAGCCTTGTCCCTTGTGACCGCCATGTCTTCACGGGGAGCAGACTCTTTGGGGCTTCCTGGCTGTCATGCTTCTCATCAGCCCCGGGCAGGAGGCGTCCCCTGGGCCATTCGTTGGCTGTCGCACACACCATCATACACAGGAGTGTGGGGCCCAAGAGTTAAGAGACGCGGGCTCATGTCAGGCCTTCCCTGGGTAGACTCGGGGGACCTCAGGCAAGGTGACTCCTCAGTCAGGGTTTTCCAAAGCGGATGTTGGCAGTTGCCACAGTCACACTGGGGCACATACTCACGAGTGTGGGCATGTCCCTGCTTCGGGGCGCTGCGTCCTCGGAGCCGCCCAGGCTGGCGAGGTGGGGGGCGGCCCGAGGGCACAGCGGCTCGCGCTGCACGGCTGCAGTGTGGCACTGGTGCCGGGCATCGGGCTCAGTGCCTCCCCTCTGTTACCTCGTTGTCTGCCACTGCCCGGAAGGTGAGAATGACCGCCAGCGAGCCCCAGCGGGCGGAGGCTTGGGGGCACCGGGTCCCCTGCGCGAGGTCGCGCCGCTGCTCCATGTGTCCCGTGGAGGCTGAGGTCCACCCGGGCGCAGAGCTGTACCCTTCCAAGGCGGGCAGGCTGGGCAGGCTGGGGGCGGCCGTCCTGCCATGGGGCGAGCGCACGCGGGCCGGGGATCGAGGGGCGTGGGGCGGCGGGCGGCGAGTGGCAGCTGGTGGCTGGCGGTGGCCGCGTGCCTTCGAGTCAGCAGGTGCAAGGGCGGAGGGCTTGGCCCCCAGGGAGCACCGAGCAAATATTTGTTGACCGATAATTCTCTGTAGAGCCTCAGGCTGGCGTGTGGGAGCGGGATCTGGCCGTGGGAGAGTGGGCCGGGCGGATGAAGGCAGCACAGGGGTCAGGGGCCAGACTCTGGCATCTGGGAAGGAAGTGAGTCAGGAAACTCCTTGCTTGAGGGGCCAGTCTGGGGGTGAGAGTGACGCTTGGTAGGGGGATGCCAGGACTGGGTTCTTGGGGGGCCCTGGCCCTGGGGCTTCTGGGTGGGGTAGGGTGGGCCGGCGGCGGGGCATGGGGTGTGCACCTGTGCCTGGCAGCCCGGAGCGTGCGCGGCCGCCCGTGTGGTCGCTGAGAGTCAGCGTGTGCACCCGTGCCCGTGTGAGCGGCCCCGCGCTGGCACTCTGGGCCTGGGGCCATTCGGCGTGCTTTTCCCTGTGCTCCCCAGCCTGGAGCAGGCGATGCCTCGCACTCCGAAGCTCAGGCCCAGACTTGCAGGCAGGCTCAGCTCCTCTCTTTCTCTCACACTCCACAGCCATCCGAGAGCAAAGCCCTGTGAGCTCCTCAGAGGAGATCCCGACTCTGACCCGCCTCACCGTCTCTCTGCCTGGCCCAAGCCACCACCTGCGTAGACAATTGGAGTAGCCTCCGAGCTGTTCCGCTTTCTCGACCATTCCCTGATGGTCCCACAGGGGTCGGAGTGATCTCTTAAGACCGTACTCTAGGGGCGCCTGGGGGGGCTCAGTCGGTTAAGCGTCTGCCTTCGGCTCAGGTTGTGATCTCAGGGTCCTGGGATCCAGCCCCCTGTGGAGCTCCCTGTTCAGCGGGGAGCCTGCTTCCGCCTCTGCCCCTCCCCCCAACTCATGCGTGCACACACGCTCTCTCTCAAGTAAATAAACAAAATCTAAAAAAAAAAAAAAAAAGACTATTCTAAATCCAAACATGTCTGACCCTGCTTTCAACCTCCAGGGCTTCCTGCCATTCTGACTCCAGCTTCTAAGCTGCTACCACAGCCCACAAGGGCCCCTTCTGATGGTGCCTTGGAACCCGGCCCTTTTGGTCACAGAATTCCAGGCTCGCTATATTCTTGGCTGTTCCTCATAAGCCCAGCATGCTTGCACCTCAGGGCCTTTGCATTTGCTGGCCCCCCTCTGTCTGGAATGTTCTTCCTCTCAGATGTTTGTGTGGTTCGAACTTTAGTTAATTCAGGTTGTTGATTAAATGTTACCTCCTGGGAGAAGCTAAAGAATCTTCCTAGTCTTAGTCCTCTGTTCCCTTCCCTCTTCTTCATTTTATTTATTATCCATTGCCAACTGTATACATGTATGTCTCAAACGTATACAAAAATAGAAACTAATGTAATAGCTCCCCACGTGCCCATATGTGAGCTTCAGCAATGATCTACCCTGGGCCAATATTTTACTCCCCCACATCCAGCGAACTCCCCCTAGCTTCCAGCGAACTCTATAGACATCGCATGTTCTCATCTGCAAATAAATACGTCTATGCAAAAGTTAGATTTTAACTCTATCTGTTGGTTAGAAGGCAGCCTTGGGGGGAGCTGGTGTTCGTCTCGCTCACTGCCGCAGCCCCGTGCCTAGCACGATGCCCGGCTCACGACTGGCCACTTGGGTTGCTTGCAGGGCTGTGTCTCGGATGTCCAGGGAGGGGAGGTGTGTGGGTTGTGGTTTGCACAGGTCGTCTGCTGTCAGGGAGTGCCTCTGCACACGCCTGTGTACACTGCCGCGAGGGGCAGTCCTGTGAATATGCGCTTATGTGCGTGCGTGTGCTTGCGTGCGTATGTGTGCACGCGCGCGTGTGTGTGTTGCTGCAGCAGCTGGTGGCTGAAAGCGTGCTTCCTCCCTGACATCATCTCCCACACCCCCGAGGATCCAGGGACTTGTTTTGGGGAGTATTCCCCCTTTCTCAGCAAGGCATGGCATGTGAAAAGGGTGGGAAGGACGGATGTACCAGTCCCTGCTCATTCCGCTGGAGGTCTGGGTTTGAGGCCAGGGTGGCCCGGAGAGCCACTCCTTGTCCTTCTCTGGCAAGTAGGAGGCTGTGCCATCCCCGGGGGCAGAGCAGGCCACCTCCCCCCCTCCCTGGCACTGAAGCCCAGCCTGGTTGGGCTGGCATGAGCTGGGTGGGGGGCGGCTAGCTATGTGGGAGGGATGGTGGTATTCCAACCTAGCTCACTGCTCAGGCTCCCATTGAGCTCGCTCAAACTGGGGGGCGCCTGGCTGCAGAGTTCTGGCCCAGAGGCTCAGCGGTCCCCCGCTCCCCACCCCAGTTCTGCATCTTAAAGGGTTGGCCCTGGCCGGAGGGCAGTGGGGAAGGACAAGCTTCCCAGCACCCAGCACAGCTTGGCTCCGAGAGGCCACTCCTTATCAGACTGGGAATTCCCGGGAGCTTCTTTCAGTCTGATCCCAGAGTCGCTGTCTGCTCTGGGGGCCGGCCTTCTCATCCCTCTGGTTCCACGCCATCTGGCCAACCCTCGTGTTCCTCTTTAGCTTGGCACACTCCCTGTCCTTCAGGCATAGCCCAGCCTCCCCTCTCTGGGAAGCCCCTGTTCAACCCTCTGGCCCTCCCTGGGCCCACCCTCCCTCCCACCCTGCCTTCCTCCACCAGCCAGGCAGGTTCAAGCACGACTCCGACTCCTCCCTCTTGCGTCCCTGGGGTCAAGCCTCCTCCGAGGTCTTCTGGATCAATGGGGTGGGGTGGAGGAAGGGAGGTCAGTGTGGCTGCCAGCTTCTAGCCAGAACTTGACCCCGTCTGCACACCTCACTCTCCCCGCCAAAACCCAGCAAAGGAGAGCGCCTGGATGTCCCTCTTTTCCAAATGGGGAATTTCCAGATGCTCCAGGGCTGAGCATTTGTTTTGCACTTCTCTACGCCAGGCGCTGAGATGGCTGTCATAAATCATATAATAACAATAATGTCAGTTTGAACATTTGTTAAGTTTCTACAATATGCCAGACCCATATGCTAGGCGATCCAATAATAACCACCGATAATAATAGTCAGCATTTATTGAGCATTTACTATGTGCCTGGTGCTGTTCTAAGAGCTTTGGCACAACGCTTTGAAAAGCAGCCCTGGTCGAGAGGCTCTAATGAGGCAAGGGGGTCGGGCCCCGGGCTAACCACGTACCATTCATGGCCACAGGAACTGAGAACTGGGCAGAAATGAAGACAGGAGGCGGGGCTGTAGGCCGAAAGCAGGTAGCAAGCTCTCCCAGGCCTGGCTCTGTCCTTGCTGGGGTCGGACATCCCATCCGCATGTGGATGGACTTGTACTAGTTCACTGGGCAGACACAATGACCGTCGCTGCCCTCCCTCCTTTAGGTCATGGCTTCTATCCCCAGGCTGAGCTTCTCAGAGCCGCTCGTGGGGCAGAGGCACTGAAGTCCCAGGGCCTGGAACCTTCTCGGGTCCGCAGGTCCTGCCCCAGCTGCTTCGTCCAGGAGCCACGCCCACAGGGCGACCTGTTAGCAGGGCTGACTCAGGAGGAGCCCTTCTGCCCCGACTCAGCCTTCCAGGAGCGCTCAGCTCACCCGGCTGCTTGCTCAACCAGCAGCCCTTTAGGAAAGGCTCCACCTTCTCCAACAAGACCCAGCAGGGTTCTGCCTGCTGCTGTCTGGTTCTTGGTCTCTGCCCTGGCCGGCATGCCACATACACGTGTCCCGATGCCTCTCTAGGTGCCGGGATCCCTCTGCTGGAAGGTGCTTCTTTGGCATCCAGAAGGGTTTCGAGCCTCCAGGCTGGGACTCTGAGACCTCCAACCCAATGCAGGGTCCGCTGGGTCAGGTAAAGGTGGGAGCGCCCTTGGCTCGACCCTGCTGCCCCCCCCGAAGGTTGGGATTGGGGGAGCCCTACAGTGGTTAGAAGAGCTGGCGCGGTGCCAGTGGCTCCTGGAGGCTCGGAGGGGGAGCTGTAGGGCAGGGGAAGGCGAGTGTAAGGGGCTCCTGGGTTGTCTCCTCCTCCTGTCCCGTTGAATCAGTTTGATTCCATCGGTGGTGGGCTCCCACGTATGATTTGGTCAAAGCGTTCTGCCCACGTGCTTCTGAGCGGCTAGACCCCAGGTATCTGGTAGGAGGGAGCCACCGGTAAGTATGGAGGAAGAGAGAAGTGGGTGCTGAAGAGTCAGGCAGGGACAGCTTAAACCCACTCCTTAGAGACTTAGGACCTGGCGCCAGGTCTGCCTGGGCCCTGGAAGGGATCTGGGGGCCAGAGCTGTGGTTGGGAGCCCCTCCAGCACTCCTAGGGATGAGGGAAGCCAGGGGAACCGGATGGGAAGTCAGGATAAGGAGTCCGGGTGGGATTGGTGGTTAGAGACCTTTTGGACTGCTGGAAGGGAGGGGCTGGGTCCTGGTAATAGACGTTTATCGAACATCTGCTAGGTACCCAGCCCCAGGCCTGGCTGGCCATTGCCTCCGATGGGCACACAGACTTGAACTATGTTTACCGCAAGGGACCGAGGGCTGGGGGGCCTCAGCAACCAGGGAGGGGAGGGGAGTTGGGGGCCTCAAAGGCACGCACAGCACCAGGCTGGCACACAGGCTGGCCATGGCATTCGTTCTGGGGGCCAGAAGGGACAGTGAGCGGCCCAGCCTCCCTTGCTCCCCACCCCTGTGGGACAGGACAGGGTGCTGTGGGGGGCCCATGCCCTCCTTCTTGACCAGCCCGCATCGTGGCCTGTCGCGCAGCTTCTTTCCCCTTCCTCTGCTGGCGGTTGCGGCTCTTCTGTGGGGGACACCCACTGCACTGACCGGGGGCCTTGGCTGGACCCCTCCTTTTGTCCCTCCCTCTGCAGGTGGAACCCGGCCGAGTGGAGAGGGAGGGACTAGCTAGATTGCCAAAGGCGGGGTGGGGTGGCCGGGAGTTGCCGCACGTTCCAGGAGCCTGCCGTTGGGAGGTTAGGGTGGCTTCTTCCCTCCCCGCTGACCAGACCTGGCGTCCGGCCTCATCCTCCTCTGCTCCCCTCTTGTCCTCAGTGGAGGCCCCTGAGCAGGAGCCCCCACAACAGAACTCTGCCCCCTCAAACTTGCAGGGGATATAGGGACTTCCAAAGAGTGCGGGGAAGAAGGATGGACAGCTTGAGTTGAAAGACAAAACTCTGGAACTGGATCATGGGGTCTGACCTCTTTCTAGCTCTGTCATTGATGTACCATGATCTTGGCCTTGTTCCTGCCTCTCTCAGCTCTGTTTCTCCATTTGGAGGGGGAGGGGGAGGACCTAAGTCAATGTGTCTTAAACTTTACTATTTGCTAAAATGCGGAGTGTGTTTCAGCTGATCTGGGGTGAGGCCTGAGAACCCTCATTTTTTTCTTTTCTTTTTTGAAGATTTTATTTTTAAGTAATCTCTCCACTCAACGTGGGGCTCGAACTGCCAACCCTGAGACCAAGAGTCGCACGCTCTTCTGTGTGAGCCGGCCGGGTGTCCCGGGAGTTCTTATTTCTAATAAGCCCCCGCATGCCTGTGGTGCTCCCAGCCCATGGAGCGCACTTTGAGCGACAAAGACTTAGACAACTCATCCAGCTTGGGTCTCCAGGACCCAGAGATGGGGTTGCTTGAGCCCTCTGTGAGCTCACAAGGCATCCAGAGGAAGCCTTGGGATTAGCTCGGGGCTTTGGGCTAATAGACCTGGCAGCGCCCAGGTGGAGGGGCATGGGAGCTTCTCGAAAAGTCCCTTCTTGGCCGCTGGCCAATTTAACCAAGGGTTACTGTTGTCTTCAGGGGGTCTTAGGACATTTGCGTTGTGAAGGAACATAGCATAACTACCCATCAGTTATCCTGGTGGCCCTCTGAGGAGGTGGCATATCTCTCTCTCTCTTTTTTTTTTTTTAAGAGAGAGCATGTGCGTGAGGAGGAGAGGGGCAGAGAGAGAATTTATCCATGGACGTAGAGTCTGACTCAGGGCTCAATCTCACCACCCTGAGATCATGACCTGAGCCAAAATCAAGAGCTGGACGCTTAACCAACTGAGCTCCCCAGGTGCCCCCCAGGAGCTGGCATCCTTAGTGAGGACAGCAGCTATCAGTTAAATACTGTACCTCATGACGCCCAGAAGGGCAGCGTGACCGGGGGGTAGCTGGGCACGCTCAGCGATAGCAGCTGCGTGGCTGCCCCTTCCGTGGAAAGACCGCACGCTCCCTCAGGACAGAAGGAAGCAGGCAGAGCTGGCCGCCTGCCCACTCTGGGCTTCCCTTCAGCACCCCGTTGGCACGCCCGGGTTAGGGCACACGTCGTGGTGTGGTAGTTACTCATGGGCATGTCTGGATGTCTAGGACTCTTCAGAAAGGGCTGGGTGGATCCCTATGGGCATCTCCCACAGCCCATTTTCGGCCCCAAATGCCCTTGCGAATCCCCCGCGAATCCCCGAGGTAACCAGACAGGGACGGTGTGAACTCCGAGCGAACCTCGAGTAGGAGAGGGGCTGTGGAGAGAGGGCTCCAGCAGGGCTGGTTCCCGTCCGGGCTCCAGCCATTTGCCAGGACCTCCTCACCTGGTGTGGCAAGGAATGGGAAACCCAACCAGAGCACTCCGGGGGCTGCCGAGGTACCTCCATTCCTTTAAGATCCTGAATCTTCGCGTCCTGGGGGAAGACGCCGGCACCCCTGGCCGTTCCTATCCCAGTCGGGAGAGGTGGAGTGGGGGGCCTGGAGACCCACGTCTCTGCTTCCTACTGGGGGATGATGAGTCCAGTCCCAGTAGCTCCACTTAAAGGGCCAGCTCCTAGCACAAGGAGAGGGGCCCAGCGGGAGCCCCTTATTTAGCATCTAGGAGGCTAAAGCGTTTAGGGTGGTGGGCAGGACTTCCAAGCTGGGGACCCCAAGAACTGGGCCCTCTGGCCATCCCTACCCTGTTCCCCACACCCGCTCCTGCTGTGGTTCCACTTCCTGGCTCTGCGGATGTCCGTCTGGGTCTCTGGATGGTCAGGGAGTCCAGCCCTTGGCTCCCCGTGGCCAGCTCTGAGGCCTGTGGGAGGGCGCACAAGTGAAGAGTGCTTCTCTCCGAAGTCTGTGTGGGCACCTGTATCGATGTGTGGGCGTATGTATTACGTGGGCAGGTGTTTATGTCTGTGCTGTATCTGATGGTCTAAAGGCACACAACTGTGTGCATAAGTGCGCTCTGTGTGTGTGTGTGTGTGTGTGTGTGTAAAGAAGGGGGTCAGAGTACTCCCAGACATTCCTAAACACTTGTGCACAGGTTGGCTTCAATCTCAGTGCCTGGGAGGAGCTGGCTTCTTAAAGTAAGGGGATAGTGAGTTACTTTGTGATGTGGATAACGATCCCCTTAAGCCTTGAGGGCCTGTCTGAAATCTGCAAGGGGTTTATGTAAACGGAGGCCCCATATTTAGAGTGGGTTCCAAGTTCGGTGGTCCAGTGAAAGACCGTCTCCCAGGTCCTCATGGAACCACGTGCACAATGCCCTGGGTGCCGGACCCCTGGCCAGCAGAGGCTTAAAGGAGCGGGAGCAGTGTCAGCCTGTGCCCGCTTGCTGGGGGGGGGGGGTGGGCAGGACAGTCTGGGCTGAGCGAACAGAGAGGGTGTCGTCAGTCCTGGGGGCGGGGGCGGGAAATAGGAGACGAGGCCAGATCCTGCCTGGCGGGTCTGTCACCCTTGTCGCGGCTTACACTCCCAGGGAAACTGGTCGCCCTGGGTGGAGACTGGCATCAGATATGAGGTCCCCGAGGATCTGGCCCCGAGCTCCAGGAAGAGGCAGGGCAGAGCGCCCGGGGTGTGGTGTGGAGACTCCCTTGGCAGGGCCCCTTGTATGAGGCCGGCCCGAGGGCTGCCAGAAAGACGAGGCTGCAGAAGGAAGGCAGGCCGGGATTTGGAGCTTCTGCTGTAGAGGGGTCTCTGCGGGGATCCCCATCCACAGGCCCTGGGGGGCAGGCTCTTCAGGGTGGGTGGAAGAGTTGGCTGGGCCTTGGGGTCTGGTCTACTCTAACGCTGCCTGGCTGTGTGTGACTGGACAGCCCCCTCCAATTCTCAGCCTGCCCTTGGTCCCCTGGGGGCCCTTTCCGCAGTGATAATCCGTGATTCCGGGTGCCCTGCCCAAATCTTGTGAGTGGAGGAGGATCTGGGGGATGCCGGGATAGGAAGGGGGTGCTGAGAGGGGACAGCACGGTGGGGAGGAGGGAGTTTCCTCTCTTGCCCTAGTTCCTGATTCAGATGTTCCCGATATGGAGACACAGGGAGGGGTGATTCTGGTCCCTAGACACCGGTCAGCTGTCACAGGCTGGCCGGGGCTCTCCACCCCCAGTCTAGCTGTGCTCTGACGCCCCAGAGCTCCCGCAGCTCCCACACTGCATTTCCCCTGAGGACTTCCACTTACTGCCAGGCAGCGTCCCCTGGGATCTAGAGTCTGTCATCATTGCCCATAACCCTCAAAAGGGAGAGGGGCAGGGGTGGGGACTCCCGAGCAGCTCATAGAGGGTCTTCTGGAGACCTTGTATCTCAAATCCGTCTCTAACCAGAGGCTGGCCGCTCGGGACAGCTGGCTTTTCAGAAACCTTTGAGAAGGAGCACCCTGGGTCTTCTTTGGGGGGTGGAGACCAACAGAAATCTTCCTTGTGAAAATCTCTCCGGGGAGCCAAGGGAAGGCACCAGTGGCGGTCCCCTCATCTCCCCCGCAGCACCAGGTCCCAGCCTTGGGATCCCTACGTAACCCCCTCAGTCTCCTGACCTTTGCTACTCCAACCACTTGAGAGGTAGATGGAGAGGGATGAGGCCGTGGAAGCCAAAATTCAGGCTAAGCAATCTATGGCTGGGACGCTGAATACACCTCCTGATTTCATTGTTCCTTTGAGCTCCGCGGAGGGGGCCTAGCCTATCTCTACTAAACCAAAGGGCTTTGGTCCCGTCCCACAAAGACTGGCCCGCCTGCCTACACCGGTGGGGGCAGAGGCGATTTGAAAGGCCCCTGGAAGTGGACATTGAGGGCTCGGTGGCCCTGTCTAGCGCGCCGGCTGAGGCCTAGGGGGACGGCCTGCCCCCGGGGGTGGTCAGACAGACACAACGCAGCTGTCCAGAACCTCCACAACACCGTTTATCCAGGCCCCGTGGAGCTGAGGGTCCCCAACTGCTCACCCTCAGTCCTTGGGGGAGCACAGGCATTGCAGCCACCCCCCCCCCCCGGCCCGAGACGCGCACACTCCCCAGCCCAGCCTGGTCGGGGGCCACAGACCCATCCTGCCTGCCTCGCCCTCAGCCAGTCAAGGTGAGGCTCTGGGAATGAACTGGCCTGAGACCTTCCTCCCTCCCACACTCTCAGGGGGTCCATCAGTCCGGGCCAGCTCGACACCGTGTTAAATAGCTTCCTCGCAATCCCCCTTGAATAAACCCATCCCCAGAGCAACCCCCCCACCATCTTGCACCCTGAATATATTATTCTACTGGCTTATGTCTCCTAGAGAGTGCAGGGGCTCCCTCCTCCTGCCCTCTGCTCTAGGGAATACCATCTCCCTAAAAAAAACAGGGGAAAAAGTCTTCCCGTCAGCTCTGGGGCGGAGACTAAGGGAGGCCTGGCTTGGAGTCGAAAAGTCAGGAATCCCCCGTCTGTCTCTTCTCCTTGCCCTCGTAGCAGCCTGGGTCAGCTGCCACTTACCCAAGACCACAGAGCCAGGATCCAGGGTCCTGACATAGCTAGGAGGTCACTCTGGTTTTGACAGCCCAGACTAGCTCCAGGGCAGGGGGACTGACTCCCAGCCCGCCTCTGACCTTGGCCCGCGCCCTTGCAATTCTCCAGGCATGGAGAAAGCTGGGGGGAGTCCAGCTCTTGACTCTACTTGGTCCCGGGCCCCTGGGACCTCCTCCCAGCACCCTCCGCCCCAGATGTCCCCAGGTATCTCTGGCTCTGGGGATGCTCAGACAGCACCAGGGCATGGGAGCAATGGGGCCGGGGCCTGAGCAAGCCTCTCCCTGGCCTGTTCAGCATCTGGGCCCAGGCCCGGCCTCACACCCAGTACTGGCCGTTCTTGAGAGCGGGGTTGGATGTCCGGCAGAGCTGCAGCAGCTCTGGGTCGGGCTGGCCGCCCGGTGGGGGCCCCTGGCTGGGCACCGCTGTGAGCGGGATGGCTTGGCCCGGCTCCACCTTGCGGAAGGTCTCGGTGTCTCCGGCTAGGCCATTGCGGGGCTTGGCAGTCAGGACCTGGACATCGTGCTTGCCCGTCTTGTTGCGTTTGCGGAGGTAGAAGAGCAGGGGAAGGATGAGTGCCAGGAGCAGGAGGACCAGGCACACGGGGATGATGATGCGGAACATGTTGGTCTCCAGGAAGCCCAGGAAGCCCCCGCTGGCCACGGTGGGCACGGGGCTGGAGGCGAACGGGCCCGGCTCGCCCGTGGGGGTGCTGCTCTCTGGTTTCCTCGCTTCAGTCTGAGCAGGCTCGGGGAGACTGAGGAGGGCCACACTGTAGGGTCGGGCCGCATTGTAAGGCTCAGTGTCAAAGTCCAGTGTGGCCACAGCGGGGGGGACACCCCGTGCCCACAGCTCCAGAATGAGACTGTCGCCCGTGGGGCCGGGGGACCGGCCCTCCGGCCCGCCCACCTCCAGCCCCAGCCTTCCGTCCTCAAGGTCCTGCTGGGTGAATTGCTCCACAAGCTGGCTCTCGCTGGGCTCCGTCCTCGCCCGGGGCACGCGGACCACGCGGCCATGCCGGGGCCCCGCCAGGAGCCGGAATCGGGGCACACTGCCCGTGCGGTTGGCCAGCTCGCCCGCGTCTAGGACGGTGGAGTCCAGGCGGAGGGTGGTCCCCTGGGGCCATGGCCCACCAGCCCCCACACGCAGCAGAGCCCTGACGGTGACGTTCACTGTGGCTGACGCGTTGGCCCCTCGGGCCAGCGCCAGGATGCCAAAGTGGTCGCGAGAGGAGGAGAAATTGGTGAAGGCGAAGACCACCTCCCCCTGGTCTACCTGGAGCTGGCTGAAGGAGGCGGCAGGCTGCCCGGCCACCAGGAGCTGCCCGAACCGGGGCCCCCGGGTGAGGCGGTAGGCGGCGTCCGGCTCGTCCTGGTCTGACACCACTCGCAGCTGCTGCCGGCTCAGGGAGGAGCGCCCCACAGCCTGCGGCACCTCGAGGGGCGCCCGCAGCTGCACCTCGATGGCCGACGGCAAGACATCCACGGCCAGGGACACGGGCACAGGAGGGCTGGCCCCGTCGGACGCACTCAGCTGCAGGACGCCGGCCACGCTGCTCCCGTTGGCCACGAAGGCCAGCCGCCCGGCGTCCACGTCGGCCTGCGTGAAGCGGGTCACGGGCCCCGGGCCGGCCCCCACTAGACTCAGGAAGCCATTGAGGGGGGCCCGCTGCACCTTGTACTCGATCTCCCCGGGCGCCGAGTCCGGGTCCACCACACTGAGCTGGGCCCGGGAGACCGGCGCGCGGGAGCCCCGGGTCAGCCGGAGTGGCACGGACGCCTGTGGCCGTGGTGGCCGCTCGTTCACATCCCGCACGGTGATAGTGAAGGCCTCTGAGGTCTGGGGTCCCGACACTGAGGCCCCTGCCGGCCCCTGGAGGTGGGCGCGGAAGCGGAAGCCATCCTGCTGGGTGCCCCCGCCGCCGTGGGCATAGGCCAGCTGCCCGGCGGCCAGCTCGGACTGCAGGAAGTGGGGCCGGCCGGCGTGGAGGGGCTCCTCGGCCACCAGCAGCTGGCCCCGGGTGGGGAACTGTGTGATCTGGAAAAGCACGTCATGCTCCGGGCGCCGGGGTGACGGGACGCTGGCCAGGAGGTTGGAGGCGTCAAGGGCGGCTGTGGAGATCTCGGCCCGCTGGCCTTCAGGGACCCAGAGACCTGGGGGTGGGACGTAGGCTATGAAGGTCCTGTCTGCTGAAGAAAGACCTCAGGGCCTCAGGCCAGGACCCCCACGGCAAGGTTGTGCCTTTTCTCTCAGACCAGGTATCCCAGGGTGGGGCTCAGGGGCCCCTGAAGGATAAGGAGCATGTCTCCTCTCTGACCTCAAAGCGTCTCCACATGCTCACCCTCCCTTAACTTCCCAGGTCCTAGGGACTGACGTGGGAGCCGCTGACCTCGGCCTTGTGTCCCCTCCTCTCTGGACCCGCCTAGTGTCCCCCCATCATGCGGTTCACCTTTGTTCCTCCAGAGGCGGCTGGGGCGCTGGGGACAGGCAGCCTCAAAGGACACAGCCACAAGAAGGGTGGTGGCCACGTCCGGGGCAGGTGGTGACGACAGCAGGAGCTCCAGGGCATCGTGGACTTCCCAGAAGGGCTCAGGAGGCATCTCGTGCTCATACAGAATATTCCCAGCATACACCTGGGGGGACCCCATTTTGGGATGAGAGGCAGGTTGAGCCTGCGGTGCTTGGGAGCCCCTTCCAGGCTCCTTGACGAGCCCCCGTGCCCAGCCTCAGTGTCGGCTCTCCTGGCTGTCCCCGGCTCCATGTCTGTGACCTGTGCTCTCACTCACTGGCTCGGTGGGTCACGATCGCCAGTCATGGGACAGAGAGGAGACTGGATCTGGAGCCCGATGCCTTGTGAAATCTGGGCTCTGCCACCTCAGGCAAATCCCTCCCGCCCCCCCCCCCCCGAGCCCCCAGGGAAAGCAGTATTTGATCGCTTCTCTCTCAGCATCTGGTCCTTCCACTTCTGCCCTGGGTCCCTGCCCTTCTTCCCCACTGAGGACACCAGTTTCACCATCTCCCTTCTTTCTCCTATTGCGACAATTTCCCCTCGAAAGGGAACATTCCCATCAGTATTCAACCACGTTATTCTCTCTTCCATCTTTTTTTATTTTCTTTTTCTTTTTTAAAGATTTAATTTATTTATTTGACAGAGAGAGAGAGATCACAAGCAGGCAGAGAGGCAGGCAGAGAGAGAGGGGGAAGCAGGCTCCCCGCTGAGCAGAGAGCCCGATGCGGGGCTCGATCCCAGGACCCCGGGATCACGACCGGAGCTGAAGGCAGAGGCTTCAACCCACTGAGCCACCCAGGCTCTTCCCTCTTAAAGAGAAGACCTGTGACTTTGCTTTTTCCACCAACGTTTGTCACCCCTCCCCACATTTTGCTCTCCTTTACAGCAAAACTCCAAAAAGGATAGTCTAGAACCTCCACCATGCTGTCCTGAGTGCAGTCTACCCAGGCCTTCGCTCCCGTCCTCACCGAGGATGCCCATGGTGTCTCCGCTGTTGGACCCGACGGCGGGCTCGTGGGCTCGTGTTACTCACCGCTGGGCACGCAGCGCTAGACATGATCGGGCATCCCTTCCTCTACCACCCGTTGGCTTCCAGCACGTCCCACTCTCATGTTTTCCTCCTGCCTCATTAGCTGCTCCTTCCCAGAGTCCGTGGTCCCCCCTCTTTTCCCCGATGTCTATAGCGTGGCCTCTAGAGTCTCCTCTATCTACAGGCACATCCCACGTGTCGTCCCAGGGCAGCTCTGCGGGTCACCCCCTTACTTACGTCTCCAGCCCCGACTGCTCTCTCCCGAATTCCAGACTCACATATCCACTTGCGTCCTGGCAGCTCTGTGAGGATGTGTAAGGCTCAGAGCTGGCTTCACCAGACACACTCCCGACCTGCAGGCCTCTCCTAGTCCTCCTGCTGCTCATGATGGCAGCGCTGTTCTTGCCATGTGTCGTCCCTGACTCCTCCCTCTCGCTTCTGGCCTCGATTATCGCCATAGCCTCCTGTGTCCCAGCTTTGGCCCCGATCCCTGCCCTACAGCTTTCTTAACACCAAAGCCAGAGCAAGCCTTTTCCAGGGTAGGGTTACTGTCCTTCTTGCTCAGATAGTACAGTGGCTCCTCCTTGGATCACAAAGACCCCACTCTGACCCTTTAGCCCTGCGATCTCACCTCCGACCACTCTCGCCACACCTGCTGCCCTGGTAAACACCCAGGGATAGTCCTCACTTCCAGGAAGAAGTATGCTCCTTCCCCCTGCTAAGTATGCTCCTTCCACTCTGGGCTTATCTCTTGTTCCCCCCTTTTATTTACTTATTAATTAAATATTTTATTTATTTATTTGACAGAGAGAGAGAGAGCCAGAGCAGGAACACAAGCAGGGGGAGTGGGGGAGGGTGAAACAGGCTTCCCGCGGAGCAGGGAGCCCGATGTGGGGCTCGATCCCAAGTCCCTGGGATCATGATCAGAGCCGAAGGCAGGCGCTTAATGACCGAGCCACCCAGGTGCCCCTGTTTCCGCCTTTTAGGAGAGGGGGATCTATTTCCTCTTCTCAGAAAAACAGGGCTTGGGCAATACTGAGATGGAAACCGGCATCCCAGCGTGTGGGAGACTCTCGGACCTCAGGGTAGTAATGAGTGGGACAGCAGTGCCCTATTTAATAGGGGAGCCACTCACACACTAAAGGGGGGTGGTCACCGTGGTTCTAAAGGGGGAGCAGAATACGGGTGAAAGTAGTGGCTGTTCCTCAGCTGATTGGTGTAGGAGGGAACAGAGCCTTTCAAGAAACTTAAAGTCAGGGGTACCTGGGGAGCTCAGTCGGCTGAGCATCCGCCTTCGGCTCGGGTCATGATCTCAGGGTCCTGGGATGGAGCCCCACATCGGGTTCTCTGCTCAGCAGGGAGCCTGCTTCTCCCATCTCCCTCTGCCTGCCTCTCTGCCTACTTGTGATCTCTCTGTCAAATAAATAAATAAAGTCTTTAAATAAAGAAAAGAAAAGAAACTGGAAGTCAGGGGCGCCTGGTTGGCTCAGGTGGTTAAGCATCTGCCTTCAGCTCAGGTCATGATCTCTGGGTTAGGCTCCCTGCTCAGCCGGGAGTCTGCTTTTCCCTCTGTCCCTCCCCCGCTACTTGCACACACATATTCCCTCTCAAATGAAAAAATGAAATCTTAAAAAAAACCCCAAAAAACTGAATATCAGGCTTGTGTGCGTGTGTGTGTGTTTGAAATCCCTCAAAGGTTATATGTTGACCATTAATTTTAAAATATTAAATGCCTTGTGCAGGCCAAATAAAACACATCTGTGGTCCAGATGTGGCCCGCAAGGACTGTCAGCTGTAACCTCTGGCCCTGGCTGAAGGGTGGCAGGAAGCGGAGACCCCCAGGAGTGGGCTGTAGGAGTCTGTAGGAGCTTCTGTGGAGGGGAGGTGTGTCATTCGGGGAGAGGCAAATCACAGGCAAGATGGGGAGGGACCTCTGAGCTCAGTGTCCTCTGATGAGAGAAATCTTGCACTAACAGTCAGAAGCCCAGTCCTTCCCTGCCCCTGCCCCAAAGTGAGAACAAAGTCTCTGCCACCAAGCCTCTTGCCCAGCTTCCCTGGGTGGCACTGCCAGCCTGGCCCCCTGGTGGCCATTCACGTTCATTGCATGTATTGCGGGTGTGTGGGGAAAGCGCTGTGGGTGGGGGCCGGACCCTGAAGGCCTGGTCCTCTTCTCTCCTCCTTCCTGGGCATCTGATCACGGCTCCCGGGGAATCAGGGTGCTCAGCGGCTGCAGCCGCCAGCCTGCTGAATATCTTATTGTGGGAAGGAGACCTGGGCAGAAGCCAGGACTTCATGAGAACAGGATACCTGGCCCGGGCGATGCTGACATGAGAGACCTTTTGCTGTGTACCCCTTATTAGAGCTGCCTCTTACCCTGAAGCCTGAAAGTTCCCCACCTGCTCTGCCTTTGGAGAGAGCCAAGGCTGCCAGGCACTCACAGTAAGTACCTCCTGCACTGGGAAGGGGTGTTAATTTAAGTGATGGCTGTTGGCCCGCCCTCCGCAACCCTCCACCCCCCGGCTGGCACAGTGAGCACAGAGAGCTCTGTGCTTCCAGCAACCTAGCAACTCTTCCCCTGGCTAAGAGTTCTAGTGTTTAACTGGTGGCCTCTGGCACGCTCTGGGACTCTAAGCCCTGAAGAGAGATGGCAGCTTTTCTCCCATTTCACTCTCCTTGGCTGCCTTCTGTGCACTTGTCTGTTCCCGGGACCCACCCTGCTTCTTGCTGGTTCTTGACCTCAGCCCCAGGCTCACACCCTTCACGAGCCCAGCAGCGACCCTCATCTCAAACTCCACGCCTGAGCAAAGCGCGGCCCCTCACTAGCCACGGGGGTACGCTCCCGTCCCCGGCTCAGGGCACCCTCTCCAGCTCCTAAGGTTCAATCGCAGCTTCCTTCTGGAAGCCGTGCCCCAGGACCCTATCCCTGCTCTGGGCCGGGATCTCTCGCATCTTCTGCCTACCGGACTGGTGGCTCCCAGAGGGCAAGGCAGGCTCAGCCTGGGCCGTGGTGGGGACAGAGAGCACCTGCTGTCCACGACGTGGGAGCGGCGCCCACGTGCACAGGCAGAGCGGGCCCTCCGGGGCTAAATGGAATCTGCGTGGTGGCCATAGAGAGCTGGGCCCTTACCTCGGCTTGAGTGAAGTTCACCAGGGCGTCCCCCGTGCTGCCGTGCCGGGCGTGGAACAGCCGGCCCAGCCGGGGGCCCTGCACCACCCGGTAGAGCAGGTGCCGGGGGTCGGTGCCTACACTGGAGCTGGCTCTCAGGCTCTGGCTGCCGAGGGGCTGGATCGACCCTGCGAGAGGCACGAGGGGCCTGTTGGCCGTGGACCGGGAGCCAGGGCGAGGTCTGCGGCTGCTGGCGAGGCAGCGGGACCCCGGCGTGTCGCCTGGCCTACGAGGCGCGCCGTGCACGGCAGACCCACCTGGGCACACAGCCAGCGTCCGGCTGCCCTCCAGGGAGAGGAGCGGCTGCTTCTGGGCCATCACGCGGAAGAAGTGTCCCGGGGAGGCGTGCTCCCCGTCCGAGAGGCTGAAGCGGAAGCCGCCGTCCAGGGCTCCTGCGGGGCGGGGCGGAGTTGGGTCTCGTGGCCCCGGGTGGCTCCCCATCCTCAGGGCGCCCCCGCTCCGAGTACCCACCTCTGTGCGAGAACAGCACGAGCCCGCTGTCCAGCTGGGCCTGGGTGAAGCGGTGGACCTCGGTGCCTGGCGCCGCCCGCAGCACCACCCGCCCGTTGCTGGGCTGCTCGATGGTGTAGACCAGGTCCTCCGGGCCTGAGTCGCTGTCTGTGCCCCTAAGGGCCTCCGGGGGGAAGGGCACCGTGGCCCCCTCCCACATCTGGGGACACAGGCCCGTGAAGGTCCTGTCCCCTCCACGCTCTCCCACCAGGCTCGTCCCCAGCCCAGGCCCCGGGAGATGCTGGGCTCCACCTCACGAAGGGCCCTCCACCCCATTCAGCCAAGTAGGAACCCTTCTTGGCTGTTCCATGTCACCCCAGGGCCCAGCCTCCCTTCTCTCTGCCCTAATCCTGCTTGTCCTGCAAGGCCAGCGCCTGTCCCCGACCTCGGGAAGCCCCCAGCTCTTACCCTCACCAAGTTCTCTCCCTCCAGAGCCCCCAGCCCTGACCGACCGTGCCACTAGCTTTCCCTGGGCCTGTCTCACTGCCAGGGCCGGCCTCTCCCTTTAGACCCTCCATAGTGAGTCTGAACATGCGCTGGGCACACTATGGGAATGGTGATTTTACCTCCCCAGGAGGCTTATAAATGGGCTCCCCTCCAGGTGAAGGGAGGGCATGGGATGCACAGAGGCGGGAGCGGCTGAGGGTCGGCTCCTGTCCCGCAGCTCAGAAGCAGCACTGCGATAAGGGCTCAGGTGTTTTCAGTGCAGTCACGAGGCCCCACCCGGTGGGGGAGGGGTGTGGGCAGCGGCTCCCCATGCTCAGAGCGAAGAGGACCGACCCGCTCAGCCTCCTGCCTGCCAGCAGGGCAGGATCCCATTTCTGGGATCCTGTTACGTGACCCCGGCTGGGCCTGCAACTTAGGCAGCCTCGGGGAGGGGCTCCCATACCTGGAAAATGAGCCCTCTGGGATTCCAGGGCACCTTCTCCTAACCCCAGGCTAACCCCAGGCCAAGCTCTGGAGGGGGGACCAAAGTTTGGAGGTGAGGGTTTAGCGCCTGGCTCCTGGCACAAACACAGTGGACAGCGTCACCTGGTGGCCAAGGGGCCTCACGGCACCACCTGCCTGCGGTTCCCGGGCAGCCCCTAGCGGTACCCCCACCACTCTGCGGACCTCCCCACCGCGGTACCGCTCCCTACAAGCACATGCTCTACCATCAAAGGCGTCCTGTGCCTCATATCACAGACAGCCCAATTCAGCTTTCTTCTGAATCCTTCTGTGACTCCTGTTGACCCTGGAGGCCAGCATCAAGGCCCCGCCCATCCACTATCTTGTGTGATCTAGGCCAAGCCATGCCCTTTCTGCTCCGCCAGGAACTGCTCCTGTGACCGTAGAGAAATGTTGCGGCTTGCCTGGGCCTCAGCTCTGACCTCTGCAGAGTGAGGGCATCACCGTTCTGCAGGGACGTAAGGGGCGGGAGCTCGGGAAGCCAAGCTCTGGCCTTCCCCTGCCGTGGGTGGAAGGGAGGAGCTTAGCCGCCTGGACTCCACCTGGAGTCCACCCTTAAGGGCTGGAAAGAACTTTCTTCGGGGGTTCTGGTCCCGAGCCTTAGAAAAAGCCTCCTGCTGAGGGCGAGTCCAGGGCAGAGCGGGGCCAAGGTTGGCCATTCGCAAGGCCGCCTAACTGCACTTACAAGTGTTCATTCAATAACAAAGGCTTATACCTGTGTCCTGTTTTCAGTGTGATAATTCTTCTCTCTTCCCAACAGCCTCAGCATGTGGCATGGTCCCCATTTCAGAGAAGGAAACTGAGGCTCAGCAAGGGGGAGCTACGTGCTGGGCCTCTCTTTGGGAAGGGAGGTGACCCGGGGCTCCTCTCACCTTCAGGCCCGTGTTGGTGGTGAGGATGGGGGGCTGGTCGTTGACGGGAAGGATGGTGACGGTGAAGGCCGCGGGATGGCTCCGGCGGTCCACCTCGGAGGCATTGGCCACCAGGACGAAGCTGTCTGTCAGCGTCTCACTCCCGTCGTGCACATAGCGGATCAGCTGCTGTCCCACCTGTGGGCAGGGCCCAAGGCTGATGGTCAGGCCCCAGCTGGCCTGGGAGCTACATGAGTCTCGAGCCCAGCGCCCTTCTTGCCCTGCCTTCGGGTGTGAGGGGAGACTGACTCCTCAAGGCTTCAGTTCCTGCCGGTGGCAATGGGCACTGCCATTCCTCCCAGAGGGAAGGACCAAAGGAGTAAAGGAAACGGGACAGGCACTTCTATATGGCCCAGAGAGGGAGCAGTGACGTCAGGTATCTGAAGCAGAGGGGTCCATACGTGGGGACTCCCTGCCTCCTCTCGGCTGGGCGCCCGGACGGGGAGTGCCTGCGGCATCCCCCGCTCCGCCCCCAGGGCCGGGCTGCACACTGGGCCTTCCCGACAGCTGTACCTCTTTCCAGGAGAAGGCGCCGAGGGTCCCCTCCTGAGGACCGTCCTCTCTGCGCAGGGCCCCGTGCCGGGGTGGCTCCAGCACCTGCAGCTCGAGGCTGGGCAGCGTGGGGAAATAAGGCCCCGGGACACGGAGCAGCGGGGGGGACAGGGTGCGGGCGCCGCCCTCGGGGACGCTGAAGTTGTGCGTCTCCAGCGGGATGGCAGCAGGCAGCACCTCCAGCTCCACGCGGACACCCTCCAGGGGCGCGCCCAGGCCTGAGGCCACGTCCAGGGAGAAGGCGTCGCTCCAGGCCTCCGGGCGGGAGTGCAGGTACAGCACCCTGCCCGCGTCCACCGCCTCCTGCGAGAAGCTCTGCACTGGGTCCAAGCTGGGCGACCCGGCCGCTGAGGCGCCGGGGGACAGCATCACCAGGTAGCCGGCCCGCGGCGGGGTCTTCACCGAGAACACGATGTCCGCGGGCGCCACTGCCTCCTGGGCCGCCTGGTGAACAGAGGGTGACGGGGGTGGGGGGGGTGGGGGGGTGGGGGGGTGGGGGGGTGGGGGGGCAGGGGGGTGGAGGGAGGGTCGTGGTCGCTAGGTGGCCGGAATAGGCTCAGTCTCCAGGACCGCCCCCCCGGCCCCCTCCCAACCGCTGCTTCCTTAGACACACAGACACATACTCGGGTTCACACACACGACACCCAGACATGCCACTGGTCGGGGGTGGGGGTGGGGGCTACACCCTTTCACCACCAATCCGAGTCCCACACACTCCCTAAGAGATGTAGACAGACACACACACCCAGAGTCAGTGCCACAGACGTACAATATCAACACACACTGGCGTGGGGACACAGACACACACGTACATCTCACACAGAACACACCCTCGTAACACGCATGCACACACACATACACGGAAGGAGCCCGTGCCCCCGCTATTGCTACTCTTCACCACCAGAGGGCGCGCCATCCTTCCGCAACGCGCAGACTTCAAGGAGCGTGAAGACCCAGGTCCCACCCAGAGGCCACTGGGCGCTCCCTCACCTGATGGTCCAGCTACAAAAGGCCGCATGTCACCCCCCAACTCACATTCCTGGTCCTGTGCCTTTGCCTGGAATACTGCTTGCATTCCAGAATTCTGTTCTCTCTGCCAGAGTACCGTCCCCTGTCTCCCTGCTACTGAAAGCCCAGACCCTTCAAAGCCTGGCTCAAATGCTGCCTCCTTCAGGGCAAAGCGTTTCTGATGCCAGACATCTTTAGTCACAGTCCGCCCCGAAATCCAGACAGCTGGAACCCAGCGGGCTCAGAAACCGGCAGTGTGGTGGAGAGGGCAAGGACCGGCCTGAGGTCACGCGGTGGGTCAGTAGGCTTGCTGGATGGCCTGCGGTTGCCCTGTGAGGTTCCTGGGTGGCCAGCAACTCCCTGCAAGTCCTGAGGCCTGGGGTGGGGCCTGGGGAAAAGAGCTGAGGACACGGGAGCCTGGAGAGCAAACAAGTCTGTCTCCAAGGCCTCCGATCCTCAAAATCTATACCCATGAAAATCCCCCCAGGGGACTTAGGATTAGAATGCAGGTTCTCGGGCTCCACTTCAGAGATGCCACGGTCTGGCTGGGGCCCAGCAATCTGCGCGGTCGGCACAGCACGTACATGTGCGCACCTGACACATGCAGATTCACGCTCCCCCAGAAACTCCGAGGCATGCCCCCGGGCACACGTACAGGTGCACAGCCGAGGTGCAGACAGACGCCCGGCCTGGGAGGCACCACGGGCACGTCCCCGGACATCCAAGCACACCGGGCATGAAAGCTCGCCGGAAGGGCCTCCTGCGCCTGGCCTGCCACCTCTGCCCGCTCCCTCCCTGGCCCTTTACCTCCAGCTGATCCTTTCTGATCTCAGCTGCCTCCCCCTGGAAGACATAGATCGTCTTGTGCCGCACCAGACGTAGCGGGGCCAGCGGCCCGTCTAGGGCAATGGTCACTTGCAAGGTGGCATCTGTGCGCACGGGCCCTGCCTCCACGGAGAAGGCCAGGGCGTCCCGAGGGCTGAGGCTGCCGTTGTGGCTGTAGAGAAGGGCCCCGTCCAGCAGGTCCTGTTGGGAGAAGGCCGTGGCGGGCTGGCCGGCCCGGAGCAGCTGCCCCCAGCGTGGGCCGGCTGTGACGCGGTAGTGGACCTCGTCCCCACTGCGGATGTCCAGGTTGGTGTCCAGCTGGAGCACGGCGGTGTCGATGGTGCCCTGGCCTCCTTGAGGGACCACGAGGCTGGAGCCATTGGTCACGCGGAGGTAGGGCTCCGAGGCCTGCACCTCGAGCAGCGCGGTGGCCTGGTGCCGCCCGTCGGACACCTGCAGCTGAATCCAGCCGCGGTCGGCCCCCGAGTGCACGAACAGGACCCGCCTCTTCCTGAGGTCCTCCTGGGTGAAGCGGTAGATGGGCCGCGTGGGCTCGTCCGCAGCCACGATGCTGCCGAAGAGAAGGTCCTTGCGGGTCAGCACCAGCTGAGCGTCTGCAAAGCCGGAGTCGGCGTCACTGAAGGCCACGTCGTCTGTCGTCAGCAGCCGCTGGCCCCCCCGGGCCACGTGGAAGACACGGCTGATGGTCTGCACGGGAGCGTGGTCGTTGACGGGCTGGATGGCCACGCGGAAGACGCCCCGCACCTCCTCCCAGGCCATGCCACCGCTGCCATCGCCCTGGCGCGTCGCCACGAAGGGGATGTCATCTTCGGTGGTCTCGGAGTTGTCATGCTGGTAGACCAGCCGGCCCTGCAGCAGGTCCTCGTTGGTGAAGGACGTCACCACGGTGGCCTCGTCCTGTGCCCCCCTCCACACCAGCCTCCCGTGGCGGGGCCGCTCCATGACCTCGTAGAGGTAGCTGGCGCTGTTGAGACTCTTGACGAAGAGGTGGTGAGCGGAGAGGATGCCCTCGCCCCCCTCCGGCACCGAGAGCAGGATGTTGGTGAGGACGGGAGCGTCCGGGTCACCGCCAATGCGGACGGGGAAGGTGTAGAGTGGGGAGAAGTGCGGCGGAGCCGTGACACGGAAGCGGAAGGTGTCCTCGACTGTCTCTGAGGCGCGTGCTGTGGCCCCGTAGGTCACCCGGCCGGCCTGCAGGTCATCCTGGGTGAAGCCCTGCCCGTCTGACAGCCGTGTGCCCTGTAGCCGAAGGTTGCCCTTCCTGGGGGCCTGGACCACCTCATAGTGAAAGGTGGTGGGGGTGGGGCCTGCCTCCTCCTCCAGGGCGGCCTCCAGGTGGGCCGTGGTGAGCGCCTCCTGCTGGGTGTTCTGAGTGTGCAGGGGCTCCAGCCGCAGCAGCCACACCGTGGCCCTCTGGATTATCACCGGGAAGGACAGATTGCTCAGGGTCTCCTGGCCTACCTGCACCTCCAGGACCAGGCTCTCCACGGTGTCCTCGGTGCGATGCTGGGGGTCGGTGCTCAGGTATCTCACGCGGCCGTGCTCCACATCCCGCTGGTGGAACGCCTGCGTGGCCCGCCACTCGGCCCCCTCGGCCCCACCTGCCCCCTGCTTCTGCAGCTCCCCAAACTGCAGGGCCTCGGTGACCCGGAAGAGCACGCTCACGTCCTGCCCCACGGCGTTGGTCTCCACCGACAGGTTGGCAGACGAGATAGGCGCAGCGGAGCCCTGGGCCAGGCGCAGCCCCGTGTTGTGACGGATTTGAACCGTGGGCCGGACCGCCGCCACCTTCAGGGTGGCGGGAGGGCTGGCCTGCAGCCCGTCGCTGACGCGGAACGTCAGGTCCTGGGCGGGCCCACTTCGGTGGACATAGACGAGGCCGCCCTCCTCCAGTTCCCGGCAGGAGAACTCCGTCGCCGGCTCCCCGGGCTGGTCGCGGCGCTCCACGGGGAGGCCGGTGGGGGTGCCAAGGAGCTGGAAGGTGAGGCCCTCGCAGGCGGAGTCTGGGTCGTAAGCCTGGAAAATCTCGGGCCCCAGGGGCTTCTGCGTGTGCTCCAGGATCACCATGAGGCTGCCGTGCGGGAAGATGATACGAGGGGGGTCGTTGACGGGGCTTACCTGGATGGGCAGGATGTAGGTTTGGCCCCTCCGAAGGCAGCCAGGCACGGGCACCCTGGCGGTCACAGACACCTCCAGCATTAGCTGGTCGGAGGTGTCCTCGGAGCCGTCGTGGACGAAGCGCGCCTTGCGGTTCACCACGTCCAGGAGGGTGAACATTTTCCGTGCCTGGGCCCCGGGGATGTCTAGCTCGAGCTCACCGTGGCGAGCCCCGCGGCTCACGCTGAACAGCACTTGGGATTTGCGCAGCTCCGCCTCGCTCAGGTCCAGCGTGGGCTGCACGTGCCGCCCCTCGAGCCAGGCCGCGCCCCCCTCGGCCACCACCAGCGGGCTGACGGTCAGCAGCTGCGTGAAATTGGCAAAGACAGGCGGCAGCCCCGGTTCAGGCACGCAGGGCTCAGGCAGCTCCCCGGCTGGCCAGGCCTCGGGTGCCAGGGTGGAGAAAGCTTCGTACGGGCCGTAGGGGTCCTCCTCATACTCGTCTTCCTCCAGCCTGCAGCCGGCTGCCATGCCGCGCGTCAGCAAGGCGTCCCGGAGCCCCTGCCTCTGGCCGTTGATGCTGAGGTCCTCCATGCAGCCCAGCAGGGAGGCGTTGACGGCCCCCGGGGCCAGGCCCAGGCGGTGTTCCTGGAGATGGCGAGAGGCCTCGGCGTCCAGCCCCCCCAGGAGGAGATGGCCGCGTGGGTCCAGATAGCTGAGGACGCCGCGGTTGGAAGTCCGTGTGGGGTACTGGTCCACGGAGATCTCCAGCTGGTGAGCGTCCACGTGGACGCTGACCTCATGGGGCTGCCCGTCGGCCACGGGCACGCTGTTGTGAAGCAGTACCGTGCCCTGGCCCTTCTCCACCACAGCCCGCAGGTGGCCCTCGAAGACGTCCACGTAGAGGAAATCCCCATGCTGGCCCCCCGCCTGGAAGGCCAGGGGCGCCTGCTGGCTCCGAGTGGTGAGGGTAAACTCCAGGGTGCCTTCCTCCCGAGTGCTCCAGGCCGGGAAGGCAGCTAGAGAGTGGGGCCCAGAGAAGCCCAGGGCCACACTGTCATCCGCAGAAAACTCCTCAGCGCAGCCCTCATGCACGCCCGGGGTCAGCGGCCGGAGCAGGTTGCGGCCATTGAGGGTGGCGGCGTGGAGGCAACCCCTCAGGGGCCGGCTAGCCCCCCTCAGGTAGGAGAGGCTAAGGCTCCCGGGGCCCCCCAGGAAGATGCCGTAGGGGACCTCCAGGGGAGCTCCCAGGACCGGGGCTGAGGCGTTCAGGAGCCCGTCGACGGACAACAAGGCCTCGCTGTCTGAAACGGTCAGCTGCACGGTGTGGACAGCGGAGTCGCACAGCAGGGTCTCAGCTGGGGTCTGCAGCCTCAGCTCGTCCCGGCCCAGGGCGAGGGTGACCTGGGGAAAGATGGAGGAATGGGAGCGGGGGCCGCAGTCCTAGGGTATCCGCTTCTGCTGTAAGAACACAGCGGGCCTGCCACAGCGCAGTCCCCAGACTGGAGGTCCTGGGACAGGTGCTTCTCAGGCCACCCCTGTCTCCTTCCTGCCACCTCTTTACTCATCCCCTAAACACTCACCAAAGCGATCTCTGAGCCTGAGCCACGTCTAGATGGGCTCTGGGGTCCCTGCTGGGAACCAGAGAACTGGCACATAGCAAGACGCTTTCCTGGAGATTCAGTCGGCATTTTTTACTTTCCTATGGGGGCGAGCTGCCAGAAACTCATCTTGCCATCCAGAAGATTCACCCCTGGAATAACGGGCACCTGGGAATCCCCAGAACGCCTTGGGGCCACTGGGGCAGCCAGGCGCACTGCTCAGGGATGGGGAGCCCAATTCCAGGTGCTCTCTGTGTTGAAGGTTACATAAAGAAAAGCTCCTGGATCCGGGGTGAGGGATCCTCGGGGAGAGGAGAACACAGTTCTGTCTCCACGACATTGGCACCGGAACTGGCTCCGATGTGGCGTTCCCACGACCGGACGGTAGGATGGGTGGTGGCAGAGTATGGGAACTGGAAGAGCCGAGCACTAAGCACTACAGCCCTGGGAGTCCAAGTTCGGAGCCCCTCCACAGGGCTGAGGCATCCCGGTACCGGCAGAGAGGGAGAGCAGAGTTCCCCCGGCTGTATCCGGCTTTCTCTCAACAGTGACACCTTGTGGCCGTGGGAAGCAATGGCAGCAGCTGGTGGCCAGACCCCCCAACCAGTCCCAGTCCTCTCCCCGCTGGAGCATGGAAGCAGATGGCTTTCCCAAATTTGGACTAAGACCTCAAGTTCTCAAACTCTTCATAGTTAAGGGAAACCCTCGAGAGAGAGCCAGAAGGCTCCTTGCTAATAAACCCGGTGGTGACTGGACAAAACGGGAAAACGAAGAAGCTTTGCGGTACGGGTTGTTTCCAGCACGGCCGGGTGACTGGTGCTCGGCAGGATGTTCCCAGGGTCGCTGAGTCCCAGGAGAGGGCACCCAGCCCAGGGGAGAGCCAGGGGACACGCTGAGATGGGGACGGGGCAGGGCCAGGCCCAGGCCCAGGGTGTGTGGCGAGCAAGGGCCTGGCGGCAAGAGACCAGAGACGGCCAGCTGGCCTAGACCGCAGGCCCGCGGCGAGGGAAAGAGCCAGCCAGGGGTTGCGGTGGGAAGTGTGGGCGGAGGGCTGCTGGCACAGCCAGTTCACGAGGGAGTCACATTTCTGGGTGTGCTATTGTTCACCTCACGCTGGAGACATAGGGACCCTGGGGCGAAGGCGAATCACACAGGGTCACCCAGCTGGTTGGGCCATTCGGAGCTAGAGGAGGAGGTCAGCGGGGAGACGGCACTGACCTCTAGGTATCCGGAGTGGAGCTGCAGGAGGAGGTGGTCAGCCTGGCCTGCTGCCAGGAGAAGCAGGGCTTCGGGCTGGGACGTAGAGAATTGTAGCCAGAGGTCTACGTCGGTCAGAGCTGTGGCCACGGGCACCTCCAGGTGGTTCTCCCCGAAGAAGGAGGCTGCGGGAGAGAGGGAGCTGGGGTCAAAGTGCCGACTTTTGCCTGGATGGAGAGAGGGGCTGCCGAGGATGAATCGGCTGCGGGGAGGGAGTCCAGGCTGGTGCAGCTTCATGGTTCTGTGTGGCCCATCACCTGCTTGGTCCTGGGGCTCGAAGGCACAGCCTCGCCTTGTGTCCAGCCCAGACCTTGGCTCCAAAGGAGGCCAGACCCATACCAAGAAACTCAGGTTTCCTCCTCAGAGGTTCCTGGGGCCGGGGGCCTCTGCCAGCTCTGACTCTCTTCCCCTGGGCCCTAGAGGATTCTCCATCCTGGGTCTAGTCTTGGCCTAAAGGAAAACCACCCTTGACCGGGTCACCTGGCCTGATGATTGTAGCCCTTGGAAATGGACTTCCAGGGGAACCGTCCCTACCTCACAGCGATCCCTGCTCTAATTCCTTTTCCAAAAATGCCCTATGCTTTGGCTCCTGGGAAACACCTTCCATGCCATGCCCTCCCGCCGTGGTGCCCAGATAGGCCACCCACCCATCCCAGCTTCTCCCTTGGGCTGCGCTCCCAGATGTCTTCGGGGGTGGGGAGCAAAGGCTCTGAGGCCAGATGGAGACCACATGCAGGGCATGACCCCAGATGGGCCAAAACTTCCTGCATCACCCCATATTGCTTCCTGCTGCAGACCTGGTGATAGTCCCTGGCGAGTGGTCAGATCCGGCCCTATTGTTTCCACCGTGGCTGGGGAGCCACCGATGACTACAGCTGACTTCTCTGAGCCTGGGTCTGTGGCTAAAGACAGGGCCCAGGGGGCTGAAGGTTTGCTGAGCAGGACAGAGTGTCCAAGTCCACATGGCCTGCGCAGCCGTATCTGGGGTTTCCCAAGGCTGGGGGGCGCCGTGCAGGGCCTCTTTGGTCCCCCACTGGGATACTTCCTCTTTTAAAGCCGCCACTGCCTCCAGACAGTTTCCCAAAATTAGCCTCTCTTGACCTCCAATCAGCTGCAACAAGTTCTGGTTTATTCCTTTTGCAGAGATTAGGGCCAAATATAACTTTGACTCTGTCCCCCAGAGGTCCAGGGCTAGGGAAGGGAGTGGGGAGACGGGAACGGTTTAAAAAGGCCATTCACCTCTGTGGGGCTTCCCTTAAGCCCTGTGTGAGTGAGTAAAGGCCGGCGGCCTTGGTAGGGATGGTCTAGCACCAGCCGCATACGTCCCCGACCTGACGAGGTGGTTTCAGCCACTGGAGGGGTCCGGAGGGATGTCCAAGAAAGATAATGCTCTTCCTCTTGGGCTGAGCTGAAATCCCTCCGGTTATCCCCTCTTGCCAGCATTTGCCTGCAACACCAGAACCTTGTCTGAGGGGCTAAAGGAATCAAGTGCGAGCTGCAAGACCATCTGGGTGGGTACGGCCCAGCAGAGCCGCTGACCTTGGTGTGGGTGAGGGGCAGACCCTCACTGTGAGAACTGACGTGGAAGGGGGGCTCCTCCTCTGCAAGGACATTGATTCTTTTTTTTAAAGATTTTATTTATTTATTTGAAAGAGTGAGAGGGAGAGAGAGAATGAGCAGGGAGGAGAGGGAGAGAGAGAAGCAGACTCCCCATTGAGCAGGGAGCCCCATGTGGGGATCCACCCCAGGACCCCGAGATCACGACCTGCGTTTAAGGCAGATGCCCAAAGATGGAGCCCCCCAGGCGCCCCAAGAGCATTGATTCTTGAGAACAAAAGGCAGCACAAGGAACTGAGGGCAGCCCCCCACCCCTACACAGAAGGTGGGGGCCCGTGGACCCCCCAGACTGGAGCTATCACTACGTGCAGCAGGCAAGAGCTGATTGGTAAGTTTGCAGGAATTTCGCAAGCCAGGTGATGTTGTGGGCGGGGGTATTTATACCTTGGAAGAGGCAAAGCCTACAGATCAGCCTTCCCTCTCCCCACGAAAGCCTGTTGCTCAACGTTTACCTGTTTAGCACGCACGGGAAGGGGGGCGTGAGCTCACACACCCATTCACAGCCCCTTTGGTTAAAGGGGGGTGCGGGATGGTGTGGCGGGCTCAGGGTGTGCAGCCGGCAGGAAGGGACGGAGATGGGGGCGCTCTGCCCACTGAACCACCTGCCTCTAGCCCCCTCCCAGAAGAGGAGAGGGGCAGCCGGCTTAGCCCCCGTTCTTCAGGCCAGAGTGGGAGGGCGGCAGGAAGTAGAGGTACTTTCCAGAGAGCTGGGGTCTGAATGAGCCTATTGAGGGGCTGGGCCCGGCTGTTTCCTGTGGGGCTGGGCAGGGAAGCGCTCACACAAGCTGCCTTGTGCTGCTGGAAGTGCGCGGGGCCGGGCAGCCCCCTCGTCCCAGCGGAGGCCTCGCAGGCCTTGCTGGCCAGGGTTTTGGAAACTCTGACAGCGCCATTCCCCCCACCTCCTGGTCTCCTTCTCCTGCCCTTTACCGTCTCTGATGGGCCGCAGTTGCAAGGACCTAGCCTCCCTGTCCTGGGAGACAGTGGGAGAGGCAGTGCTGCATAAAGGACTGAGTTAGGAGTCAGTTCCAGAAGGCTTCCTGGAGGAGGTGAGGGTGGTGGAGAGGAGAGAGGGAGGGGTCTGGGTAGTTTCAAAGGGCGGCAAGGGCAGGTAAGAGAGGGGCAGCAGGGACGTGCAGGCCCTGGGAAGTGAAAGACAAAGGAGGAGCGGGAAAAGTACCAGGAGCCAAGCCGGCCTCAGTGGCCTGACTGGGGTCCCAGGGCAGTGGGGGGAGGAGAGAAGGCCTCATCACTGCTTGGAGACTTGCCCTTGAGCTTGAGTCTTCTGGTCAAGAACCACTCATGATTCATCCAAACACCAGTTCAGGCCTGTAGCAGCTACGTGGGCTGCCCTTTGGGCCAGGAGAAGGGGCCCAGTCTGGCCTCCGGTCACCATTTTGTAAAATGGGCGCTCCTTCCCAGTCCCTCCTCCTCCCGTCTGCGGGGGTTAGTCCGGAAGGTCCCTTGCTGGTGCGGGAGTCTGCTCTCAGATAGGGGTATCAGAGGGTTAATGGTAATGGTGTGGGCTGTCTGGGTGGTGCCAAGTTCAGCGTGGGGGGCAGGGGCCTCGAGGGGTCTGGGGGGAGGGGGAGGGGCCGCCAGAATGCCGCACGTCTGGGTCTCTCTACCTGAAAGACGGTTCGTGGGTGGGGGTCCAGGACTCCGTAGATGACTATTTGCGGGTGTGTTCCAGCGTGTGGGTGGCTGCTCGGGGGTGTGTTTTGGGTTTGCATAAGGCTGTGTGTCTGTGCATGTGTGCGCGTGTGGGCCGGGAGCCGCCGGGACAGAGCGGCGATTGTGCCCGGGCCTGTCCTGCCCCTCGGTGCCGCCCGCCGTGACTTGGCTGGGCCTGGCTCCGTGAAAGGGGCCGTGTGTTCCCGGAGGGCACCCACCCCTCCGGCCCGGCGCCCATCCATCCCAGAGGTTTGCTGAAGGTGGGGCCTCCCACAGCTTCCCGCCCTTCCTGACCACGGACGGGGCGTCCTGTCTGGCCCAAGGCAGAGCGGCTCCATCCCTCTTCCCTCTTCCTGAGCCGAGGGTTGGGGGCACAGAGCCTATGTCTTTGCCGCCACTTAGCCCAGTGTCCCCAGCAAGCCACCCTCTGGCAGCTCTCTGTTGTGCCAGCATCTCCTGGCTCCCCCGGGTCACTCCTAGTGTGTGTGTGAATGGGGACCGGAAGCCTGCCCTCAGGGGCCCCAAGGCCAAGGCTTACTTCCCCCCTGAGGCTCTACTCTTATCTGGGTTGGGACAAAGGGTCTCCTTGTGGGGAGTATCTCCGCCCTCAGACTCCCATCAAGCTCTCCAGGGCTGACCCAGGGCAGGGTCTCAAGGGTGGGTCCCTTTGTGAGTCACAGGGGGGTCGGGGTCCAGTAGCTGCAGACCCTGATCCTTCTGAGTCCTCCCAATGCCTGGGGCTAGCCACACGTCTCTCTCCAAGTCTCTATCCCTTATCTCCTTTGTCTCTGTAGCTGGCTGCCTTATCTCTGCCTCTCCCAGTCTTTCTTTGCCTTTGACTCCCCTCTTGCCCCTGCCCCGTCCTGGGTGTCACTGGGAGCACGCCCTTTGCCCCAGGACAGTCTAGATAGCTAGGCTTGGGGCCCCTGGCCTCCCCAGCCCTGGGCGCCCCCATCCTTGGGTGATGGGGTCCACGATATCCAAGTTCTCTGCAGCTTTAGCCTTCAGTAGGGCTTCTAGACAGACAAGCTGAGGCTCCAGAGAAGGAGTTTGCCAGAGAAGCCCAGGCCCAGCCTCCTGAACGCACCCCACCCGCGCACGCACCCCCAGCCCACCCCGCTCCCTGGCAATCCATCCCCGCGTGTGGCCCCGGGGGGCAGCCAGGCGGCTCCGCAGTCAGCGTGCGTCACGGGGCAGCAGCATTCCTGGGTGTCTGCTGCAGCCTGACTTTATATGGGAGGGAGTTCGGGAGTCAGCGCTGCTGGGCAGGATGGCCGGGGGGCGCCCAGGGCCCGGGGGCAAAGGAGGGGCGGGGGAGACCCAGCGTATGCTGGGGCCATGTACTCGGTGGTACGGAGATGGAGCAGGAGGTGAGAGAAGGGGGAATCCACAGTCATTCATTCACTCACTCATTCATTCATTCATGGGCACGGTAATGCAGCCATGGAAAAGAAGAACCACCTGGGCGAGCCTGGAAGCCTGAGAAAGACGTTAAAACCAAGAATGAGAAATGAAGACCTCCCCTCCCCCCCAAAAACTGGACTCAGGGGTCCAGACAGAGGCCTGACGAAGGCGATGAAGGAGGAGAACCCAAGGGAGACCCAGGAGGCTGGATGTTGGCGGCAAGCCGGCTGCTGCGGGCAGGAGTGAGGAGGGCGAGGACGGGGGCACCGCCAGCCAGCCGGGGAGGGGAGGGGGTCCTGCTCTCAGGTGGAGCCAGACCTCTCCACCGTAGCTTCTTGGGGTTGGGCACCCGGGGTGCGGATCCTGTTCCAAATCCACACCCTAGGCAGGCAGGGGTGAAGCTGGGAGAGCCCGTCTCCTGAGGAGTCTGAGGGGGGCCATGGGGGAGTACTCTAGGCCCGGATGAAGGGCTCTCTGTCTCCCCTGTGGGTGCCTATGTGGGTGGCCCTGTGTGAAGGCAGGTGTGCTGCCCCCTCCTCGAGGTCCAGTGCTCAAGCCAGATCCCCTCCCCTCGTGCCTCCACGGGATGTGCTTTTTCTTTACCAGTTTTCTGCCCCCAAGCCAGGGAACTTCGGGGGAGGCTGGGAGGGGGGGAAACTGAAGTTGGAAGGGGAGCCACTGACCGAAGGGTCAGGAGCTGGTATAGGAACTCAGTCGCACGGGGCGCCGGAGACCCGAGCGCGGCCACAGTGGGTGGCACACGGCCATGAGTGGGACCGAATGCAGGTCCGTGGCACATGTCACACCGCACTGAAGTGAGTGAGGGACAGGTGGCAGGAGTCTGGCTCTAGATGCTGGCCATGACCCTCCCTGGCCGTGCCTGACGCAGTGCCTACTCCGGGTCAGCGCCCCCCCGCCCCCCGTCTACCGCCCCAGCGTGTCCCAAAGCTCAGCCCTGCCCATCGAGCTGTCACCTTCCCCCCAGCCTGTTGCAAGGGGGAGGGTTACAGGCATAGACCTCAGGTCAGACCAAAGGGACAACAAACCCTGCTCATGGGTGGTGACAACTGGGTCCCCAGAGCCAAGCCTGGATGCTTACCACCTGCCTGGGCCGGCCGCTCGCACGCCTGCACATGCGGACTGTCCCACCCCAGCCTGGGAGCCCGTCATCCAGGGGCAGCCCAGAGGCCCTCGGACCACCTGCTCCTGTCTTGCCCCCCGAGCCACAGCAACAACAGTGGGTTAGTTCTGAGTCACGCGGAACTTAAAAAGTAGCTTCCCAGGAGAGTGCGGGCTCCTGTCATCTCAACACTAGGGAGACCCCCACTGGGGTCAAGGGGGACCCCTGTCCCCCTTCACTCCAGGAACTCTTGAGCCCTAAGATTCACTCTCAGAACGCTCGAGACACTGGTTGCCTTTCTGGTTCTTGCGAGACCAAGGAGGCCAGGCCCGTGCGAGTTTCCTCAGCTCTTGGCTGAATCCTGACCCTGTCACTGGCCTCGGCTACCGTCCTCTAACCCAGAGCCTGGAGGCCACGCAAGCCAAGGGGCATATACTGGGGAACATTTCCAATTTCGGGGCCTCCTCTGAAAGGGAGGTACCCTGAAAGGGCTGGTACCCTGGGCCACGTGTCCCAGCCTGGGGGCCCTGTGTGGTAGAGGAGGCAGGAGGGAAAATGAGAGGTTTTGCTCCAGAAGTGGCTGAGTCCACCCAGGCCGGAGGGCAGGGGCGGGGAGGAAGCTGGGCCTCAATGGAGTCTTTGTGCAAAGAGGGCTGCTCCCGCCCGAGGAGCAGAGGGGTGGGGCTGCTGCGTGTAGTGCGATGCTCAGAGGCTTTTCCTTGCCTTATAATTTTCCTCCTTGTGCAGGGAGATGGGTGGATTTCCAGGCCCTCCTCCAAGTCCCTTCTGCCTGGCTTTCCTGGCCCCGGGCGGGCGGAAGAGGGGGTGGATGGGGGACCCTCATCTTAGTGGGCCCGGGCTGAGAGGTAGGGGATCTGGCAGAGAAAGAAAGAGAGCCAGAGACCCTCCTCACCCAGCCCCTGGGCTGCTCAGCAGCCCCTGCCCCCCAACAGGGTCTCTGGGACGTGGCTCCCGTTCCAGGTGAGACAATGAGGCTCAAAGAGGAAGCTGCAGGTGCTGAGGCCGGGAGCTAGATCGGAGCCCCGGGGCTGCTGCGGCTTTGAGCCCGCTGGTGCGGTATCCGGGAGGGCGGGAGGGCCGCGTGCCCACAGAGGCAGTGGGGGGTTGTTGTTGCGTGAGCGAGTGGATTTTCCCTCCTGCTTCCTCCGTACGCACAGGGCCCCAGGCTGGGGCGTGTGCCCCTGGCTCCATCTAGAGGAGGGTGTGAGAGCCGGCCCCCTGCCCAGGAGACACACTTTTTCCCTTCCTGTCCTCAGGGGCTCCCTGGGGGGAGGGGGGAGGGGGGAGAGGAAGGGAGGGGAAAGCATCTGCTTTCCTGGCTGGTCTGGCAGCTCGCCTCTCCTGGCGTGGCTGGTTGGGCCTGGTTCTGGGGCCGGCTGGCTCAGGGAGGGACCTTCTTCAGGCCCGGCTGAGGATGGCACGTTCCTGCAGCCGGTGAAAGATGCAGGTCATGCCCTCTGGGGTCTGGGAGGCCGGGGAAGAGGGCGGAGGGGCAGGGGGCCTGGGTGAGGAGCTTGCCCCGGGGAAGCTGTGGGGCCACCCCCTCTCTGAGGCTGAAGCCAAAGCCAGGACCCGGGCGGAAGCCTGTTGCTCATCTCTGAGCTCCCCTTCAGCTCCGGGATGAGAAACCGCTAAGGGCAGAGCCCTTGGGGAGGTGTCCTGGGGCTTCCCCCAGCTTGGCAGCCTGGGCCGGAGACAGTGAGTGTGGGAGCTGGGATGGGGGGGTTGGCGGAAGCAATGACTGTTGACCCGACAC
Organism: Nasua narica; assembly: GCA_028533885.1. NCBI lineage: Eukaryota > Metazoa > Chordata > Mammalia > Carnivora > Procyonidae > Nasua > Nasua narica. Next base: position 24,927,623 of record CM052797.1, on the reverse strand, counting down.
GGGCCTGGACAGTTAGGCCCAGCCTGCGCTCAGGAGTCTGTGCGTCTTGGAGAAGCCACTTTACAGCCCTGCCTTAGTTCCCCTAACTGAAATACAGGGAAGAGAGGCGGGATAATCTCGCAGATGGCATTCGCCTGTCCAGGAGACTGGGGGAAGCAGGGGCTTGGGAAGGCACATCGCCCACCACCACCCACAAGCTGCTGTGCTCTCTTTGGCTTTAGTTTTCCCGTCTGTGCAGAGGGGACCTGGCTGGGGAGACTGAGGCAAACCTGGCTTGCCCAGCCCAGCTCCTCAGGAAGTGGCTGGTGGAGGGGCTGTGGACAGGGGTACAGGGGGGCCAGACTGGAGGCTCCTGAGGACCGGACGGAGGGCCCGTACCCCCTGCGCAGGGCACCTACCATCCAGGAGGCCCGGACACGTGGGCCAACGGCAGAAACATTAGCACGTAAGGGAATACAGGGGTCGAATGGGCCCTTGGCCCCTGGGAGGGGTTTTCTACCGGCCGACCACAGACAGGCTGAGTGGCAAGCTTCCAGCGCGGACGCAGGGTGGACCAGGAATCCCTAGAGTCCTTGCTAGCGGGCTCTGTGCTAACCAGCTCCCCCAGAGATCCGTGGCCTGAGACATCTCCCCATGGGCGGGCCCAACTCCTCTGGGAATAGGATCCTGTCTACCACTCCCTGTCTGCCAGGCCTGCGGCCACCCCCACGCCCTGGGCGGTCAGCACGGCTGAGCGGTGCCCTGCCGCTGTGCTCTCTCCAGGCTACCTCTTCTCGCCTGGCTTCAGACACAGGATCTTCCCCATGGCGCGTCCATCTCTATCCCCAGCACCAACGCTCCGGGGCTCTGGGGCCACCGGCCAATGCCTCCCGAGACATCTGCCCCAGAAACACGCAGAGGGACCTCCAGACCCCAGCCCACCCGTCCCAAGCCAGGCTTAGTGTCATCTCTTCCTCAAACCTGCTTGCCTTCCAGAGAAGGCCTCACCGCCCACCCACGGCTGGGTGGAAATCTGAAAGTCATTTTGGACATTCTCCCTCCATCCTCCCCGTGTTCCAGCCATCCTGCCTCTTAAATTCTCTTTCCAATTCCTGCTCCCCTGTGCCATCCCACAGGGCAGATGGTCACCATCCCTTGCTTTGCTTAATCAATTCCCTGCCTTGTTTTGCTCATAGCAACCATTGTTAACCCAAACTGGAAGTCGCCCTGTCATCCCCCCTTGTCTGAGAGCCTTCGATGGCTCCCCATTGCTCCATGATCCAGCCCCAACCCTGATGTGGCACTGAAGGTGCTAGTCACCCTGTCACAGCCCTGCCAGGCTTTCCCGTTCACCTCCTGTGAACACCGCACGCACGTGTCGCCTCACTAGAACTTGCCGTTTTCCGTCCGCGCCTGACGGGTCCCTGCTCCCAGGCTTTGCTCAGGCCAGCTCTTCTTTCTTTTCTGCCTGCAGAATTCTCTCCCGCTCCGCCAGGAAGGAGTCTTCCCCCGGCCTTCCCCACAGCCCGCAGTTCCTTCTTTGCATTTGGGGTGCAAAGACTCTCAGCTGTGGCTTGAGGAGTTGAGCTACTGTCACCTCTCTCTGTTAACAGTGGTGTCCCAGGAACAAGACCAGCGCTGCTTGGGGAAGGGAGCAGGGAAGCTGGGAGGGGAGGCTGGGCAGGTGGTCGGAGGAAAGGGGAAGCTGGACCGTGGCTGGGGTGGGGGACTGCTCCAGCCAGGGAGTGCTTTTCTGGGCCCATGGTGATAGAGTCTGGTGCTTGTTTTTAAAGAAAATAGAATCAGAGCCCCTATTTATAGCCGGAGGCCATGGCCACAGACAGGAGAGGGCTGGGGCTGAGGTTGTGCAGGCTCCCGCTCCGGCAGGGGCTAGGGGTGGGGCCATTCCCAGGCCCCCTGCCCCCCTCCCCCGGCCTCCAAGGAAGTGCCTGTGGGATCTTGACATCCCCTACGACAGGATGACAGGATGTAGCCTGTGCTTCAGGGCTGAGGAAGGACAGGACTTGGGTGAGGGGATGGAAAATTTCCCTCAGGATGGGTCCCTGGGGCCCAGAGCCCCTTACGGGAATGGGTGGCAGTGAGGGTGTGTTGTGCCTGCTGGGAAGGCCCGGGAACGAGCTGCCGTGGAGAGTCAGATGTAGGGGCATTTTGGGTTGCCACGGGGACTGGGTGAAGGAAAGGGAACAGAGCAGGGTCAGAGACATGGGGCGGCCAGAGACAGAGAGACAGCCATGGGGAAGAGATGGAGGGTTGGGGGAAGAGAGACGGGAGTTTGGTTTGCCCTGTGAGGGCTGGGGATAGAGGAACCCGGACAGACCTGAGGCGGAGGCCTCTGTGCCACAGAAAGTCTTCCTGGCGCTCGGGGCAGAGCGGGCAGAGTCTGAGCTGGAGCCGGTGAGGAGGGGCAGGAATTAGGTCATCCCTGTGGGGCCCAGGGCCTGGGGACGCGCCATCCCAGGGTGGGAGGCCCAGATCTGTTTGGAGGCAAAGAAGTGCTGTGGGGGCAGGGCCAACCCAGATGGGCTTTGTCACCTAGATCCCTGAAAAATTCCCCGGGGCAGATGAGACGAAGTGGTGGCAGGGCCCCTGGGGACAGGTCTGGGCTCTGGGGCGGGTGCCCCTGGCCTGGAGGTGTCGCAGGCGGAGGCCGTGGTCTGGGCTCGCACCTGCCGCCAGCCCCGATCCGGGCCCTTCCCTGGGTTGTGCGGTTGGAGGCTGTGGCCAGACTGTAGCCTGGGGCTTGTGTCACGGAGCCCTTGCCACAGCCGGTGACTCAGACAGTTAAAAAAAGGAGCAGCTTGGAGCGGTGACTCAACGGGCTCTGGAGGGCCTGGGTGGGTCCGGCTGGTACAAGATGGGGTGGTCCGGGCTATTTTTGGCAGGGTGGGGCTGGAGCAAGGGGGTGGAAGATGGGAACCGGGGGCGGAGCAGGGCCGCTGCTCCCGGCCCAGGGGAGCCCCGGCGCCTCCTCGTGCGGCTGGGGAGAGTGGATTCTAGGTGCCGGGGAGCTCAGGCCGGCTGGCCCCGCCCAGCTCGCAGTTTGGTCTCATACCGCGGCAGCTGGCTCTCCGTGGACGGAGGCAGAGCCCGCTGTCCTGTTCTCAGGGGGCTTTTACCACTGACCTTGGGACTGACTATCCTCCCAGATGCCCAGAGAGGGAGAGTCTGCCCAGGGCCACACAGCAGGCCAGGTATCCCACGGGCTGTGGCGGCACGCTGGCTCCGGTCCCCACCTCTCCTGCCTCAGGGCTGTCAAGAGTTGGAGGGACAGGCTCCCATCTGGGTATCTGGGCCCGGAAGAATTTGGCGGGGCCTCAGCTGGGCGCCAGATGCCGAGCGAGAGGGTGCCTCAGCCAGGGGCAGGCGCCTGGATGCTATTAGCATCCATCCGGGGAGCTGGCCGCGTTCTGCCCGGGGCTCTGCTGAGAAGAGTTAGTTCTAGGGGGTGAAGGCAGAAGATGGGGGCCCAGACTCTGCTCAGCCTCTCAGATAGAGCGCCCCGCCAGCGGGCACGGCCCGGTTGCGCGCACGCGCACACGCACACACACACACGCATGCGCGCGCATGTACTCGGGCATCCCCAGAATCCCCAACGGGTCCGAGCGGCTCAGAGCCGAGAGGCCACTTCGCTCCCTCTGTCTAGATTCTGCTCCCCATAACGCAGGTCCTCCTGCCTCAGGAGTCACCACTCCTTAACAGTCCTCATGGGAGCGCTGGGGGGCATTGCCCACCACACCTCCAGAGGGGCCCCAGGGGTGGGCAGGGCGAAGATGGGTGTCCAGGCTCCCCATCCTGCCCAAGTTCCCGCTGCCGGCTCATTCTCTCCGTCCCCACCCATCTGCTCACGGGGCAGGGTCTGAGTTTCATTGGGTGGCACTTTCAACGGGTACTGTTGTGTCGTACCCAGGATCAAGGGTCCGCGTCCGAGGGGCCATTAGACTTTGGGGTGGGGCTGGGGGGGACTGTCCTGCTTCTCCTCATCGTGGGCCTCAGCCGGCCGAGGGGGTCAGATGCAGGACCCCCTCCCCTTTACTGAACGGTCCTGGGTTGGCATACAGCAGCTGGCTGCTCTCTCCCTTGGGGACCCACCTCCCCTTTTCTGTGTCTCTGAGTCCCACACAGACCGGCTCATGGGACCGCCTCATCCAATCCCCCACCCTGGCACCTCTCTCGAAGGTTCCTCTTATTGCCGGGCCTGTCCCCAGTCCAGAAGACAGTGGGGACAATGGAGAGGCAGCAAGCCCGGGAGCAGGCACCTACTGAGCCTTTACTCTGGCAAAGGGCTTTGATCCTCAACACTCACAGGAGGTCGGAATCACACAGCCCCATTTTAGAGAAGACTGAGGCTCCGAAAGGTCCCACATCAAGGGGTAGGGCTGGAATGAAATCCTCGGTTCCCTAATGCCCTGTCCTTACCACCGCGTGCCTGACCTCTCGCCTCCCCCAGCCCCGCGGAAGTTCCCAGAGCTGAGGACTCAGAGGAGGGAGACGTGGGGCCTGAGTCAGGACAGAGGAGCGGGAGGGGGCTCGCTCTTAGCTGCTCCAAGGCACCCAAAAAGGGTGATTTGTTCCTTCCCTGACCATGGTGGGAAGTGCATGTGCGTGTGTGTGTGTGTGTGTGTGTGTGTGTGTGTGTTTCTGGGCCTGCGGCCTGCCTGGCCAGCCTCCAGCTGCAGGAGAGTGGGGCTGGCCCCAGCTGCTGTGCACAGGGAAGAGGCAGGGAGGGGCTGGAGCCGTGGGAATGAGCATCCTGGGCCCACTGATATTTATAGCTGGCCCATCCTGAAACGTGGGTGGGGGGAGGGCTGCTCTTAGGTGGGAAAGGAAGTTGGTCTCATCTCCCCAGCCCCCTCCAACTCCCCAGAGAGGAGGCTGGCTCCAGTCAGAGGCCCTGCTTCGGCCGTGGAGCTGGGGGCTGTGAATCCTGAGTTGGGGGTTTTCTCCCAGGACTGCTGGCTGAGGGGCGGGACACTCTCTTGGCCGTGTGTGCATGCGTGTGCATGCACGTGTGTATGTGTACCTCCTGGGCATCGTACTGGGGGAGGTCCTAGAGCAGGGGGCAGAAAAGCCAGTGGCCCCACAGACAAGGAGGGCAGGGCCCCAGGAATGGGGAAGACCCACAAGTTGGGAAAGGCCCACAGGGGTGGTGGAACCGGAGCTGGGGCTTGAAGGATGAGAAGAGAAGACCAGTTGCAGGGAATTAGCTTGAAGGGAGGTGGAAGGGCGCCAGGGATATGGGTTATCATCTGATGGCTGAGCCCATCAGTCACTCTTTGGGACCCAGGATCACCTATCAGTGTAGAGGCTGATAGATTGGAGTGGGGAGACGGGGGAGAGGGCCCAGAAAAGTCACGGTGTCTTCTGGACGCTCGAGAATGTCCCGTTTCGTTTCAGGAGTGGCAGGAGTGGGATGCCGGGGCAGCAGGGGCCACGTCCCTAGGCTTGGCTGGGAGGAAGCCGGGACTGTGTGCTGCTCTCTGCCCTTAGGCCCCCGCACCTTGCTCCCCCTGGGAAGGGACGCCTTTCAGGGGCCCTTCCTATCAGTCTTGATTTGGATTCCTTGAAAGTCAAGAAGTTCTTCCTTGTATCTGACCTCAATCTTCCCTGCTCTCAGAATGTTTCAACTCAAAGCAGTTGCTTGGTTTTCACGTCTTCTTTTCCTTTTTTTTTTTTTTAAAGTCACAAAACACGTTACCCAAACCACATCGTACACAAAACCCAAACCTATAAACCTGTTCCTGGAGCTGCTCCATATGGTGGGGGGCAGGGCTGGCCTCCCCCCCCTCCGCCCCCTGCTATCAGGCTCAGCCCCCTCTGGGTGAAAAGCCCTGGGGCACCCCAGACACAGTCTGAAAAACAGTCACTGTTCCCTGCTGTGGGCTCAGTCCGGTGTGAAGCAAGTCAGTGGAGACCACCGAGGAAGGCAGACGGGAGGTCTGCCTGCAGGGAGCGGCTGTGGGCAAGGCCACCACCCAAGCCAGATGCAAGGACAGGGAGCCGGGAGGCTTTGGCCGCACCCTGCTGAGGACTTGGTGTAGGACGCCCGCCGAGACAGTAGCCGCCCCTCTCTGGGCCCCAGTTTCCCCATGAACCATGGGGAGCCTCCGCAGTAAGGTCTGGGAGGGGAGGCAGCCCCACTGACCCACTGCGACAGTGGAGCCACAGGAGGCGCACGCACTGACGTGGGTAGGCGTGAGCAGCGCCCAGAGGCCTGGCTTGGGCACCTGGGGGCTGGGCGTGGCGGGGTGGGCCGGAGCTGAGGTGGAGGGGGAGGAGGAACGGATGGTCGACTGGACGGGCACTGTTCAGAGCCTGGGGAGCCGTGGCCACCTCCACGGTAGCCCTCAGTGCCACCGCCCTCCATCTGGGACAATCGTGGCTTCATTAGCTACCCCAGCAGTCGAAGGGGGTGGGGGGGTACTTTCTTGAAGAGGATTTGCTTCTGCTGTGACAAAGGAGAGGTGAGGTATGGGGACACAGAAGCAGAGTTCTGGGGTCCTTGGGGACCTGTCCCTCTCCCGGGTGTGGGGGCCTGGGCACACTGGTGGGTGACTGCCACCAGGCCCCATCTGGGCTGCTGTTGAGGAGAGTGACAACACTGCGTCCTGTGTGTCTGGTGACCCCAAGGCCAGTCCTTGTATTTCTTTGAGCCTCAGTTTCCTCATCTCTAAAATGGGACAGTTCCTTGGCTTGTAGGGCTGCTGTCGTACCCCTACCCACGCACGACAAGGGTAGCGTCCCCCCACCCCCCTGTCTGCAATGATGCACCCTTCTGGGAAGTGAGAGAGCTAGACCCCTCTACCCCAGAGAGAATCCAAATACGGAATTGTTCATACAAACTCAGTACGTCCCCGGATCACTCATCCACATGCAGTAAGAACGATAACGGGTACTTTTGAATCCCACCCGAAGCTTGCACTTGGAGACAGGGTCTTAACTCTAGAAAGCTCTACAGACCTGGGCATATGTCGAGGCAAGGGGGACATTGGGGGCCGGGGAGGGGGCTGGGCGGGGTCCGGTGTTGGAGGGAGAGGTTATGAGGGAGCAGAGGGACCAGGAGGGGAGCAGGCTCAAGTCCAAAGCCAGCCCCACCCACCCCTATTCAGGTGCTCCTGGTGCTGAAAAGGAGCCTCGCCCAGCAGCCCCTGCCCCCCTCCTGCCCTCACCTCCTCATCCCGGGCCGCACCCAGCCCAGGTCTGTGAGCGTGGCCTTGTACGGAGCTCTCACACTCGTGTGCACACCCACATCTGTGTGCGCTAGTGAGTGTAAGCGTCGGGGCTATTTCCAACTCCCCCTCCCCTGCCGGCCCCCTCCCGGGCAGCACGCCCAGTTCCCAGAAGCAGCCTATACACTTCCTCTGAAAGCTCCCTGCACCGCCCGCTCCCCTCCCGCCCCCGCCAGCCGCCAGGCCCACCTGGCAGCCCCCGCCGCAGCCCCCCCGGTCGGTCAACACTGAAAGACCCTTGTGCTGCCCCGGAGGGCAGGCGCGCGTCGGGTGGGGGCTGGCTCGGTTATACTTGGTTCCTGAACAACTTTTCCAGAGCCTGGGTGGGCCGGGCCAAGGGCTCGGCCTCTGCCCTGCCCCGGAGGCCCCGGGGCAGTGCGCACGCGCAACCAGCGCAACCACACTGCGTAGTGCCCCAGAGGATCCCGAGGCAGAAGAATCGACTGAACTCAACTCCTGCAGTTAGTGGCTCCAGGGTCGGTCCTGTTCTGTGAGACTCCCCGTCAGGTCAGGTTGGAGTCCTCACCTGGGTAACGCAGGGACCCTCCCTGCGGGGACTCCTGCCCCACCCCCAGTCCTACTTCAGCCCCCCACCTTCTGTCTTTCAGTCGGCTGTGTCAGGCCAGGTAAGAGGCGTGGGAACTCCTCCTGCAGGCTCTGCTCATTCTGAGCTCTCAGTCGGATTCATGCCGTGCCCCCATCAGCTCCAACCCAGTCTCCCCACTGCTCCTCTGAACGCCTCCCATAGGGCTGGGAAGGAGCAGCATGCAGCACTGGCAGAGTGGCCCTTAGCCTAGGCTCCCACACAGGCGGGGAGCTCCCCCACAGCAGGGCTTCCTGGGCTGCTGCGACTCTCTGTGGGACCTACAGCACTTTGCTTCCTCCCTGGGGTCTCCGGTTCCTAATCTGTACAACCAGAAGCTTGGCCCAGATGGGCTCCAAGGATGCTTGACTCCCAGGCCTCATGACCTAGATGTTCTGGAATGTCTTCCCAGCATGCCTCACTCTGGTACCTGAGACCTCCAGGGCCTTTGGGGCTCGGGGTGTCTAGGACGGATGGGAATGATGCCTTCAGTCCTCAGGTAGGGGCTGACCCTATGCAGAGACCAGGAGAGGGTGCTGAGCCCGGCATGGTGACAGGTGGACTGCTGGAGGGGAACTCTGCCTGGGAGGGAGAGAAGATTCGAGCTCTCCATCCCCTTCCCATTTCCAAATTCTTCCTAAAGGCAGAGATTGGCTTCACATCATAAGACCCCACTGCTGCCATACTACTCTCCTGCCTTAAATCTTCGTTGGCTCCCCAGTGCCAAAAGGGCATAGGCTGTGGGCTGTATGCTGCCATTTAAGGATTTTGTGCCCCAGCCCAATGGCTCTTCCTGGCTGGTGCTCAAAATAAGCCTCCTAACCAGGCTGCTGGTCTTCCTGTCTCAACATGCTCTTCTCACATCCACCTCAGTGCCTTTGCTCAGGCCGAGCTTCTGCCTAGAGTACTGACCCCTTCCCATCCTCCATAGCTTGGCTCCAGGATCATCTCTGGCCTGCCCTAGCCTGCCTGGCAATTTCTCCTCACCATAGTCTTCATCTGGATCTTTGCAGACATGACAGGAATTGCTCTTTGAGTTTTAATTTGCTTTTCTGCCTCCTGCATGAGTTCAAGCTCAGCCCACCCATTTCTGGGCCCTCCTCATTGCCCAGCACAATGCTTGCACATTATTGATGCCGAGAAGGTATTTGAGAATGGCTCTCATTTGAAGCCCAAGGAGATGGGGGTGCTGGATTCTCTTGCTTGGAGGCTGCAGGCTGGGTGAGCAGCCCACTCCGGTCACCCCAGATGGCCCCTTCCCACCTCTCTGGAGGCCCAGCCCATCACCCAGTTCCTGAGACTTTGAAGGAGGGGGGTCCCTGGGAATAGGAGCAGAGAGCCTGGGGATCCAGCTCTGACTCACCCCAGTGGGGGGTCCTCCCCTGACTCATTTCCCTCGGGGTACCTCGTGATGCTGTCCATTAGACTGGCTTCCCCATCTGATGGGGAGGAGGGTGTGGCCTGGGCCCCCGGAAGGGAGAATCAGACTCTTCCTCTGCTCAGAGTTGCTCTTGGGAATGGTCCCGAAAGATGTAGGCTGAAGCACTGATTCATACATGGGTAGTGATGACGACGGGCCCCGAGGCCACGGTTCTTATGGCCTAACTAGACCCTGCCTTGACTCAAAGAACGCCAGTCATGGCGGGATTTCTGGCGCGTGACCGAGCGGAGACGCATCCCGGTGCCCCTCAGAAGGCGAACCGTCACTCAGTTCACCGATGCCCGGGACAGAGAAGTGTGGCTGCCTGAGGGATGGGCCCCTGCGGGAGTGGGGGACATCTGAAGGGAGGCTGAGGTGTGTGTGGTCCTGTCACTAGCCAGACCTTCTGCGTTAGGAAAGGGGGCGAGGAGGCAGGAGCTGGAGACAGACAGGAGCTGGAGACGAGGCGGGAGGGAGCTGGTGCTAAGGAGGCCGTACTAATTTACCTGGGGGCAAGGCAGGGGGCCAGAGCCATGGGACTCCATACAGGGTGAGGCAGGGCAGCTCACTCCCCGCTTCTGGCCTCGAAGCGCCCCCGCTGCTCCTGGCCTGGGCCGCTGAGGCTGGGGTGCTGGCTTCTCGCTCTCACAGAGTGCCCTTTGGGGACCAGGGCAGTCACCAAAAGCCTGCTGGGCTCAGGGAGCCCGGACAGCACTGGGTGGCCCCACTGGTTTTAGCGGCCCCGCACGAAGCCACACCCTAGAGAGTCTAAGTGGGGCCAACGTCGGAGCCCACGGAAGCCCCAGGATGGAGCGCTGTCACTGGGGAGCCCGCTTCGGCCCCAGAGTGGAACTCCCGGAGAGCCCAGCTTGGAGAAGCTGAAGCGCACCCCCTTCCCTCCCAGTCTGGGGCTCACCTCTGGCCCCTCCTCTCCCATTTTCTACCCAAGGAGCCCCCCACAACCCCTGACTCACCTGCGGATGAGGGTCTGGACAACACAGTCAAGGTCAAAGCCAGGGCCAGGGCAGGGGCTGGAGGCGCCGGCGGCTGGCGCGAGCGCATCGCGGCGGGCTGTGGGGCAGGGTTTGCTAGGCGCCCGGACCCTGGAGGAAAGGCGAGAGCTGTGAGGAGCTTGGAGGGCTGGAGCTCTGGAGCAGCCTGCTGCCGCCGCCTGAACTTAACTCTGGGGGCGGGGCAGGCGCCAGCCCGCGCTCCGGTTTCAGGCCCGTTTCAGGCCGGGGCTCTCCCTAGGCCCCCCCCTCATCCCCAACTTTCTTAAAGGGCCCGTGCTGGGCTGCTCCTCCCCGTGCAGGGGGGAGAAGACCCTTCCGGCTCCGTTAGATCCAGGGCCCGCCCTGCAGATCTGGAACAAAGTCCCAGAGGAGCCTGGACCCCACAGCTCTGACCCAAGGGCTCCGGAAGACCTCCTCCGGGTCTGAGCCGGGCTAGCGCCACTTATCCTTCTCCTGCCCTTGCAAGGATTGTGTGTGTGTGTGTGTGTGTGTGTGTGTGTGTTTATGCTCCAGGCCTAGGAGGACAGGCGCCCACCACCACACAAACTACTTTTGGGCTGCTTTCCTCTAAGGTCTCCTCGGGACTCCATTTCGACAGAGAGGCACCGGCCTGAGGTTGTGCTGTGTCCCCTGGCATTGTGACCTTGGCCTTCTCTGCCCCGCACAGCCTCCATTTTCTAGTCTATAAAGGAGATGTATTCTCGACTCTCCCACAAGGCAGTATCTATCATCTGCCTCAAAATAACCCCACTGGGTGAGAACCACTCCCGCCCTGCCCCAGCCCCAGCCCCATTTTATGGAGGAGAAAACTGGCTCAGAGCTGGAAGCGGTTCTTGCCAGGCCCCAGGTGGAGTGTAGGTCCCCAGCCCTTTGGAACTAGGACCCCAGGCCTCCTAACTCCTGACTCTGGGTGTTCCAGCTGCTGGGGGCTGCGTCTCGGAAATCCGGCCATGCATTAGCTCCTACCCCAGCTCCTACCCCAGCTCCTACCACAGCTTCGGGCTGGGTCCTGGTCCTCTTGAGTCCCTCTGAGGCAACAACATCTGTGTCGCCCCAAACAGGAGGAGAAAGGGCCATACTACCGTAGAACTTCTAGCATGCAGAAGCTCTGCCTGCTCTGTGCCCAGCCCCGGCATCGGCATTGCCCAGCCTCGGCTTCTCTGCCTAGCAAATGGGTGCACCCCCCACTGGGCTTTTCCCTCCCTTCTTTCATCAGAATCCCTCTTTCAGGGGCACCTGGGTGGCTCAGTAGGTTAAATGTCTGCCTTCGGCTCAGGTCATGATCCCAGAGTCCTGGGATGGAGCCTATTTCTCCCTCTGACCCTCTCCCCTCTCATGCTCTCTCTCACTCTCTCTCTCTCTCAAATAAGTAAATAAATAGATAAGGAATAAGGTATAACCCATGGAGGACAGAGGAAACAGGCCCAGCAAAGCTGCCTGCCGGCTCAGGGACTGGATTTGCGATGCCCACAAAGTCACCAAAGGATAAGAGCCCTGAGCAGAGTATTAAAAAAAAAAGGATAAAACTAAAATTTGGGGGGCATCTGAGTGGCTCAGTTAGTTAAACTGCCTTCAGCTTGGGTCATGGTCTCAGGGTCCTGGGATTGGGTCCCGCATCGGGCTCCCTGCTCAGCAAGGAGCCTGCTTCTCCCTCTCCCTCCGCCCACCACCCCCAACCAGCTCATGCTCTTTCTCTCACAAATAAATAAATAAAATTAAAAAAAAAAAAATCCCTTTTCCACACCTGCCTACTTCAGCCCCCCCAACCCCACCCATCAGCGCTCTCTTCCCAGCCCCACCCACCTTAAATTTTTTTTATAAGACCTTTTAAAAAAATATTTTATTTATTTATTTTGACAGAGAGATAGAGATCACAAGCAGGCAGAGAGGCAGGCAGAGAGAGAGGGGGGAAGCAGGCTCCCTGATGAGCAGAGAGCCTGATGCGGGGCTGGATCCCAGGACCCTGAGATCATGACCTGAGCTGAAGGCAGAGGCTTTAACCCACTGAGCCACCCAGGCATCCCTTAAAATTTTTTTTATAATTAATTACAGTGTAATATTGGTTTCAGGTGTGTAATATAGTGATTTAACACTCCCGTACATCACCTGGTGCTCATCGCGGCACACGTGCTCCTTAATCTCCGTCACCTGTTTAACTTCTTCCCCACCTACCTCCTCACTGGTGACCATCAGTTTGTCCCTACAGTTAAGAGTCTGTTTCTTGGTCTATTTCTCTTTGCTCTTTGGTCCTTAAATCTGTTTCTGTTTCTTAAATTCCACATGAGTGAAATCATACGGTATTTGTCTTTCTCTGATTGACTTACTTCATTTAGCGTAATACCGTTTGCTCTATCCATGTTGTTGCAAATGCCGCGGTTTCGTCCTTTTTGATGGCTGAGTACTATTCCACGGTGTGTATACTCCACATCGTCTTTATTCGCATCAGTCAGTGGACACCCGGGCTGCCTCCATATCTTGCAGCTATAATGAGGGACTAAACACAGGGATGCCTGTATCCTTTTGAACTCAGGTTTCTGTTTTCTTCTTCCTGACAGTGGAAAGACTGGATTGGATGGTACTTCTATTCTGAGTTTTAGGAAACAGGCGTACTGTAGTCCAGAGAGTTCAGGCCCTTTCCTTGACTGGCGACTATCCCACCCTGTGTATAACACTCCACGGTTTGGCACAGAATTGAGCCCCATTTTGCAGATGAAGAAACTGAGGCCGAGAGCGATCGAGGGACATGACTGAGTCTTCGCAGCTGTGAACGGGCGGCACCAGGTCTTTGACGGCAAGCCCGGCGCTCTTACCACCAGCACGGTGAGTGGGTGTCGTGTCTGTGTGGTGGTTGTGAGCTCTGATCTTGAACCCACGCCCTGAGTTCGAATCCCGGCTCTCCTACTGGGGCTGTCCAACTTTGAACAAGTTGCTTCACCTCTCTTGTGGCTCAGTTTTCTCATTTGTAGAACTGGGTTAGTGAAGATTAAATGCATTCAGGTACCTCCCGGGCCCGGCCCAGTGGCTGGCATGCAGCAGGCACTCCATGAATGCTCGTCTTTTCCTTCTCTGTAGCCCTCACATGCCCCTGCCCTTTACAGTTTGTACACAGCTCTACACTCATCACCTCCCCTGATGAAAAGTCAGTCCCTTGAGGGCTGAATTTTCCCTGCCAGAGGCAGCTGCATACAGTAGGTGCTTAATAAATGCGCACTAAGGTTGACTAAGAAGCCGGTGCTGCTGTTCTGTGGGGATTTTGGCAAATGGAAGCACTCCCATCTGGTCCACCCTAGGAGGCCTGGGGCGGGACTGTGCTCCGCTGGCCTCCCTGGTCTTTGGTGGCAATAAAGCCATTGATTCCACAATTTGTCCCTGTTTTTCCCTCCCCCCGCCCCCGGCCCCGGTCAGCAAAGCACCTGGTCCTTGTTAGGGGTTAATTAGTGGCCAAGTGTGGGCCTAGGGTTGCGGGTGCTGCTGGGAAGACTGTGTTTGGAGGAAAAGAACTTTCCTTGTAGGAATGAAAAAGGAAGAGAAGGCCATTGCTTCTTTATGAATCAAAAACTTGGGTGGAGATTTCTACCCGCCCAGTCACCCTCCCCTCCCTTCTCCTCCTTCCCTTTCCCATCTTCTCTCTCTCCGATTCCCACCCCCACCCACACAGATTTACCCACCACTACCAGGAGTCCTTTGTGGAGCCTCCAGAGAGAGTTCCCACCCACAGCCCACAGCCGGCAGCCCAGGTTCAAGTCCGGATTAGCTCGCAGCCCACGCCCCCTCGTTGCTAGCTAGGGAAGGAACACAGGCCCCTGGAAAACAGTGGCAACCAGCGCAGCGGTCAGGACCCACGCTTGCTTCTCCGCTGGGGCTTCCCAGCTTACGAACAGTCACCTGGTCTCTTGACAACCCTGGGAAGTCTGCGTGTTGGGGGCTAGCATTCCCTTTGCACTGACGGGAACACTGAGGCTCCAGGACAAGGGATGCCAGGGCTGCGGCCTACACTTCAGCCTGTAGCCGGGGGCCAGAACCCCGGGTCTGTGCTGAGTGACATCATGCCAGCAGACTGGCAGAAAGTTGAGGCCCCATGTTGCTTTGGAGCTGATCCCTGACCGCCTCCTACTGTCTCAAGAGCAAAGGTTGTTGGAGTTCCTCATTTGTCTCCTCCTCCCCCCCATGCCTCCCTGGGTCCCCAAAGGCCGGGTCCTGAGCAGAGTGGACCAGGGCCTTCCTGGCATCGTTCCTGGCTCAGGCCTTCTCCCTTTGCCTTCCAACCTTTGCCATGAAGTCTTCTGGCTGGGGCTGGCTGGCTGCCCTGGGTGGCCATTCCGGGCGGCCCGTGCCTTCCCGGCCGTTTCTCACCCTCCTCCAGGAAGACCTCCCAGGCCTTCCTGCCTTTCCCCAGACTCCCTGGAATAATGATCTCTGAATTCTCCTAGTGCCTCCCAGGGCATGCCTAGGGGTCAGGAAGTGTGAATTCATGTCTCCCCTGTCCCCTGACTGACTCCTTCTCAGCAAAGCACGGGATGGCACTCGGGGCAGGGGAGAGGGAGACTCAATACACTTGAGGAATGAAGAAGGATGCCCACAGCTCAGCTCAAGGAGGGCTCAACACGTTCTGAAGCTTAAGGGACCTGTGGTATGTGCTGCCTCAGTTTCTCTAAGTGATCGGCCTCACCCACTCTCCTGCCAGCAGAGTTCAGCTACGACACTGGCTGGGCACTCCCAGTCACTCTTACCCTCCCTCCATGCTAGAGTCAGAGCAGCTACAGCTAGGTCCTGCCCCTGGCCAACACCGGGCCCTCCAAGTGCCTCTGTGTTTTACGCTCCGACCACATGGGTTCCACCCAGGAAACCTGCAGCCAAAGTCAGCTTGCTGGTCAATGGTGGGCACTTCTGCCCTAGATGGGGTGGTGTGTGCGTTGGGGTTTACTCCAGCTGCTCAGGTCCTGCCCTTAGGGAACTGGCCTTCAGCCGGGAAGGACACAGACCCCAGGCCGCTGCTGTGCAAGGGGACACGGGATTCTGGCCCCAGTTCCGCGGCCCTGTAGTCTCATGGCCAGGGGCTCCCAGGCCTGGGCTTCTGACCAGGGGCCTCTGCTAGGAGTGGTCTTGCTTCTATTCCTGGCTGGAGGCATCCGTGGGACTCCTGTAAGCGTGGGCAGCCAGGCCCAGGAGGGGCGGAGGCAGCCATTCCCAACAATTACACAATTCAGGAGCTGAAAAGTTGTGTCTGCGTCCTCAGGAGCCAGCTGCAGACGGGAGGCTAGTGGCGGGGCTTTGCCCTGATCGGGAGTGGGAGCGGGCTTGGAGCCACGCCCAGGCCGGGTTGGGGAGACAGGGGTGAGGGGTGGGGTAGGATCCTCTCAGTCTCCGGTCCCTGGGGCAGGCCACACCATGTCCACAAAAGCCTGTGGCTTCAGTGGCTATGGCTATAAGCAGCTGGCCACAGCTGACTCCCCTGGGGTTGTGCTATTTCTAAATATTGGTTCATGCTATTTAACCCCTGCTGCACTCCACCAGCAGACCTCCGCTGCCTGCCTGTTCTGGGAGGGGGAACCAAGAGTTCCTGTTTGCATGGAAAATTCGTGAACATACTTGCTCAGAGTCTGGCCTTTGGGGGCGAGGGCAGGGCTCCTAAAAGAGGGATGAGAAGTACCTGCTTAGTACAGAAATGAGGCTTGCAACGGGCGTTAGGAGATGTGGGTCTGGGCTGGCCGCTGGGCAGGGCAGTGGAAAGAATGTCGGGTTAGGAGCCAGAGGTCCGGGTCTGCCAAGCCTCTTCTGTGTGGCCGCAGGCGAGCCGCTTCACGTCTCTGCGCCTCTTCTCTCACCTGTAAATTGTAGAACCACCGTGACGCCTGGTGATGTTTTCCAACAGAGGCACTGGGGCTTTACAGACGGTGCCTGGTGGTTATGATGTTGATGCCAGGATCCTGCCCTCTGCACGCCTCCCAGCAGTCCCTTGAAGGAATGGCAAGACTGACGACCAAGAGACAGCCCGAGGGAGCTGGCAGGACGGTCTCCAGCCCGAGTGTGGCTCAGTGCATAAGCCACCTTACTCGAGCGCATACAGCCTGGAGTTCAGCCTCTTCGGGCGCCCTGGGCTTGTGGTCCTGCTGCAGTGAAGAGCCCATGGCCACCAGCCTCCAGGGCGGCCCTCCGCAGTCCTCACCTTCTGGCATTCAACCCTCATGTAGCCGCCTCCCTCATGAAGTAGGGCAGACCGGCAAGGCCACTAGGAACTGCCGCAGTGACGGAGTGGGACCTCCCAGGAGAGGTCATAAAAGATATGGCGGCTTCCAGGGCGCCTGGGTGGCTCAGTAGGTGAAACGTCTGCCTTCGGCTCGGGTCATGATCCCGGGGTCCTGGGATAGAGTCCCTGCATAGGGCTCCCTGCTCAGTGGGGAGTCTGCTTCTCCCTCTGCCTGCTGCTCCCCCTGCTTACGCACGCTCTCTCCCTTTCTCTCTCTCTCTCTCTGACAAATAAATAAAATCTTTAAAAGACACGGCAGCTCCTGACTGCTTGCTCTGGGGCAAGGCAGCCGCCATGACTGAGGGGCCCGTGGAGGCCCTACAGGGGGAGGAACTGAGGCTTTCTGCCGACAGCCAGCCCCAGCTCCCCGCTCATCTTGGAAGCGGGTCTGCCTGCATCCTCAAAACCTCAGATGACCGCAGCCCTCACTGACCTCTCGATTGCTGTCTCTCTCTCTCTCTTTTTTTTAAAGATTTTATTTATTTATTTGGCAGAGAGGGGAGAGATCACAAGTAGGCAGAGAGGCAGGCAGAGAGAGAGGAGGAAGCAGGCTCCCCGCTGAGCAGAGAGCCCGACGCGGGCCTCAATCCCAGGACCTTGAGATCATGACCTGAGCTGAAGGCAGAGGCTTTAACCTACTGAGCCACCCAGGCGCCCCTCGACTGCTGTCTCTTGAGAGGCTGAGAACCAGCACCATCCTGCCGAGCTGCTCCCAAACTCCCGACCCACAGAAACTATGTGTAATAGTGTTTATTGCTCTGTTAAGCTCTTAGGTTTGGGGGCTCATTTGTTATGCAGCGGCAGATGACGGATGCAAATCTGTGCAAGTGTAAGTGACAGTCCAGGGAGCCCGACCGCACATGGCCTGAGACTCTGAAAGCAGGACTCTGCTCGTGTGGGGACGGACCTTCCCTTGATCAATCAGTGGATCAGTTCATTCATTCATTCATTCATTCAACAAATCTTTCTTCCTTTTTTTTTTTTAAGATTTATTTATTTTAGAGAGCGAGAGTGTGAGAGAGCGAATGGGAGGAGGGGCAGAGGGAGAGGGAGGGAGGCCAGCAGATGCCGCACCGAGCGCGGAGCATGATGTGGGGCTCGATCCCAGGACCCTGAGATCATGACCTGAACTGAAATCAAGCAGTGGACACAGAATGGACTGGGCCACCCAGGTGCCCCCAACAGACACTTCTTTTTTTTTTTTTTTTAAAGATTATTTATTTATTTATTAGAGAGAGAGACTGAGAATGAGAGGAGAGAAGGTCAGAGGGAGAAGCAGACTTCCCGCAGAGCCGGGAGTCCGATATGGGACTCGATCCCGGGACTCCGGGATCATGACCGGAGCCGAAGGCAGTCACTTAACCAACTGAGCCACCCAGGCGCCCTCAACAGACACTTCTTAAGTATTTGCCATATATGTCAGGCGCTGTGCTGGGCTCTGGGGACATGAGACTAAATGGTGGGGGCCTGCCTGTGGGAGCTCACAGGCACCCGAGGGGGACGCGGTGACTGTTGGACACGGAGAGTAAGGACAAGGGAGAGGTCCGTGACAAGCTCAACTTTCCAGTTTGGGCAGGCGGGTGGCTGGTGGGTGTCGTTCCCTGAGATAAATGAGGACCGGGCGACATCTCAGGAGAGAAGCTTCGGGTATGTGGATTTTGAGGTGTTTGCGAGAAATCCAGTGAGAAATCCAGTGACGCGGCTGTCGGCTCTGTGGGCTGAAAGCCCCTGGGACAGCCTGGGCCAGAGGCACATCCATCTGGGAACCGTTGCAGCAGAGCCGTGGGACTGAAGCAATGAGGGGGCCGGAAGCCGGGCGTGAGGAGGGCGGGGCCAAACGCCGGGAAGGCCCAGGGCAGAACTCGGAGACACCAACGGTTTTTCTTTCAACTTTTGGTTTTGACATAATTTCAGACTTACAGAAAAGCAGCAAGGCCATTGCAAATATTTCCCACATACTCTTCACCTAGATTTCCCAAATGTTATTATTTTACCAGATCTTGAATTCTTTTCTATGTATATATGTATTTTTCCTGAGCTAGTCCAGAGTGAGCTGCACACAAGGCCCCTTCATCCTTATGTGCTCCAGTGACTCTTTCTTTTTTTAAAAAAAGATTTTATTTCTAGGGGTGCCTGGGTGGCTCAGCTGTTAAGCATCCGCCTTCCGCTCAGGTCATGATCCCAGGGTCCTGGGATTGAGTCTCGTATCGGCTCCCTGCTCCATGGGAAGCCTGCTTCTCCCTCTCCCACTCTCCCTGCTTGTGTTCTCTCTCTCACTGTGTCTCTGTCAAATAAATGAAATATTAGATTTTTTAAAAATTTCTTTATTTGAGAGAGACAGTAAGAGAGAGCGAGAGCGGGAGGGAGGAGCAGATTCCCTGCTGAGCAGAGAGCCCAATGCAGGACTCGATCCCCGGACCACAGGATCATGACCCGAGCTGAAGGCAGATGCTTAACCCACTGAGCCACCCGGGCACCCCATCCTGTGGCTCTTTCCTCAGAACAAGGACCTTCTCTTTCATAACCAGACAGCAATGATCAACATCAGGAAATTAACATTAGTACCACATTTTTAACCAGCTACAGACCTTCGTCCCGTTTTGCCAGTTTCCCCAGCAACATCCTTGGTAGCAAATGGGGGTCCTGGCTGCCATATTGCTTAGAGTTGCCCTCCCTCTTGAGTTTCTATGAATCTGGGAAAGTGTTTTCCTTCACCGTTTCTTAGTCTTTCATGACATTGCCGTTTTCGGCAAGTGCAGACCAGTTTTTTTTTTTTTTTTTAAAGATTTTATTTATTTCTTTATTAGGAAAGAGAGAAAGTGAGAGAGAGCATGAGAGGGGAGAAGGTCAGAGTGAGAAGCGGACTCCCCATGGAGCTGGGAGCCCGATGTGGGACTCGATCCCGGGACTCCGGGATCATGACCTGAGCCGAAGGCAGTTGCTTAATCAACTGAGCCACCCAGGCACCCCAGACCAGATTTTTGTAGTGAATCTCGATCTGAGTTTATTTGGTGTGTTCGTAATTGGGTCCGGGTCCTGCATCTGCAGCGGGAATGGCCCGGAGGCGGTGCTGTGCTTTCTTAGGGCCCCCCCTTGGGGGCACAAGGCGTGTCTCTGCCCCACAGTTGCCGATGTTAGTTTACCTCGCTTGGCTGGGGTGATATCTGCCAGGATCCTCCCTGTAAAGTGACTGTTTTTCCCTTTGCAATGAATAAACTTAAGCCAACTTTGAAAGGTCAGGGTGAGGAGGAAGGGCCAGGAGGAAAGCCTGTGAAGGGACACTGGGGACACGGGAGCAAGACCCAAACAGCTCAGAGCCGGGAAGAGGTGCTGAAGGGAGGGAGTGGTCGGTCCCTGGGTCCGGGCAGACGGGAGGCCAGTCCGGCAGGGGTGAAAAGCATCCATTGGCTGGTAACTTCCCCCGGGAGGTCGTCGTCTAGGTGGAGCGATGGCGGGAGGCCAGCCTGCAGAGCTGAAGTGTGAAAGGAGGGAGAGGACAGAGACGGCAGGGAAAATGCTGCTCAGGGGAGGTTCGTCTGGATGGGGCAGAGGGATACAGGCCGTGGAGGAGACATGTGTGTGTGCGTGTGTATGTGTGTGCGTGTGTGTGTGTGTGTGTGTGTGTGTATGTTGGGGAGGAGGTCTGGGAGATGGTAGGGACGTTGGAGGTGGAGAGCATGATGGGAGGGACCCCAGGGAAGGTTTATCACCTTTGCTTAGGCAGAGGGAATAGAAGAAGGTCTTGGAGGGTCCTCCTCA
This sequence comes from Nasua narica, assembly GCA_028533885.1. NCBI lineage: Eukaryota > Metazoa > Chordata > Mammalia > Carnivora > Procyonidae > Nasua > Nasua narica. The sequence continues at coordinate 24,907,375 of CM052797.1, read as the reverse complement.
GCCGCCGGAAGCGGTGGGAGTCCGCCGTCCCCATGACGTGGTGGGGTGGGTTAGGGTCAGCAGCCAGTCTGCGGGCCGCTGCCTCTGCCGAGCAGGAGGGGGCGCAGGGGGCTGAGAGGGGGGCTGGGCACGCAGAGGGGAATAAGCCGCGTTAGAAATGGCGTCTGGGGAGCGGGCGAGAGCAAGCTGACCAGTGTGGAGGTGGACAGTGGGCGGTGTGGACAGTGCGGGGTTCGGAGGCCGTGACACTGGTCCCTGCCTGGTGCATGCAGACAGGCAGACCTGGGGACTCAGGGCTGGGGGTTTCCTGGACGACAGCTGGACCAGGAGGGCTGTGAAGGCAGCAGGGGACTGAGGGAGAGAGAGAAGGGGCGTGGATCGCGATGGGGTCTCCGCGTTGGCAGGCAGTCTGTCCAGCCAGAGTGTCAGTGACAGGATAGTGTTCCAAAGGGAGACATAGGGACAGGGCTGCGGGCCATGGTGAGCAGCTCCGAATGTGTTGGGGAGAGCGGGCTGCGCGGGAGTGGAGGGGAGGTGCCTGGGGAGGACAAGGTCTGGGAACCGGGAGACCAAGGAACCGGTGATCCCTGGGGAAGCCTGTCACCCGGGTGATGGCAGGGGTGGGAGAGTGAGGCCTCCAGGTTTACGAGACGGCCGCCCTGAGCAGATGGGGGGGCGCGCCCTGGATGCTGAAGCCCTTGAGGGGTGGTCCCTTGACAGGGAGGGGACATTGCCCCCAGGTGAGTCCCAAGGAGACCAGGGACCCTCTCCACCTTGGACTCTGAGGGTCAAGGGCGTGAGAGACAGAACAAGCAGCTTTGGAAAGGACCAAGGGCTGTCTCCAGGGCTGAGCTAGGTTTCTGTTAAAGCTGGAAAGAAGGGAGCATCTGGAGCAGAATTTAGGGCTCGGGCTGGGCTGGGCTCTAGCGTGGCTCAGCTGCCCCAGAGAGCCAGGGACACAGGTGACAGATGGGAGCAGTGCTGGGGGGAGGGGGGTATTGTGGGAAGGCTCCCTGGGTCTGAAACACTTGGAAACTCCACCCCCCTGCTGCCCCAGATCAGGAAGGGGGAGGTCTCAGCCCCACATCTGGCCCCTAGCAGCATGAGGGGACCATGAGGGCTTGTGGCCAGTGGGCCCGCAGCTTCCTCCAGGAAAACCTGACGAGGACGGGGGTGAGGAGGCGGCACTGCCCGGGGCCTGAGGCCAGTGGGGCCCGGGCCAATCCCAGGCTTGCCCAGCCCTCTCACTCCAGAAATCAGAGGCTTGGCGGCCCCCTGGGTGATGTGAGGGACACAGCGGTTGGGGGGGGGGGGTCCTGTGGCCACCGGGTGGGGCCCTGCCCTCTGTCTGAGCCATTCCGTCCCGCAAGGGCTTCTGGACGGCCCAGCATGTCTGGCCTGCCTGCCCCGAGTCTTTGCCGCGCCTGCCGGCTGGAAGGAACTCAGCAGGGTTTGGTTTCCATTAGATCAGAGGCTGTGAGCCAAAGACAGCCCTGGGTTTGTGTCCTGGTTCTATCTCTGCTACTGACAATGGGAGACTTTGGGTAAGTCCTTGCCCCTTTGGGGGCCGCGGTTCCTTTGTTATGCACCAGGGCTGTGACAGACACTGTCTCTAAAGCCGGATGTCATCTGTCCCCAAGATGGAAACCCCTCTTAGCTGGTTCGGATCAAATCCCCAGTCTGAGCCATGAACCGGTGGGTGCAGGCAGACCCTAGGGCCCCCAAACCTCCCGGGTTTTTAGGGGGTGAAGGCATCCCCAGCATTTCTCAGCCCCAGGGCTCATCCATCATTTGGCAGTTGGGTGTCTTCTCTAGTCTTCATGTTCCCTCTCACACTGCCCCTCCCGCAGGGGGTACTCCGGACCACAGGCTCAGGAAGTGGCTTGTTAAGGCCTCAGGCCACGCCTCCGTCCTTATTTGCTCCCCATTCCCTGCCTGAAATGCCAGCAGCGGGCAAGCAAGCTTTCCTTGAGCTAGACATGAATCTCTGAAGACGCTGTGCCCTGGGATAGGAGTCTGGGAAGCTATCAGACAGTTACACCTTAGTGTGAAATAACCGGTTTGATCCTTTTCCAAGGGGAAACAGACAGAAGGGAGGGCGTGTCCAGGACCTGGGGGGGATAGGTGGGAGGGGCAGGCGTTAGAGGGCCGCCCCAGGGGACTGTCCAGGCTGTGGGAACCTTTCCCCCAGGACCCGCCCCCACTTTCCATTGCTTTCTCTGTCTTCAGAGCACCCACCAGGAGAGAAGAGCTGGCTCTGTCATTCCCCCCTCCCTTTTCCTTCCCTGACCCGGGGTTCTGGGCACCCGCAGGCCGTGTAGCCTGGTAGGGAGTAGGGAATGGTGGGGCCCCGCTTTCAGGGTTCTAAAGCTGAGCTGCCACGGTAACTGGGGGAAATAAACACTCTGGGGCTCACGGTCCAAGTTCTGCGGTGATGTCATCCCTAGCTCTAGCCTGCTAGGTCCTGTGGCTGCTGCACCCCGGGCGGCCTCAGCTGCTCAAGCCAGAGGATCGACTTCCTTCCCAACCCCCAAGCAGCTTCTCCAGCCGGGGAGAGAGTGGACGCAGGGGCTTGGGGCCAGAGCTTCTGCACCAGGCTCCACACAAGCCTAGCCCCTTGCCCACCACTTGGATCTCTCAGTAGCCATTGGCCCCCCCTAGGCCCCAGCCATGAAACTGCCCAAGGGGGCCAGGAACTCTGGGTTTGATGGGCAGCGCCCAGAGGAGAACGTTCAGGTGCCCTCCTGGCAGCGGGTAAAGCAGACCCCTGTGATCATGGCAATGATCAAAGGTGAGAGCAGGCCCCTCTCTGAGCCGGGATTCCTTCTCCGAAGGGCTGCTGAAGGTGCCGTGCCTTCCAGCCCTACCTCCTGAAAAGCTCGCGAGGACTGTCCTCCAAGCCCGAGGAAGATCGGCACCGTCAAGTCGAACCTCAGAGGCAGTATTAGCTGCTGGGGATTTTCAGGGGGGTAGGGGTGGGAGGGAGCATGGTGTATGATTTTCCAGTTTGGGACAAAATCTAGGGACCCAGAGGAGCTTTTAGCCTACCCTTAGCTTTCCTCACTTCTCTTGAATCTAACCCTCCACTGAAAGCAAACAAAGTAATTCTTACTACATTGTTAATGACCGATGGTCGGTCTAAGTGGGAGGTGGTTTAGTATGTCATTACATGTTTGCGATCTCTTGGCTGGTGGTCTCGGAATTTTCACATTACTGGGCTTGTGTGACTTTGAGCATCCCTAATTTCTAAGTCTCATTTTTCCCATCTATGAGATGGGAAACACAATAGTATCAACTTTATGGAGTTGTTGGGAGGTTTAGCTGAAATAATCCGTGTCAATACTTAGTAGGGCTTGGCGCAGAATAAGTTCTTCGTTAATTATAACTATTATCTTTCTTTTTTTAAAAGATTTTATTTATTTATTTGACAGAGAGGAGAGAGATCACAAGTAAGCAGAGAGGCAGGCAGAGAAAGAGGGAGAAGCAGGCTCCCCGCTGAGCAAAGAGCCCAATGCGGGGCTCGATCCCAGGACCCTGAGACCATGACCTGAGCCGAAGGCAGAGGCTTTAACCCACTGAGCCACCCAGGCGCCCCGACTATTATCTTTCATATTACCCATTGCCCAAGATAGATTGCAGCATTATCTTTCCCCAAAGGAAGCTGGATGGCGGGATTTGCGGCAGTGTGATGTCAGCAGTAGCAAAGATCCCAACGTCCTTGCAGCACCCTGCGTTGGGCACTTCCCCTGCCTCGAACCCCTTACGCCGAGGCTGAGGGGTGCCCTGTCCATCCCTGCAGGTCCGGGCCCGGCCAAGTACCTCCGGCCATCCTGCACGGGCTACTCACAGCACGATATCTCCATGTTCCAGGAGCCAGCCTGTACCCTGCACATCAGGCACTCGGAGAAGCGTGAGTGCTCGCCACGCCCGCCACGCCCTCGGGCTCAGGGTTATTACTGTTGGGTGTTTGGGGTGGCCCTGAGAGCTAGGGAGCCATTACCTGTAGCCCCGGGACCCTGGGAACCCAGGCCTGCCCTGAAGAGGACACCCAGGTGGCTCACTGGGTCTGCAAGGAAGCCGGCAGGGGTGCCCAGGGGACCCCCGCTCCAAAGCCAGCTCTGCGGGGAGCTCCGAGCTGGCTCTCCTGAGGGAGCCCCGATGGGCCGCCGGCACTTTCCAGTGGGCAGGCTGGAGTCTCCTCTCTGTCTTGTCCTGGCCCGGGGCCCTTCGGCTCTGGCCTCTGTGGCATTCACCTGCCACAGAAATTGGGCAGAAATAGCTGGGGGGTGAGGGGATCTGCTGGGAATGGTGGCCCCCCAAGCTTCCCAGGCAGGTTAGAACCGCCTGGAAGGGCAAGAGCAGAGAGCCACAGAAGAGCTCTGGCTGCTGATGAAGGCGAGAGGAGAGGGTGGGCGGGGTGACAAGGGGTATGTCTGGGGGGTCTGAGATCGAGAGGCCTGCTGGGTCCCTCCCTGGCGTGACATGGCCTCCTCAGCAGGGGAACCCCCTGTCCGGGGCTGGGCCCCTTCTTAGTACTAACAAGAGCCACCGTGCCTATTATTATCCCCTGGCACCGCTCCCTGATGGGAGCTGACCACGCTGCTATGCAGCTGTTATTTTATGCATCTGTGAGCAAGTTCCCGAGACTGGTAGGGCAGGCCTTAAAAGCCCCATTTTGCAGATGAGGAAACACCCCAGAGTCCAAGGAATCGGAAGGGAGCCCTCACTTCTCTACTGGCCAGTGGGGCTCTTCACCCCGAGGCGTCCTCTGGGACTGACTGGGTCTTTCTGTGGCTGCCCTGCAGGAGTCGTGGACATTTGCAGCCCTGGGCCTTGCTATTTCTTGGATCCCAAAATAACCCGGTTTGGAATGTCCAGCTGCCCGCAGGTCCCCATGGAGGAGCGCATCGCTAACCTGCGTAAGATGGGACGGGAGAGGGGTGTGGGGGTTGGGAGGATGGAGAAGCGGGGTTCACCCTTAGGACCTGCGCAGGGACAAAAGGTCATGACTCCCCCTTGCCAGGTGTGTCTTTGGATCCTGGCATCTCCCTGCAAGGTTATATCGAGACACTGATGTCGCCGTGTCGGTGTCACAGTACTTGGTCTGGAAGCCAATGTCATGTATGAGTGTCGGCAGGCAAGGTTATGATGAAAATGTCAGGGGCTCCAGGGCACCGGGGATATTATCATGCTAACGAGCGCACAGACTGTAGTGATTTCAGGATGTTTTCTGGGTGCTGTCGCAGGGATGCTATCAGGAGGCCGCCATCCCAAGGGGGACATTCCGATGACACTTGTGATTTTTATCTTATGATAACAGTGTCAATCCTGACGTCACTGTGGCCTAAGGCCCTCCCCCCACCCGGAGCAGGGGTGGTGATGCCCCTGCCCGGCGACAAAGTGGTTATAGTGACGTCACATCCGGCTAACGAAGACCTCTTACCTCTCTACCTGGATCCATCAGTTGGACACCAGGAGGTGTGGCTGGCTCCCACCCTGAGACCCTTCCCCTCCGTTCATGCCCTTTTAGGCATGAGCCCCAACCCAGACTCCTGCCATTACTACCTGGAGAAGATCCACCCACCTGGGGAGCGCAGGGCTCCCCAGTATGCGTTCGGCTACCGGTGCCCATACAGAGTGATGGACCCCAACCCAGCCCCCAACCAGTACCAGCTGCCGCTCTTGCTGGGGCCCAACAACCCGGTCAACCGAGCTGCCCCTTGCTATAGTTTGGCTTCGGAACACAAGAACTGGTTCTACAAGGAGGATGTGGCAGGAGGCCCCGGGCCCGCCACGCACTCCCGGCCCGAGCCCTCCGTCTACCAGAACCGCAGCCCCGACTACAGCATGGCCAAGCGATTCGCCTACCCGGTGGACCACACGCCTCGGCCCGGCCCCGGCTCCCACAATATCCAGCAGCTCTCAGTGCACAAGCCCCGCAGCCCTGCTTTCACCATGGGCATCAAGCACTCACCCCACCTGTGCCCGCTGGTCATCGACATTCACGACTAAGGGCCCTCCTGGGGCGCTCGCCCCTCCTCCCCACAGACGTTATTTTTCTATGTGAATCTGAGCAATTCACCAAGGTTTCAAGTAGCAGAGCTGGTGCCTGGTGTGGCTAGCGCACAGAAGGCATTAGATAAATATTTTCGCTTATTTAGTTTTTTGTTTTGCAAACACGGCTGCTTCCTTTGGGGCCCCTCCTGGGTGAGGGGCTGGGATCCTGGGAGGCGTTGTAGGGGTCCCTGTCCGGGCGGAGGTCTGTTCCAGCTCGCAGGGGAGGCAGCCAGAAGCCCTGAGCAGAGACTCTGGATGGCTCGTCCGGACTCTGCCACTAACGTGCTATGTGGCCTTGAGCAGCTCCTGTCCTCGGGCCCCTCAGGGCTGCCCTTGGGACAGCGAGGGGGGAATGTACATCTGGAGCATGTCTAAGTTCCCTCCAGCGCCACGACGGTGAGACTCTGGTCCCTCACAGGGGTCGGCGGGCATGAGAGGAGCAGGGCAGAGGAGGGCGGCGTGGTCTGGTTGGGGCGGGGGGCCGAGGGGGTCTTTCCTGGCAGAGGGACACAAGACGACACAAACGGGTATGTGTGGGGGGATGTTCTCGGTGTAGGTAAAGATGAGAACAAAGACAGGCGCGTGGGACGGAAGTGTGCAGGGCAGGAGCTGGGGCTGCAGGAGGCTGGCTGATCAGAGGACCGGGGTCGTGGGCACCTGGAGGGCACTCTGGCTTTGTCCTCAGTTTGACAGGGCTCGATGAGATGCGGGATTTTCCAGATTCTTTGGGCAGTGAGAGAGGGTTGGACAGAATGGGCCGCAGTCAGCCGAGGAGGAGGCCAAGGGGCCAAGCGGACTACTGGGAGAAGGGCCTGCTTGCCCGATGCTGTCTTTGGAGAGCCACTTGCTTGTTCCCGGCTCCCCAGCCTCGCCCTGCCGGGCCGGTGGTCCAGGAGGGGAGGAGGAGCCGCACAGCAGCCAGCAGGGGGCAGTGTTGCCTTACTCATGAGTCCAGGCCTGGCCCACCTGCCCAGCTTGGCCCCAGGTGCCTGCTCTCCGCTGCTCTCTGGGGACGCCGGGGTCGAGTTGGAGCAATGTTCAGGTTTTAATTGAAAATGGAAATGGAAGACCTAACTTCAGATAGCAAGAATCAGACACTATCTCTGGAATATTAAAACAACAGTCACAACCCTGAATGTGTTTAAAAGGGGCTGGTAGGAAAGCCCACCCGGATCATACCTGACTCTGGGCCCGGAAAGCCCCTCCCCCCCGCCGTGCCAGCCCCCAGCCCGGGGTATCATGTCTGTGTCCTGTCCTCCCCATCCTCAGCGAGGCTCGTCTGGGCAGGCTCGAGAGAGAGAGCCGGTCTTAGGGACCCATCTGTCTTGCAGCAGATTAGAAAGATGTCATTTTGCCGACAATGCCATTTATCACGGCGGCTGCAAAAATTAGGGATGCCTGGCTGAAAATACTGGGTGTGTGTGGTGGGGGCCGGCCGGTGGCAGCGGCTGCGGCTCTCCTGTGTCACCAGGTCGGGGAAGCTACAGGCCAACCTCTGAATAGGGCTTTTCGGATTTAGTGCCTATCCCATTCCAAGGCCCTCCGTTGGATGAATGAGGAAACTAAGGTCCAGAGCCAGGGAAATAATGAATGGCCTGTCTCTAAATAAAGATCCAGGCTCCGTGTGGGACCAGGCCCAGGGTTCAGCGTGTGGCTACGTTGGGGTCAGTCTGTGACTAGAGTCAGGGACAGACCCTCAGCCTGATAGGTTCCAGCTGCCACGAGATATGGGTAGGGACCGGATATTAGCCCCAAAGCTAGAACTAAGCCTTGGTTTGTGATCCCAGGGGAAGGAGAGGAGCCTGGAGGACGCAGAATGAGTCTTTGGGGGATGCAGATGTTTGGAAGAGAGATGGCCCAGCGAAGAAGGGGATGCGGCCACTGGGAAAGATGAATGGGGCTTCCCTTGTGCCTCAGCCCGCAGAATGACAGGGTCATTTAGCTCGGGATCGACCTTTCGACAAAGCAGGGCCCCTCTCTTGGCCTTGCCGCCTCTGTGGTGGTGACAGGGTGGGTGACCCGCAGAAGGGTGATGGGCGCGGCCTCCCAAGCCTGGCAGAGTGCTGACCCCACTCCTTCCTACTTGGAGGGGGCGGGGCGCCCTTGACCTGGCAGGAAGCCCCCGTCTGAATCCTCAGAGGCCCTGGAGCCGGCCCGTGACTCACCCAGACATGATCATTCATTCATTCATTCATTCAACAGACATTTGAGGAGCTCGTGCCCCATGGCAGGCTCTGGCTGCACCTGGGAGTCCCCGAGGACAGTGAAGACCCAGTAGTACCCTCCCGGTGTTCAGAGAGTGGCTCGGTGGGAGGATGAGAAGCCGCTCTTGCCAACCATGGGAAGACATGGGAGGGTCGCTGACGGTCAGTGAATGGCAGGGGGCCCACCAGAGTTTCCTCCCTTCTCTCCAGGGGCAGGGAGAAGCCTGGGCTCCATGGGTCACCCCTGCCAGGGCGTGGTGGCAAAACCGCAGTCACACGACTCTCCCAGACGCTGGCTGGGGGTCCCGTTCTCTGTTGTTGTTGTTGCTGGAGGGACCCGGAACACCAGTTGTCGCTCCGACTCCCAGGAGCTGGGAGGATGGTGGGTGGCCCAGGGGCCAGAAGAAAGAGGGGCCCTGCTTGAGAGACACGCTAACCCATCAGACACGGGCACCCAGAAACCCACGCCCCTTACCCACACTCCCACGGAGAGAAGACACGGGTACTCCGTCCGGTACCGCCTCACACGCGCATGCGCACCTAGGCAGACGCAGACAGCACCCCTTTCTCTCCGCGCCTATACCCCATACCAAACCAGCCACACACAGGCTTTATACTGCGCTCGCATGGAAAGACAGACATACGCATGCACGCACGACACACACACACACACACACACACACACACACGCACAGCACACACTACGTTGCCTTTTCCTGCCACACCCCCTCTGCCACAGCCCACCCCTCTCCAAGTGCCTCTCTATCCCTACAGCCCCTCAGGCTCCCTCGTGCCTCCCGCTGCCCTGGAGAAGTAAACAAGGAGAAAACCCCCTCCTCTCGTCACCCCCATGCACAGGTGCAGAGAGGGAGGAGTGGGCTGTGGAGGGGAGGCTGGGACCATCTCCGTGCTCAGGAAGGAGCTGGGCCGGGAGCCGGCGCCAGCCATCCAGTTTGGGTCAGGCCATCCTGCCTCTGGATGCGGTACGTTTGGTTGGGAGCCCTCCTCTGTGAAGACAAGCCAGATCCCCACCACCCGCTTCAGCGCACAGAGATGCCCGCTCCGGGGGCCACCCAAGGATGGGAGGCCTGGGAGAGGCAGTCCTACCCCCTGACCATCCCGCTCCTGGCCCTGGGCTGGGGTGCAGCTGGGGTGTGGCTGGGGGGCTGGTTGGAGCGCATATTCCCCGGATTCCCCGGGTGGGTCAGGAGCTGCATCTCCAAGCTCACGGGAGGCACAGTGGCTGCCGCGTCCCGCTCCTTCCTGCAGCTGTCCCTCTGTGTCCAGCTCTCCCCACCCGGCTCTTTGCCCTCTAAGTTCTGCCTCCCTCTGGCTCCCCTTTCTCTTTTCTCGCTCTCCCTCCTGCTCTCCCAGTCCTTCGGCCCTGTTTATCCTCGATAATAAAGACCGACATTTTCAATTACCCCCCAAACACCGGAGGGAGGATTGTGTGCACGTGCGTGGCCTGTGAGTGGGTGCGGGTGCGGGCCACCGTCCTTTGTTTGCTTTTTCTCTTCTGGAACCTTCATTTTTTCCTGGGAGAGGGGAAGCACAGTTCTCTTCACAGGAGGAAGGGAGACAAAAGAGAGAAATACAAAACAGTCAGCCTTGTCTTGTAAACACAGTATATAGTGCAGGATGGGGCTCGCAGGAGAGACGGACTGAGGGAGAGGCAGGGGAGGAGAAAAGGGGGCTGGGGGCCGAGAGCAAGCAGCCGCCACTCCCTCGGGGCCTGCGCGCACAGCGTGCGCGGGGACCAGTCCGGGCTGTGAGGGGTGGAGAAGAACGAAAAGGTTGACCTTGGAGGGTGGGGGGGGGGGAGGCACCCTGGGACAGACCCTTAGACTGGGGAGGGGGACAGGCAGGAGGGGGGCTCCGGGTGGTGATTCTCATCTGAACATCCACCCCACGCCAGGCTCTGGGGACAACGAGGGGGTAAGATAGACATGCGTGTGCTCTTGGGGCGGGGGAGGGGGGGAGTGAAATCTACCTGTAGCAAAGCAGTTCAGCACTCACAGAAGCTGAGAGCCAGAGAGTGTGGCCGACCCGCCCAGGAATGCACAGCGAGGGAATACCAGGACTCCAGCCCAAGTCTGTCCCTTCACACAGCCTCCTCAGGGGGCCGGCGGCTGGGAAAGAGGGTTGGAGACTTGGCTCTGCCATGATTGCTCTGTGACCCAGAACAAATCCTCCCCTCTCTGGACCTCAGTTTCCCCATTTGAAAAGTGCAGAGAACTCTGGCTGCTCTGTGGGGCTGGGGGAGGATCAAATGTTTGGAGGTGGGTGGTTACCCAGCTCTGGTTCCCTGGAGACACTGAGGGTGTGGAGGGGCAGAGAACTGGTCCTGGGGGTGAGCTTGGCCAGCAGCAGCTGCTGCAGCAGCGGAGGGAAGGGGGCAGGATCCCAGCTTTACTCCCTTCTGCCCCCTAGTGGCAAGATTTGGGTACTGCAGGGGATGGGCTTGAAAATGCCTCTAGTGTCCTTCCTCTGGTCTTTTCTGGCCCAGTTTGCAGATGCCTAGAGAGGGGAGGGACTTGGCCTCAGGTCACCCAAAGAAGAAGCTTGGGCTGGTAGTGGCTTTCAGGGCAGAGTGCTTTTCCTGTGGTTCTCAGGAAGCCCCCAAGTGACGTTAGGACAAGAGTGGTGGAGCTCTGAATTCCCCGCTTGAAGCCACCTCCTCCTGGGAGCCTTTCAGGATTTCTTCCAGCAGGAAGTGGCCTCACTCCCATCCTGCAGCCCTGTATACATCTTCTCCTTGTTCCTTCTGCTCCACCTGCCCTAAACAGCTCCCTCTTCTCTTAGCGAAGCAGGCAGTGGGACCCCTTAAGCCATCAGGGATGATGGAAGGCTATTTTTACCACCTAGGAAGCACCTGCTTGGGTCCCAGCTCTGCCCTGGGACTTTTTCTGCATCATATCACTCGAACCTCATAATGACCTCCATAAGGCCAGGATTGCTTTTGAGCCCATTTTTCAGGTAAGGAAGCACGGAGGAGTTGTGACTTTTAGACACAAAGTGGTGGAGAATGGATTCAAATCCAAGTCCACCCATTCTCTAGAGAGGAGCCCTTATTTGGAGATGAAAAGTATCCCCGCGTGGCACCATGAAAATTCAGCTACGACCACACACTGGAATGACCAGTCCAGGGTGTTGGGGGCCCAGGTCTCAGCCATGCCACTGTCTCTGCCACGTGACTTTGGGCAAGGTCCGTCCCTCTCTGGACCTCTGGCTCATCTGAAACACACACACACACACACACACACACACACACTAGATCCCCTCCAAGATCCATTCTGGAATTCGGCCTGTCCAGCCTTGGGCCCCGGAATGGATCTATCTTGAAGGGCACTGGAAGGGGTGAGCAGGTGGCGGGTCTGGGAAGGTGGGGCTCTGGGGAGGCAGGCCCCTCAGGTGGGCGTCCCCCTGGGGTGTCAGCGTGTGTCGCTGGGTCATGAGAGGGTGCGGGCTGTGAGAGCAGGAGAAGGGTCCGGATCCGGGACAAGTATGGGATGATGGGCTGGCCCTTGCGCCTGGGAGCCTTTCCCTCTGCCGCCTGCCACAGAGGGGAGTTTTTCTTGGCAGAAAACAGCCTCATCCATCAGAGGCAATGGGGGGCTGACAGGCGGCCACTCCCCGCTGGCCGGGCTTGCGGTGGACTCATAAATCCCACTCCAGGCTGGGCTGTAAATTCCTGTGATTCACACTTGGCCTCTTGGAGGATGGAGACATTTGGGGCTGTGGGACAGGCGGTTCTTCCCTGGGCAGAACAGGTGGAATGCCTTCATCACTGGCCTGGGGGGCGGTGCAGAGAGCGCCTCCCGAGGTTCCGCAGGATGTGTGGCTGCTGAGCCCCCCAGGACAGCCAGGCCCAGCCTGGGCCATCTCTGCTCAGACCCCAGCTGCCTCCCGCCTTCAATCCGGGCCGTTCCCGGGCCCTGGCCTGATCTGGCCTGAATCACCTCCTGAGTCACCCACATGCATGGACGACGCTCTGTGTTCTCTGAGATCTCGTGGGGGCCCGTGGCCAGGAGGGACCATCCCACGTGCCCCAGAGCGGCTTCTCCTGTGGCTCCATGTGATGGTCTGTTGCAGTGATGATGAGGACAAAAGTGGGAACCAGGGATCAGTCTGTGTATTTCTCGTTCCAGGGGGCCTGGGGCCTTGAACCCACTGCCTCTCAGAGACGGCAGTGTCTCAGAGACCCTCTGACCCGGGGCTGTAGTCTCCTGCCAGCTTCTCCCGGGACGCTGGTCACACCCCGACGCCAGTCTTTCCTCTCACTTATGTAACATTTTTCGTTAAACTGGCTCGCTTTTAAAATGTATGTGTGTGTTTTAGCCTTGTCTTCAGCAATATTTGCAAAATCAGGGGTCCGATGTGCCAGTTAAATACACACATCCACACATATGTGAGAATATATACATGAAAATACATAATGAAAACAGCAGACGCACTTTTCTGTGTACTCTCCAAAATAGCCCCGCGCCTCACCGACGACGCACACGCCATTCTTTGAGAAAAGTGGCTCTAGTCCTCTTCTCCTATTTTGCAGACAAGGAAACCAGGACCCAGAGAGGTATAGGAACTTGCCCAAGGTCACACAGCACTGGGATTATCATCCAGCACCCTTGACTCCCAGTCCAGGGCTCATTTTTCAGATGCGTGCTTGTTGTCTGGGGAGGGAATGACCGGTCAGGGCTTGCAGGCGTCTGCTTTCCCAGAAGCACGTTTGCATTCCCAGAGGCCTTTTGGAGACCGTGCCCGAACACAGAGATGTGAAAAGGTGGGGTTCCCGGCAGCGGGCTGATGGGCGGGCGGGCTGTCATCCTGGATGCTCTGGTGGGACCAGGCCCTGGCTCCCCTCTCCGTTTGCCTCTCTTCTTGGTGCCCATGGCTCCTGCAGTGTCTTCAGGACCGGGGAAGAGGTGGAGAACAGGGTCCCCAGGGAGGGAGAGCGCGGGGCCCTGGCAGCAGCCCTTCCCTGAGGAGCTGCTTACTCAGGCAATAATTAGTGGCAAGGAAGGTGGCCTCATTAGCAAGTGCCTTCCCCAGCACCACCTCCGCCTTCCTACCTTCCCAGCTTCTGCCGCCCATTCTGCCGCAGCCGTCGTCACCCCAGAGACGCAGCGCAACCGCTCTTGCTGGGGACAAGACTGCTGGCCCCCCGGAAGACAGGAGGGAGCCGCGTGCAGGTCCACGGGGCCCACACACGCGCACTCATGTACACACGGAGCACACAGACACTCTCGTCCAGCCGGGCGCACGTGCTGCTGGAAAGGACAACACGCAGAACCCAGAGATGCCATGTCTCCGTCCAGACGGGCTTGCCCGGTAACGCAGGCCGCCCGGACACACCGTGGAGCACACGGGGCCCCCCGCAGTGCCAAAGACACGCAGCGCACGCGTGCCCATGCCCATCCGGAACCCAGACACTCACCCACACCAAGACACTCGTGCGTGTGTTCACAGGAGCGTCCTGACACACGTGTCCGGACCCAGGAGTGCGTGTGGGACGGCACGCAGACATACAGAACACGCGAGGGCAGACGGCACGCGCCCGCAGGCACTACGCAGACGCCGTCGGGAGCAGGGACATGCACCTGCACACGCGTGTGCAACAGAGCGCGCGACTGTGGTGCTTTTCTTGGGATCTCACAAGGCCAGAGGTGCTGGGGCTGCCCAAGTTCCCGGGGGACTAGAGGAAGCAGGAGCTGAGGACACTTAGTTCTTAGCGTTCCTGACGGAAAGAGAGGGAAGAGTAGGAGAGAGGAATGGGTGGACAGGGAAAGAGACAGAGAGAGAGGGAGAGAGAGGAGGGAGAGAAGAAAATGGGCAGCTGGGGAGGTGAATTTGGAGAGGGATGGGGTCAAGAAGCTCTCAGGGCCCAGGCTTTAACCCTTTCAGCTCAGGGCAGGCCCAGGGACCCCATCACTTAGGCCCAACTCTAAAACCAGATGGGCCCTTCAAGGTCAGACAGTTGGACTGATGCAGACATCTCTTTGCAGGGCCCCCTACACAGCTCTGGGGATGGGGGACTCACCCCATGTCTCCCTGGCTTCTGCTGAGTGGAGATCTATTCCCGGAACCTCCTGACTTCGGCCCCACCTGCGCTCTGTGGGTCCGTGGCTGGCGGGCCGTGGGGGCTCTCCTTTCTCAGGGCCAGCATGGGGGGAAGGGCAGCCCCCCAAGGGGCCCCTCCTGGACACCAGGACAGCCTCCCCCACCCCACCCCTGATCTCAGCCCCAAGGACAAAGTCAGGGAGAGGAGTGGACAAAGACGGGGACTCTGAGGGCGAGAGGGGATGCGAGCCAGGAGAGGGCGGGCGGTTGGGGCACAGGAGTGAGACAGAGACTCAGGGACCAGGGGTGAAAGAGACAGAATAGACGTGAGAGACCGAGACTGAGCAAGTGAGAGCCAGCCAGGCCCAGAGACCCAGACCCTTTAGAGATCAGAGCCAGGATGAGGGAGACCTTTAGCAAAGACTTACAAAGAAGGATCTGGAGATTGGGAGAGAGAGCCCAATTCTGGCGTTTTCCTTGGTCAGGAGGGAGTCACCCCATGTGAGGACAGGGAGGGAAGACTCCTGGCTTGAAGAGGATGCTGTGTGACCCTGCCCTGACCCCCCAACCTCTCTGAGCCTTGGCTCCTGGTCTGTAAGGTGGGGGTGTGGCGGGTGGGGACTGAGCCTGTCTCTGAGTTGGTCCTAAGGCTCCCAAGGGAGGCTGGCGGGGGCCCTTTATTCTCTCCACTTCCCCCCAGGGTTTGTGGGCCTGCGATGGAGACAGGGGCTTTGTGGGGGGGGTGGCTTTGGGTCCAGGCTCCACTCGGAAGCCCCCAAATTGGCAAAGCAGGTGGAAGAGGAATGTCTCCGCGGGGCTGGTGTCTTGTGCGGCAGCCACGCCACGCTGAGTGATGGAGCGTTTGCCCTGAATATTGAAAATGCATAAATATCCATTTTCAGGCACCAAGGCGGATATAAATACAGAGGAGGGGGGTGCGCAGCCCTCGGCGGTAATTTACCAGCTCTGCTTCTCTTGGTGGCACGGGCACTTACGTTTGGCCATCAGAAGCCTTTCCGAGATGGCTTTATGACCGCCGGCTGCCACCTGGGTCCCCTCTCTTGGAGAAATGGCTCTTCGGGGATGGCTGCCTGTGGTGGGGGAGGGGCCAGGCAGGGATGGTCATTCCCGGGCCTCCTCCATCCTAGGCCTTCGGGGCTTCTCCTGCCTTTCCCTTTTCTAGAATCTTCTGACTCGGGAAGGAGGGAGCAAACACGCTTGCATCAGGCCTGGTGCGCACCCAGCCCTGGTGAGCTAGATCGAATCCAAGGAGCTCCAGCCCTGCCTGTGGAAGCTTCCCGACTGGGAAACAGAGAAGACACCCAAGGTCCGGCCCGCAGGACCTCACACGAGGGGGACGCGAGGCCCGGGGAGAAGAACCACAGGGGGGCCGGGGGTGTCCTCCGCCTGTCCGGCCTCAGTCGAGCATGTCCGCGGCCCTGGCAGCCTGGAGGCTAAGCCGCGGGGTGTTCGCGTCAGGCTGGACCGCGGACGCCATGGCTCGCAGGCGGGTGCCTCGCTCCACGCTAGGGGATGGCGGCGCCCCACTTGGTGGGCTGGCGCGTGGAGGCCCTGAGGCCCATCTCTCCCAGAGCTGCAGCATGGACTCAGGGTACCCTGGTCCCTGCGGGCTGGACTCCTGAGGGGTGTCTCTACACTGGGACGTACGGCCCAGGGCTGTGTTCAGGGGGCCCCCATTCCAACTGCAGAGAAGGGCGTGGGACAGCACAGTGGTCCTTCTAGGGTCCCGGAGGCCCCCGTCCCAGAGGGGCGAGGTTGGGCTTCCCTCCCCCAAGCTGGGCAGCTACCTGGGCTGCCTGGGGACCGTTGGTGCTGCATCAGCATCAGGAACACGCCACGCACGGCGGCCCAGGGCCTGGACGCCGCGCAGGAGTGGCGGTGGGGGCACCGGACGGTGGGCGGGGTGTCTGCAGAGGGAGGGCGGCGGCTGAGCCCGGGGCTGCGGAACCGTTCCTCCTGTCCTTGTCTACTCATCTTTGTCTCCTGCATCTCTGCCGTGGCATGGCCTCCGTGTCCTGGCCGCTCCGGACACAGGCTCTTGGCTTCTGCCTCTGTCATGAACTGATGACCTCACGTGGAAGGTCTCAGGTCAAGTTGCTTAGTGGGACAGTCTGGCCCGAGTCCTTTCCCATCAGGCCAGAGATCAGCGAATGTCCTCTGGGGTCAGACATTTGTGCCCAGTCCAGGGCGACCCAGAGGGAGCCACGGGGCCTGGGAGCGGGCAGCAAACTAGTGGCTGACATTGGCAGCCTCTTCCTCTCTTAGAGGCCGCACTCCCCCTCTGCCCTTTCCAGGCCCCAGCGTTGCCAACCGTATGCGAAGCTCCGTGCTGGGCTTATGGGGGAAAGAGATGAACAGGGCTCAGTCCCCGCTCTCAGGGGCTTAAAGTCTTAGGGGAGACGGCATGTGCATGAATAGCCCCACAGAGGGGTACAAGGAGCTTGGGCGCACAGAGGAGGGTGAATTTGATCTAAAGCACAGGTAGGATTTTAGCATGAGGTTCTGGGGTTGCTGGAAACATCCTATGTGTGTGGACACAGATGGCATATATTGGCTCTGTGCACGGGTGGGGACAGCTGACTCCTAACCAGATTAACTAGGTCGGTAAGAGAGCCCAGAGCAACGGGAATCAACCAAAAACTGGGCAGGGCCAGCCCCCAAAGGGCCTGTGTGTCTGGCTGAGGGTGCGGGGTGTGGCTGCTGTCTGGGTGTGAGTCCCCATGAGAGCAGAAAGTCCTAGAGGGAGGAGAGAGTGGGGAGGAGGAGGGAGTGGGGAGGACGTCAGAATGGGGAGGAGGCAGTGGGGGCTGGCGTGTCGGGAAGGCCTTTTTGGCTGAGCGGCTCCATTTTTCTGGGGGTAGATATGGCCAGCCAGCCAGCCCTGCCCCCGGGCTCCCCGGGCCGGAATTTGGAGCTGGGCAGACACACAGCCCTCTCCAACCCCAAGCCCCTGGCTGGAGCCTGATGTCAGGGCTGAAATTAGTCTTGTGACTGTGGGGGCAGCAGGGGAGACAGTCATGGGAATTGCCCCCGCCTTTCCTCCCAGAGGCAGCGACCCAGGGCTGCTGAAAGTCGACGGGCACAGGCTGGGGCCCAGAGTGATGTTGGGGTTCACTGCAGCAGCAAGAACTCGGGCCACCCTCCTAACTTGGCTCCTGGGAACAGGCGCTCTGGGGGGCAGGAGGAGGGAGGGCGCTGCCACCCGTTGGTCACTGTCAGCTGCCCGAGGGAAGCGGTGATGAGGCTCTCAAGTCCTGGGGCCCACAGGGCAGGGGTCGGGCCAGCAGCCGTCCCCAACCTGCTCCTGCCTTCTCCTCTCTTGCTTGGCCGCCGCTCTCTGCGGCTTCTCTCCCACAGTTGCCATGGGAACCACAGGTGGCTTAAGTTTGCCTGAGCACCGGCTCCCTTCTGAGATGGGCCGCGGGGCAGGGCACGCGGTGGGGAGCCTCCGGCTGGGCTTTGGCCATCTAGCCCATCTCTGGGCCCCGTCCTCACCTCCTCCCTTTCCCCCAGCCTTCCAGCCACGGAGTCCGGACCATTTGTTCCACTTCCAAAATATCCTTGGGCCTTGGCCCCTTGGCAGCACCTTCCCTTCCTTGGCCTGGTCCCCTCCTTCGGTCAGCTCTCTGAGCCGTGAGCACTTACCTGTCATTTCCCCGTGTCCCTCCTGGCCCAACACCCTTCGGGTGCTCCCACTGCCTTCAAGAGAAAGCCAGGCTCTTGAGCAGCGCCTTCGGATCCGGCTTCCCCTTGGCCCCTCTCCCCGCCCCCGCCAGCCTGGAGTGTTGGGTCTGTGGAATGGGTAGGTTAGTCTGGAAGTGGTGAGCCACACTTCCAGAACCACATTCTACAGAATGGTAGTAAGTGGCCTTTGCACCGTGAATGGATATGCGTTAAAAATGAGTGACGCGGGGAAATATTTTGAGAAACGCCGCATAGGCCTCCCCTCCTGGAAACTCACCGGGCACTCTGGGCCGTGTTGCAGGCTTGGGCAAGGCCTGGCTGGAGTCTGTTTGGCTTTGTTGAACCCAGAGATTCCCGGAGTATTTGCCCATAAATCAGGAACATCCAGGAACGACTCTCGGAGCTGGTTCCCCTGGACCACCATTTGAAAAATGCTGCCTGCCCCTGCCCCCGTGGGGCCCCGTGGGATCTGGGGTCCTGAGGGGGCCCCCGCTGGTCTGCAGGGCCTCCCCCGCAGGCACGACCTGGTAGGGGGCAGAGACGGTGCTGGGACGGCCAGACCTGGACCTTCTCTCGGCTGCGCTCCACCTGCGGGCCGGTGGGTCCCGCCGGGTTCCTGGGTGTGTTGTGTCCAAACCACACAACATTCTTTTCAAAATTTGACCCAAGTGCCAACATTTAAAACCTGGGAGATTCCACAGCAGATTTTGAATTTTCACGTAGGGATTTTATTACCCCCTCCCCCGCCATGGAACCGGAGATTGGCGCAGACTGTTTAGGGACCGCTGAGCCCCTCTGCAACCGCATCTCTACCCTGGTCCGGAGGAGGGAGCGTGGGGCTCCTCTTCCCTGGGGCGGTATACCCCACCCACCTCCCTGCTCCGGGGTGTCCTTCTGCGCAGGGCTGAGGCAGGCGGGGCTCCCCCAGCGTCCCCCACACCTCGAGAAGCACCAGGGACATTAGGCAAATCAAGCTCATCAAGTCCAAGTCGGCCGGTCCAGCCCACTCTCTGCCCCCGGGACCCCTCGTCGTGCCCGCCCCCCTCCTCCCGCCCCACTCCTCCGGGAGTGGCTGGGCCTGGCAGGGCTGCAGAGCGTGAGGCGATGGCTGGCCCGCCGCCCGCAGCCCTGCCCGCAGCCTCCTCTCCCGTCATCGCCAGTGGGCTCCGTGGAGGAGGAGACGCGCGGCAGCTGCTCAGGTCACTCTGGTAATCGGAGCGTGCTGAGTGTGAGAATCACTCCCCGCAAGAGCTAAAAGCTGAGAACAGTGTGAGACCTACCGCGCTGGCACTTCTGAGACAGCTTGCTGCTTGGAGAGCCTGCTAAAAATAGCCCGCTCTCGCCTGACACAGGAACCCTGGGAAACCCTGTGTGCCCTGGTGCCCAGAGGTGGGCTAGGGCTGGAGAGGCTGGCGAGGGCCCGCCTGCGGGGGGGTGGGGGGGGAGGAGAAGGAGGGGGATGGACACACCTCTCCCCTTGGCCTGGAAACACTGCAGGGAAACAGAGCTCTGACTTGATGGCCCAGACCTGCCTTCCCAACCCTCACACCCTTGGGATGAGTGAGGAATCCCCCTCTCAGGCTGAAACCCGGCATCAGGACAGACTTCTGTCCTAGGAGGGCTGAGGAGATCATTAGGGGACTCTCCTGCCGGGCTGGGCATTCATGGTCCACATTCCCGCCCCTCCAGACCCCGCATCGGGCTACCTGACTCCAGCCATCTCCTGCTTTGCCTGGACATGTCCTATTCTTGGCCCCCCACTTCTCAGCCTATTTCAACCTTCCCTACCTTGAGGACTGCTCACGAAGGTCTTCTTGCCTCCAGAAAACCCCTCTGGCCCTTTTGTTCGAGGTACCAGCCACTCCTCCAGGCTCTCCCCCCACCCTCACCATCCAGGGTGCGGGGTGCCCCAGTGCAGTCCTAGATGCTCTGGCGCCTTGAGCAAACCCCTGTCTCTCTCTGGGCCTCCAGGGGAGCAAGGTGTGAAGGTGTGGGAGACCCAGCTGGCTGGAGCGCACTGTGTATTCTACTGTGATGTCCACATCCCCAGACCTGACAGGAAGTCCTGGGCATGACCTCTAGTCCAGGCCCCTCCCTGATGCCTGGCCATCCAGCCTCCACTCACAGGTCTCCTGGGGAGGGGCCCTCACGACCTCCTGAGGCTGCCACACCCTGCTGACGGCTTCTCCCCGGGGTCCTGCCTCTGCCACGTGCTCCTTGGGGGAACGGTTCTGGTCCAGCCGAGGGGCTCATGCAGTCCTGCGAGGAGGCAGGGCTAGACCCAGAGGGGGCCTCGGAGGACAATCCATGAAGCAGAGACCAATCCATGCTGGGGCAGGACTGCAGGGAGGAGAGACGGGGAAACTGAGGCCAGAGGGGCCGGGTCTCACCCAAGGTTGCCAGTGTGATGCTTTTCCCCAGCCTTGATGGAGTCGAGGGCATTGGTGGAGAAGAGGCCAGGGAAACAACGGGGTTTAGTCTTTGAGGAAAGCGGGTCCTTGTCCCTGTGGGGGATCAGCCAGGCTGGGCCAGCCTCCGCAGGGGTGCCTGGGGTGCCTGGAACGGCTGGGGTGCTGGTGGGTGGGAGAGCTTCCCTCCCCCGAGTTTGCTCCTGAGATGTCCCTGGTACCAAACTGTCCTCCCCACTGTGGTCGGGGATGACAACGAGGGACCAGGATTTCCCACTGCTCCTGAAGTGAGGGGCATGGGAAGGGCTGGGAGCACAGAGGGCCACACATCCAGGGTGGCCGGCAATGTCTGTCTGCAGGGGCCCGGGAGAAGCCGTCCATACCCGAGGGCCCTACTCGCCCACGTGAGCAGCAAGTTCAGTATCGGACCAGACCTGGTCCCGATTAGTGGGTGACGTTCTGGAGATGCAAATCCGACTAACCGCGCAAGCGTCAGCAATTTGCTTAACCTCCCCGGGCCTCAGTCCCTACATCTGTAAAATGGGGATGATAATTGTTAAAAAGAAAACCAGAGGCCCGAAATGGCTTCATGTAGGTTAAGGCCCCAAGTCAGTAAACTTGAGACTTAATACCTAACCTAATTGTAGTTGGAACCCCTCAGGACTGCACCTGTAACCAGTCCACATTTTCTGGTCGGCATTAGGAAATTTACTGATCGACCCCTTCCCTTCCGCTTAGGAGGGCCACCTTGCCTAAAACGATGGATTCTCTGCTCATATTTTCCTTTTTTCTGCTCCCTGTCTCGCTTTTCCGTAGCCCTTCGGAGTCCCCTCTACTTGCTAGACAAGATGCTTCCTGATTCATGAATCAATAAAGCCAATTAGATCTTTCAAATTTACTCTGTTGAATTTTTATGATTTAACACAATAGAATGTTTCTCCCAGGGCTGTTGTGAGATGCGCGCGCACGTGTGTGTGTGTGTGTGTGTGTGTGTGTGTGTGTATCTCAGAGCCAGAAGTATAGTATTATATAAATGTTAATTATTATGACTGGGTCACAGACTCTCTTGAGAACCCAATACAACATACAGACCCCTTTTTAGAAGAAAGCTGTACCCACAACTTGGTGCACAATTTCTAGGGTTCTGAACTCCCTGAAATTCGCGTGTGTAAGAACATGACTGAATCTAAAATGCTTTTTCCTTTTATTTTTTCCAGTTGAAATTTTTATGGTACATTAATGTATGCAAATAGTTGTAAAAAGTCCGAAGATAAACGGCTGTCCTCTGCCTCCCCCCCACTTCTGAGCTCAGTCTCCTCCAGAGCCCACAAGCCCACAAGCCCACAGCTGTCCCCCTGATATTTCTCTCTCTGTACCGACCTCCCCCTGGCCCCCATTAGTGTTGGGTGCGGGGCGGGTTGCGGGGGGAGGGCTGTTCCTGTTTGCCTCCGGGGACCATGGAGCTAGGCTCTGTCCCTCTGACTCATGGCTGAGTTCTCCAGTCCACCTTCCCAGTGGCCTTCAGGGCTGCCCAGAGCCTCCGACACCTCTTCCTGCCCATCCCCACCCCACCCCCTTCCCCCTTTGTCCCTCACTGGTCACCAGAACACCTTCCCAGTCGCAAACACGGCTGCACCCTCTCTTCCTTAAAACTCACTGGTGACTCCTCATTGAAGGCAATGGTTCTAGCATCAAGGTCAAGGAGGCTGAGTTATGTGATATTCATCATGCCTGGGGTACAGAAAAAGCAGAATTCTTCTTGGTAAATTTGACATCCTCAAAGGGGGCCTGGGGGGGATCCAGGGGCCTATGGGGTCCCCTGGCCCAGCCAGGCCTGCCAGAGCCCCTGGGGTGAGGGTGAGGTAGGGAGGAGGCCATGTCTGTGATGAAACCATTTCATGCAAATGTATTGAAATGAGGCTCTGGGGCAGGTTTGACAAGCTGCCGGGAGCAAAGGCTCTGGGACTCTCCTGTCTCCCACCTTCCCAACCAGCTGGCTTGAATGGCAGTTTAGGGGGATTGCTGAAGGAGGGGCTCTCAGGAATGGAATCTCAGGCCCTGAACCTGGGGAATTAGGAAAAGAAACACATCTCTGAGCTCATCCCATCCTTCTTTAAACACTTCGGTTCTACTGTGTGCATTGCCCACAAGATGAGAAGCAAGCCCTCCTTGGCAGGTATGGTGGCTGGGTTTCCAGCTCATATCCAAATGACACTCCCTTTTTCCCCTTTATTGTTATTGTTATTATTAAGTAGGCTCCATGCCCAGCATGGAGAATGCAGAGAGGCAGGCAGAGAGAGAGGGGGAAGCAGGCTCCCCACTGAGCAAAGAGCCCGATGCGGGGCTCGATCCCAGGACCCTGAGATCATGACCTGAGCCGAAGGCAGAAGCTTAACCCATTGAGCCACCCAGGCGCCCCTAGCCTTTCTTTTTTTTTTTTTTTTAAGATTTTTATTTATTTATTTGAGAGGGTGTGGGGGGAGGGGCAGAGGCGAGGGAGAAGCAGACTCCCCGCTGAGCATGGAGTTCCCGAACTTTACAGAAAAAGTGTCATGTTATAAGGGATCCTTTTTTAAAAATTGAGGTGTAATTGATACAATATTGTATTCGTTTCAGGGCGCGACATTAGTGATTCGACATTTGTACACATTATGAAATGATCGCCATATTGAGTCTAGTTTCCATCTGTCACATACAAAGTTATTTCAATATTAGTGTCTGTATTCCCTGCGCTGCACAGGGCAGGGACATCCCTGTGACCTACTTATTTTATAACTGGGAGTTTGTGCCTCTTGATCCTGTTCATCCATCTCGCCCACCCCCAGCCCCCCCTCCTCTGGCAACCCTCAGTCCGTTCTCTGTATCTGGTGTTCATTTGTTTGTGCTTTTGATTCCATATTCAAAGCGAAATCATATATTGTGTTTCTCCATCTGACTTATTTCACTTAGCATAGTACCCTCAAGTCCCATCCACGTTGTCACAGATGGCAAGATTTCATTCTTTCCCGTGGCTCAGTAGGATCCCCTCTTCCTTACCCATTCATCTCTTGATGGGCACCTGGGCTGCTTCCGAATCTCGAATCTTGGCTGCTGGAGCAGGCTCCGCAGGGAGTGTAGGGATGCACGTAGCTTTTTGTGTTAGGGTTTTGTTTTCTTCAGGTAAACA
>CM052797.1:24848342-24883675 GCA_028533885.1 Nasua narica | reverse complement strand
ATCCTCAGCCCATTTAAAATTAGATTGTTTGATTTTTTGTTGTTGAGTTGTATGAGTTATTTACACATTTTGACTATTAGCCCCTTATCAGATATACAATTTGCAAGTATTTCCTCCGTAGGTGACCTTTTCATTTTGTTGATGGTTTCCTTTGCTGTGCAAAAGCTTTTTAGTTTGATATACTTCCACTTGTTTACTCTTGCTTTTTTTTTTTTAAAAAGATTTATTTAGGGGCGCCTGGGTGGCTCAGTGGGTTAAAGCCTCTGCCTTCGGCTCAGCTCATGATCTCCGGGTCCTGGGATTGAGCCCTGCATGGGGCTCTCTGCTCAGCAGGGAGCCTGCTTCCCCCCCCTCTCTCTGCCTGCCTCTCTGCCTACTTGTGATCTCTCTCTCTCTGTCAAATAAATAAATAAAATCTTAAAAAAAAAGATTCATTTACTTCAGGTGGGGGAGGGGCAGAAGTACAGAGAGAGAGAGAAAGAGAGAGAGAGAGAGTCTTAGGCAGGCTCATGCCCAGCACCAAACCTGACATAGGCTCCATCTCACTACCCTGAGATCATGACCTGAGCCAAAACCAAGAGTCGCACACTCAACTGACTGTGTCACCCAAGAACCCTACTTTTGCTTTTGTTGTCCCTTGCCTGTGGAGTAAGGTCCCCCAAAATATCACTGAGACTGATGTCAGGGAGTTTACTGCCCAAGTTTTCTTCTAGGAGTTTATGGCTTCAGGTCTCACACTCAATCTTTAATCTATTTTGAGTTAATTTTTGTACATGGTATAAGAAAGTGGTCCGTTTCATTCTTTTGCATGTAGCTGTCCTGTTTTCCCAACATTATTTATTGAAAAGCTGTCCTTTCCCCACTGTATACTCTTGCTTCCTTTGTCATAGATTCATTGATCACATATGTGTGGGTTTATTGCTGGGCTCTCTATTCTATCTTATTGATCTATATGTCTGCTTTATATCAATACCATCCTGTTTTAATTACTATAGCTTTGTAGTATAGCTTGAAATCAGGATGCACGATCCCTCCAACTTTGTTCTTTCTCAAGATTACTTTGGCTATTCAGGGTCTTTTGTGGTTCCATACAAATTTTAGGATTATTTGTTCTCGTTCTGTGAAAAATGTCATTGATATTTGGATTTACATTGAATCTGTAGCTTGCTTTGGATAGTATGGACATTTTAATAACATTGTGTCTTCTTTTTTATTTTTTAAAGATTTTATTTATTTATTTGAGAGAGAGAGCGAGAGAGAGCATGAGAGGGGAGAGGGTCAGAGGGAGAAGCAGACTCCCCAATGAGCCGGGAGCCCAACGTGGGACTCGATCCCGGGACTCCAGGATCATGACCTGAGCCGAAGGCAGTCACCTAACCAACTGAGCCACCCAGGTGCCCAACATTGTGTCTTCTAATCCATGAGCACAATATATCTTTCCATTTATTTGTGTCTTCATTAATTTCTTTCATTGATGTCTTATAGTTTTTTTTTTTAAAGATTTTATCTTTAAGTAATCTCTATACCCAATGTGGGGCGTGAACTGAAAACCCGGCGATCAAGAGTTGAACATTCCACTGACTGAGCCAGCCAGCCCCCTTGATGTCTTATAGAGTACAAGCCTTTCACCTCCTTAGTTGAATTTATTCCCAAGTGTTTTATTCTTTTTTTTTAAGATTTATTTATTTATTTTACAGAAAGAGAGCGAAGGGAGGGGTACAGGAAGAGGGAGAGAGAGAGAGATAGAATCTTTGTGTTTTTTCTTTTTGATGCCATCTTGAATGAGATTGTTTCCTTAATTTCTTTTTCTGCTAGATTATTTTTTAAAAAATTTTATTTATTTATTTGACAGAGAGAGAGATCACAAGTAGGCAGAGAGACAGGCAGAGAGAGAGGGGGAAACAGGCTCCCCACTGAGCAGAGAGCCCGATGTGGGGCTCGATCCCAGGACCCTGAGATCATGACCTGAGCCGAAGGCAAAGTCTTAACCCACTGAGCCACCCAGGCGCCCCTCTTTCTGCTAGATTATTATTAGCATATAGAAAAGCAACAGATTTCTGTATATTCATTTTGTATTCTCTGACTTTAAGGAATTCATTTATTAGTTCTAATAGTTGTGTGCTTGTGTGTATGTGTGGTGTGTGTGTGTGTGTGTGTGTGTGTGTAGTCTTAAGGGTTTTTTGTATATCTGTAAATATTGACAGTTCTTCCTTTCCAGTTTGGATGCTTTTTATTTTTCCTTCTTTCCTAATTGCTCTGGCTAGAACTTCCTATGTTGGATAAAAGTGGCAGGAGTGGGCATCCTTGTTGTGTTTCTGACCTTAGAGAAAAAGCTCCAGGTTGTCACCTTGTGAGGTTAGCCTTGGCTTTGTCACATAGGGCCTTTCCTGCCTTGCAGTATATTCCTTCTAAACCTATTTTGTTGAAAATTTTTATCCTAAGTGGGTGTTGAATTTTGTCACATGCTTTTTCTCCATCTATTGAGATCACCATATGATTTTTATCCTTCATTTTTAAAATAGGGTATATCGCGTTGATTGATTTGTGGATGTTGAATCTCCTCGCATCCCTGGACCATTTGATCATGGTGTATGATCCTTTCAATGTCTTGTTGAATTTGGCTTGCTAATATCTTGCTGAGGATATTCATCTGTAATTTTCTTTTTCATGGAGTCTTTGACTAGTGTTGGTATCAGGATGATGCTGGCTTCAGAAAATGAGTTTGGAAGCATTTCCTTTTTTTTAGTTTTTTGGAATACTTTCAGAGGATTAAATCTTCTCTGAATGTTTGGTAGAATTCGCCCGTGAAGCCATCTGGTTCCGGACTTTTGTTTGCTGAAAGTTTTTTGAGAACTGATTCAAGCTCTTTACTAGTAATCGGTCTATTCAGATTTTCTATTTCTTCATGATTTAGTCTTGGGAGATTGTGTGTTTCTAGAAATGTATCCATTTCTTGTTGGCTGTCCAATTTGTTGGCACATAATTGTCCATAGTAGACTCTTACAATCCCTTGTATTTCTGTGGTATCAGTTGTAACTTCTCTCTCGTTTCTGATTTTATTTATTAGAGTCCTCTCCGTTTTTTTCTTGATGAGTCTGGCTAAAGGTTTGTCAATTTTGTTTATCTTTTCAAAGAGCCAGCTCTTAGTTTCATTGATCTTTTCTTATAAGTGATCTTCTGAGATTTACTTCTTCACTCAACAGTATGTTGTTAAGATTCATCTGTACTATTGTACATGGCTGTGGTTTCTTGTATTTCATTGCAGGGCCAGTGTTTTATGGAATGATATTACCCCATGTATCCATTATTCTTTCAAAGGGCATTTGGATTGTCTGACTTTTTTTTTTTTTTTTGCCATCATGAACACTGCTACTGTCAATAGTCTCTTCCTGAAACTTTACTTGGATTTCTTTTCTTTTCTTTTTTAAAAGATTTTATTTATTTATTTAAGAGAGCATGAGGCAGAGGGGAAGCAGACTCACCTCTGAACAGGGAGCCTGACCTGGGGCTCGATCCCAGGACCTTGAGATCATGACCTAAGCTGAAGGCAGAGGCTTAACCAATTGAGCTATCCAGGCACCCCTTTGCTTGGATTTCATCATCTCACGCTGTAGATTGTGAGCTGCTTGCAGATCACAGAGAGTTCTGTGCAGCTCCTGCCTCATTCTTCAAGACCCCAGAATCCAGGCAGTGTGGCCCTCTCAGCAATGGAGGCAAGTCTGCTGTGTGTCTTCACCTTCCCGCTATCCTCCCCGCCCCCACCCCCCCTGCCGCCGCTAACTGATGAGCAAGGACACAGCAGCTCGCCCACGGGCAGCAGGGCAGCAACTTCTGCTTTTCCAAGCGCTCGTCTTGCATCAGGAGGCGGGGCCGTTTTAGAGCTCAGGACAGTGTCAGTGGTCAGGTCCTTTCTTTTTCCCCATGTGTGTTAAGCTTCCGCTGTGAACCAGCACTGTGCTGGGTGCTGGAGAAACAGACGATAACTCATTAATTCACAAAGCGGACATTTATTGACTTCCATTTAGATGCCAGCCTCTGTTGGGCTGAGACAAATCAAGGAGACTGCCTTCAAGGAGCTTATAGTCAAGATTGGGAAATAAGGACCTAGACATGGTACCGTGTAGATGAATAAGGAAGATGTTCAGATGTGCAGTTCTCATCATGATTTTATATGGATTAAAAAAATCTTAGTATTTTTTGCCTATATCTCTATGAGTCTATCTATCTAATCTATCATCTATCTATCTATCTATCTATCTGATGAACATGATCTTATTTACATAAATTCAGCATCCTCAATTCTGGACTAGAACATGGATTTTTTATTTGTGGATTATCATTTTTATAGGTTAGAATGTTCCTAAACCAATATCCATGTTTCAAATTCGAGCTGGAACCACTTAAAAATTCCCCTAGAGAGATGGGGCAGCTCTGGCTTTTAGCTGCTCTTTTGATTTTCTCCAAGCTCCTACCTTCTTCTTCTTCTTCTTCTTTTTTTTTTTTCTCAGTTGCTGGTAGACCAAAATATCACTGCATTGTCTTGGGAAGTTGATATTAAGCTTGACCCTAATGTTACAGCAGTACCTCAGCTACTTTTGAGCCATGGCTTACATCTGAATAGAAAATGCTGGGGAAGTAACCCAAATTGTATCTCTGATCAGCCAGGTGGCTTGTTGTTGTTTACCTAAGAGTCCCTACAGGAAGTGACACTGGAGTCTTTGCTGTGATGGCTTGGGCTGCCCCGTCCAGCTCTACTCCAAGGGGGTGCATGGTCTTTTTCACCCAGAAATTCAGCACATGTCAGCAGGGGTACTTGGAGGCGGGCATCCTGGGCCACGTGGATGCCTGCAGGAGGGTAGACTTATCTCTGTGCAGGGAGCGGTGATGGCGGAGAATTCACAGAGAGGTCGGCACATCCGCAGAGTTGGAAGAACCAGGTGGTGTTATCAGAAAGAGAAGGGGAAGCTGGAGCCCCAGGCCAAAGGAACGGCATGTGCAAATGCACAGGGGTGTGAGCAGACATGGTGCCTACAGGAGGCAGAGAACGGTTTGCAGTGGCTGGGACAGAGGTTCATCGGGGGGATGAGCTACGTGCTTGTGGTGCCATTACTTGTGCCCCACAAGACTTCCGGTTCTCCCTCCCCTCACTCTAGGTGGCAGGGGCATGGCATGGCAGCGCGTGATGGATTTTTTTTTATCATAGTAAAATATATATAACACGAAGCTGACCATTTTAACCACTATAAAGTGCATGGGTCGGCCACATCCAGTCCATTCACGATGTCATATAATCGTCCCCACTACCCATTTGAAGAACTCATTCGTCCTCCCAAACAGAAGCTCTGAACCCACGAAGCAGTAATTTCCCTGCCCCCCGTCCCCAGCCCATTGGCAACCACCATTCTCCTTCCTGGTTTTGTGAGTTTGCCTCGTCTAGGTACTGCCTATAAGTGGAACATTTGTCCTTTTGTGTCTGGGTTATTTCACTTAGCATAACGATTTCGCGTTTCGCCCATGTTGTGGCGCATATCAGAATTTCATTTCTGTTTATGGCTGAATGTTATTATGACGTGATGGGATTTTGACTTCCTCCTGGAAGCACCGGCGTGCCCGGGGGTGTCTGCTCAGGACAGAGCGGCCCCTGCCATTAGGGTGCTCGGGGATCTACACATGGGAGGAGGGAGAGAAGAGTGGGGGGCCGGCAGGCATCCGTGGAAATGGTTTAGGAATAGAATTACGACCCCTCCAGGCTGGTGTAGCCTCACCCAGCTCCCCCAGGAAGCTTTTCTATCCCTCAGAAACCCCGATGGCCCTTTTCTGTCTTCTTAGTATCAAGGGCGGAAGGCACACAATCTCTGTTATCTGGTAAGGTAACTTTTTGCCCCTGAGGACGTGCCCCAGAGCACTCCAGGACCCCCAGGCCTGGCTCCCAGGCTTTCCCTCCCCTGTCCCCCTCCCTGGTACCTGGGGGCTGAAGCCTCAGCGGACACTGGAGGGGGCACTCGGCGAGGGTGAGAGGAGCCGCCCCAGATATCCACGGCAGTTTCTCCCCCTCCCCCAGCCATCCCCCCACCCCCTGACACCCCTGGCAGGTTTCATCTCCAGAGCTGGGCTTGAAGGAGACAGAACTAGCCCCAGGGGTGTCGATAACAGGGTTGTAATCCAGCGGGATGAGCCTGAGCTCTCTGGAGCCTCATAGCATTTTTCCAGCCCTGGCCACTTTATTATCATATCGCTGAGTGATGGGGCTCGGGGGAGCTGTGGTTCCAGCAGCCGCTGCAGCTGCCCCTTGCGATCCATCACGCTACAACTGGGCTGGGCAGACTCATGCCGCTTCCTGCCCCGTGTCTGCTCTCCCCGCCTCTTTCTCGCGCTTCTGCTTCTCAGGCTTCCCCTCTGGGCAGCGGAGGTTTGGTCCCCGTCGCCGCGTGGGTCTCTCAGGACAGACTCGGGACAGCTCCATCCTCACAGTGTGACCTGGGCCCTCGGTTTCCTTCTCAGAGCAACAACAGGGTTGGACCCGTTGTTGCTCTGAGGTTCCTTTCAGTTCTGACAACTCTGTGACTTATTATTTTTTGAAGACTTCAAAGCAGATTGCATTGCATTGTCTTCCAAGAGCATCATAGTACGAAGGGATTGGACGAAGCAGCCGCAGCCTGGATCCTGTCTTCCTTCCATTCCACAGGGGCCCCAGGTAACGAGGGCATCCTTCTTTCTCCTCCGGGGAAGCTTGTCCCTAGACCCAGGCCGGTGTAAGCAGTGGGCTGGTGCCTGTCTTCAAGGCTATGTTAGAGTCCAAACCATTAAGTCAGACGTTGTGGGCAGCACATCAGATGCCAGCCCGACCCAACAAATGGGAGGAGCCTGCCCAGAGAGCAGGGGGGAGGTGGGGGGGGGCAGAGCAGACCCGGCAGAGAGCCCAGATGCCCCCTCCAGCCCCTGCTCCAACTGTGCCCATCTCAGATGGCTGGACATCCGCCATGCTCTACAAGTTCTCTGGGGAAGGACATTTCCCAGCTGAAGGGATTGACCAGTCTAGGGTTTTATTTATTTTTTTTTAAGATTTTATTTATTTACTTGACAGAGAGCACAAGCAAGGGGGAACGGCAGGCAGAGGCAGAGGGAGAGGGAGAAGCAGGCTCCCTGCTGAGCAAGGAGCCGACCAGTCTAAGGTTTTACAACCGCAATATTGGGCCAAGTCATTCTAGGGAGAAGTAGTTGACGATGTACCTTTCTTCCCAGGTAGGCAATGTTAAACCAGAGAACAGCTGGACTTCACTGTAAGCAGATCCAGAGAATGATGCCTTTCTTCCCAAGAGCTTTCCTTCTGCCCCCTCAGCTGTCTCGGGTCTTGTAAGACGGCCCTTCCTCCTCACTGCCTGCCAAGGGGAGCCCGCGACACCAGAGGACGAAGACAAGACAGTGCGGTGATGAGTGCGCCCCGCTCCTGGTTCCAAGATCCATCACGCTTCCCAGTGCGGAGTGCGGGGGCCCTCGACTGCGCAGGTGTCCCCGGCGGAGGCACTGGGGTTTTCTCGTCACTGGCATCTCCCATGAGGTCTGAATCGGCCCCAGGAAGGAGGCTTCAGGGGCAGAGTCTCGGCAGTTTCCCTGCAGCTTGGAGGCGGCCGGGAGAGATACGAGATATGAGAAAAACTGGAGTCGTGAGGGATGGGGACACGGGTTCTGTGTCTAGCTGTACCATTAACCACTGCGTGACCATGGACAAGTCTTGGCCCCTGGGGCCCTGAGGTGACAGCCCCACCCTCCCCACTTCACTGGGTGTTAAGAGGTTGAAAATGAGGTGGGAACCCTAAAAGCATTTGGCACAGAGTTCTACCCCCAGCCCCTGGTCAAAAAAACATTCAGGCCTGAATCTAAAGTCTGTCATCAAACCTCCTGAAAAAAAAAAAAAAAAACAACAACTCCCCAAGCAAGTTATAAGTTTCTAAAATAAGAAAAGTGAGAATGAAATTTTTATGGCAGGAGGCATAGAGAGGCAACTCGGCAGTGTGGAGGTGATCCGGAAATCATGTCTCTCTGCTGCTTTTCATTTCCTATTATAAGTAATTTCGATCTTTATTGTTTTCTTCTACTTTCTTTGGGTTATTCTTGTGTTCATTTTCCCCTTTTCAAAAAGATTGAAATTCCACTTAGCTACCATACAGTGTCCTGTTAATTTCAGGATTCAACGCTTCTGTACGTCAACCAGTGCTCATGACAAGTGCTCGCCTTAATCTCCACCACCTGTTTCTCCCAACCCCCCACCCACCTCCCCTCTGCCAACCATCAGTCATTTTTTTTTTCCTTTTTGAGTTAAATAATTCAATGTGGTATTTTAAATTTTTCCATATTTTAATAAATTCATTTAAGGCTATACATTTACTTCTAAATACTGCTTTAGCTGCATCTCATAAGTCATTAAATTGTATTTATAATCATTAGTGGTTACTCTTACATTTTATTTAATTTATTTGCTTATTTGACAGAGAGGGAACACAAGCAGGGGGAATGGGAGGGGGAGAAGCAGGCTTCCCGCTGAGCAGGGAGCCCGATGTGGGCCTCGATCCCAGGACCCTGGGATCATAACCTGAGCCGAAGGCAGACGCTTAATGACTGAGCCACCCAGGCGCCCTTTTTTATTTTTTGAAAAGATTTTATTTTTAAATAATTTCTACACCCGACGTAGGGCTCAAACCCACAACCCTGAGATCAAGAGTCTAATGCTTCACCAACCAAGCACACCAGGTACCCCTACTCTTACATTTTAATATACATATTTACCAAGTTTTTCTGAGAAAGTTCAAGGTTTTTCAGTATCTCTATTGTCCTTCTGGACAAGTAAAGTGTTTTTAAAATTGTCCTAAATCTTATGCCTTATATGTTTTTTGAAAAACACAATTTTAGTTGCTTTGTCACTATTATTATCGTTTTGTGGCCAACGGTTCAGCTATATATATGAAATTTTTAAAAAAGATTATATTTTAAGTAATCTCTCTACCCAACATGGGCTCAAACTTACAACCCCAAGGTTAAGAGTCTCAGGCTCTGCTGACTGAGCCACCCAGGCGCCCCTGCCCCTGCTCCCTTCCCTTTATTAATCAATGTTCTGGATTTAAGGGGCTGGATTCTTGGTGTTTACTACTTTCACTCAGAGAATCTACCCTTTCCTCTCCTTTTAGGAAAGAACCTGGTTTTATATTTTTGACTATCACTTCTTTTCTACCCCACTGACTCTCTTCTGAAATTCTTATTAGGTGTTTATTAGAACCTCTCAATACTTCTTACGTTCTATTCTTCTTGATGGATCATTTAAAGATTTATTTATTTATTTATTTATTTATTTATTTATTTATTTATTTGAGAGAGACAGAACAGAGGGAGAGGGAGAAGCAGACTCCCTGCTGAGCAGGGAGCCCTATGTGGGGCTTGATCCCAGGACCCTGAGATCATGACCTGAGCCGAGGGCAGAGGCTTTAACCATTGAGCCACCCAGGTGCCCCAATGACGATGTGAGCTTTGACACCAAACAACAGAATGGCTCAGAGTAATAAGTAGTGAGTGTTTTCTGTGGTTCCTGCTTTGCCATTTGCCAAACTGTTTTCTTGTATATCTTCATAATCTTTGCAAACTAAGCTGCAAGGCAGAGGCTGTTATTATCCTGATTTTCCAGAGGAGGTGGTTGGGGCTCAACCACCAGAGCAGAGCTTCTTAAAATGTAATGTGCATGTGAATCACCAGGGATCTTATTAAAACACAGATTGAGATTCAGGTGATCCAGTGGGGGCGGCGGGTCCAAGATTCTGGGGTCTAACAGGTGATGTTGACGTTGCTGGCCTGAGGACCTCACTGGAGTAGGGAGGCGCCAGGGAGCTTGGACTTGTTGCATATGTCCTCAGTGATTGAATAGGCCCCTGCGTTCTGCCTGACCCCAAAGCCAGTGTTCTGTGTCTACTGGTCCCACTGAGGACCCTGCCAGCCGACTGCTTATTTTACAGGAGACCGGAGAGCTGGCGGCTTCGGTTGCAGGGAGGGGAAGCTTTGCTGGGGGGAGGGGACTGCGCTCGCCAGGCCCAGCTCCTTTCTCAAGGTTTAATGAGGAAGAAAGGGATGGAGAGGGATTGTCTCAGGGCGGGGTGGGGGTGGGGGGGAGGGGTAGTGAGGCACCACAGCCGGGCAGCTGTCAGTAGGTCTGTTGGAAAAATTAATTTTTTAATTAAAAACATCTTTTTTCTCCCTCACTTCTTTCCCCTTTGCTTTAATGTCTCAGTCTGGAGTAATTATGAGTCGCTCTGGGGAGACCGAACCTTAGAAAAATTGTTGGTGTGACTGGCGAGGAATTTATCTGATTAACTTGGGCTCAGCCTTTGGAAAAAAAAAAAAGCAAAAAGGAAGTAAGAAAGAAAAAAAGGAAAGAGGGAAAGCACCGGTTTCCAATTCTTCTGGTATAAAACTTAATCACAGCGTCTGGGAGGCCAGGTGAGCCCTGGCCTGGCTCCCTCAGGCCAGCAGGCAAGATGGGTAAGGAGGATCTGAGCCCATTGCTGGCATTCCCTTCTCAGAGCCCCTAAGGTCCCCTGTCCCAGCCCGGCCCCCACCTGTCCCCCCAGGTTTGTTCCCGGCGGGGGAGGGGGAGGTGGGATACATAGCTCTGACTGGCGTAACATGGGAGAGGATGTCTTAGGGTTCTTGAGAAGCAGCCAGAAAAGGAGGTCTCAGTGCCAGAGATTTATCAAATGAATGACATCCACAGAAGAGTGAGGGGGGCAGGGTAGGGTAGGAGGGGGAGGAAGCTAGGCACGGACTTGGGGCACACGGAAGTCTGCTCTCAGCAGTTGTCCCGGTGGCGCTCCAAGCCCGGGAGCTTGGACTTGGAGGGCACCAGCATCGTCAGTAGGCTGCGGGCTGGCTTTTGTGCCTGGATCTCTCAGCATCTGCGGCGGGTGTAACCCCCAGCCACTGCCCCTGGCCGTGAACAGCCGCGTTGTTAGCAGCCAGCACTCACAGCATCTGGGGGACAAACGCCTGGTAAAAGGGATCTGGGGGGCCCCAACAGCACGCAGTACCATCGGACTGGAGGGGGAGCCCAGCTGGGGTGGGGAGGAATGGACGGATTCACGGTCATTGTCGGAACCTCGCGGTTGGTCGAATGAGGGGGTGATGAGAGTGAGGTGACAGGGGACTTCCAGGCTCCTGGCTTGGGTGACCGAGTGGCTACCGGTGGCAGGCACTAAGATGGGCACCCGGAAGAAGGGCAGAGCAGGCGGTGTGGGGAGAGTGTTTTGTTATCCGGACACGGTGGACATCCAGGTGGAGGTGTTTTCAGGCAGCGGGGTATGCCAGGCTGAACAGAGATGTGGGCACCATCTGTGTGGAGGTGGAAGGGGTTGGGCAGCCCCCACTGTCAGTACATCTTTGTGCAAAGAGGCAGTCATGAGGAGCCTTGATAGACTGATTCCCTGGCAGGACTTGTGCCTGTCTTCATTAGTATTGTGGTCTGAGCACCTAAGATGCTCCTTGGCACACAGTAGGCACTCAATAAGTCTTTGCTGAGAAAACACGAGCTACCACTCATATGGCCCTCACCACGCACAGGCTGCCATAGATAAACTCAGTTACCTCTGAGCAAGTGCCGTTATTATTCCGTTGTACAGATGAAGACTCAGAGGCACAAAGCGGTTAAGTAGCTCACCTGAAGTCACACGACAGCAAGTGGCAGAGCTGAGATGTGACTCCCCAGGGTCCATGCTCTTAGCTCGTGTGTGAATGACTGAGATTTGAGGCCAGCCTGTTTGAGACCGGGCCACGCGACTGTTTCCCAAAGCGTAAGAACGCAGGGTCCCATGCACGTGTAACTACACTAGTGTGCGCCCAGCACTAGGCGACAGCTCTTGTCTGCTGCAGAAAGGACAGTCCACAGCCTCGATGGGGGACCCTTTTGTGCAGCCCTCTTGTCACACCGGCTCAGCCAAAGCTACTTCAGACATGAGTGGCTGCCGCCTTGACCGTCCCCGGGGACAGAGGGTTACTGGGGGCTGGGCTAGTAGGCGGCAGGTGGATAGCTCAAGTCTTGAGCCTCTTTGAGCCTCGGTTTCCTCATGCAAAAATGGGAGTCATTATGCTTCTTTCCCAAGACTTTTGTGAGAATGAGAAATGCTACATCGTGTCTGGCACACAGAGGGTAGTCCTCGAATGATGCCACATTACCTGGAGAGGTCCTCATGCGCCCATCTTTGTTACATTAGCCGGGTCCTGGAAAATGTCAATATCAGCCCTCAGTAAATGAGTGTCTTATGGTTAACAATGGCCTGGCTGCCTTCAGGGTGCAGGAAACACATCGTCCGTGGGCCTGTCCAGCACCTGCCGGCTAGCTGCCGAGGGGAGAGCAGGGGTGGAGGGGAGAGGCTAAGAAATGTGAGTGTCCCGTTCTGTGCAGGGGCATCGGAGCTGGCCGTCTCTAGTTGGCGCCAGCCAGGACTGCCGCTAGGGACCCTGCAAAGGTGAGATGAAGGACTCCTGCCGGGGCCCACGGTCAGCTTGGCTGCCCTGAACAGCCGGGGCCATCACATTACCCAGCTCCAGGGGAAGCCATTCACACTGTAGTCTATGGAGTTGGGCTCCAGAGGGGCAGCTCTGACCCAGGAAACAATGTGAATAATGCCTCCTGGAGGTGAGCAGCTGGCCCTTGAGAACTGCAGGGTACCAGTCTCATAACTCTGTAACCGCTGGGAAGACCTGGAAAGCAGACAGCCCCCGTCTGGGGCTATTGCACTTACCAACATCCGGGCCTCTAAGTAATAACCCTGAGCACACCATGCCTGAACTCCTGACTTAACACATCTTCTGCCTCAGCTGCAGTCTGGGAGCTCTTGAGGGCAGGGCCTGGGCCTCTGCTCTCCCCTTCTCTCCTATCAAGCACACGGCTGGACACATGGAAAATAGCAATCGTGTTGGAGTCAAACTCCGAGATTAAAGTACTGAAGTCTTTCATTCCTCTGTTGAAGAGATGTTTCCTTCTCGGCCTCCAGCTGCGCCCTGGGCCCTGCCTGAGTGGTGAAGATAGGAGGATGGCGCACCTGGCCTTGCCTTTGAGGGGCCACAGCCTTGTGGGGAGACAGAGACATGAACAGCGAGGCTCCAATGCTGCCAGAGCTCTGAGAGCTGGCATGCAGGAAGCCGCAGGTGCACAAGGACGGAGAAGCTTTCCTAGACAGGGTGACCCCTGAGGTGACAACTGAGGATGGATGGGGGATTGCCTGGTAGAGATGGAAGGAAAGCATTCCAGCTGCACACGCAAAGGCACACTGGTGCATGAGAGCCGGGCCTCAGGAAGGATCTACAGGCCTGTCTGCGGCAGGGGGAAGAGCGTGGGGCAGACCGGCTATCAGAACACGGTCCTAGTCCCAGCTCTACTTGTAGGAATCTGTATGACCAAGGACAAATCCCTCCCGCCCTCCCCTCCCTTGCTGCCTCTGGGCCTCAGTTTCCTCATCTGTGTAATGGGAACTGGGCTACTTTATCCCCAAAGCCCCTCCAGCTTGGAAGCTCTCCGGAAACCTTCCAGTGTCTTGTCCAGGATACAGGCGCTGGGGCCCCCTGGGGAATACTTATAGGTTTGTCCTGGTTGATCCAGGCTTAACTCTCTGCGTGCCAAAACATTTGCTTTATTGCAAGTAGTTCTGCCTTCCTAAGCACACTGAATCCGGCCCATCTGCTTGGGACATTTCGTATCTGCTGGGATGGCTGAAACTGGACACCTCCACTGGGAGTGGTCCTCTCTGGCCTGCCTGGGAGGGAGGTGGAGCTCTGAGCTGCAGGAACGGAGCTCAGCCACGCCCCATCACCTTCCTTTGCAGGGACTTGCTACCTCGCGGTCCCGGGTTCTCCTTTTTATAAACATTGCCAGCCAATCAGCTCATGCCTTCCCTCCTCTGAGCTAGAACTGACCAATCACACTTGACTAGGTTTCTCCGTTGCTAGGAGCTGAAGGCTACCTCCCCACCACAGAAAGGCTTGGGTTTTGAAAGCCCAATTCTTGGTCTGGAGCTGATCCAGGAGATAGGATGCTGTGGGAGGATGAATTTAAGGTTTCCTGAGCGCAGTGTCCAGTGGGTTCTGCCCACCTTCAGGGCTGCTG
Source organism: Nasua narica (assembly GCA_028533885.1). Classification (NCBI taxonomy): domain Eukaryota; kingdom Metazoa; phylum Chordata; class Mammalia; order Carnivora; family Procyonidae; genus Nasua; species Nasua narica. The sequence goes on along the minus strand of CM052797.1, from coordinate 24,869,538 downwards.
GAACTCAGGAGGAGAGAGCACCCTGCCCGGGCAGTCCTGGAGAACTTCCATGAGGGGGCGCCGAAGGAGGGGTTTTCAGACCCAGCTTTGCCGTCTTTTTCTCCAGAAGGGATTCATTCTGGGAGTAACGGGACACCTCCCTTCCCCTCTGCCAGTCCTGGCACTGCCCTGGTCCCTGGGATCCACCCTGCTCTAGGACTCCCTTCTTCTCTCTCACAAACATGTTCAGGGCTCACGCCCAGTGTTGGGAATCTGTATTTTACCCCTAGGCCTGAGTAATGGTCCAGACGCTCCTCTCTGGCTCCAGAGGCTAAGAAAGGAGAGGACCCTCCAAAATGACAGGAGGACTTCAGAGAGAAGGGGAGGGTGTCCTAGGTGGGGGGCACTGTGTGAGCAAAGGCTTGGGGATGTGTATGAGAATGTATGCTTGTATATCTGTCTGTATAGATCATGTGTGCGTGTGTTGGTGTTTCCACACATATGCCTTGAGCACACATGTGTATGTGTGTTAAATGCCAAGAAAAGATACTGCTTGGTGTCTCCTCGATTGGACTTGTGGATTTTCTTACCTCCCTGCCATCTTCCCATGAGAAGCCTGGGGGCTTGGGTCCTGGGCCCTAGCTCCCTGTAGGCTCAGTCCCCTGAGCCCTAGCCCCATTCAGTCCCCACTCCATCCTGTGCAGCGACAAAATATTGATGAGACTAGCACACAGTGGAGCCAGCATCGCCTCCAAATGGAGAAAATCCAACTCAATCCGCCATAAGTTCCCACTGCCAGGGCCGCTGGCAGCCCATATGCCACCCGGTTTTCCTTCTTTGGGGCTCTGGGGGTCTGCTCCCACACGGAACGTCACTCACAAGGGCCCAGAAAGGATAGAGGGTGAATAAAACCAGTGCCCCCCTCTGTCCCAGACTCTTGGGCCTTTTCCCTTGAGCAGCCTGGTGTCCTTCTCTGTGCTTAGGATGGGCCCATCTGGGTGAGGCCCAGGTTTCTTCTCACTGAAAGGCCCGTGTCCCTTGGCTATATTGAGGAGTCAGTTCACTGACTTGGGGCAAGCAGGATGAAGCCTGGCCTGGGGCCAGGGCCTGGCCTTACCAAGGACTCTGTCCTCTCTGAGCCTCAGTTTCTACATCTGTAAAAACGGACTTCCAGTCCCTGAATCTCAGATGAGGGAAGATGGGCAGGGTCTCCATGACCCATGAGCTGCTGGGCCCACACTGAGGCCTTTGCCAATGGGAGCATATAAGGGAATAAGCCAGAGTTGGTAAATGTTTGGCCCAAGGAGTACTTTCAAAAAATTGAACTAGGGACCAACATTTTAAAAATGGGCAGTTTCTGAGGAAAAGCTGGCTTTTGGTTTCTCTTGAAAAACCAACAGGGCCATTTCTGGTTACCTGACCTCTGAATGAGCTGATCCCTTGGCCTTTCAGAAAAGGTTGACATTTCAGAAGAAAAGGGGTCTTCTCAATCACCCAGACAAGTGAGGGGCCTGTTTTCAAGTGGGGGAGGAGGGCTCAGGTGCCTTCTGGACCCCTCAGTGCACATACCCTCTCTGTTCCCCAGCCTTCAGCTCCAGCTATGGTCTAGGAGCCTGATTTCCTGCCATGTAGGGATCAAGGAGTTGAGCCTTGAAGGTGACTGCTTTTCCTCCTCCGTTGCCTTGACCATTGCCCTCATGGCGTATCCTTCCAAGATCCATGGAGCCAGCTGGGCAGGTTCTTCGGGGGCAGGTGTAAGGAAACCAGAAATTCCTTTTCTCCTTAATCTCTCAGTGAGGCTCCCTTGTACTCAGGCAAAGGTTTGTGCCATGGCCAGGTCTGCGGAATCAACCATTTGGGGCAGGGCTAGGAGAGCCTCTCACATCAGGCTAGAAGAGGGAGTTTGTAATCCACCCTTTCTCAACTGTGTGACCTCGGGGAAATAACTTAATCTCTCTGGGCTCAGTCTCCTCACCTGTAAAAATACTTCCATGCGCTGTCATAAGGATCAAATGGGATCAAGTGTAAGAGAATTTCCTGGCACAGGTCAGGCACACCATAAGGACTTAATAAGTATTTGCTGAAAGGGGGAGTTGAGGGTTCCCAGGCCTAGTAGTGCAGCCTAGTGCACAGTTGCTCTGCAGTGGAGACTGAGTAGCAGTGTACTGTGGCTGGCTAGGGCTGGATGTGCTGATAAGAATAAGGGGTCTCTGCCTTTGGACCTTGTCCCTTTCCAGGCTGGATAACTGGGATAATGTAGGGGGGCGCGGAAAGCAAAAGGTAGGTGTAGCTCCTTCCTTTCCCCATTCTCCACCTTCGTAGTGGGGACCAGATTTCCCCCCATGAGTTGGGTCCCTTCCTTGAATGGGGAGGGTCCCCGCCTTCTTCAATCACTAGAATCTGGCTGCCTGGTTTTCAACTGAGATGTAGAATCTAGGGGGCCTGGAGAAGCAGGGTATAGAGGGAATAATTGGCCCCATAATCAGTTGGTCTTGGAATCAACTTATGAAGTTGCCCCATCAGGACTTGTGAATGGTGGGTGTGAATACTGAGAAAGACACTTTACCCAGTTTTTAACTTGAAAGCACAGGTAGGGCAGGGATATTCTGGGTCCTCCAATGGGGGCACTTTAGGAGAGAGAGGATCTGAGGAACCTTTGAAAGGAGGGCCTCTCTCCTCCTTCTCCTTAATGCTGCCATCTGGCTGTCTTTCAAGCACAGCAATGGAAACCACTGCTTTCTCTCTGGATGTGCTTTCACGTCTGGGTCCCACAGGACAGGGGCTGCCCAGGGAAGATGATGATAATGGTAGTGATAATGGCAACTGAGGACATTTACTAAGCACCTGGGCTGTATACCTCTTGCCACAATCACCCCTATTTCAGGGCTTTAGACCAGCCCACCTCAGTGAGGCACAGCCTTTACATGAAAATTCAGATGGGAACGAGCCACCAACAGGCAAGAGGGAGAGGTGCATTAATTCATGAACTTCACAAAAGGATTCTCCTTGGTGGTGATGGCGGTGACTCTAAGAAATAGCTTCCCATGTGTGCTTATGGTAATAGTCCATGTCTAAAGTGTTGACTTACCTGTCTGGTTTTAAAGAACGTGTTCAGAGAACTAAGTTAGCTTTGGGGACTACAGATGTCCTGCCTATAGGCAGGAGAGGTATTTCAGGACCCTGGAGAGCGCTCCAAACTGTCTGTTGGTGGGCGGAATGAGGCACTGGGCCTTTCAGAACAGGTTCCTGGGAAGTCATCATATGCATAAGACCTGGGCCTAGGGCGCTGGGGACATGATATACCCAAGTCAGTGGCCTCATGTTTCTATGTGGCCTGACTGCCAGGGACTGTGTCCTTTGGAAAAGAAGCAAAAGTAGGGGAGTCCAGCATACTTCTCTGTGCTGAGTCTGCAAAGACACAGGTGTCACTTTCTGCACTCTAAAAAGTGTGTGCAAATAGAAGTATTGTGAGTTGAATCCTACTCCCAACACCACCCTGGGTGGCTCTGGGCTTGGCCGCAGTAGTTGGTTGTTTGGATGGGCAGTGGGGTGAATGGTTACAGTCATGACTTCTGCAACCTCACCGTTTGAAAGTGAATTTCGGCTCTTCCTCTCCTGGGCTGTGCGAATTTGGGCACATTATTTAACTTCTCTAGTCTTCAGTTTGTTTATCTGTAAAATGGGTATGACAAAGCTCCTACATCGTAGGATGCTATGAGAATTAAGCATGACATATTCAGCACTGAAAACAATATTTGCATGTGGTTAGTGCAGTAAAATGTTATTATTTTTAAATCCAAGCATTTCTGCCCCAGCTCTGATGCATAACCAGGTTCTTCCCATGGTACCCCCCACAGTCCTTCTTTTTTTTTAAGATTTTTTTTATTTATGATTTTTTTAGATTTTTTTTTAAGATTTTATTTATTTATGAGAGAGAGCACATGCACACACAAGCGTGGGTGGAGGGGCAGAGGGAGATGGAGAAGCAATTGCTTCCTGGGCTTGTAAGCTGTTGAAATGTCTGAGGAAGCATGGATTTGGGAACTGGGTGGCCTGAGTGCCCTGGGCCAGGGGCTCAGGGAACCCTGAGGGGAGCTCCTTCCCTGCTCCTCCATCATGGTGGTTCTAAGCATGATCTTGAGGAGCCAGCAAGACCCAGGCTCAAATCTTGGATCTGGGGCTTATAGGCAATGACCTTGGGTAAGTCATTATTAGCCTCTGAGGCTCATCTGCGTCTGGCTATGACAACCCCTTGGCATGGTTGTTGCAGGGGATGGAATAAGAACATGGAGATAAAGGCCAAGCACAGGTGCTGTGAGGGCTGTGTGGTTGTGGCTGTCACATGGTTGTCTTCCTAATGTCTCTGCTTCATTTTGGGTCTCTGCCACTCCTGTCTCCCTCTCAGTGGATGAGATTCTCACTCTTTTTCCTTGACTTCCTGGCTTGCTCCACTAGGATGATGTGGGGATCTCCGCACCCAGCCCATCCAGGACTTCAAGGGTTTCAGGTTCCCTACTGTCACTATCATAGGCCCTGGCCTTGACTATGACCTTTCTGAGATTCCCCACCTGGCTGCAGAGGAGACCCAGCTTCTCAGTGTGGCTCTGCTATGGGCAGCCCACCATTGGGCTCAGAGCTAGTCTTTGTCCCTCTTTGGACTTCAGTGTCCTCATCTGTAAAATGGGAAGGTATGACTGGCCATTCTCTGAAGGCTCTCCAGCCTGTCATGTAGTGGAGAATCCCTCTCCCCGCCTTGCCTGCCCTATCAGAGAATATGTAATAAGGGGTGGGGACGGAGGACTTGGGGTAGAATAAGATGTGGGAAATAAAGCAGAGGGAAGGGTCTCAGTGGTTCCTAGCTCTCTGGCTTGAGCAATTGGTTGACTGGGGTGTTGTTTATTGAGATAGGGAAGAAAAAAGGCAATAGTGGCTTTGGGGAGGAATTCTGAGTTCAGTTTTGGATCTGTTGGACTTGAGATGTTTAAGGTATGGGCCTAAGCAGCCAGCATGGAGGTGAGCTTGGATTTGAACCAGGGTTATCCATATCAAGGGTCATGTTCTCTCTAGCACACTGCACCAGGCAGAGTGTGCAGCATATGGTCGAGCCACTGAGGGCCAAGGACGCGTCAAAGAGGGCTCATGTTCAGGGCAGGCCCAGCAGCTGGGAATAGTAGTGGTGGGGAGAAAAGAAGGCTTAATCAGGGAGGGCTTCCTGGAGGAGGCCACTGAATACCAAGAGAGGGTGAGATCTGAAGGGGAACAGGACAGAAATATAGTCAGAAGAGTCCTTGAAGTTCATGTGCAGCAAGATGATATGACTTGTCCAAAGTCATACAGCTTGTGATAGAGCCAAGATTCCAATGAGGTGTGCCTTAGTCCATGGTCTCTGCTCTCAATCCAGATAAATGAAGAGATAGCAGAGCTCTGATCTTTGAAGTCACAGAATGCAAGAGCTGGGACTGTCCCAGTTTTAAGACAGATCTGACCCTAGGTACAGGATTGGCCCGGGTGACTACTTAGCATCTTCCGGCTAAGGTACAAACAGAATCCCCATTGGCCCCCAGACTGACCCATCACCACGCCCGGAAGTCCACTAGCACCCTTGGCTTTGGTGTTGCCCAGCCTGGCTCCTCCCAGGAGGGAGCACATCTTTGGCTCTGCCCAATGCACGGAGGGCACTTACCTCCATTGCACGGAGGGCACTTATCAGACACTTCTTTCCTGGGCAGAAGGGGTGCAGGTCCCCAGAGGGGGGACTTTCCCCCTGTCTTCGCAGAAGGCCAGCCTGCCATTTGAGGGGTTGGTTTGCCTGGCAGAAGGGCAGGGAGCCGCTGGGCCCAGCGAGCTGCAGTGGCAGCGACCACGGTGAGTGCCAGCAGCTCGCAGTGAGTAGGCAGTGTCAAATGGGGTGCGTTACTCTCCGTGCAAATTAAAAATTAAAATTAATCAAACACTCAAATTGATTTCCTTCCCGTCTGTTTGCTCTGCTGTGCCAGTCAGATGTCCGCCCGGCCGCCTGGTCTAGCTGAGCCCGGCTCCAGGCCGGGGCTGGGCAGCTCAGGCGGTTGCAGCGGTCTCTGCTGTGGGCCTCAGAGCTTTGGGCACCTCTTCCCCACCTTGGGAAATCGGGTAGGGGTCAACCCAACCAGGTCCCCCAGCCTGAGACCTGGTGCTGGGCTTGGAAAGTGGGGAAGGCAGGAAGACAGCATCACTCCGGTCCAGAGGAAATTCACGATGGGCTGGGAGGCAGAACCCTAGGGAATACTCATGGGGCCATCATCAACTGACATTTTGAGTCTGGCTGTCTGGTCCCTTCTCCAATCTCAGTGTCCCCATCTGTGGAATGGGGAGAAAGAGGCAGATGGTATAGGTCCCTCCGGGTTCTTGTGCTGGCGTGTGGTCTGGACTGGCCTTCCCTGGGGTTGGACTCTCCTCCAATCGCCAGCCGGCCAGGAGCCCTGACGTCCCCAGCCAGGCCTTGACCTACCACTTACCACCGTGCAACTGTGGGCAAGTCACTCACTCATCTGTGGTCTGCCCACCCCCCCAGCCAGCAGCAAGGAGGAGTGTCTCAGCATGCAGGGGTCTGGGAAGGGCAGGGTGGGACCCCCCCTCCCCACTCTGCAGATAGTCGAGGGAGCCTGGAACAGGGTTGTGAACCAGGGAGGAGTAAGCTTATAGTTCAACTGCAGTGATTCTGTGGAAAAGGCCTTGGGGACCCCCTCCTTCCCTTGCCGTCCCCTCCAGCACTCACTGAGTCCTGTCTCTTGAATTCCTAAGTATCTACCTTCCGAATGCCCCACCCCATCCGCATCTTCTCACTTGGGTGACCCCCATAGCCTCCTCTCGAGGCTCTAGTCCTCCAGTTTCACATCCTCTGATCCATCCTCCTCAAAGGAGCTAGAGGGAGTACCCACAAATTCTGATCTGATCATCTCCTTCCCCTTAAAACCCTTCAAAGTTCAATCATCTTCCCATGACATTCGAGGACCTTGGTGACCAGGCCTGATCCCCTATCCTGCCACCTCCCAGCAGTGCATTGCCCTCGACAGTGTGGGTGTTTTCTAATTTTTCTGTGGTCCTCCCTCCCTCCCTCTCTGCATTCAAACAGCATTCATGTGGCCAACACATGCTCCCTGGACCCCCGCAGTGGCCAAGCCTGGGTTGGTGGGTGCGGTGGGTGCAAAGCATCAGAGGTGACCCAGACCCTGTTGTGTCCTTCCACCCCACCCCCACATTCCTCCTTCCCTAGCACCCCCCCCCCCCGCTTCCCCTATGCTCCTTCAAGGGCTGCCATTCCATGGCCATTTTGGGAGAGCCAGATCAAGCTGATCCCAGCCCAGGTGAAGGCAGTGGGCTCCCCCTACCTCACTGGCTTCCCAAACTGCAACTCCAATCCCATCTCTTAGGAACAGGACCCCCAACAGCCACCCATCCTGCTGTTTGTGTCTGTGTCCCCCAGTGGTGATGATCTCATGTTCCCAGGAGGATGCTTGACAAGGGGTCAGTGCCCCTGATAGAGTAGCTCGAGCCTCCAGCTTCCTTTATCCTCCCTCCTATCTAGAGAGACACAAAGAGTAAAGAATTATACCCTTGGGAAAACCAAAGGCCGGAGGATCCAATTCAGCTTGGGGCCCGCTGCCAGCCTATTGCCTTCCCATCCCTCCTCCATTCCTTAGCTTACCTTCCTCAGCCCTTCCCAAGTGTACTATTCCAAGGGGCTTTCCTCTTCCCCTGCTCCTGAGCCCTCACCCACTCCCTCCATCAGAGGTCTGGGAGGCTCTGTTGGGGGCCTGGAACTGGGTCCTTGGGCCCCGGGGCTCTAGGGCCTGGAATCTGGCCCGGAATCTGGCATTTTGATTGTTGTATCTTTTCCATGCCCTTGTTATAGGGTGTGACCAGAATCAACCAGAAATGGCAGAGAGGACTAGTCCAATCGCTGCTTTACAGTGGTGGGGGAAGGAAAGGGCAGATGTTGCCCAGAGTTATTTAGCTAGAATCTGAGTGGAGGCTGAGCCAAGGAGTCCTGTCCCCTCACCATGCTGCCGGCTTGGCGGTCACGAATGAGTCCTCAGCATGCTCTACCTTGTAGGGTCTGGGCATTAGAAAAAATGGTTAGAAATGGTCCCTAGGCGCAGACTGGCAAGTGATGGGCTGGGAAGAATTTGGAGGAGCTGTGGGACATTGTTCTCTGCTTCAAAACTCCAAGACCACCCCAGAGCCACCAGGATAAACTCCCAACTTCAGACAGGGTCCAGTAGAACCCATGGTCCTGGCCCCACGCCCCCTGCAGCCCCATCTTCAGTCCTCTCTTCTCATGCTCTGACCACGTGGGCTTTCTCTCCTTCCTCTCACTGCAGGGCCTTTGCACATGCTATTCCTTCTCTCTGGAGCCCCTACTCCTAAATATTAATGTCCAACCTTCTGGGGCTAGGTCAAATGTCACATCCTGTCTTTTCCTGATTCCCAAGACCAGCTGGGCCTCCACCTACCAGCCCATAACCCTTCATAGTCCTGTCCGAGGTATGATTCTACATCTCTCTGCACGGTGGTTCGAATTCTTTCTTTCTCTAGACTCTAAGTTCTCTGATTCGTATTCCCCACATGTGACACAGCGTCTGGCGGGGAGTCAGCCCTCAATAAATGTTTGTGGAAAGGGGGCGCCTGGGTGGCTCAGTTGGTTAAGCGTCTGTCTTTCGCTCAGGTCATGATCCCAGGGTCCTGGGATCGGGCCCTAAGTTGGGCTTCCTGCTCAGGGGAGAGCCTGTTTCTCCCTCTCCCTCTGCCCTTCCCCCAGCTCGTGCTCTCTCTCAGATAAATAAAATCTTAAAAAAAAAATTGAAAAAACATGTTTGTGGAAAGAATGAAAAACAATGGCTCTCAGTTAAAATCGTGGAGCTTCACCCCAAACCTTGGTTTTCCCCTTCCCTGAAATGGGAATGATAACACCAGGGTCAGTGTGAAGATGAGCGAGTGAATGAAGACTCCTGCCACATAGTTGGTTAAGAGTAAGGGGGAGGTAAGAGGTTGGAGTGGGCAGGGGGTAGTTGAGGAAGGCTGTTCAGGGGTGGAAGGACTTGGAAGGAAGATGGATTGTGCCAGCCAAGGGGTCTGTGGGGAAAGACCGGAGGTGGGGAGCTGGGATGTGAGACACACGGAGGTAGCCTGGCTGAATGGGGCCGTTAACTGAATCTTGGGTGACCCTATTTATTTTGCAGCCTGACCCAGGAAGCCAGGGGTTGGCTAAGAAGGCAGGCAGGAAATGCCCACTGCCTCCTGGGGCTCCATGTGGGTCACTCGGCTCCGGGTGGGACCTGGCTTGGTGATGGGGTCTGGGACACCGCCAGGGTCTCCCCCACTGGCCTACAGAGAGAGCTGAAAATAGCAGAGGGGCCCTGGGTGGGCATCTGCAAGGGGACTGATACAGCCCTTGTGGCAGGAAGCAGCCGGCCCCCGGCTTCTGGTAAAGGAGCTCCTTCCTGGAGCTGCGCACACCGGCCCGCCCCCAGCCTCTGGCCCCCAGCCCCCAGCTGCTGCTGTCTGGTAGTGGAGAGTGATTCCTCTAAGCGGGCCTGTTCATTATTCATGCCTTGCCTCTCTGTACAGCCTGCTGGGAGCCAGAGGTGGCAATAGCTCCCGGCCACCAGCACAGGGGCTGGCTACAAGGGGGTCCCAAAGAGACCTCTGTGCAGAACTCTTGGATAGAGGGCTGAAGCCTGGAGCTGCTAAAGGAAAATAAGTGAGTTACGTTTATTGCCCCTCTGGGCAACTTAGGGAGGAAGGTGGGGCTCAGAGAGGGTGTGTTACTTACCTGAGGTTGCACAGCAAAGCTGGGGGCATAAATTCCCAAGCATAGACACAAAGGCTGCATGGCTCCCAGAACAGTGAAGAGGGAGAAACGGACTGGAATCGTTGCTTTGCTTGGATGTCAGGCGCTCCAGGGAAAGGCTGTTTGTCTCTCTTTGGCTTCCCTGGGGCCCACCTGGGAGGCCCTGGGAAGACTTCTCGGGAGGTGTGTTGAGCCCGAGCAGGCAACAGCTGTGAGCTCATCTCCCCTGAGGCCCTCAGGAAGTCTGGTACGAAGGCAGCGGGGAAATGGCCGGGAGAGGAGGGAACAGGAAGACAGTAAGGGACTTGGGCCCTTCCTCAAGCTCAGGGGCGGGGAAAGAAAAAGACGTTTGCTGAACAACTACTGTGTGTTGGGTCATTCCTGTGCTGTCTTCTCCCTCCCCCTCCTCCTCCTCTTTCTTCTTCTTTTTAAAGATTGTGTTTATTTATTTGAGAAAGAGAGAGAGAGTGGAAGAGGGAGAGAGAATCTCAAGCAGACTCCCCACTCAGCGCAGAGCCTAATGCGAGACTCAGTTCCACGACCCTGAGATCATGACCTGAGTCAAAACCAAGAGTCGGATGCTTAACCCACTGAAATACCTAGGCTCCCCTCTTTTTTTTTTTTTAAGATTTATTTATTTGTTTTAGAAAGAGAGTGGGGGAGCAGGGAGGAGGGGAAGAGGGAGAGAGAGTCTTAAACAGACTACTCAGTGAGCACGGAGCCTAACGCGGGGTTCGATCTCATGACCCCTGAGATCGCAACCTGAGCCGAAACCAAGAGTAGACCCCTCAATGGACTGTGCCACACAGGTGCCCCTGTGTGCATTATTCTTTACGAATTCTTCGGCGGCCTCTTCGGTGGCTGAGTATTTTTACTCCCATTGTACAGAGGAGGACACTGAGGCTGGCAGTGGCACTGCGTATCACCGCAGTGTGGAGTCTCTGCAGGGCACCTTGTTGGGGCGGGGGTGCCAAAATCTAGCCCTCTCTGGACTCACATCACAGCCGGAGCGAAGCCCGGCTTCTCCTACTTCCAGCTCTGGTCAGCAGGGGGAGGCTGTGCTGCATCCGGCTGCAGGAATTAGGAGCAGAGGTTGGGATTGGGTTTGCTAGGAGAGGAGAGGAGGCCCCTTTCAAAAGCTCCTGGATTCGGGGGACCTTAGCCATGCCTCTGTGATGGCTGAAAGAGGGGGAGGGCTTCTGCCTAGATTCGATAAGTGGCCCCCTGTTGCTGCCCGAGAACAAAGTCTAAACTCATCAGTTCAAGGCTCTTAGAGCTTCTCTTTCCTCAAATACACTCATCCTTCCCTATTTTCCACTACCATGTCTTCGCAAATGCTCTTCTCTTGGCATGGGATGCCCTTTCTGTTCCTTTCTGCCTGGCCAACTCCTACTCATCCCTCAATACCTAACTTCAATGCCACCTCCTCCAGAAGCTCTCCTGGACTCCTTCCACCCCCCAAAGTCCATCATATCTCCTGTTCTTTCATGTTTTTAAGGGCAGGATGTGTCTAAATCATCTGTGTGTCCCCAATGCCTAGCATAGAATGAGGCACATACTAGATGCTTAGTAAACAAATGGGCAACATTCATCCCTCTGTGGAGGTCGGAGAGTGAGGGTCTGTCTGGGGTAGAAGTAGGTGTGGGGGACACTGGAAAATGAAATGCTCATGCATCAGGCCTATTTGGGATCAGGCTGACAGGGAGCCTTAGGGATGAACTTAAACTTTATTTCCCAGGGGCATCATTAAGGTCCAGGGAGATCTTGGATGTGAATGAGTTCTGTAAACTGTAGTGTGCTGTCTCTTGTAGGTCCTTGTACCTCTCAACTTTGCCTTGTTCCCCCATGATGGTGGAGAGAAAGGTCAAAGAATGAGGGAGGGGGGAGAGCAGGCCTGGTGAGAGTGGGGTGGCAAGGGGTGGGTGGGAGTCTGAGTGCTGAGGGTCTGGTTTGGGACTCCCTCTCCTACGGGATGTAACATCATATCAGAGTTCCGCATGGCCCCAGAGATGATGTAAGCTGATGTCCTTCCAAGGAAGGGTAAACTGAAGCCCAGAGAGAGGCAGGCATTTGTCCAAGGTCACAGAGCAGGAGTGCGAGGCCACCCTATGAGCCCAGTCCTCCCAGCATGACAGGTGTCCTCATCCCGGGCTCAGATCCGGGCAGCTGTTTCCCTGATCCCTCCTCCTGGCCCCGCAGTCTCCGGCGCCCAGCACGCACTGCCCCACACCCCAGCCTGCCCCTAGGCTTAGACGCCAACGAGCATTGAGCGACCCTTGGATGGCACGGTCCGGACAGCTCCCGACCGCCCTTCTCCTTGACTCACCTCCAGCCCCAGAGGGCCGGGAATCAACGGCAGCGGACAGGGCGCCGCCCGCACCGCCCCAGCTGTGCCACCGCCCCGGACTGTTCCAGCGCGGCGAGGCCGCCCTACTTGGAGTCCCCGGGTGGGGCAGGTCGAGCCCGGTGCGCTATCCCTTTAAGCCCGGGCGAGATGGGAGCTGTCAGCGACAGCCGAGGCTAGCGCGGGACGTCGCCGCCCGCCAGGCCAGAGCCAGGAGCCGCGGAGCGAGCGGAGAGCGGAGGTGGCGGCGGGGCCGGGGCGCGGCAGCTCCCCTGGCCGCCCGCTGAGCTCTCGAACCCTGGGCCCAGCGAGGCGGGCGGCGCCCGGAGTAATGCGGAGAATGTGAGAGGCAGCGCAGGGCGGTGGGGAGGAGCGGGCGCACGAGAGGGCGGCGGCAAGATAGACGGAGAGACAGCGGGAGAGAGAAAGGACAGGGAACAGGGAGCAGGTGGGAGAAGAGAGAGGGGATAAAAGGAGAGGCAGGGACAGGAAAGGGGGGCAGAAAGGAGCGAGAGAACACGCGGCACGGGCGGCGGCACAGGCGAGGAGGAGGGGGCCGGCTTCTCCGGGTGGGAGCGCCGGAAGCCAGAGTTGGGCGCCCCGGCCAGGGTTCGGGCTGCGAGCGCGGCCGCGGCCGGGCCGGGCATGGTGGGGGAGCGGGGACGCCCGAGGGGCCTCCTCTGGGAGCCGCGGGGTACCTGAGGCGGGGCCAGCCGGGAAAGGGACGTAGGGCCACTGCACAGGCCCCGCCGGCCGCACTCCGGGGGCTCCGGCGGGCCGGGGCAAGGGGGCCTTTGTGAGCGCCCCAGGAGTGCGGAGCCGGGTGTGCGGCGGCGGGGATGTGTGCGCGCCCGGGGCTGCGCGTGTGTGTGCAAGTGTGAGCGCCCGGGTGGGTGGGAGCGCGCGTTAGGGATTCTGCTGGCATCGCAGCGTGGAGAGCAGGAGGCAGGAGTGGGGCGCGCAGGGGAGCGCGGGGCCCTCCCGCGCACACGCACACGCCGCACGCGCGCGCGCACACACACATACACACACGCACACACCCTCCCTGCCTCGCTCGCTGCCGCTGCCACCATCTCGGAGCCGAGCCCTGCGGAGCGGGAACCCGAGCCGGAGCGGGAACCGGAGCAGAGCAGAGCCGAGCCGGGGAATGCGGGCCCGGAGAGGAGCGGCGCGCGAAGTGCGCGCCCGGGACGGTGAGTGCGGCCAGGCCGGGACGCTGCGGCGGGGCCGGGGCCGCCGGAGCGCAGGCCGGGGAGCTGGGGTGTCTGCCCGCCGGCAGCGCCGCTTGCGCGGCCTCTGATTGGGCGGGAGCTTCGGGGGCAGCGGGTGGGGTTGGGGGTTGGGGTGCGCGCCCGTGGAGGGCGTGCACGCGCGGAGATGGATGGGGCGCGCTCGGCACCCCAGTCCGTGACCGCGCTCCCGCCCGCTGCGCGGCCCCGCCTAACCCTTGCCTGCCGCCGGAACCCCGGCGACTCGGAGCAACTTTGTGTGTGGGGGGAGAGGAGATGGAGGCGTTTTAATGGTGGAATTCCGGCCTTGCCTTCCTGAGGCGAGAACGCGAGGGAGGAATGGGACGGGGGCGCGGGCTGTGCCGCCCGGAAGGCCGAGGGGTGCGTCTCCACCACCCCATGGGCGCAGCCGCCGGCTCTCTGGGACACCAGTCCCGCTCCGTGGCGCCGCGCTGGAACCGCTCCCGGCGCTGGACTCCTGTGACTCGGCCAGGGTCCGGAGGGACCGCGTGGCGACAGCTTCCAGGCCCCGGGGCCGCAAGGTCGTCTTTGCAACCGGGCTGAGGACACAGGGCTTGAGGAGGGGAGTGGGGAGACGTGCCTGTGTGAACGTGTGTGTGTGTGTCCCCGCACCTTCTGCTGCGTGGGACAGGCGGCTGAAAGAAAGGAACTGCCAGAAAGGGGCATCGCGTTAGACCAGGCCCTCAGGAGCTCCCAAGAGGCCAGCGATTCGAAGGGGAACCTCTAGTTCCCTGGCCTGGTGCACCGCCCCCCTCATTCGTGCTTTGCTTGGAGCCAATGCTCCTGTGTGCTTTACTATGTGTGAGGGTTGTGCCTGTGCTGTGCCCCTCTCCCCCCCTTCTTGAGTCTCCTTCTACACTCCTGTCCCATTGCTGGCAGCCTCAGGGAACTTCCTAGGCCCCCTGCCCAAATGGCAGCCCTGCCCCTGCAGAGGATAGGATGAGGAGAGGTGGCCCCAGATGGTGCCCCTGAGTCGCAGGAACCACATCCCTCCCAGTGAGAGGCCCAAGGAAAGGTCAGAGGTCAGGACTTCCCCTATACAAATCCTCCTTGCTTCCAAGGCAGGTTTTTCCTCCTCTAGGAAGTCTTCCCTGATTGCTCCTTGAATCTGTCCTTCTGGCTCTGGTTTCTGGGTTGGCTCAGCTGGGTTCCCCAGCAGCCCTTGTTTTTGTGCTCTTTCTTGGCACTCAGCGTGTGAGCCCGTGTGGGTCAGAAGTCTTGGTTCTCAGCCTACATGTTAGCTGGACCAGGATCTACCTGGCTCTCCGGGGGATGGTAATATTTTGTGTGACCAGCCTTATAGGCTTAAACCTTGCTTCCACTTCATTATCCTTCTGGAGTCTTGTCAGCCACCTGGTGAGGGTGCAAGGCCCGTGGACACATTGCCTGCCACTCCGTTTCACGGAGGAGGGTTTTGAGGCAGAGATGGAGCTAGGAGAACACCAGGCACAGGGCAGCGCCTTTGGCTCCGAACGTAGCCTTTCGCCCTGGTCTTCAGTGAGGTGGGGGAAGGGCTCTGGCTACCTGCTGCTGGAGAGTCTCTGGGGGCAGCTGTCCTGCCGCCTGTGACCAGCACCTTCCCCAAATGGGCGAGAAGGCAGGCATAGCCGCTCTCAGCCTGGTTCTCCCTGGCTTGACTTCCGGCACCTCTTGCCGCCAGCTGCATTAAGCTTTGTTTCTTAGATCTGGGGCCAGAGTCCACCTGGGTTCCGCTTCATGGTTTGCAAACCCGGTGCCTGTAATCCTCAACACTGGGATGTCCCTACCATTCTGGGGATCGAAGGGGTTTCCCCACCCCAGCCTGGCTCTGTAGGCTAGGCCCTGGCATTGCCCTCTTGCGTGGGCCCCGGAATCCTTCCCACTCTCCCAAGATCTCCATCCCAGAGCCCCATCTGGGCCGGAGAGCTCACCCTCAGGGAGAGGGGTTCCCCTAACTGTGCATTGCGGGGAATGGAGTCTGGTGGCTGTTGGGACCACCTCCTGCGCTGGTGGCCCACCTGAGGGACAGGAAGCAGGAATAGCTCTCAGCCCAGGCAGGCTTCTGTGAGCCCCCCTCCCCCCCCACAGGTTGACCGGATGGCCGCCTGGACTCATCCCCCGGGGCCCCTTTGGTCCTTAGAGGCCTCTGGGGCAGGGAGAGCTGTTGCCTGGGGGTGACCAAAGCTCCTTCTGGGGTTGGGGGTGCTCTTGTATCCCGTGGTGGCTCCTTCAGCCTCTTCACTGGCTTCACGCTCCAGTAGCCTCTCCCTGCCTCTCCTAATCGCTCTCTGCCCTGCTCTCACTCAGTGGCCTTTCTGGCCCCTTGTTTCCCTTGTCTCTCTCTCTCCCCCACTCCATCCCCCTGTGCCTCCCTGAGCGCCGGACTTCTGCCTTCATGTGTGTCGACTGATGCTCTTGTTGACTCTCAGGTGGCTGGATCGTGGCCAGGGGACTGCTCGGGGCCACCCCTGCCGTCCAGGCCCACATTCATCCCTGGCCTGCTTCTTCTGCCCCCTTCCCACCGCAAGACTCCAGCAGGCTGAGCCTGCCCTTTGCGGTCTCGGGCCATGGGGAGCGAGAGAGCAGGGTGCCTCTTTGGCCCTTGGTCTGTGTTGTCAGGGGTGTGAATCCCAGCCAGAAGCCCCCAGTCCCTCCTCGCCATCTGCTTTAGGAAGAGCCGTTCCCCCTCAAACCTCCTGACCAGTGGGACCCCTCCTTTCCCTCTCCAGCCAGCCCCTGACTCTGCCGTGGGTGTGTTTTAAATTAGAAAAGTGTTATATTCTAACAAGTTCAGTGATAAGTTGTTGGATGGGGTGGGCCTTGGGGTGATTTGAGGGGGGAAGTTTACCCCTGACCACTCAGGCCTCCTTTGGGGGGAACTGGGGGCCACTGTGGCTAACCAGAGTCTCCTCCACGGGCTTCTGGGGCTCAGACATCTGCTCCCGAGAACCAGGTCTTGGCCTTGCTCCTCATTGCCTAGAATTCTCCAGTAGGGGCTTGTTCCACGTTTGGGGGCGTCTCTTGGTAAGGCCTGGCCTGGGTACTGGGGATTCTGGTGACAAGCCTGGGTCCCTCCCCGGGTGGGGACACCGGTATCTGAGGCTGAGTGGGCTGGGCAGCTGCAGAGAGACGTGGGATGGGGTTCGGCAGCTGGACTGGGGGGCCGGTGCATTTCGGCCAGCTCAGATGTTTCTGGCACTTGGTAGAAACCCCGTGAATATGCTGAATACATGAGTGAATGGAGAGCACGAACAAGGAAGGGCTTTCCAGGCAGATGGCACGGTGTTAGCAAAGGCAGGCGGTGGGAAACACCAGGCATGGGTGAAGCATGTTTGCAAGGGGGTGGCTCATGCCGGGACACGGCTGGGCCCGGAGCAGGTTGACACAAGACCGAGGCGGGTCTGGAGTGCCCAGCTGAGAGTGTGGGCTGATTCCACATTCAGGGGTTGCAGGGTGGAAGTTCTGGAGGGACACGAGCAGATCTGCAGCTTAAACCGCTCCCTCTGGTGGTTGCGGGAGGGGTCGGCTCGGCCAGCCGGAGGCGGAGGCGGGCCGAGGTCCTGAGGCTGCGGTGGGAATCCAGGCTGGTGAGGGCAACAGGGAGGATGGAGCCATTCGGCCTGGGGGCGGAGCCGTGTGTGGCGGAGGAGGCCGTCCACCCAGAGTTGGGCGGGGCCTCAGGGATGTCACCGGTCCCGCCACCTGGGCAGAGGGAGGTGGCAGGTGCCCGGGACTCACAAGTGCTGGCCCTCCCACTTGGCGTGCTTGAGCAGGTCCCCGAGATCCCTGCCCCCTCCTTGTCTACGTCTGCACAATGGATAAGTTCGTCTCCCCAGAGACCTGGGGTGGGTTTGGGTCCGTGACAGTGGAAGTGGGCCACAAAGAAAAGGGGGAGAGCGTTGGTCACACTGCTAGTGGAAGAGTTGGAGGCCTGGGGAGGGGCGGTGACTTGAATGAGGTCACAGGACAGGCTGGAGGCCGGGCGTGCCGGCTCGGGGTTTTCCGGGCTGGGCCTGTGGCCTGTGGGGCAGGGGCGGGTGGCACGCCCAGGGCCTCGAGGCCTCTGCAGAGGACGTCCTCAGGCAGTGGCTTCGGCAGTCCAGCTGTCAGGGAGCATATGGGGCCATATGGCCCCATCAGGGGAGACACCAGCCGCTGAAGGAGGGGGAGCGGCTGCTGTCCTGGCCTTCTGGATCTACGTGGGCACTGCCAGCCATCGGGGTCAGGGCGGGAGGAGGCCAGAGTGGAGCCTCGGTGTCCAGGTTGGTTTGGACATGGAGCTTGGGTCTTGGCAGATGGTCCCGCTCCAGCACCCATCTGCCAGGGTGGCCGGACAGGCGGCTTCGGGCCCAGGCCTGATCCAATTAGCGCCAGGCTAGCTGTGCCACCTGCCCTCCACGCCCCCGCCGCCCCCAGCACCGGGCATCTGATGTCGGGATTCAGGGCTCAGTGGAGTATGCATGTGGGACACACAGCCTCGCCCCAGGCGCCGGTTCTGTAGCTCCGTGATTGGGGGGTGTGGAAACGGGTCCCTCGGATCAGCCTGGGCTGTTCCAAAGGGCGTGGGCATGCATGGCGTCTGGATCTGGGTCTGGATCCTGGCTCAGCTGCTTCCGGGCTGGGTGACCTCAGGCAAGGCCTTTCACTTTGCTGAGCTTCGGATTCCACATCTGCACCGCGGGAGAGTGATAGCCCTGTCTCGTCGGGGTGTCACGGGCGCACTTGGAAGTGACACACGTAAAGCACGCGCTGGCCTGATGGGCACCAGAATCTCAGTGAATGTTGGCTCATTTTTGTTCTCTGCTGGGAGAGGGAAATGGGTCCTCTCAGAGTGTCCATAGCTAGACGGAAGGAGAGAGAAACCTTATTATTATTACTTTCCAGAACAAAATCTGCTTTGCAGTTTTCTTTAAGTTTTTCTACCCCTTCCCTCCTCTGGACCTCATGGGGGTTCTGCCTTAGCGGGCAGAGAGCCTGTCCCGCGTCGCAGACTGGGACACCGGGAAGGGATTCTCAGAGTTGCACAGCGAGCTGGGCGGACCCTTGATCCAGACACTTGCTCCAGGGGTCCTGTTCCGAAACCTTGGGGGTAGAGGCTGGGGAGAAGTGGGTCTGTCTTCGACAAGGCCTGCGTCGATCAAGCCTGGGAGTCCTAAAGATTCCCCACCCAGCCCTGTCTTCATTGGATACAGGGACAGACCGTCACGGTGACAGACAGCCTATCTCAGCTCGGGTGGGTATGGGTGACCCTCCGTGGGGCTGCGCATCTCCGTCTGCCATGCAGGCCGGGTGGGGGTGGGGGTAGGGGCGGGGGCTGGGAGGAGGGAGGAGGGGGCCTTGACCTCCTGGGCAACCCTGGGCCATGCCCAGGCCAGCAGGGCTCTGCCTTCTGGGGAGAGTGGGGAGGGCACTGGGCTCTGCCCGACCAGCTGTTTGACCTCTTTGAGCCTCAGCTTCCCTCTTTGTAAACGGGAAAGAATTATCTCTGTGCCCGCCTCACAAGGCTGTTCTCAAGGCTCAGCTCTAAATACCTATCCTGGAATCATTCAACGGTTCACTCGTGGGGAGGTTCTTCTGGGCCTGGCTTTGCTAGCCGCTCTGGGGACAGAGATGAGCCACCCCGGCCCCTGCCCTCCCAGGGTGTGCAGCCCACACTCAGCAGTAAGCACGCACACAGTAGGTCTTTTTAAAAAAAGATTTTATTTATTTATTTGACAGAGAGAGGGAGAGAGAGAGAGAGAGAGATCACAAGTAGGCAGAGAGGCAGGCAGAGAGAGAGGGGGAAGCAGGCTCCCCACCGAGCAGAGAGCCTGATGTGGGACTCGATCCCAGGACCCTGAGATCATGACCTGAGCCGAAGGCAGAGGCTTTAACCCAATGAGCCACCCAGGCGCCTCAGCACACAGTAGTTCTTTAACGGTCTCCTAAACCTACGCTGGCCGACACACTCGCCCTCGGCGCCCTCCAGCGCTCCCCATTGCCTTTAGGCTGGCAACTGGACTCCTCAGTGTCTTGCATGGGGCCCGAGCCTCTGCTCCCGTCGCCTCCCTCTGGTCCCCTCTGTGCACTCAGGTGCCAGCCAATGTGCACACTCACTGGCCCTTTCACACCTGTTGTGGCTTTCCTCTTCCTCCAGCACTGCGGTGCTGTCCCCACCAACTGGTGCCTTCCTCCACCTCTGCCTGTGTGGATCCCTCCCACTGTTTAATACTCGGCCCACGTGCCGTATTTCAAGCCCCCAGCTAGAAGTAGTTGCTTTCTCCTCAGAACTGTGCACCTGCTGTGTGCAAGGCCTAGTGTATGGGTGGCCTGTGAGCTATGGTCGTTTTTCCCTCTTCGTGGCCTGGGAATGCCTTGGTGGCAGGGACCAGGTTTTCCCATCCTGGGTACCTGGCATGTCCAGGCATCTGGGGCCAGATGGGCTCAGAGGCATGACGGGCAGCCCCCAGGGTCCCTGTGACCAGCGCCACTACCTCCTGCCTCTCAGACCTGGGGATGCGGGTGAGGCCTGGGACATCTACTTGAAAAGCCCCCGAGTTGTGGACGGCTTTTCTGCCGAGGTGCTCTGCCCAGACACAGCCTTCCCTGCCCCTGGAGGCTCCATCAGGCTGCGGCCGGGGCGCCCAGTCCTTGGCCACACGTAACTGTCCTCGGGGAATTGCATGGCATTCGGCAATTAATGATTGATTATTTGGGGTACTGATAATTCTTCCATTATTGATCTGTGGAAGGGGGCCTAGCCAGTGTTGGTGTGGGTAAGCCGGGCCTGGCTGGGAGACTGCGACCACGGAGCTGCCAGGGTTGGGATAGAAGGTTGGGGAGAAGGGGGAATTGGGAGAAGGAGGGAGCTTTTGCTCCCTCCCGCTTCCCTCTTTCCCCACCTTCTATATTCTGCCTCCAGTCTCACCTGGCCCTGGGTCTCAGCTTTCCCATCTGTTAAATGGGCATCTCAGTCCGTGGGGTAACACCGTGCCTTTGAGTGAGACAGCCCGGCCGTCGCTGACCTGTCCTCATTTGCGCTGAATGGGTGGGGGCATTCTGAGGCTCAGAGAGGGTGGTGGCCCCTGGGTGATGGGAGCCAGCGTCACAGTCCCCAGCCCGGGGCTGCTCGGCAGAAGGGACAGCGAGATGGTGGGTGGGAGGGGCAGGCTGGTTGGAAGACAACAGTTGTCTCACTCAAGTGCTATGTCTGGCTCCTGAATGTGCTAAGGCTTCTCAATGTGGAGTTAGGACTCAGTGGAATTCGTGCAAAAGCGATTTCTAGGGAAACCACATAAAGGAGCCGGCAGGGGGGATGTTTAACCTACTTGAGAGACCTAGCTGCCTTTCAGGATCTCCAGGAGCACAGGGCATTGTGGGGGGTGGGGGGGGGAGCTCCTGGCTTACGTCACCAGGCCTTTTTTTTTTAAAACTTTTTCTTAAGAACATTTCCAAACATACAGAAAGGTAGAGAGACTAGAATAGGAAACCTCATGTAGCCTTACCTAGATTTAACAATTGTTGACATATTGCCACCTTTTGCCTTATCTTCCCCCCACCAGAGTATTTTGAAGTAAATTATAGACATCATGCTGTTTCACCCCTAAATATTTCAGCATCGGTCTCTGAAAAAAATAAGAAAATTTCTATTTAACCTCAAGTGCTCATATATTCCTTTTCATTTTATCTTTGAGAGATGAGGATGCTGTCAGACAAGGAGACTGAACCCTGAGAGGTGGCCTGGCCTTGTCCAAGGTCGCAGAGCAGAGAGGGGCATGGGAGGACGGCGGGACCTAGGAGGTGGCCACAGGTGTGTCGTCCCCCCGCCACGACTCA
>CM052797.1:24722054-24847842 GCA_028533885.1 Nasua narica | reverse complement strand
GACTGGGCTCGGGGCCACCAGCCAGGTGGTCTGGAGGCCTGCCAGGAGCACGGCTGCCCGGGTTGGCCTGAGCCTGGCTGGCTTGTGCCCGTCTACCTGGAGCCAGCTTGGGCGGCCACCGGGGGCACCCCTGCCTGGCGAGGCCTGGCTTGGAGGGCCCAGGTCTGAGGGACTGCCCAGGCTCTGGTTACCCATCTGTCCCAGGCTGGCATCCCTATGTCCTGTCTTGTCCTTTAGGGACAGCAGCCTTTGGAAGGCAGGGCTGGGGGTTGCTGGCAGCAGGGGGCGGAGTTTGGGGCTGGCAACCCCGGGGCGGGGGGGCTAGGCGGGTCCCCATCCTGCCCATAGCTCTGTTGTCAGGTCAGGAAAGCCACGGTGGGCCCAGACACCTGCTCAGTGGCCATTCCCTGCCTCATTCTTCGAGAGAGCTTGGCAGCCCACGAAACAGGAAGACTCTGGCCTCCCAGAGTCCCTCTGTCTTAACCTTGCGTGTAGGTGAGAAATTCGACCATTCACGTCTTGGACTTGACAGAATATTGATCTTGGGAGGGACCCAGAGGCCTTTGCCGTCTGCCCCCACGCCGGCAGCTACTTCCGCACCCGGTCCATCCGTGCTTTCTCCCATTCGTCTCGTCTGGAAGGCCTCATGCGACCTCCTGGGGCTCTAGGCCTGTGCTGGACGGTGCCACGTGGGAAACCAAGAGGGAAATGAGGGGCCAGGCTGGCCCTCCAGGGAGACAGGGAGCTGCTGACCCTTGGGAGGGCTGCTGGGAGCCAGGCCACGTGAGAGGCACCCCCTCCGCCTCTCCCTCCCACCGTTGCAGGATTGAGCCGCCGCTGGAGGCCGCTTGTACTCGTCTTTTCCTAATCCTTGCCTTCGTGTTGACTCAATGGTGGGGTTCCTAGCGCTCCCCAAGCCACACATCTGTGCAGTCACCGCAGTGGTGTACTGCTAATATTGTTGGTTTTGGTACACGGAAGAATAAACACGTACCTGTGAAAATAAAATCATTTGTCTATGTACACCTGGACTCCCGTTGGGCCTGCACACACTTTGAGAAGCGCTGATCGGCGGGGCACCTCTCAGCAACGGCTCAGAAGGAGGAAACCAGGGCTCAGGAGGGAGCTCGGCCCAGGCCGCACAGCCGGCATGCCAGAGAGCTGCCTCCTTGGACTTGCAGCCTGAGGCCTGTGTCTGGGGGCCTTGCGAAGGAGACCGAGCCCCCTAGGACTGTCCCCGACTCATGGAAGTTGCCTTTGGAGACTATTTGGTGAAGGAGAGGTGGGAAGGAAAGGATGGGTGGGTGGGTCCCTGGGAACCAGGAGGCTGAGGCTCAGTCTCCAGAAGGGACTCCCCCCTCCACCTTGGTGCTCTGCCTGCACACCTCTCTAGGGCCGGCCCCCAGGCCCGCCTCCTGGGCCAGGTGCTGGCTGGATACTACTGAGCACCAGGCCAGGGGCCTCTTCTCTCTCTTTATCTTCCCAGTGGACCAGGCAGGAGCACCGGTGTCCCCATCTTACGGACGAGGGAATTGAGGCTCAGAGATCTGATTGTCCCAAGGTCCTAGAGCCAGTGGGTGGGGAAGCATCTTCAGAGCCCCACCCCCAACTTGGGGCTGGAAACTCCACCCTTCCCAGGCCGCACTTGGCCCAGCTGGTGGCCTGTGAGTGTGTGTGTGTGTGTGTGTGTGTGTGTGTGTGTGTGTGTGGTATGCATGTTATTTCCCAGCCAGGTGCGATCAGACCCATTTGTGTGCCCGGCCCCCCTGCCTCCCTGGCCCCCCCACCCCCGCTCCCTGGAATTGCCCCCTGCGGCCTGGCTCTAGCTGACAGCTCATCTCTTTCTCCCACAGCCTCCTGTGCCCACAGGCCGTGAGGCTCCGTCACCTACAGGCAAAGAGGGCGACTGAGTCAAACCCAGGCTGACCCCAGCCCACTTGCCTTCCCCAAACGCCTGCCTGACCTGAGGTAAGAGGCCACCATGGGCCGCAGGGCAGAGTAGGGGTGGTAGGAGCCATGGAGGCAGGTGTGGGGTCCCCAAGGGAGAGGCTGTAGGGAGGCCGTGGAAGAACAGTCTTTCTGGGGGTACCCCCCCCTCTCCTGCCCCATGTGAAGCCAAGTCCGGGAGGTTTGATGTGGCGGTGCCCCGCTTCTGCCGGCCCTTGAGATCCCAAGCCTGGGGTGCTCTGAGTGACCCGGCTTCGTGGGCGGGCTGGCTGATGGGTCCCCGTGTGGTGTGGGAGGTCACCGACGGGTAGCCGAGGGGATCTGGCCTTGGTTCGGTCACATCATTGGCCAGGTATGTGTGTGACTTCAGGAGGGAGCGGGAACGTGTGGATTGAGACAGTCAGGGCTCAAGAAACTGTCAAGAGACACTGGCACAGACCCCAGCACGTGGAGTTTACCAGAGCTCTCAGCTAGAGTCAGTGCACACATCCGGATGCCTTCAGGGCAGGAGGAGCTCGGGCCCAGGTGTGTGCGTGTGACAAGTACTGGCCGCCAGGTGACCTTGGCTCTGCGTGAGCAGAGTGCTGGCTTGGACTGTATCACGAGGAGCAGGATGTTCAGAATATGGGAGGTGACATGCCCTCCTACTGTGTCCCATGTGAGACGTGTCCTGAAGAAGTGGTAGATGGGGAAGGAAGGGGATTTTGGGTGCTGCCTGACTTGACTCCTGGCTGGCTTATGACCTTGGACAAGTGACTTCCACCCTTTATCTGGGCCAATCCGCTGTTCTTGACAGGCTTCTGGGACCCACCAGAAGGCTGCAGAGGGGCAGCAGGGGAAGGCTGGGGGCAGCAGGCTGGACTGGAATGTTATCCTCATTTTCAGAGGAAGAAAACCCAAAGGCTCGTGAGCCTCGAACCACTTCTCCTGAAGGATTAGGTGATGGTGACAGTGTGGCTGAGATTCAGCCAACGCCGGCCTCCCACTCAGGAAGCTAGTGAGTGTGTCAGGGAGCCAACGGCTGGATTTCCTTCCGGACTCCAGGCCTCGCTGTGAAGTCCAGTTATCTCTATAGAAATATTCCTGCTAATCAGTCAGTTCTGAGTGGATCGAGCAGCTAATTAGCCCCTCTGGTTTAACCTGTAATTGCTGCTGGGAGACAGGGAGAGGGGATGTGGTCTGGGTTATGTTCAAGGCTGCCGAGGGCGATGGGAGGGCTGTGGGCAGGGGCATCAGCGAGGCAGGGAGGCCGGGCCCTGCCCCCAGCCTCATCAGGGGCCCCAGCGTTCTCCCCGCTGCCCAGCGGGGACAGAGCCCCAGGCATCAGGAAGCTCGGCGGGCAGAGGTAGACTGGGGAGCTAATGCGGGGCACGGGCTGCTCCCTCACTGGGGCTGGGGGTCTGGGAGGAGGGGAATGCCTGGGCTGAGCCGTGAAGGCTAACGGATTCTTTTAAAATGCTCTATTTTTCTGATTATTTAAAAAAGAAAAACAACCAAACAGCATGCATTCTCTCTAGAAAACACGAGCATTTGGGTGTTTTACCTGTCAGTCTTTTACCAAATCTGTATTTATGACATAATTGGGATCAGACTATACTTACTGTGTTCTAACCTGCCTTTTGTTCTTAATACTATACCAAGATCATTTTCCCATCATGAAATACTCTTCTGTAAGGTGATTTTTAATGGCAGCGTAATGTTCCAGCCTGTGTGTGCTGTAGCATGTGTAACAATTCCTCGTTACATATTTTGATATTTTCCAACCGTGTGTCATTATAAATAGGGCCTGCCTGAGCGGGAAGACGGGAAGACGGATGTAGGGTTCTGATGGTTTGGGGGAGGGGGAGGGCCCAGGCAAAGCACAGATGTAGAGGCAGGGGAAGTGTGGGGAGTTTGGGGAGTGCCTTGCCAAGGAGGGTGCAGGGCTGGTGCCGGGGGGCCTCTGAGGGGTGCTGGTGGGGGCCAAGACCAGACCCGGCAGAGCTCTGAGTAGCTGGAGGAAGCCAGGATTTGCCTCGCTGCCTCCTTGCCTCCCAGGCCTGCTCCCGTGCCCGGTCCGCTGGTGCTCCTGTGGTTGGAGGTGAGGGGGCAGGATGGCAGGTAGGGGAAGGACAGGCAAGGCTGAGGGGTCCAGGGGCTGCAGCCCCTGACTTCTCGCTCACTGGTGGGCTTGGGGGCATTTAAATCAAGCCTCTGTCTCTGGCGAGGCCTGCTCAGGTCTCCGCCTTGCAGCAAGGATGCACAGGAGCTCTGAGCATTTCCCGACTCCTGAATCAGAGAGGCCTTCCTTCATCCCCTTGGCGGAAAGTGGAAGGTGCCCCTGATCCCTGAGAGCCGGGGGGGGGAGGCTGGGCGTGTGCTGTCAGGCACAGGAGGCTTCTCTGAGCTCTGGACCCGTCCTCAGTACTCCATACTAGACAGGAAAAAAAAGCCAGATTGAGTAAATTCATCATCTAAGATTATGGAGTTATAAGTGCCATGGAGAAAAATAAGGCGGGAAAAGGGAGCCGACAGGCAGGGGAAGCCATTCCCTGCAGGCTGGTCAGGTGAGGTGCCTTGGGAGCAGAGAGACCCGAGGGGAGGGGACAGGCCCTGAGCTGGGAGCAGCCGGCGGGGAAGAGGGGCTGAGAAATAGGGCTGTGCAGGGCCTCGAGTTAGCATGGACGGAGGTGATTTGTGGCTCAGAGGCTACGGCTCCATGCTTCATGGCACAAGGCTGTGGGGGGCGGGGGGCGAGAGTAGAGGCTGCTCGGTGGTGAGGAGGCCCCAGCCTCTGTCCGGAGAGAGATGGCAGGCCAGGCCTCGGGGAGATCAGAGCCGGAGAACAGCCTCTGACGGACGGGGAGCTGAGGAATTGTTGGAAGGGCGATGAAGAGTCCTGCCTGGAGGCAGGGCCCTGGATTGGCCACATCCTGGGGCTGCGTGGGTGGGCCTCTGGGTGGGTCGAGGGTCTGGGAGGCTGCAGCAGAGGCAGGGGCTGGGGCTGGGAGGAGAGGGAGGGAGTCGGGGGCGACTGGGACGGGGTCTTTTAAAGCTTCTGAGGCTGGACCAGGTCTCAGACCTGGGTGACTCCTGCCCAGGGGGGCTCCCTGCCCGTGGGACGAGCTTTCCGGAAAGACCAGCCCAGAGGCACTGCTGCCGGCCCCTCTCCCAGCTGCTTCTCCCGCATGGCCTCCCGGTTGGCACCGCCATTTTGTGACATCCTTCAGGGCTGCTGTGGGCAGGGAGCGGCGTGCTGATGCTGGGCCCAAGCTCCTCACTCTGTTCCCGATAGGGGAGCCTCAGCTGGGGAGTCCGGAGCAGCCCAGGCCCCCCTGAGCCCACCCGGTGGTCACTACAGGCCTGCCTTCATGCCAGGCTCGTCCTCAACACGCCCTAGGGCCTCCTTGGGGTCTGAGGTTCTGCTCCTGGGTATTCAGGGCCTTTCACGATTTGGCTCAAGGCTGCCCTTCCTTTCCAGCAAGGGACTCTTGTCCTCCATCCCCACCCACAGCAGGCTCAGTCTCACCTTCCATGACCTCTGTCCTGAAAGCTTTTCTCCCCACCAGTCGAATCCCACCCCTTCCAGAACGCCTCCCCCACTCTCCTACCCACTTTGGCTCCTATGAACGGCCGTTGGTACCTTTTCTCTAGGGGGCTACCCTGTCATTTTGCTTTCATTCCCTTCACCTTGTCTTTATCTTTGCCCTGTTCACCCTCTGCTGCCTCGGTCCCCCCCAGAGCTGGCCCTGCCCTCCGCCCCATTATCCGAGCTCTTGCCCAAATGGAATCGGGCTCAAGCCCTGGAGCTCTCTGGGCCAGGGTCCCAAGCTTGGCTCTGCAACAGGGGCCCACCAGGACCTTCTGATCCCGAGTCACCAGGGGAACCCAGGAATCTGGATGGTCAACGAGCCCCTCAGTCACTTCTGATGGTCAGCTAGCCAGGGCTGTGCCGGGCCAATCCAGACTCACGCCGAGGGCGTGCCGGGGTCCCTGGGAGCACGGCCCATTCCTCGGCTCCCCACCACAGCCTAGTGGAGGGTGGATGCTGGGATCCCGTCCATTCTCATCGGGGCCTGCCGGGTGTCGAGCGCCATGCTGGGCATGATGGGAACAAGCCAGGGTTTAGGGAAGGCGGGGTCCGCCGGAGCCGCGCGCTGCTGCAGGCCCGAGTCAGCATCAAAACCCGGGTGTGCGGCTGTCTCAGTTTGGTGGGTTTGGTTGCAAAGCACCATACGTCGGGGGCTTACACAGAAATGTCTTGTTGCCCAGCTGTGGAGGCTGGAAGTCAGGAAGCACGGGGTCGGCGGGACTGAGAGGGACGGAGCTGTCTGTGGCTTGTAGACGGCTGGCTGTCTTTGCCATGTCTGGCTGTGTCATCTCCCTTCCGTGGGTGTCTTGTCCAAACCTCCCTTTCTTTTAAGGGCATAAAGCCAAAAGAGATTAAGGACCCACCCTCCTCCACTATGAGCTCACCCTAATTAATTAATTACATCTGCAATGACCCACTTTCCAGATAAGCTCACAATCTGAGGCCCTGGGGTTTGGAAGTTCAACATGTCCATTGTCTGGGGGAGGGGGGGACCCACAATTCATCCCATAACAGCGCTCGAGTGGCCTGGGATTTCCGCAGCAATGACCATGGTGGGCCAGGCTGCTTTGGTGGTGATGAGCACCTCATGCCATTAGGTAAGCAAGGGGAGTGTCGAGGTTGCTCCAAGCCGTCGGGGATAGAGAGGGATTTCTACATCAGGACCAGGACCAGGGCTCCTCGGAGGAGGTTTGTTTCAGCTCAGGGTGTTAATGGGGACCCATGAACGCAGTTCCTGGGATGTGCCCCCAACAAGCCAGTCCCTGTACACGCTGGGGGGAAGGCAGGTGCACACAGTTGGGCTGGGAGGAAGTCCTCGGCCTCTGTGCCCTCTGGCTGGGTGACCTGGGCCGGATGCTTTCCCTGGGAGGGGGGGCTCAGTCTACCTGCCTGATTTTGTCCCAGGCCTCTGGTGAGACTCGAGGGAGAGAATGAATAGGAAGGTGCTTTGCTTTTGTTCCTTTTCATTTGTTGACTCTGTGGGCGTTTTGTTATGTGCGGCTCTTTGCTGGGCCATGTGCTGTCGCAGGGATACAGAGATGAGAGGGTCACGATCCCGGCCCTCAGGGAGCTCACAGGCCATGGGTGGGCAGGGGCGGGCGAGGAAGGTTCTGGACCCCCGGGAGTCAGCCGGCCTGGGATCCAGTTCAAACTCGGCCTCTTGCTAACGGTATGAATTCAAGCGGTTCACTTAAGCTTTCTGGGCCTTAGTGTTTCCATCGGCAGATCGGGACTAATAACAGCACTCACCTTGCGTGGATTAAGTAGGCTTAGAGCAGGGGCTGGCCCATGGTAAATTCTCAGTAAACACCGTTCTAAGGCATCAGCTATAGGCCGGCGCGATCGAGGGTGGTCGATGGGGTCGCGAGCGGTTATGCCGAGAGTGTTGGGCTTTGGGAACTCAGCAGCTGGGATCCCTTCCCTGGGGGGGGTGCCCTGCCAGCCTGCTCACCCCGTGTTCTGAGCGTGGGGTGCCGAGAGGGACGCAGGGCAGGTGGATCCACAGGGGCCGGCTCGAGGCCTTCCGACAGTCACGGGCGGGGGTCTGGGGGTCCGTGCAGGTGGGTGGGGCGGCCGCTGCCACTCCTGCCTCTGCCTCTGGGGTGCTCTGCGGGCGGGGAAGGGGTGCTGAGGTGCTTGGTTTGGTTAACCTTTGTGTTTGATCCCTAGGATTCGGGGAGAGACGATGGTGGGGAAGCCAAATTAAAATTCCTCTTTGAGAAGTGAACAACTTCCCAATTAAAGGATTCTTATTTGTGAGATGCCTTGGAGGCCTTTCCAATCGAGAGGCTCTTCTGAGTAAGAAAAGGGCTTGAGCTGGGTTTGGAGAGGCGGGCGGAGCCTGAGCCGCCACGGAGAAGGCGAGAAGGCGGGGGATGCTGTAGATGCCCGGCCTTCGGAACAGTGGCTCTGTGGGGTGGGGGTTGGCGCGGGGAGGGCGGGCACAGGGAGCTGTCTCCGCATGAGCCCCTTCAGCCCTTAAGCTCCCCCGGCCCCAGCCAGGCTGAGCTGAATGTACCAGCGCCCTCCGCCAGGACCCCTCTGCCTGCGTTAGTGGACCCTGCGCTCTTGCCCTCATGCCCGATGGAGCTGGGGGGAGGCGGGGGTGGGTTTCCAACGGTCTGGAACGGTGGATGCGGCCTGGACCTGGTGCTTGGGGCCAGCCGGATGGGGGCTAGCGAGACGGCAGGTTCCCTGCTGCCCGTGCCGCGCCTGCGACCCCGGCCCCGGGCTCTCCCCGTGACGTCCTGGGGGTGGATCTGCTGCTGTACGGTGGCCGTGTCCGCCTGCCCTCCGGCCTGGCCCCCCCAGCACCCCAGCCGGCTTCCTGGGAGGCCAGGGCTGCCCTGCTTGGGGCTATTTGCTAGGTGTCCCGGGCGGGGAGCACGGCAGTCTCGCTGCCCCGAGCGCCTCGGGTGTCAGAGGCAGCTCCTGCCCGAACCCTATTCACAGATGCGGAAGTAGAGGCTCAGTCAAGTGAGGGGACCCCTCGACATGGAGAGGAGTTCCTGCTCAAAGGGGCTTGTCTTCCTATGACCCCCGAGGCCTCCCAGGTCGCCGAGCAGAAAGGAGCTGGGGCAGGGGGCGGGGGGGACGTTGGCCAAAGCCCTCCCCTCAGTGGGCCTTCACCCCGAGCCCCGGAGGGTCTGCCCCTAGGAGTTGCCAAGGTCATTTGAGGAGACCTGCCACGGGTGGCTCCGCTGTCCAGGCAGCGTGGAGGGTGGCGGGAGTGTTTTCAGCCCACACTGCCACCCCCCCAGCATGTCCTACTTTCTGGACGCCCCTGCAGCAGGGTTGTCTGTGTACATACCCAGCACTGCGAGAGCCGGGCCCCTTGAAAAAGGCCAGCCGACCATGCAGGCGCTCCCTGGAGCCCCGGGGCTGGGCCAGTAATTGGGAGAGCCCGCTGTCCCGGTTGGGGACGGGGAGGGGCCGCCCAGCAGCCGGCAGGGGGGCCACTGGGGGAGAGCACAGGCGCGTTGACCTCCTGTGTGTTCTTGAGCAAGTGACACGCCTCTCTGGGCCTCCGTTTCC
The DNA here is from genome assembly GCA_028533885.1 of Nasua narica. Lineage (NCBI taxonomy): Eukaryota > Metazoa > Chordata > Mammalia > Carnivora > Procyonidae > Nasua > Nasua narica. The sequence continues at coordinate 24,838,790 of CM052797.1, read as the reverse complement.
TCCCGGGGGGGCACCGAGAACAGTGGAACTGGGGTGGGGAGGGTCACTGAGGACAGTTTGTGCGAAGTGGCTGGCGGCCCACGTGTGTAGAGTGTGGATCCCGCCGCTTGGGCAAGTGCTTCACTTCTCTTAACCTCTGTATAATAGGCAGAACGATACCCTTCTCACGGTGTGTACTTCATCCGTGGGACTCCTCTGTGCCCTTCCCTCTGAATCATTTAATGAGCCCATTCTTCCTGGGGACCCAGTGGGCTCTGCCTGGAGTTGGTGGCCACAAGCGAGTAGGTGACACGGTCCCTGCTTTTAGGTAGCAACGTGTAGTTAGAGTGCCTGAGGAGATAGGCTGTGAGCCCCAGGAAAGGGAGGTAGGAGCTGGAGAAGTCAGGGAGGGCTTCCTGGAGGAGGCCAGACCTTAATGTTCAGGAGGATTTGGGAAGCAGCTGGGGCAGGCAGGAGTACAGAGAAGCACACTTGGTTGGGGATAGTGTGAGTGAAGACCAAGCACAGGGTAGGTTGTGAGTTCCTGAGAGCGGGCAGTGGGAGGGTGGGGGATGGGTGGGTGTATAGGTCAAAGCCCAGAGAGGTCCCAGTCCTGGAACCCTGGTGGGGGTAGGGGAGTGGGGAGTGGGACCGCTGTCTCCTGACATAGGGGGACAGCAAACGTTCTCTCCAGACTTCATGCCTTTTCAGTGGCCCCCCCACTGTGGTTTTTAGAGGTGATGACAGACTTTCCTGGGTGAGCTCAGTTAAAGGGACACCTCAGTTTTGTCTCTCTTGGGGAGGCTCAGAGTTGTGGTCGTGTCCCAATGTCACGCAACACTGGGGTCTGCCGTCCCTGGTTCCCTGGAGAGGAGATGAGCGTGCTTCTCTCCCCCATGGAGTTCGGTGGCCCCTGCTGGGCCCCACCAGGTCTGTGGACAGAGGGAGCCATCCAGCGACAACCCTACTTCAGTCTCTGTCCCTGAGGGACGCTTTAAAATCTCAGCCCCAAATTAAAACCTATGAGGGCTTCAAAACAATGAAAAATTTCTCTAATAAAAGAGGAGACACACTCAGGCATGCCCTAAATGAATGGAGTGACTTCCGGGATTAATCCAGGATGTATGGGAGGGCGCCCGGCTGGGAAAAGCGTGCAATGGAGATTGTAACAAATTGTTTGCTCGCAAGAGGAATAATTCTTAATGTGCACCGGCTGTAAGCGGAAGGCACCTTGGCCGCGGGCAGCCACGATCGCTCATTAGCTGGCCCCGAGCAGGGTCTCTGTCAGTGCAGCCTTGCTTCCAGGCCTCTGGACCTTCGGTGATGACCTTCCACCCCCATAAGCCAGTTGAGTGGGAGTGAGCATGCCCCAAATCTGCCCTTAGAGCACCGACCCCAGGACCTTTGGAGCCCTGCTTGCTCCCCCTGCTCTACGCCCTTGGCCAGGTAGGAAAGGCAGTACTTGCTAGATACTAGTTCTTCCTCCTCCTCTAGGTGGTCCTGCTCTTCCTCTAGGGCCTCCCGGACCACCCAGGACTCAGGCTTGCCTGTCCTTCCACCTTGGATCACTCTGGGAGTCTCTACACAGACTGGTCTCAGTTTACCTGTCAGTTTGGGCCAGTGCTTCCTCTCAAGCTCCTTTGCCTCCGGCACGGGAAGGGCTGGGGGGCAGCGCTGTTCTCCCCAGTGGGCTCTCTCTCGCTGCTGCTTCCTCGCTTTGTGCTGAACCTGGGGAAGGGAGGCTAAGCCAGGAACATCACCTCGAAGGTGCTGGTGATGGAGAATGGCCTCCTGGGTTCCATTTCCCACTCCCAGCCGGGGTGTGGCCCGTACAGAGCTGGGAGTCCCGGGGTCTGAGTCAGGCAAGGCTGCATTGGGGTCCGGGCACCCAGGTCACTCCTGCAGTCTTTCCCAGCCTCCCCCCCCCGTGAGAGAGGGGGCTCTTCTTAGCCTCACCCTCATCTCTCATTTCTGAGAGCACGGTCTCATTTCCCCACGCAGCCATTGGGGAAGAGGATCCTGTATTAGCCCATTAGGCAGTAGAGGAACAGGTGAGCGAGGTCGGGGGGGTTCACGTAGAGTGGTTGGGCCAGGAGGCACACCTGCTCTTGTGGTCCCTGTAACTGCTTCATAACGTGGTTTGAAGGAAGGGGCCCTGATCACGGGTGCTGCTCTGCAAGGCCCGTCTCCACTGGCTCCCTCTCCTCAGCTTAAGAAGCAGAGGGGCTGGAGACCCTGGGCACAGGGCACCCTGGCCCCCTTCTCACCAGCCCCTCTGGTCCATTCACTCCCTCACTCCCTCATTCCCTTCTCAAGCGTGTATGAAACTCAGTCCTGGATGCCAGCTGCTGCTCTAGTCCCGGGGAAGTGGGTCCTCAAAGGGTATACACGCTGCTTCTGCCCTCAGGTGGTTTCTATTCCTGTGGGAGGGACGGTGAGCCAGGCCACAAATGATGTGGGTGACATCAGACTGCAATGAAATTGGGAGGGGAGCAACCAGGCCGTGAGACAGGGAGTGGCTGGGATAGGCCGCGTGGGCTTTGGAGCAGGAAGCATCCAGGAGGGCCTCTCTGAAGAGGCGACCATGTAGCAGAGACCTCAAGTCTGAGAAGAGATGGCACTCCAGGCGGGCTGGAGAGTTAGGCAAGAGCCGGGTGGTGGAAAGGAGCCGGGTGTGTTCAAAAACCAGGAGGAAGACAGGATGGCAGGCGGCTGGGGAAGGAGGGAGAGAGGGGGGACTGGGGGAGGGGAGCGGGGAGGGGGGCTCAGAGGTCCCACAGAGGAGCAGGTTTTATTCCGAGTGCAGTGGGGAGCTCTGGAGAACGCTAAGCAGGAGAGTGACAGGATCTGATTTGTGCTTTTCAAATCTGGCCACCGTGGGGAGAGAACGGATTAGAGTCTAGAGTCGGTGGCAGGGAAAGCAGGGAGCCCAGTGGGGAGGCCGGGCCGGGTCTCAGGTCTCGGGTCTCGAGGAGAGCTGTGAGGTCATGGCTGGGGGTAGGGGGTGGGGGCTGCTGGTTGGTGGGAGATGGATGGGAGGGGGAGACATGGAGTTGGCCCTGGGGTGGGAAGGGCTGAGAGGCGGGGTCGGGGCAGTCAGCGAGGCCGGAGCGACAGGCTTGGTGATGGCACCATTTTCCGAGATGGGAGTCTGGGCCCGTTGGAAGCATGACGACTGTCGGTATCCAGACTTCGTCCATGTGAGGTGCCAGGGAGCCCCCCAGCGGAGCATCACTCCCTCGGCCAGTACTGGAACCTTCTGCTTGTCTGCAGCTGCTCTCTAAACGGCTTCTCACATCTCAGCACACTTCTCCCAAGGTCAAAGGCTTTGCACTCACATGTCTGTCATCTTGCCAAGTCCATTTTTCCGATGACACGAGAGGCTCACCTCAGTCCCACACAGGGCCTTCCTGCGGACGTGATGCTTGGTAGGAGGGTGGCAGGAAACCTTGGGGAGCCCAGCACCATCGCCTGCTGATGCCTGGTGTGTGTGTGTGTGTGTGTGTGTGTGTGTGTGCGCGCGCGCGCACGCGCACGTACGCACGTGCGTGCCCACGAGCATGCGCATGTGTCGGGCCCATTAACAAACAGAGAAATAAATTAACAAGTATTCAACCCACCAAATGTTCCTTCTGTTCTGTATAATAGAGCATGGGAACATAATTTTCCCCTGGAGCAAATTGCTACAGCTGAACCTGCTCCTCATTTTCCTCCAAAAACTGCTTCGAATTCTGGAAAGCTTGTTGATTTCGGGTCCTTTCCTTTTCTGCCTCCTGTCCCCAACCCTCCAGGCTCCTTCCCTCCACCTTCCCCATGCAGGGCCTCGGAGGAGCCAAACTGCCACTGAGAAAGAGGCCTCTTTCCTCCTGCCAACTGGAGGAACCCGGGGACAGCGGCTGAGGCCAGGGGCACAGAGGGTGAGGGACTTTGGGCGTGCTGACCGTGAATGAGACGCCCAGGGTTGGCAGAAGGACCATGGGCGTGCTGTGCAACTTTGGGCACACCACTGCCCTTTCTGGGCTTTAGATCCCCCCAGGAAAGTGGGTCTGAACATGCGTGCCATCCCCAGTGAACCATCTGTGGTGTAGAGTGCCGCGTAAATTCTCCTTCTGAGGATGCCGCCCACGTTCGGGGAGTGGGACGCCCCCCTCACCCTCTTTCCAAGCCCTTCTATGGAGCCTTTAGGTTCAGGGACTCTTGCCCTGCTTCTGAAATCCTCTAGGACACTTCTCATTTTCTTAAAGCAAATTAATTTTAATCCACTTTAATTAAACGTGTCTTATAAAAATGTATATTTATTTATAGACCTGCTCTCTCTCTGTAGATCCCAACCATTTCTGTCATTCAGAGCCCAGCCCAGGTCTCCACTTGCAGGCAGCCCCCTTAGGGGTGAGAGGGTGGGGTGGGGGGAGACCCCGGCATGCGGACTCCTGGGTGGCTTGGGCCAGGCTGGGTCACCTTTCATGGGGGCAGAAAGGGAAGCTGGGATCCTGGGCTCAGGAGCCACAGAAATCCAGCCTCCGGTATACCCGTCTCTGAGTCTGGCTGTATGGAAAATGCGAAGTTCCCTCAGTCCCACACTTGTCCCTGTACTCCTCAGCAGAGGAATTAAACTCCAAAGAAACCGCCGAGGCTTTTCACGTCTGGTGAAGGATAAGCCTTGGCTGGGGTCCGGTGTGTGGCCATAGTTCCAGCTGGCCAGAATCTGCCCTGTCTCTGAGCCATGGGACAACCCCAAATCGTGTCTCCTCCAGGAAGTTCCCCTTGATTTCACCACTGTCTTAGCCTGCTTGTCTGCTGTAACAAAGTACCATAGACTGGGTGGCTTAAGCAACAGATAGTAATTTTCTCGCAGCTCTGGAGGCTGGAGGTCTGAGATGAGGGCGCCAGCACGGTCAGGTTCTGGGGAACCCCCTTTCTGGCTTGCAGATGGCTGCCTTCTTGGATGCTCACGTGACAAAGACAGGGATGAAGGACTATTTCTGCTGTCTCGTGTTCACAGGATGCTAATCCTACCACCCTAGGACTTGACTCGAATGACCTTATCTAACTTTGATTATTTCCTTACTCCAAATAATAGTCCTAGTGAGGGGTCAGCGAGTCAGCGTAGAAATTTTGGGGGACACAATTCAGTCCACAGGCGGCCATCCCCGCTGTCCTGTCCCCTGGCTACAGTAAGTGGAACGCTCTGGCATTTGTTGTAAATCGTTGGCTTTGATTTCCCCCAAGGTCTCCTCCCTTGGAGCTCCTCCCCCTGGGCATACAGGGGGGCTCCGTGATGATACGGCGGCTTGAGCTCCTCCCTGGCTGGGGCCACAGTTTGGGGGAATTTCCAACTCCCTCCGCTGGCACATGGTGGGTAGGTACTGAACCCCAGCCTCTCCCCGAGTCTAGGTTGCCTGTTGGTCACCTGACGCAGGGGAGCCCCCAGACGCCCTCACCTGCCACATCCTTGGCTTCTGTGGCCCACAATGGCTAACGGGGAAAAGTTCAACTCCTCCGGCCTGCTCTCCAAGGCCCTTTGAGCCTGCCCCCTCCTCTGGCCTTATGGAGCCTCCCTTCTGGTCCTCTCCCTTGTCCCCAAATAAGTCTCATTATTTTGTTCCCTGTTTCTGTACCTGCTGTTCCTCTTGCCAGTTAAAATTCTCTCCCCATCCAGTCAGTAAACTCCTACTTATCCTGCAGAGCCCTCCCAAGCACAACCTTCCCCAATTCCCTGGGCTGAGTTGGTCCCCCCTTAGTCTGAACCCCCATGACACTCTGGGCTTCCCTGCCACGGTGCTTAACACCCTGGATGGGCCTTGTCAGGGGCTGTGTCTGGTTCAGTGCAGGGTCCCAGTGCCTCCTCAGTGCCTGGCTCCATCGTTATCTGTGGAGTGAACGAATGGATGAATATTTATTGAGAACCTCCTAGTTGTAGGAGACTGGACCTGGGAGGCTTATCGTCGTGGAGCTTACATTCAACAATGGGTAAGCAAGGCATGTTTCGTGTTGCTGATGATGTCAGTAGAACGTTAGGGAAGAGGGGCGAGGAAATGTGAGAGGTGGGGATGCCCTGCTAAAAAGGTGACTTTTAGGTAAAGACCCGGAGGAAGTAAGGGAGACTGGTGGCAACATGGGGAGAGCGTTCAAGGCCAAGGGAACAAGTACCCCCCAAGTGGGAGCCTGCCTGGACTGTGTGCAGAGCAGGGAGGAGGCTCTAGGGGCAGGAGAAGGCAGCGAAGGGGAGAGAAGGGTGGGAATTGATACCGGAAAGCAATCGGGGTCAGAACCTGCAGAACCTTTGCAAGGACTTTGGTGTTAGCTCTGAGCGACACAGGAGTCACTGCGGGGTTTGTGACTTGGGTCTCAAGGCCCCTCTGGCTGCTGTGTCGTGGACACCGTGGGAGGCAGGTACCCAAGGAGAGGGCGTGGGAGGAATCGGGAGGACGGGCTAGGGGCTTGCACCCCAGTACTGGCCGTGGGGGTGGCGAGAAGCGCTCCTATTCTCGATAGATTCTGAAGGTAAACCCAGCAAGACTTGCTGGTGGGGATGAGAGAAAGAAGGGAGCTAAGTGCTGACCCCAGGGTTTTTGGGGCAGGGTAGCTGGGGCTTCCCTGGCCTGAAACGAGAAGCCAGCGGGATCAGGCTGGGGGTAAAACAAGGCACTCAGCTGCGATCACGGCAGGGCGAGGCCCCTCTGAGTTAGTCGGGGATGGGTATCAAGTAGCTGGTTGGTGACCGTGACGGGCTAAATAATGCCTCCCACGCGTGTCTGTGTCCTAACCCCACAAACCTGTGCAAGTTACCTTGTACGGCACAAGCCTCTGCCAATGTGGTGAAGTTCAGGATCTTGAGATGGGAAGAATCTCCAGGAGGGTCTGCCATCCCTCGTGTCCTTAGAAGGGGAGGCAGAAGGAACTTGACGACAGAGACGAGAAGGCCGAATGACCACCGAGGCAGAGATTGGTGCGATGTGGCCACAGGCACATCCTGACAGTCACCGGATCCTGGGGGAAGCAGGGCCTGGATTCTCCTCGAGCGCCTCTGGAGGGAACCACCCCTGCCGACACCGTGGTTTGGGCCCCTGGAAACCAGTTTCGGAATTGCGGCCTCCAGAACTGTGGGAGGCTAAGTCCCTGCGTTGTAAGTCACCGGCCTGTGGTGATTGCTACTGCAGCCCTAGGGAGCCGGTGTGGGGGTCATTGGCCTGGGGTGCGCGCGAGTGGGGTGCCCCCCGTGTCCTGGCCCCGGGAGAGAGGAGTGTGTGCCTGCCTGCAGGCTGGGGGTTCAGAAGGCCCACACAATTGCATCAAACCTACCGCGAGGGCAGCGATGCTGCGGGTCAGATTGTCACGGCCTGGTGCTAACTGAATATGGGTGAGTGGGGATGAGGTGGGGGTGGGGGAAGGGTGGGAAGGTGGCAGGGAATGCCGCAGTATGTCCAGGCCTGGGCTTCTGGCCTCTAATGCTATCTCAGTACGGGGGACGTCTCTGCAGGGTGGGCTCTGCGGGAGGGGCCGAGTCTCCGGGCAGGGGGACGGCGGTGGGCAGGCCTCACCTGGCCGGGCTAGAAGGCTGCTCTGAGCAGAGCCCTCAGGAGCTGGGCTCTGAGGCCAGCCTGCCCGGCTTTGAATCCTGGCTCCCCCATCTGCAAGCTGGGCAGCCTTGGCTGTCCTGTCTACAAATTGGGTGCATTTGTGCCGCTGGCCTCTGGGGCCCCCGTGAGGCTGATGTTAGTGCATAGAAACACGTAAAAACGCTTGGGACATATCCGGTTTTTAACTCTCGGGCCTGGAAGCCAGGAATGTGGTGAGGAAGCTTGACAGTCCGTGGTTCTGGGTTCGAATCCCTGCTCCCCCACAGACCAGCTATGTGACCTTAGAGGCTCTGTTTTTTTCTTCTTCACGCTGGCTGCCTGCAGGGCTGTTGGGAGAAGGGCTTGGTGGCGGATGTGGGAAGGGCCCGTAATGGTGGGGCCCCCAAGGTGGGGGCTCAGCCAGGGTCAGCTCCCTTTTCCCTCTTTCCCATCAAAGCCCTGGGCAGGTGCCCATCCCTCAGCCCGCCTCTACTGGGAGCAGATTCTCTGGTAGGGCTTGTGGGGCAGTAGGGGTGTGGTGCATGGTCGAGGGGGAGCCGGGGACCCTCTGGTGGCCCTGGGTGTGGCGGGAGTGGGTGGCCAGGACAGCCAGAGAAGCCTTCGTGTGTCCATTAGCTGGCCGTGGCTGCATGTGTGGGGTTCAGCGGCCTCGGCGGCGGCATGCATTCAGGCCCCGTTGGAGTCTGAAGGGAAGACATGTGGTGATATTTACAGCCCAAATCTCTGTCCTCATAAAGGGAGGTGGTGGGAGGGGTTGGGAGGGGGAGGGAGGGGCCGGACTTTCTGATAATGTCATAAACGGAGTCTGTCTCCCTAGAAACGGTGGCGGCGGATGGCGGCCACGGGCTGACAGATGTGCGCGCGGTAATATGGGCCCATGGTGGCAGTGGCGGGGACATTGGGAGGGATGGATGGGCTGTAACTCACCAGGCCTGGGGCTCGGGGACAGCCGGCTACAATGAAGGCATGGTGGGGATGTTGAGAAAGGGATCGGGGCTTGGAACCGGGTATCTGGGGGGACAGTGGGGTGCCTGCTGCTGGCCAGGGTCTGGAGGAGATCTTCCGGCCACTGGCCTCTGGCCCGAGGCCAACCTCAGAGGGAAGCCGAGCTGTCAGGGAGACATTATCAGAATTACAGGCCTTCCCTAACTCTCTAGGGATGGGCACGTGGGACCCACCCACAAAATGTTGTTCTAGGCCTAGAGAGGCACATTCATCAGCGGGAGTGCTGGAGAGCCTTGATCCAGGCTGGGGGAGGCTCTATCACAAGGAGCAGCGAAGCCAGTATGAAGGAGTTGATGACTAGGAAGGCTCAGACACACCTGGAATGTGCCGCTCTGTCTCCAGCTGGGTGTGGTGGGGCCACACGGCCGGAGCCTCTGGGGCCAGGGCTTTACCCAAGTTGTCTCATTTCATAGAGCAGGAAGAGCTAGGCTTCAGCAACCCAGCCAGTCGGTGCTCTAGCCTGGAGCCCATCTGGGGCCACAGGGACACTTACAGGAAGGGGAAGGCAAGGAGGACTGGGACCTGCGAGCTGGAAGTGACAGGCTCGGGGGCAGCACTTGCTGTCCAGAAATCTCTGAGGGGCCAGAATCCTGCCCCCCAAAGCCTGGCCTGCAATGGGGACCAGGTGCCCCAGAGCAGAGCTCAGTTCAGGGAGGGGGGTTCTGATTAGAGTTACAGATGGACAGGCTGCTTTGGGTGGTGGTGAGCTTGCTGTCATCAGAAGTATGCAAGCAGGAGCTTGGTGGGCATGGCCAAGGAGACTGGGAAGGAAATGGAGAAATGGAGAGAGGGGCAGGTTTGGGGCCTGTCCTTCGAGGCCCGAGGCCCTGCCATCCTGAGTTCTAGGAGATAAGCAGGCCCATAACCTGAGCATGGGGCCCGTGGCTCTGCTCTACTCACGATCTGCATCACCCCTGAGCCCCAGGTCAGGGAGTGGGATCCCCGTTAGAGTTATAGACGGACGGGCGGCTCATGACCTGTGTTCCAGTGCCAGCGTGGCCCCGACGTGCTATGTGCCTTCGGCTGGAGCCCTTGGCCTCTCTGGGGGCAGCAACAAGGAGCACGGGGCTCTGAGGGGGGAGCTGCTGAGGGGGAACCTTAGGGCCTGACACTGGGCACTGACTCTGGACCCTCTTGGCCACTTGGCCACATAGACAGTTGAAGCCGGGGGAGGGGTGGTGAGGCCAGAACTCCAGGAGCGCGGATCGATGAGCTCCGTGAGCGGGGTCAGGGCTCAGCCCGGGGTCAGCAAGCTTCTTTTCATCTGCTGCCACCGAGGAGCCGTGGGCTCCATGACCTACTGGCCTGCTGCTCTCGTTACTGACATGACTGGCCTGAGCTAGGGGGGCCGATGGGCCGTGTGTGTGTGGGGGGGGCGCACTCAGGCTCTGCTCGGGGGCAGGCACCGGGAATGCGTCTGTGAGTGTTGTGCGTGTGTGTGTGCGTGTGCGTGCGTGTGTGTGTGTGTGTGTGTGTACCGAGTGTTGGGGGCTGGAGCCGCGTGACCTCTGGCATCCCGGCACGTGTGAGTGGTCTCTAACCTCGAAGAGGCTTAACCTACCGTGTTACATTTGGGTCAGCTGTGCGACACGGCGATTCTACGCTGCTGTTCGTTACTCAGTGCTCATCATGGTAAACGTACCCTTAATTCCCCTCGCCTCTTTCACCCATCCCCCTACTCACTCCCCTCTGCTCATTAAAATCAAAAACTCAAAAGCAAAACCCTGGAAGGTGCTGGAGGGGCAGTGGCCCTGAGCAAGGCAGGCAGGGGGCTGGAGGGCTTGGCTGGGGGCCGAGTGGGCATCAGGCGGGGGAGATCATATGTCAGGCATGGCGAGGGCAGCCGGTGCCAGCTCCGTGTTTCATGGGTGTGAGGGCCCACACTCTCCTGCTCGAGGAGCCGAGAGAACTTTCTGGGAAATCAAGGCCCCCTCCCTGTACACTCTCACCACCCGCGACTGTCCCGCCATGGCCTCCCCTTGCCTGTTCTCCCCGGAGAGGGCCCTCTGGCTAGGCAGGGACGAGAGTGTGAGCCTCCAGGAGGGCAGCAGGCTGGGGTGGGCTCCCCCTTTGGGGTCGCGTACCTGCTGCTCCGGTGGTCAGCGCTCAGGAGGGGTTATAGGCCCACCTGAACTCATGACTCGGGGACCCCTTTGGAGCCTTTGGGTTTGTGGGATTGAAGAGGATGTCGCTTACTGAGGGCTGGAGGGATCCTGAGCGGCCTTCTCTAGATCTAAGGGGTGGGCGGGGCTTGGGCCCTGAGTAAACCGGAGGGGGTGGAGGTAGAAGTGGGTGCTGGGGGGTGGGATTCTGGGCACAGGGAGAGTAGCTGCTCCTTGGGCAGGCCCTTAGGGTGAGGACACTGCTTAGGGTGATGAGCTCTGCTCTGGGCAGGGCCCCGGGAGAGGGGCTGGATGGCCCGGAGTGAGTTTCTAGGGCTGTGAAGTGGGGTGAAGAGCCCTATTCTTAAACTCGTCATTCTCTTGGGCTGTGTGACTCCTGGCGATGCCTTTGTCACTGTGTCTCACCGTGTGATGATCGTTCCATCTCCTAGGTTCCCTTGCGCCGGAAGGTGCTGAGAGCCGGGGAATCATTGTTCCTTCCTCCATGGGGCTGGAGTCAGGGCCTGGGGGTGCCTGGGCTTCCAGGGCGGGTGGGTGGGAGTGGGGCTCAGTCTGGTTGCCTTTGTGCAGATGTCACCCCTTAGCTGCCACGAACTTGGCTGAGACTAGCCCCCTCGTCTGTTATGAATCTTGGGAGGGAGGGGCTCGAGGGGCTCTGGTGCCGAGACAGAACGAGTCCATTGGATCAAACCCTGCACACAGTAGGTGCTCGTTAAATGTTGGTCATCACTGTTATAATATTGGAATTGAAAGTACTTGGAGCCCCAGGCAGCCCCTTGCCCCCACCAGCCTGCTTCGTCGGTGCCAGAGCCTCCCAGGAACAGTCTCCACGGCTCCGTGGGCCCCGGGGGTCACGTAGGCCGGCCTCCATAGCTCAGAAGTGGAGACCGAGGCCTCAAGGGAGAGGGCCACCGCGGGGCCCTGGGCCCTGGGAGCAGATGCCCGAGAACCAGGTGAGGCTGGGTTGTAGAAGGCTGGGGGATGGTAGAAGGGGAGGGAGAGACTGAAGCCCGCTCCAGGGCCCCCCAACTCCCGTAGCCAAGCTGGTTCTTGCTAATTAGCACCTTAACGAACCATGCTAAGGCACTCTCCCTGAGCCCGCTCCCAGACAGATAATTACAATGATTTTTTGGCTTCTTGGGGGGGCAGCTGGAGGTGGTGGGGGAGAGGGTTTTTCTGGCTTTTTTACTGCCCACGGGGATTTTCAAACCTACCCACTCTCGCCTCATTTGGAGCAGGAAAAAAAAAAGTGTTAATGGACCTTTTCCTGCAGCTGAGAAGGACAATTTATGGTAGAGGTGACAAACTTCGTTTTAATGAGAGGCAAATTCCACTTTACTTTAAACTACGTAGTCCCCCCCACACACACCCTTCCCCCCAGCCCACGTCTGTGGATTTGGGGGCATCAAAAGGGAAGCTGAGGTATGAGCCTGGGAGGACCCGGGGTAGGGGGTGAGAGGGCAGGCCCACTGAACAGGGAGGCCTGAGCAGAAGCCCCCCTCCTGGGCCTCATGTTTCGCCTGCTCACACACGGCCCCTCCTTTTAGGGACGTGCTTAGGGCCTCCATTTATGGAGGAGGAGACCTAGGTGGAGGGAAGTTCAAAGACTTGCCCCCCACTGTTTCAGAATTTTAGGGGCTGGTGTGTGACATTTGAGTCTGGGTTGACACCAAGGTCTGTCCTCTTACTCCTGTGTCTTCCTGCCCGACCCAGGGGATGTGGGAGTCCAGCCGCATCACTCGCGGGGTTGGAGACAGGGAGCACAGGGTTAGGCAAGGCCGGCAGCTTCCTAGATCCGGGCCAGCCCTGGCCCCGAAGCGCCTGTGGTCACCCCGACCCCGAGGAGGGCCCCAGGGTTCCTTTCTCCACATGGAGGATGCCTTGAACAGAAAGAAACTCAAGGTCAAAGAGGCAGGTGGCCTGCCCAGTCCCCCACAGCCTCTCAGGGCCAGAGCTGAGAAGGGAGCAGGTGCCTTGTACCCAGGATGTGGAGTGAACCCTGGAATCTTCCTTCCTGAGTTACTGCATCTGTGGAATGGGCCTAGTCACACCCTAGTCACAAGCAGGCCGTGGGCTGGCAGTAGCTTATGGGGTCAGTCCCGTCCCCTGGACCTCTTGGGCCCCACCCCAGGCTCTTGGCCCAGCTTTCCAGGCCCAGAGGCCAAGCTTCCCTTGCTCCTCCTTGAGAGTCTCAGTGAGCAATTGGGAGCCCTTGTCTGGGGAGCTTAAGGAGGGTTTGGGAAGGCAGGGCCAGGATGGGGGCTTTTTTCATATCCTGGGAGACTCTCTATGGAGAATCCTGACTGCAAAGGAGTGGCTCTCAGACCCTGGGTTTCTGGGTCAGAGGCTTCTGTTGCGGACCCCCGCTCCTCCCTCCCCTCCCCTTCATGGGACACTGTGGAGCATGAGGGCACGCGGGCTGTGGGCTCAGTGCACAGCAGCCCTAGTCAGGGCACCAGAGTGAGACCCCGGCCAGCCTGTCATCTCTGGGGCTTGGGCAGACCTCTGTTCCCTAGGAGAAAAGTGGGTGAAAACCTGCCTCCTGCTGGGGTAATGGTGGGGGGCGTAAGTAGGAGGCTGTGTGCTGTTGGTAGCTGACATAAAACTTCCAGAAGCATGAGATTTTAGCATCACAGACCTTTGGAGGTCCAGGGTCCTCAAACATCAAGGAATTTTGAAGGGACCCTCTGAGCCCCTGGCTCAACCCCGACTCTGGAAGGAGGCTTGCTCCTCCCCGCAGGGCTATGATGCTGTCAGCCCACCTCTGTGTCCTCTTCCTCTGTCTGGCCCTGTCTTGCTCACCCAAGTACCTGTGGGCGAAGCAGAGGTGATATGTCGGGGGTGGGATGGGGTGGGGGAGGGTTCAGCTTTCTGGGTGACTTGAGGGCAGGGAAGAGTTGCCGTCCTCACTTCAGGCTGGCATACTGGAGCCCAAATTCCAGCCCTACCTCTTCCCACACTGTGACTATGGGTAATTCCCTAAACCTCTCTAGGCCTCAGTGTCTCCTCCTAGAAAATCAGGGTCTCAGAATTAAGTGCATGTGGGTTGCTCTCTAACACAGAGCAAGTTTGTAAGGAGAGGCAGGTCTTACATGAGGTGCTGTGAGGCCTCTAGCAGGTCCTGGGTGATGGTGTCTATTTCCAGCCCGCCCAGGCCCCTCTTCCCTGTACTATCTCTGATCCTGGTGTGGGGCGGGGGCGGGGCACAAGGCCGGTGAGTGGATGACCTCTGCCCGGCACTGTCAGGATGGATGCTGTCCACCAGCTGGGGTGCTGAAGAGCTGGCGCTCTTCCCTTACCTGTCACTGCAGCAATCCCCCTGCCTCCCTCCTTGTCCCCAGTTGGTTTTGACATCACTCAGCCAAATAACAGGGTATGGCCGGGTGGGAGGAGGAATATGCCCTTCTCGCCCCCCTGCTGACCCTGGCCACTCTGTTGGTCAGCCGATCTCCCAGAGTACCCCCTATGTGCTGGGGGAGGAAAGAAAAAGGCCCAAGTCATGGGGGAGACTTCAAGAGGTCATAGAAGGCTGGTTGAAAGAGTGACCTCAGAGGACTTGGAGTAGGTTAACCAGGCTGGAGAAGGGAGGACCCTTTAGGCAGGTGGTCCAGCAAGAGCAAAGGCCTGGAGGTGGGAACAGGCCAGGTGGAGTTTCCTTCCTCTCTGTGAGCTCTGGGCAGATTTCCACTCATCCCCAGGCCTGCTTCAGCGTGATCCCTCCGGAGGCTTCTGCTGACTTTGTGGCAGCTGGTAGAGGCTTCTCTCTCTGGGCTCTGCGCTGCCTTGGACGGCCTCCTCTGTTCCAGCCAGGATGCCGCTAAGTGGGCGTTAGTCCCTGATTCCTCTCTGTGGCCCGAGGCCCGGCCACGACGACATGGCAGGACCCAGAAACTGTTCCCGAAAGCCATGGGAGCCATGGAAGGATCTTGAGCAGGGGAGGCCTGAGTGAAAGGTGAGCTTAGGAGAGAGGACAGGGCAGGAACACACCTGTGGTAAAAGGCTGCTGGAGGCAGAGGGAACCTGCACCTACACCCTGCTGCCCGCTCTCCCCTCATGGCAGCAGTGACTCATCTGACCCGAGTGGGGGAAGAATGGAGGGTGTAGATCACCCCGGCGAGGTGGGCATCAATTCCACTGAAAGCCTGGGCCATGATTTCTCTCCCCTGCTGTCCTCTGACAAGCCTGGCTCTGGGCTTGGCCAGGGTGATCGGTGGGGAGCAAAAGCGAGGAGGCAAAACAGAGCTGGGGGTTGGGGTGCAGACTCTCCCATCCCCCACTTCCCACCACCTGTTCCCTTCCTCCCTTCTCCAAGCCCAGGCGTCATGTCCCTTTCACTGGCCCAGCCAGCCCCTCAGGGTCACTGTTTCTGAAGAAATCTGAGTTCTCCTTCCCCAGACTTGGTTCTCTTCCCTCATGGTTTTTGCTTCAGTTTATGCTTATTCCTTTATTTGCTTTGGGCGCAGCAAAGCAAAGCAATTTTTTTTTTTCCGCCTCAAGTAAAAACCTGCATTTATGTTCAGTGCCCTCGGTGGGCTCAGGCCCTTCCTTGGGCGGCGGCCAGGCGGCTGGGTCAAGTCTGGGGCTTTACGCACTGAGGGCGAGCCGCAGCTCCCGACGGTTCCCAGGAGACCCCCACACCTGGCCCGTTGTTCCCAGCCCTGTTCTCGTGCCCGGGGCCTGGGACAAGGAGGTGCTCAGGAACCATTGGTTAAATGAGAGATAGGAGAAGTCAGCAGGGGGCGCCTGGGTGGCTCAGTTGTTGAGCGTCTGCCTTTGGCTCAGGTCATGATCTCAGGGACCTGGGATCAAGCCCCGAGTCAGGTCTCCCTGCTCAGCGGGAAGCCTGCTTCTCCCTCTCCCACTTCCCCTGCTTGTGTTCCCTCTCTTTCTGTCTGTCTCTCTCTGTCAAATAAATAAAATCTTAGGAAAAGAAGGAAAGAAAAACTCAGTAGGCTGCTGGCTTGGGCAGACTCCCACGCTTGGGAAGCAGACCCCCAGCCAGAGAGCAGAGGAGGAGGAAGAGCAAGGCCTCCCTGTCTGACCCTTTGAGGAGGGGGATGGGGCCCAGGTGTAGAAACCCAGTAGGGGTGGGGGCAGGGGTCAAGCAGGAGGGTGGGATGCTGGAGCGGGGGGAGGGGGTTCAGGACAATGAACACTCACAGGGAGGGCAGGGTAGTGGGGGGCAGAGGAGAGGGGTGTTTATGGCCCGACGTGGCCCCACTGAGGTGGGAGGACAAAGCTGATAGTCCTCTGCCCTTTCCTGGGCCATCTGCCACCCCTCTGGAGCAGACTCAATTCTTTGTGTGGATGGGTGGTGTGTTGACGTCCCTCATTCTAAATAACTGGTTTATATGGCTCTTCCCTGGTTTTCCAGTTTCAGGCATTGCTGGGTGACCTTTACTATGGAAGCTGAGGATTTAGCTCTGTTTGCCCACCTCGTCGCGCCCCCCCCCCCCCATGTTTGGTTGGCTGAGCTCTCCAGCTGAGCCATGTAGAATACTCTGATTACTGTTCCTTTCTTGATGGGCTGTCTTCCCTGGCATTAATAATTGTCTTTTTCTTGGGGCGGGGAAGGGGGCTTAGTTTTTGTGTTTTATGCTTATCGCCAATTCAATTCCCCACTCTCCCCTAGTTGGGTAAATATAAAGTACTCAATGTAAGTAAACACATAAAGTAGTCTTTCAGTTTTATCTTTGAGAATCTTTCCCTGAGCATTTGGACCGCTCCCATCCGGTTTATTTGGACCAGGCATTGGGGATGGCCCACCTCCATTGCTCGGGGGTTCGTTACTCAGCTCTCGGGGCCGGGACTTCTTGCTTCCTGGATCCCCCATCTCCTCTTTCTTAGTTTACACTTTTCCTTTGGCAGACTCTGCCCTCCAACACCTTCCAGAGAAGGTTCGTGGGGGGTGTCCTGAGACCTGCCTGTCTGAGGACCCTGGAGCCCCCCCTACCCCGTGACAGTCGGGCTGCGTATAGAATTCCAGAGGGAGATCTCTTCCCCAGAACGTTAACCGGGGCGGGGTGGGGGGGGCTCCCTTTGAAGCCGTCGCTTTGCTGTTGCTTCCAGGGCTGGTGTAGGGGGCTCCCTGGCCGGTGGGGCATCGATTCTGTGCCCGCCATCAGGGACGTGTCTTTCTGGAAGCCTGTAGGACCTGCTCTCTCCCCTTATGCTGATGGTAATCCACTGTGCTGTGCCTTGCTCAGGGTCTGTCCTTTCGAATTGGAAATTCATGTTCTCCAGCTCTGGGTGAGATTCTGATGGACTCCTTTACGGTTTCCTGACCTCCATTGTGTCTGTTCTCTCTTTCGGGAGCCCCAGTTTACCAGAAGTGGTGATTCCCGGAGGGACCCCTCCCTTCCCAGTCTTTCCCCTTCTTTGTCACATCTCCGTGCCTTCCTGTGCCTGTTTCGAGGAGGTCTCCTCTCCATTACCATTTTACCCTTCTCATAGAGTGTTTGGCGTATACATGTTAAATTTCAAGGATTCCTTTTTATTTGCTGAACGTTCTCTTTAAAACATGCTGTACCCCGCTCTTGCTTCAGGGATACTATATTTGATTTCCGTGAAGATAGTAATAGCTCTCCCATTTTTCTCTTTAGGCTTCCTTCTGTCTGCATGGCCTGTTCCCTTGCTGGCTGGCGTGTTTGGGACTCTGTCTTTCCTGTTAGAGCTCTCCTTAGTTAATTCTGTCAGCAAGAGATTTTTGGAGCTCCGGCTCTGCACCAGCCCCATCCCACAGCCTTGGCCCAAACGGTCAGGATTCCCTGAGATGGTCTGGCGGGTGTCCAGGAATGCTCAGTTGGTGGCTCCTAGTTAGGAGTGGGCACCAGAGGCCAATTGGCATTGCTTGTGTGTGCATAGGCTTGAGCGCTGCTTCCCTATGGCTGGCTTGCCTGGGCTGGGGAGCCCTGATGGCAGAGCTTCTTGGAGCCGAGGGGGAAAGGGAGGCTGGGGCTGAGCCCTGGAATCAGCATCTACACTTTGACTTGCTTCCACCGTGTTCTGCGTGGGCCCCTCCCTCCACCCGGGCTGGCCTCTCCAGTCTCCCCTGGGTGGAGCCGAGGACGGACGCTCTTGGGGGTCTACCTCTTCTTACGTAGCTTTCCAACCTGTCCTTCATTCCTCTGTCCAGGGCCGCCTGGTGCCACCAAGTGTTTGAGCCTCTGGTGGGCTCTGCCAGGTAATAGGACCGGGACTTGGGACGCTCCTGTCTCAGCTCTGCCGAATCAATTACCACTCACTCATTCGCTTTCCAACTTCCAAAATTATGTTGCTGTTTCCTCTTCCATTCTTTGTGCTTGTGGATTTATGGACAGAAAAGAGCCTTTATGGTTGTAATGGGGTTTTGGAAAGGAGTGAGTGTAAATGCATGTGCTCAGGCTGCGGCTGGAAACCTGTACGTGTTCCCCCTGCCCCCCCCCCCCCCAGCTGATCTGCTCTCCTCCTGGGGAACATTCAGAGCATCTCTCCTCTTCACTCTTGCAGACAAGGCTGCCGTGAGCATTGTCCATCCTCCTCGCGCGCTGTGTGGGAGAATTTCTCTTGGCCTGGAATCGCGCTGTGGTAGGCTGTGTGCATTTTCAGCTCTACAAGATCAGGGCAAATGGTTTCTTCAAATGCTTGCAGCCGCTTCCACGGTCCCCGGCAACGCACGAGAGGTCCTGTTTCTCCACGGCCCCAGGAAACACGCAGCACCGTCCCTTTTCAGATCTCCACCAACTTAGTGGTACGGAGCATATCTCGCAGTTTTCCTTGGCATTTCCGGGAACTGTTCTGTGCGGAGGCAAGTCTTGTCATGTTTGTTGGCCCTTTGGGTCTCCTCATCCACCAAATGTCTGCTTCTGCTCTTCTGCTCTTTGCCTTTTACAAAAAGTGGGCAGTTCGTCTTTTTATTGATGGGCCGAGTTCTTTCTATAGCCTGGAAACAAAATTTGGTCGGCTGTCTATACTGTGGGCAGGTTCTTCTGGTCTGTCTATGGCTTGTCTTTTCCCTTTGTGATGTCTTTCGTCGCACCGATGATTTAAGTTGTAACAAAGTCAAATTCCTCACCTTTATGGCTTATGCTTTTTATAGCTTGTTGGGAATGAGCATTTTTCAGGCTCTTGATATATATTGCTACGTCATCACCGAGGAAAGTTGTCCTAATTTGCCCTTGGGATGGGCAGAGAGCTGATGGGCATCCCAGGTGTGCAAACGGTGGGTAGGACTGCTGTGGAGCAGGGATCAAGGAGTAAGATAATTAATGAGCAGCTCAAGTGTGGGCATTGCTCAAGGCTTCAAAGTGCTTTAGATGGAAATGCTTTGTTTGATCCTTGACACCGTCCTAAAAGGCCCCTTTCTTTTTCTCCCTTGGAGAACTGAGGCCTTTGCGGTGGCCGGGGCACAGGTGACTCTGATTCCAGCCGTGGAGGCTGGGCTGGGAGTTGAGGGGCCCCTGGGGAGGGCAGTTAATTAGTGTTCAGGGGAGGTGACGTGCAGCTTGCCTTTCCCATTGGCCGGGGCCATGGGTGTTGCTGCTGCCGTGGAGTGTTGGTGACTCCAGAATCTTGCTGTCTCGGCAAGCGGAAGGGGCTTTGGGGTCACCGAGCCTGGGGTTCTGCCACTTACCAGCTCGGTGATCTTGGGCACGGTCTGGGCCTCTCTGAGCCTCCCCACCTGGGTAGAAAAGGAATGGTGCCAACACAGCCCTGAGGGAGCTGGGGGGGCTGAGTGACACTGCAGGTAGAAGTACCTGCAGCTGAAAAGGTTTTATTTAGGCCGAAGGTATGTTCCTTCTAGAGGTTGGTCAGCGGGGGCAGGCGAAGCCTGGGGTGGTGGGACCAGCCACCTTCCTTTCCTTGTAAAAGGGCCTTTTTGAGAAACTTTGACCAGGGACGAGCGGAGGGGTGAACTGTCCACTCAGGTGTGCGGGGGCTGGGGAGGTGCGATCGCCCCCCGCCCGGCCTGGGCTGCCTGGTGTCACTACCCTCCTCCCCAGGCCGTACCCAGCCCGCTGCCTCCTGGCCCGCCCGGCCCTAAGGGGTTAATTTTGCCGCCTGAGCGAGCTTGGTGTGGCGGTATGCAAATCCATACACTTTCATAAACTGCTTAATTAGGCGAATGTTAATGAGACGTTAATTACTGTTGTGCCCGCGGATCCCACGGAAACGGAGATTATGTTTCTCTTCAAACATCCCGTCTTAATTATAACTTGTGTCTAATTCTGCAGCTTTTGCCAACCAGGCGAGGGCGGGGTGGGGCGGGGCACGCCTGCCTGGGGCGGCGGGAGCCCGTGGGCACCCCCCTTTCGGGGCGGTTCTCCTGGGCTTCCTCACCTCTGGTCCTCCGTTCCTCCCTTAGACATCTGGTAAGCACCTACTCTGTGTCCGGCAGAGTCCCGGAGCTGGTACTGGGGTGACAGCAGTCAGCCCCGGTCCCCGCCTCAGGGCACTCCCAGCCCTGTGGGGAGGCAGATCTGTAAGCAGATGTTGCGGGGAGGACCTTAGGGGCTGAGGTAGAAGTGTGCAGGGCTGCTTGGCCAGAGGGCGGTTGGGCGGAGGAAGTGGTATCATCTTGGGGTGATGGGTCAGGGAGGGCTTCGTGGAAGAGGGGGCCTATAGACTGAGTGTTGAAGTAGAATGGTGTTCACCAGGTTGATCGGAGACCTGGGCTTGGGGGGATGGGGTCCCCACCCAGGGAGGAAGGTGGTCAGGGTAGGCTTCCTGGAGGAGGCTTGCCCCAAGCCTGCTCCTCTGGAGCTGTCAGACTGTATCTTGCCCTTGCACTTAAGTCTTTGAGCACAAGATGTGCTTGATATGTGCCACGGCTCCATGTCCCATCCAGACGTGACCAGCACCAGAAGGGCCTGAAACACTGGCCTGCACTCCCTATCCTCATGTTACTGCTCTCAGCCAACTCTGCCTTCACCTAGCAAGGCCACCCAGCGCTGCCTTGGCCTTCTCCTTGTTCCCTTTCACCCGCTCCCCCTGGGTTCCAGGAAGCCTCAGGCTATTGTGGCCATTGCCAAGCACGTCCAGGTGACTTCAGGGCTGGATCATCAAGTTCTAAGGCTCAAAAGACCCTAGAGGGTGTAAAGCCCCATTTCACAGATGGAGGGCATGAAACCAGAGAGGGTCAGGGCTCAGCTTGGGGTCACACAGCATAGCCTCGGACAGGGTCTCGGGGGGTGGCGAAGGCTTTGGGCCTTTCCTTGGGGGAATGAGGATAATGGAAGCAGAGGCCTGCTCCCTGGTCTCTGCTGCCCAGGCAGGCCTCACTCCATCACTTATGCTCACCTTACAGATGGGAAAACTGAGGCTCAAAGAGGCCAAGTGTTGCAGGTAGAAGCTCTAGGGGCTAGGCATGTGGCAGGGCTTCAGTGAGCTCCTTCTGGTCATTTCCTCTGACACCACGGTCCTGGGGGCATTCTTGTGAAAGGGGCTCCAGGCAGCTAGTCGGGGGACTTGGCTCCTGGCCCTGAGCCTGGAAACTGCCTGGGCTCCCCCAGCCATTGGTGCCCTTCCTTCGGAGAACCCTTGTTGGAATCTCTCTTTCTAGAACTTAATTACAGTGGAAGGTTATTTACCTCCAGTGTCTCGTGCCTGACCTGGACCAGATTAAGGGTGTCTCTAGAGTGTGGATATCTGAACCAGAAAGAGCACAATCATAGCAGAAAAAAAATGCTTTTAGTTCATGATGTGTGTTTGCACAATAACAACTTCAACCCTTTAAACTAGTTATTATATCCCAAATCTGAGACCAAGGAATGTCCATCCTTGCTATACCATCAGCAAGGCCACTAGAAAAGTCTTTGACTGAGTGCAGTCCTGTGTGTGGGCTGGGCTGCCTCGGCTCGTCCGTCACAGTTGAGTGACGGCTCCGAGCCCCGTCATGGGAGCCCCCTACATGGGAGCAAATGTTTGGTTTAATAGAATGGCAGGAATTAAAAATGGAAACTTGTTAAGAACAACAACAACGTAAAACCTTTTATGATAAATTCTGTGGTTTGTGTGTTCCTGGATTGTATTCCCAATTTGGGTCCTGCTGTGAGTCTGGTTACCCCCTCAGCCCCCTCCCTGAGATGTAGTCACTTCCTCTTTCTCCTGTGCCTCGTTTTTCCCCAGCCCCAGGCTGAGCACAGGGGGCTTGATACAGATTTAGAGATTTGGAACCCCAGAACTAGATGCCTGGGGGTCTCCAGCTCCCAGAGGCCAGGCTGGGAGTGGAAATGAGTGAAGCAGGCTGGGGCGGGAGCAGGGGGACTGTGGGGAACCAGGGTGCCGGCAGAATGATGAGCTTGGTGCCCAGTTTGTAACCCCTGTGGATGGCCCAACCTTTGCTTTTACGGCAGACCCATTGGGGCTGGGGTTGCTGAGGGGGGCTGGGGGCTGGGCTTGGGACACCCTCAATGGCCCGGCTCACACCAGCTCCTTGACCTTCCCCATATCCAGCCTGGGCTGTTCAGTGTTCCTCTCCTCAACCCCAGTGGGCGCCCTCTACCCACTATGGGGTGAAGGAGTCCCAAGATGTGTGCTTGAGTGACAACACAGAAGCCAGCTGCGTGGGGGAGACAGGCGTGAGTCACTGCCAAGCTCCCTTTTGAGGAGGAAAATAAGCTGCCTCTGAATTGTCACCGGGCTTGGGGAAGGAGGGGGCTTCTAAGACCTGGTGGTCACTTTCTGGGGCATCGCCGCCTCCTGGGTCCCATCCATGGTGTCCTGGGGATAGGGTGGGGCTCAGATGCCGGGCTCCTCAAGGGCGTGGCCAGGGAAGGGGGTCCGGCATGTTTGTTCAGTTGTGACTTTTATAAATAACGCGGGAACTCTTCTATTAAAATGGCAGTGTCACCAATCAGCGTGTTTTAATAGGACACTCAATTCGAGCAAGATTTCCGAGAAGCTGACGCCCCCACATAAGCTGGTCCCCTTTTCCCCAGACGCTGGCTCCACTCTGTCACTCCTGCTCCAGTGGGGCCTGAGATGAAAGCTGCTTTCGGGGTGCCTGTTCTTCTGGAGTGAGGGGCGGGGCATCGGCGGGAAGGGGTGCCGCTTGAGCCTCTGCTGTGCCCCAGGCACTGGGCTTGCTGCGTCCCTACAGGCCCCACTTACTCTTTACCACCACCTTGTGAAGTTGGTGCCATTGGCTCCATCGTTTTAGAAGATTTTATTTATTTGAGGGAGAATGAGCAGGCAAGAGCGGCGCGGGAGCGCACAAATGGTGGGGGAGGGGCAGGGGGAGGGGGAGAAGCAGGCTCCTGGCTGGGCTGAGCGGGGCTCCATCCCAGGACCCCGGGATCATGACCTGAGCCGAAGGCAGACGCTTAACCGACTGAACCACCCAGACGCCCCAGCTCCATTTCTTCAGAAGGGGAAACGGGGTCTCTGGGGGTAACTTGGCCATGGTCTGTGGCCCCAGGCCCACTTGGGCCAAGTTGGCCCTGGCAATATGGGGTTAGCGGGCCTGATGGGTTGCTATCCTCCCTCCCCGCTGCCTCCGGCCTTTGGTTTAAGCAGGGCCCTTCTAGTCTGTACATCTTCTCCATACCAGCTCACTCTGGGGCTCAGGGGGGTGGGGGGGTTGTGGGGGCAGTCAGGGGCTTGTAAACTCAGGCCAGAGGCCACAGAGGGGCGAGGAAGCCATGGGTAAGGGGGTGTGTGCGAGCGTGTGTGTGTGTGCGCACGGGTTTGTTTCCATAGGCTGCCGGTCTGCTCTCCACCCCTCACCCCTGCCCGCTACTTTCTCACCTACCCTGTTAAGTGCTTTACCGGGGTTTCAGAGAAGGCCCTGATTTTGCATCTTACTCATGGGAGGTGGGGTGGTTTGGTCTCAGTCTGTAGCAAAGAGAAATCTTGCTGCGTCCTTCGGGGGCCTGGTGGGCTCCTACGGGCTGAATGGAGCAGATCCCACCATGGGACATCTTGGATGGGTCTGGGCCTGAGTAGAAGTAGGGATAAACATTGGGGAGACTCAGGTCAGACTGACTTCACCCAGATAGTTCCTTCCATTCCTCTTGTCTGTCCCCGATGACGATGATGGTGGCATCCTGTGCATTCCTTTTCTGTGCCGAGCACGGTGCCAGGGGCTTTTTCATGGATGCCCGCCCCATCTGACCCTCCCAAAGACCCTGTGGGGTAGGCATGCACTTTTCAGATGAGGAAACGGGGGCACAGAGAGGGTAAGCAGTTGCCCAAGTCCACAGGGGAGATGGGAAAACAGGGATGTGAGTCCAGGCATCTCCCCCCAGCGGCTGCGCTCTTGAGGAGGGTAGTGCCTGGCTATTCCCCTCATGGCCCCAGCCTTCTCTGAACTCCTTCCAGTTCAGCTTCCCTCCCTGGAAGGCTGGCTGTCTTGGCCACACCCGAGGACCATCTGCAGCAGACCTAGCCGGGCTTCTCCTCTGTCCCCCTGGAGCCAGCAGATGGACCACAGGGGTGAGGAGACACCCAGGAGAGGACAGAAGAAACCAGCTCCAGCAGTTGGAGAGGACCTGGACAGTGCCTAGTTTGCCTGGCCCTCGGTTCCCCAGATAAGGGAACGGAGGCTGGAGAGGGGGCACGGGCTTGTCAGGGGTGCATAGTCAGATAGCGGCGGAGCAAGACACTGGACCTCCCCCCTGCCCCCCCCCCCGAACCCCCCATTCAGCGCTGTTGCTTCTGCACCCACTCGTGTTAATTCCATTTCAGAGTCGGGGCCAGGATGGATGGTGGGCATGAGGCCTGAAGGAAAGCCGGCCAAGATCCCTTTTCCTCTCTGTCGCCTCTGCCCCTCACCCCATGCAGGCTTGTGTGTTTTCAACTTTCCTCCCATCCTTCACCTTCCCACCATGAAAAAAAAAAAAAAATGGGGAGGGAATGGGAGGGGCAAGCCTTTGACATAAATGTTTAAATTAGCCTCACTTTGCTGAAAGCTGGGTGTCAGGATAAATCCATTCCTACAACGCCATATATCTTTTCCTGAGTGGGAAGTTGGTGAATAAATGAATGTTATTCATATATTATTATGGCCTGACAGAGCCAAGGCTGGGAGAGGCAGCCCCTGGTGATTAACGAGCAGCTCTTGGCTAACGAGCTGGAGATTGGGCTCCTTACCAGGGGCCGGGTGCCCTGGCGTCTGTGCCAGGGTCGGGGGGGGGCCTGAGCCCCAGGTTCTGGGCAATGCTACCCGGCCCCTGCTCATAAGAGGCATGCAGCTGTCTTTCTTCTCTTCCCCCTTCTTCTCGGCAACTCTGGCCCCTTGGTGCTCTTTACCCTGGCTCTGTACCCTCTGTCCTTTCCTTTGGGGGCTCGACATGATGTCTCTGCTGCTTAGGGTCCCCTGAGGACCCTTGCTGTGGGGGGAATAGAAGACTTCCCTGAGGACACCCTGCAGGAAAACACCATGAGACCCTAACGCCTACATGGCATTTTTAGGTCAAAACTCACCTTGCCTCGGTCTATACAATATCCCCATAAAGAAACAGATGTAAAGATGGAAAGGGCTCCCAGTGGGGCCCAGCCTGTGTCTATGTGGTACTCCCACCCCCGACATCAGTTTTATCTGGTTGACTGGACGCCCCTTTCCTGTGATGCTTCGTCCCTTGGGCCAACTCCCACACATGGTCAATGTCTGCTGAGCCCAGCCTGGCCACTTTTCTTCTGGGGACTCAGACCTCCTGTCCGGTCGGACCAGAGTCAGGACCTATAGACAGGCTGCCCAAGAAAACCGTCTTGAAGACGTAGTGTTAAATTTTATTTTTTTTTTTTTTGTGGTGTTAAATTTTGAACCAAGATGATTCCTGGGAGCCAGAGAGGCCTCCAGGGGAAGGTGACCTTGAGACAGGGATGCTGGTGGACGAGGGATAAGGGAAGGTGGTCAGAGAAGGCCCCCTTGGAGGTGACAGGGCTGGGGCAGTTATCAGCCGATTGAACAGGGATTTGATTTTGCAGAGGGGAGGAAGGAGGGCAGTCCGGGTGGAGGAAACAGCAAGAGCAAATGCTTGGCATCAGGAAGGAGGCAAGAGTGTGGAGGAACGAGGGAGGAAGCCAGCCAGCTGGGGACGGGGTTCCTACAAAAGGGGAGAGTTAGAGAGTTGGGCAGCAGAACGCCTGGCGCTTAGTAGAACCTCAGGAAATACTGGTGACGTGAAACTGAGGGTCTAATGATGGAGTTTTCAATGTGAACTTAGGGAAGGTGCTAAATAGAAAGTGTGACTACAGCGTAATTAACGATAACAACTCTATTTGTTGACACCTACCGGGTGGGCCATGCTGTTAGCCCAGGGATAGTTTTATTATGTCCCTTCCCAGATCAGGAAATGGAGGCTCAGAGAGGCAGCGATTCACTCAAGCTGATGGCACAAATAAACGGTGGGCCTAGGATTAGATTCGAAGCCTGAATTCCTCTCCCTACCCCCCCGCCCCCTGTGCCTCGGTTTGCCCATTGGCATTGTCAGGGCTGAGGGGAGATGACCTTGGATTTGGCCACTCTCCAGGAGTGTGGGGAGTGCCTCGCTTTGGGGCTGCCCCCGTGTTCCTTCTTGGCCCTGACTCTGAGCCTGGCCTGCTGGGAAACCTCCTCCTTCCCGGTCAGATCCCTGGGGCCGCCGGCACTGAGGCCAATGTGGGCCCGGGCCCGGGGTGGGCAATAGGGGCAGGGCTCTGAGCTCTTTGGAGAGAGGGGAGGGAGAGCTTGTACCTCCCTGGGGACAAAGTGGCCTTCTGGCCCGCTTTCCCACAGGCCTGGCCGGCAGAGGGGAAGGGACGCCCTCCCCGAGCGCAGCCCTGCTCAAGTCTAAACCCTCCCCACCCACACTGCCTGCCTGGAGCCTCACAACCACCTTGGGAGCTGGGCGCCTGCCTTTTTCTTGTACAGGTGAAAAAACTTTCTGGGAAGCTTGTGAGTTTCCCAAGGTCTGTACTGACTGAGGGCAGAGCCGGGGCAAGGCCGCCTCAGTGCACCTGACGGCCTGGGGTCTGGCACTCTCACGGGCCGGGCCAGGGAGGCTGCACCTTGGGGCCCAGAGAGGCCACCCTGACCACTGAGGGGCAGCCAGAGGCAGGCTCCAGAGCTGGAGCTCCGGCCCCCTGGCTCTTCCTCCTCGGAGCTCCTCACCCCGGGATGCCCAGCGTGCACCCAGGCTGGGACGGCCACCCACTGAGTACCCTGGAGCCAGCTGGGCTCTGGGCGGAGTGTCATATCACCCTGTCCTCGGGAGGCGGGCATGCCTAATGACTTAATTAATGTTGGCAAAGCACTTGGAGATCTCGGGATGAAAGGTGCTCAATACATGGAAATCAGAGTGATTGTTATTAGCCATAATTACGGAGTTTCTGCTGGAGAAATTATTCAGAAGCGGACGGTGGCTGGGCCAGTATAGGGCCTTGCCAAGATCTGTTCCTCAATAGAGGGGGAACCTGTTTTTCTCCCCCACTCTTTCCCTTTCTTCCCCCTCCCACCTCCCCCATCCCTCCCTCCCTCTCCTCTCCCCATCCCATCACCCCCCCATCCCCCATCTCCCCTCCCTCTCTCTCCCCTCCCCCATCTCTCCCTCTCCTTTCCCTCCCTCTTTCCCTCTCCCCTCCCTCCCTCTCCTCTCCACCTCTCCCTTCCCTCCCTCCCTCTCTTCCCCACCTCCTTGGTCCAGTCCCTCTTTCCCCTCCCTCCTCCTCCCTCCTTACCCCTTCCCCTTCCTCCCATCCTCTTTTCCTCCCTTTCTTCCCCCTTTCCCTTCCTCCTTCCCTTCCCCCATCCCTCCTGGCTTCCACTTCTTCTCCCAGCTCTGGGCGTGTTGCCTGCTCTCCCACAGCACATGCCTTCTTTGTCTCATCTCTTTTGAAGACAAGCACCTGGCACAGTTTGGGGAAGAAGGGGATTAGGCAATAGCTTCTCACACTCTGGAAGTGAGAAGGATCCGGGAACCAAGTCTCACTTTCCTCCTTTTTTAAGTGGGGCCATAAGGGGTTCCCTGTTCCTCCCCGGATATGGGGGAAATCAAGTGTGGCAGTGCCTGGGAAGGCATTCTGGATTGGGAAGCTCCACGCCTGTGAGGTTTGGCCACTCACTGTTGATATAAATATTGCTCCGTGTGTACTTGTGTGCACAGGTGGTGTGTGTGTGCTTCCAGCCCCGTCCTCCATCAGACTAGGTTCTCAGTGTGTCTCAGTGGCCAGACTGTTGGTTTCCTAGGGCTGAGGCTGAGCCTCGGCCACCTGCATGAGCATGAGGCCCCATGGCGACAGCCCCCGCCAGTGCCCAGAACCAGCAATCCAAATAAATTTCTCTCTCCGTTGTACATTTCATCCCTCCCCTCAGCCTCCAGTCCTCTGTCTCAAAGGCTTGGGCGGTCTTTTGCACCCACCAGCCCCAGAGAAGGCCACTCCCAGCTTCAGGACCACGAACAGCGCCTAGCTCAGCCCAGAGGTCCAGAACTCTTCTCCCAGTTGAAAAGAGCTTCAGAGGTCATTTTGCCTCAAACCGGGACACTAAGGCCAAGCGAATGCCGGTGACTTATCCAAGAGCACACAGAATCTTCACTATAGGGCTGACCGCAGCCCTGGTCTCTGAACTCCCCAGAATGTTCTCCACAGAAGGATTTCCTATTGCTCTGTCAGCAAACGCTTATCAGGCACCTGCTGTATGCCTGTCTTTCTACCAATTCAGTGATGGGGAGGGATAGAGGAGGCCAGATCTCTTTTCCCTCCACAACAGGACCTACCAATCAACAACCAGAGCCACAAAGGCGAGAGCAGGGCATGGCAGACACGACAGAACCATGGGCTTGATTCTGTGGGGCCTGTGAGAAGAGCTCCAGAGACCGGTATTTCTACTCGGCTCCCCAGGCCTGCAGGCTGGCCTGCTACCTGAACCCCCCCCCCCCCCGACCTCTCCTGCCCTCCCTCCTTTACCTGGAGATTTCATCTGGAAGTGACAACAGGCGTGAGTTGTCAATGGGGCCTTTGTGCCTTCTTGCTCAGCCTGTAACCTTTCCCATCCAATGCAGGCTTCTTTCTCATTCCCAAACACGGGATGGAGCCCCAGGCCCGGTGGCGAGGCCGAGCCAGAGCAGGCCTCTTGCTGCCCATGGATTTGCAGCTGCCTGAGTGTTTGCCGGACACCGTGGGCCCGTGTTTGGGTTTGGATAATAAAA
This sequence comes from Nasua narica, assembly GCA_028533885.1. NCBI lineage: Eukaryota > Metazoa > Chordata > Mammalia > Carnivora > Procyonidae > Nasua > Nasua narica. The sequence goes on along the minus strand of CM052797.1, from coordinate 24,809,996 downwards.
TAATGTCTTCGCCGAGGAAAGGATGGAGTTTCTGCTAATTAGCCCAGCTACCTGCTTTGAGGATAAAAAGTCTTTACTGCTGTGTTCCGGGGGTTGGCTGAGTGTGGGGCTCTGCAGGGAGCCAGTGGGATCACCATCGGCCTTGAGGGCAACAGTGGGAAAAGGAGAGGGGCTGGGGAAGCAGGGAATATAGGCAGAGCTTTCCAGGAATGTTGTCTCCTTGGCCCTGTGTCCCACAGCAGGTCCTTCCTGGGTTAGGGGCGGCCTGGGACAAGGAAAGGCCTTGAATCAGGTAGGTCTGGGTTCTGTCCCCAGCTCTGCCATGTGCAGGCCTTGGAACTTGGGGAAATTGCACTTGACCTCTCTGGGTTTCACCTCCTCTGAGGTGTGGGAATGGGGCCGTGGCAGTCCCCGCTGCTTGAGAGAGTGGCTCTTTGGCTTGAGTAAGACAAAGGAGCAGAGTGCTTGATGCACAATAGAGACTTAGGACATATTGGCGGCCTTAAGGTTCACCTCTTGGGGTCATGCTCTTGCCTTGGTGTCAGACTTTATTCCTCCTGGCACATGTGTCCCACGCTTCAGCCATCTGACCCCTTAGGAAGATGAAATCTTCTTCTCATGCCTCTCTTAGGGCTCAGGAGGCATTGGAGGTCAGCGGAACCCCTGGCTCCAAAGGCTAAAGCTTTTGAAGTGCCCCCTCCCTTACAGTCTAGGCTCTGGGGCTGGGGTCTTCCCATGGCCTTATGGGAAGGGGGTAAAGAGCAGGTCAGTGAGCAGACAAGAGGGGGCCGGGGTGGAGAGGCCTGAAGCCCTGCTCCCCTCTGCAGGAAGCTCTCTGGGGACCAGTTGGAGGTGTTCCTTCACCGTGTCGTAGGCTTTCCCTGTGCTCCTCCTAGGACCTCCCTTCCGCCCAACTCCTATGGGTCTTATGATCCTTCCCATTTCTACGAGGCCTTTTCTAAGTTCTCTCCTCCCCAGGTTCATTGACTCCGTGGGCGAGGCGGATAATAGTACGAGCGGTAACCTAGAAATAATGGTAATCACAAAAGCAGCTCTCGTTGAACTTACTGTGCACCAGGCGCACCTCAAACCGTTGACAAGTAATCACTGCTTTACTGTAGGGAGATGGGGTTCGCTTTACTCTCATTTTACAGAGGAGGAACATGAGGCCGGAGGAGGTGAAGGGGCCACCCGAGGGCAGAGCAAGAGAGGGAACAGAGATAGGGCTCACGCCTGGCTCAGGTCCCATGAGGCTGCCGGTCCCCGGTGATGTCTCTATTCTGCGTCTGCTTCTCCTGGACAGAGAGAGATGCTGGGACACTCTCGGGCCCTCGGGGAGCTCACAGTGGGATGACTCGCCCCCTCCCCCAGGCTTTCTCTGTCCCTCCTGACCTCCTCTACTTCCGACTCAGGTGGCATCTGTGTCTTTCCCATCGCCTGGCCCTGCCCCTGGCTCTGGGCTTCCTTCGGGGTGGGTCCCCCAAGGGCAGAGGCTCAGCCGCCGCGGGGCGAAGTCTGGCTAGCTCTTCCCAGGCACCGGCCTGTAGTCGTTTCGTGGAGGAGTGAGTGTCGGTGCGTGGAGTAAATCCGACTGTGCGTGTTTAAGTACTTGACACTCAGCAAATATTTATTGAATGAAAAAATATCTTTGGGTGAAACAAAGCAGGTGACGACGTGACGCGTCTGGCCTGTCGTAGGCTCAGCACAGCGGAAGGGCAGGAGCGGTGGTTTCCATTCTTCTGGAAGGGGCTGGGGGGCGGCCCCGGAAGTGGAGCCGGGGAGGAGGGAGAGAGAAGCCCGGGAGAGGCAGGGACCGGAACTCTGAAGAAGACGACAGCAGGGAGGAGGCTGGAGAGCAGCTGGGGCCCTGACTCCCACTCCGTGTGGAGCCGAGGATGAGATCGTGTGCGTGTGTGCACACGTGTAGGCGGGTGTGTGTGTGTAAAACAAATAACTGGAAAATGAATTTAATTATAAGGCACTTTTAATAGCTATTTATATTTAATCCTGCTAATTCTGTGTCTTGTGTAGCCAAACTGTAATTCTATTCTTCTTACTCATTTGCTAGTGAGAATGGAGAGGAGGGAGAGGAAGACAGCCCCACAGGAGGGCAGCAGTCGGCTTCCCACCCTGGCCAGCCCAGCCTTTGACCCTGAGGGCAGGGAGGAAGGGATCATTGGCAAAGCTGTTCCAAGGGGAAATCTGGGAAATGGCCCCACGACAGTTCCTTCGTATGCTTGCGTCCCCTAGGTACCGAAGCAATAGGAAGAGCCCCAGCCTGAGTCAGGCCGACTCAGGTCAGATCCAAACTCAGCTGTGCGCCCTAACCTCAGAGAGGCTCACCTTTCCCAGTCTGTGAAGTGGGCCTATTGTAACCCTCCCCACGGCTGTTGGGAGGATTAAATTAGAGCAAGGCTGCCCTATAGCCAGTGCTTCCTGAGTGCTTGTTCCTGCACCCTCCTTACTCCCGTCGGCAACACCCCCCAGCTGGCCAGTCCTCTGGGCTTCAACCTCTCTTGACACTCCCGGACTGCCTTCAGCTCTTTGGCAGAGAGAAAGTAATTGACTCCCTTGATGGCCAAAATGGCGGGAGTCCTGCTTCTTTTCTTCAGGAGACCCCTTGGTGATGGTGGTGGGGATGGGGTGGGGGTGGGGTGGTTAGAGGGTCTGGAGGCATGGGATGGGTTGAGGGTGGGCTTCTGGCAGGACCCCAGGCGTGCCAGAGTGGCCTCACGAGCCGCAGTGAGGAGGTCCACACGGGGCTGTGGCGCGGGAAGGAGACACTCCTCAGGAAAGGTCCCAGACTCCTAGGAGCAACTGGGCTGGTAAATGGTAGCTTTGGAGGAACAAGGTCAGGAGTTAGAGGTCTCAGCTCTAGGCCTCGCTCTGCCGTGGAGACTCAGGCCTGCAGCCCCACTGAGCCTCTATCTTCTCTGGGCTGTGGGGCCAGGGTGTAGGAGGATTGAGGGAGAGGATGAGGAGGAGCTTCAGGGAGGACCTCCGCCCAGAGACGGGGTGTGGAGCCCCCGCATTGGGGATGGGTTTGTGCCTGTGTTCTGCCAGTGCTACCTGAGGTCAAGCTCAAGGCGGGGTCCTCAGGGGAGCTCTGGAGTGGGCCAGGCCCAGGATCTCTCTCCAGCACCCCCAGGGAAAATTGGGCTGGGGCTGGGGGCCAGGACCTTGTCCTGGGCGGCCAGGGAAGGGACCTGGCCTTTCTTCACCCATTGCTTCTTCCTCTGTTCGTCTCGTTTTGCTCACTGCCTGAGCCCTCCCCTTGTGGCAGCCACCGTAGGGTTCCAGGACCTCCCGGAGGGCTGGGCTTTTGCAGGGAGTCAAGGTGGGTGGCTGCCCCCAGAGGCAGCCCTGAGGGCTGACCTTGAGCCCAGCTCTGTGCTGGGCTTCTTCCAGATCTCTAATGGAATCCCTGCACTAATTTGCAAGGTGGGTGTTACTCTCTCCGTTTTACAGAAGGGGAAACCGAGGCCCACAGAAGTTAAGGGACATGGTTAGAATTTGGGTCACCTGATTCCAAAGACAGTTCTTTTCCTCAGCAGTAAACCCTGGTGGGCCTGGCGTGGAGGCGAGGGTGGCATTTCCAGTAGGTAAGGCAATGGGAAAAGTGCCGCCTCGTTGGGAGAGTTCAGAGTGCCTGGTTTGCCCACCTGGGGGCCCAGTGAAGCTCTGCCCCGAGGCCTCGCAGGGCCGAGGGTGGTGGTCCGGAGCTCATCCCGTCAGAGGAAGGCTCAGGGAGGGAGGCAGCCACAGCCCCTGTCTGGATTGTGCGGAAGGAGAGAGCTTGGCTCTGGTCCTGTCCCCTCCTGGGCTCGAACCCCAGCTCTGCCTCTCTCAGGCTGAGTGACCTCTGTCCAGGCACTTGTCCCCCAAGCCTCAGTGTGGCCACTAATGCCTGGTACATAGTAGGTGCTTGGCGCTTCCCCCTCCCATCACGCACTTGCTCTGCTGACTCGTGGAGACTGGCGATGGCTAAAGGTACAATTTCTCTCCGGGATATTTTCCCTTTAATAGGAGGCTTTAATGCCTGTGAACCCCAGTGGAACGATGTTTCCCTTTAATGGTGACACTTCAGGCGTGGTGGCAGCTGTGGGGAGATGCCGGCGAGGGGGGGGGCACGGGGGAGGGCTCGCTGGCTCCTGTGTCCTGTGCAGCCTTGCTCTCCCACCCCTCCCCCACCCCCCCTCCCCTGCGGCTCCCACTGCTCTGTTCACAGGCAGGTCAGCATCTCGTTAATTTGATTGAGGGATTTGTTCCGAGCTGCTTGCTCATCGGCCCCGTGGAAGCCTGGCCTGGGAATTGGTGGGCATTCGGAGGCAGGCAGACCACGCCGACCTCTGCTCTTCTAGGAAGTGAGTGGTCACCGGGCAGAGGGTAATTAACACGACCGTGCACAGGGGCTGTGATGACCCCCAGGGGTGGGGGAACCCGGGGGTGTGGTCCTAGGGAAGAGTCTCCAGGGATAGGTCTTATCTGGCCCTTAACACAGACCACTCCCCCCACCCTCCCAGGACCTGCTTGCACACCTGCCCTGACTCGTCCCCTCAGTCCTACCCAAAGGGTGCCCACCATGACATGGTCACGTTGTCAGGAGTAGTGGGGGGACAGAGAGGGACCGAGGGGTTTAGGATCAGTGCTCTGGAGGAGCCGGCCTGGGCCTGGGGATGGGAATGGTCAGGAATTCTTCACTCAGCAGAGCTTGAGGGCAGAGGGGATTTGGAGAGGCCCCTGGAGGGCGTGCAGCCTTGCTGTGGGGGCCCACGTGATCTGAGGTTGCGAGGCCTGGGTTCTAGTCCAAGTTTTAAAGTTGGCTCCCTAAGTGATTTTGGATAAGTTTCTGTCCTCTCTGGGCCTCAGTTTTCGCATCTGCGCAATGGGAGTCTTGAGCTGGATGTCTTTTGTATCCCTATCCCTGATGCTAAGAAAGCTTGGGGGAGGGGCTGCACCTGGGGTGGGCTCAGAGCATAAGGCGCTAGAGAGGGCTGGGAGGCAGATGTGGGGCTGGCACACGCATTAATCACCTCTAAGATGGACCCTCGGACCCCCACCCAGGTCGCCCGGTGCACGAGCCTCAGGATTTATTTATTCCTGAAGAGTGGCATCCATCATGTTAGCTTTGCTGCCACAGGGCGTGGCCGGCTCTTCCCTGAGCTTCCTGCGGGGTAGGGCGCCTTGGTTTCCTCCATGCAGGGCTCCCCTCACCCCTGCCAAGCTCCTGTACCTGAATGCCCTTTACCCGGGGAGCATGGGGGCAATTCTGCCCTCCAGCCTGCTCCAGCCTCCAGCTGGACTGTGGGTTCAGGGGGCCCTAAGGGCTGCTGGGGCAATCAGGGCTGGCTTCTTAAAGGAGGTAGCGGTACTGGTTCTAGACCTTTAAAAATAGCTGGGCAGGCACTGGACAGGTGGAGGGAAGAGTAGGCGCTTTCAGCGTGCGGTTGGGAGAGGCCTGGGAGACCGTGGGCCAGAGTGGAGGAGGTCCCCGCTCGTCCCTGTTCCTTACGGAGGGCACCCGGGCGGGCGTGTTGACCAGCCGGCCCATCCTGTCCCCAGTTCTTGTAATCTTCTGTTCTTTCAGGCTCAGGTGCTCTATGTCCTTCTCAGGAAACCTCAGGTGACCCTGACATTGCCAGTCACGCAGTACTCCCGCAGCTACCATTGTGAGAGGCATGTGGCATATGGCAGCTTCTGTCCCCTGCCATCTACGTGACCAGGGCATTCGTGACGACGGATGCGGGTTCCAGAGCCAGGCTGTTTGAACTGTGGATCCTGGCTGCACCACTTCCGAGCTGTGTGACCTTGGGCAAAGCACTCAACCTCTCTGTTGTGTCTTGCTTGCCTCCAAGGAAAGGGGGATCTTGGTAGTACCTACCTCATAGTGTTGCATTGAGGAAATGAGTGTATATTTAAAGTTCTAGAATAATGCCGAGTACATAATAACTGCTTAGTAAAAGTTAGCTGCTGTTGTTCTTTTTACCGAGACTCAGATGAAGGGACTTGCCCATGGACACTTAGCTTGTGATGAAGGTTCTGGAGCTAGGCCAGAGCCCATTAAATTCTATGCCTCTTCTCTTTACTCTGGGCGCTCCTGGGGTCTGCCCGGGGAGCCCAGAGTGCAACCGGGGCAGAGGCCTCCCTCGAGGAGGTGTCGCACCAGTCTCTGACCCTAGTGTGTTCTCTTCCAACACCCTTGTGGGTAGGACCTTGTCTGTCTCATTCCCTGAGGACCCCCAGGGCCTGGCATACAGTAGGCGCTCAGAAATTACTTGGTACTTGGCTGGCTGGTTAAATCAAGGCGGGGCGGGCCACCCGGCTGCTCGTGGGGCTCCCAGCGCTCACTTCTCCTCCTCACACCTCCTTCTTTCATGGCTGATTGGGGGGGCCCCTACCCTGGCCCCCAGCAGCACCCTCTTGGTCTTTGCAATACCTACCAGCTGCCCGCCTTGCTGCTCTTCTCCCTTGGAGCCCAAGGCTCTCGGTTCCAGATTCCACTCTGCTCCCACCCCCCAAGCCCCGCCCATCTTCGGCTTCTCTCTTGCATTCTCCCGTCCTCCCCACTTGGTCGTTAAGATGAGAATAACTCCTGAACCTGATGTCTTTGCCTCTGCTTTTATATTGAACTATAATTTGACTGTCTAAAGGTTCCTAGAGGAGAGAGGAAAGGAAATCACTCCCCATCTGTGCTCAGAGGAGATTCTATCTGCAGAGGCAATGGGGCCAACCCTCTTTAGACTGGGGCTGCTTCGCGGGGATGCAGGGCACGGACCCGAGCCCAGGCAGCCTCCACTCTGCCCGCAGGAATCTACCCGCTCAGCCCTCACCGCCACCTTGGGGGATCAGGTCGTGCTCCATCTTTTACAGAGGAGGGAGAAAGCCCTTATGCTTCGGTCCCCCCAACCCCCTGCCCTGCCCCGGGGCTCCCTGTAGCCCCCTCGCACTACCCCAGGAGCCGTGGGTAGGTGTGATAGGGATGGACACGACTGATGGGAGGGGAGGAGGGAAGGAACCCAGAGGGGAGAAGGGATAAATCCTTTTATGGAGACCTCTCCTGGCGGGGAGTTGGGGGGATGGAGGAAGGGAGGGGGCTGGTCATGGGGGCTCTGCTCCCCCAGCCCCCCTGCCCTTTCAGCCCGGCTGCCCGGCAATCCCATTCCCCACCCGAGAGGTCAGTGGTGGGCTGGGTCCTCCACCATGCCTCACGTGCTCTCAAGCACCTGGAGAGCCCACACTCCACCCCTAAGGCTCCTTATACCTGCATCTGTTTCCTGTCTCCCTGCGGCCGGGCGGCACCCTTTCCTTCAGTCTCTGCCGAAGGTGACGCCGTGTGTGGGACCCCGCCGTCCTTGGAGCAGCTTGTCACCCCTTGTAGTTTGGTTCCCCTGCTTGCCTTGTGACCTCACTCCGCTGGGCTGGATCAGAATTAGGGTTTCGCAGATCATTCGGCCTTTTCTCTTTGTTACGCTGGGAACCATGTTCTCTGCGGCTCCTACCCAGCCTGGGTTTCCCCCTCAGGGAGGGCAGGCGAGGTGCATGCCAGCTACCTAGAGGGTGGCTCTGGGAGGCCCCGTCTGCCACGACTGCCCCCCAGAGGGAGAGGGTGCAAAGACAGGCTGGCCTGCTGGGGAAGCCAGTGGGGGGTGCTGCCTCCAGCCTTCTCCCCGCTCAGAGGCCTAGGAGAGAACGTTCAACTCCATTCATGCCCCTGGCAGCTTCTCTGGCTTGGCCTGAGCTGGAGCAGGGCCCTCTGTTCAGCCTTCTGTTTGGCCACGTAACAGCCTGAAAGTCCCAGTCCTTTGTTCAGCCTGTGGGACTCCAGGCACGGAAGGTGCTGCCCAGCATTTCCATCTGCCTGATGTTCGGGGTCTGCCCACTGGGTATGGCCCAAGGCCCTCTCTGCCCCTCTTCCCTACCAGACTCTCTCCCCTTCCCCTTGAGCCCCAATTCCCTCAAAGACCCCCTCCTCTCTGGGTACAGCCGAGGTCTCGTGAAGCCTCGTGTTCTGGGCAAGCATTCCCTGATCGTCATGGGGACTGGGGCTTCAGCCCCCAGGGCAGGGCAAGGCTGGTTAGGCTGAGCTTCCCACATCTCCAGGCGTCCCTCGTGCCCGGAGAGCCTGCAGCCCCAGTGGGCCGCATCAGGGAGGCCAAGGTGGGGAGCTCCTTGCTTATAGAACCGCAAGGTCGGGCTGCGTCTTTCCATTTCTTGCTGGATGCGGTGGACCTTGGGGGGGAGTGGCTGGCCAGTGTCGTCTGTTTCCGGGGCTTCCCTGGGAGCTGCTGGGACCTAAGCTGAGGACCCAGGGAAGGCTCAGTCAGGGGCCTTCCTAGGCAGGAGCCCTTAGCCTCTGTTGTGTCCTCAACCCTAGGGGGCTGGGAGGAGGTGGGTCCTCAGGGTTGAAAAGTGCATGATGGAAAACCCAAGACTGGCCAGGGCAGGTTCCAAGAGGTTCCCAGAATAGCCTCTCAGGCCAATGTAGTGGGTGGGGAGGAGGTTCGCTCCTTCAGGGCTCAGGCTTGGGTGGGTAGAGCCATGTTCCTAGAAGCCCAGGAGGGCTAGAACCCCCGAGGGGCAAGGAAGCAAATCTGCAGGAGGCATTACTGGAGCTTTGCCCTTGGAACGCCAGCCCAGCAAACATCTCCTTCTTGCAGAGCCCCTTCAGGTGTTTCCTGCTTCCCTAGCCCAGATTCAGGCTCCTCCTCTAGGCTCCCGTCCTCCTTCCATTAGCCACATAGGCTCATAACTGCCTGGCTTCTGGTCTGTGAGCTCTTCCCGGGGATGGGGGTGCTGGTGGGCAACAACTGCTTATGGGGACAAGGGAGACTGCTGCCACCTGTAGACAGAACCCAACTGTCCCACTTGCCAGGCTGCATAGCTAGTGGAGGCAGGTGCTCCCTCTGAGCCTCAGTTTCCCCCTCTCCATCTTGACTTCTTAGGGGCCGCAGACTGGAGATCAGCCTAGGCAGGCCTCCGTCTTTGGAGTCCACCCCCTTGGGCCTTTACCCGAGCCTCTGTCTCTGTGGCCCTGGGCTCCCCTGTCTGTTTCCCAAATCCTTATTTATTCAAGCCCCGGCCAGCCTCTTTCGGAAGTTCTCCCTGATGCCTCTAGGCCTTACTGATCTGGGTCCGAAAGTTCTGATGGTGTCCCCAGTTGCTTCCTTCTTCTGTATGGGGCTCTGTATGGGGCTCTGGACGCACAGAGACTGCTCAGTATGGCAAGATTTGAGCTGCACCTTGAAGAGGGAGCCTGGAGATGCAGGGTTCTTGGAGACAGAGGTCAGGCTAGGAAGGGCCTTGAATGCCAGGTAAGGAATCTGGGCTCTGACCTCCCTCTACAGCCAGAGAGCACCAGGGGAGAGGTCCCAGACTGGGCCCCGTGTTCCTGAGAGAAGCCCCTCCCTTTAATGCCTGGAGCTCTGCTCTCTAGCCTCCTGCCTGCTGGTCTCCTACTTGTCCTACAGATCTGTGCTCCAAGAATACTTCCTCAGGGAAGTCCTCCCTGACCACTGTCCGTGTTCAGAGTCCCCGGGACCTTTCTGTTAAAGCCCTCATCCTGGGGTGCACCCTCTGTCCCCTGTGACTGTGGATTGCCCACCAGGTTTTATGTAAGGCCACTGAAGGCAGGAGTCCGAGGGATTTGGTTGTCCCCTGGGTTCCCAGCTCCCGGCCCAATGGCTGGCACGGAATAAGAGCTCAATAAATGTTGGTTGAATATATGAATGCCTGCAGGGGCACAGAGCCTCTGAGCTCCAGGCTCGGGGGCCTGCCAGGCTGGGGGAGAGTGGGGCTGTTGGGGGGTCGGCACAGGCCTCCAGCGAGGTGCGGGCGCTGTGCTTTGCGTGCTGTTAGGGGGCTCCTTAAAGAGCTATTTGCTGGAACAAAAGCCAACTTTGGCAGCACCTCAGTGGACGGGCCGGGCCTTGCTTGCTCCCTTTGGAAGTGCTTTGAAAACAGGTGGACTGAGCCGACTTGTCACCCCCAGGTTGGCTGGTGGCTTGAGGAGTGGGGCCGCCACGTGGGCGGAGACTACGGGAGGCAGGGCCATTGGTGGATCCAGCCCTGACCTCAACACAATTATTTTTAAAACCTGCAAGAGAAAAGGGATATTTTTAACCTTTGTTCCATCAAGACATCCCAAGGGAAAAAGAAGGGGGAAGCAGGCAGGTGGAGAGTTGGAAGAGGGGCAGGGGCAGGGGCTTCCATGGGAGGGAGAGCTCTGAGGACGAGCTTTTTTGTCCCCAGCCCTTTTAAATTTTTTAAAAGCTCCAAACAGCAAGAGGGACAGCGGAGTTCATTATATCGAGTTATCTCCTCCGTTTCAGGCAAAGATCAATCTTCCCAGCCTTGCAGCTTCAAGGGAGGGGGAAGGGAAGTGAAAGAAAACGGGAGGCTAAGGGAAAAACTCCCTGGACGAATTTCTGCTGGCTAACAGGATTACTTGGCTGCTTGGCAGCGGCGCCCGCTGCTGGCAGGCCTCCTGGCCCCCTGCCCGTCACGCCCCATTACCGGCTGCCCCCCAGGCTCTCTCCTGAATGGCACAGGTTGGCAGTGTGAGGGCCCCAGGCCCCCGTGGGGCAGGGGCTGCTGGGCTTGGCCTCCCAGGGAGAGCTGAGGCCCCGCTGCCGTCCCGTGTGGAGCTGCCGTGCCTGCTGGCCTTGGCTCAGCCTTGCGCCCGCCAGCCTGCCTTTCCTCGGAGGGTCCTGTCCTGCTGGGTGTGCCCTCCGGTGCGTCCCCATTTCTTCAGACGAGAGGCAGTTTGTGTAGGGAAATGAGAGCACAGGCTTTGGAGCCCGTAGAGCTGGCTCTGCCTGTTAATTCGTTCATTCGATAAATATTTACTGAGTATCTACTGTGTGCCAAGTACTGCGCACAGTGCAGAGCTGGCTGGAGAGCCGGACGAGATGGACACGGTCCCTCCCCCGCCTTACAGAGCTTCCATTACAGTGAGGAGACCTCGAAGTGACAAGGACGCAAATAAAGAAGCGAGATGATGTCAGGTGGGCGTAAATACGATGAAAAATGGGAAAGATTGGGGTTCATGGGGGCATTTGTTCTTAGGTGACTGAGGAAGATGAAGGAGGTCCCATTCAAGCCCGAATGATAGGAAAGGCAGGGGGAGGCGCCTTCCGGACAGAAGGAGCAGCAAGGACAGACCCTGAGACTGACCGGTGTGGGAGGAGCAGGGGAACGCGGTAGGAGGCGAGTTCCCAGGAGTGGACAGGCTGCAGAGTGTCTCGTTCTCTCTGCCGTGGAAACCCCTTGCTTATGGCAGGATAGCAACAGGATCCAGTCTGTAGTGTTATCTGGCTGCTGGGACAGTTTGGTGCCAGGGCAGAAGCAGGGGGCCGGGCCAGCAGGGCTCCAAGCGAGGGCTGGAGAGGGCGGGCGAAGACGAGCAGGGGCAGCGGGCCGGTGCCGGACATGCTCGGGGCTCGCACTGACGGGGTTTGCTGCGGCCTGGGGTGTGGGGAGAGAGACAAGGAGCAGTCAAGGCTGAGGGAGACGTCGTTCGGGGGACAAGAATGAAGCATTCTGTTTTGGACAGGTCTGTCGGCTGAGCAAGTGGAGGGGACACCGAGAGAGGCACTGTCTGGCACTCGGAGGGAGCGGGGGCTGGAAAGAGATCGGGGCCGTGGCTGGGACTGAAAGCCGTGTGGCCCGCGGAGACCAGCCCAGGGATGAGTGGACAGGAGAGAGCAGGGAGCCTCGGTGAGCCCTGGGGCCTCAGATGTTGGCAGGGGGAAGGCGTGGGAGGACAACCAGGAGAGGCCGCGTCCTGGGGGCCCCGAGATAAAGTGCTTCCCGAAGGAGGAAGCAGGCAGCCGTGTCAGAGAATGACCACTGGGCCTGGCGAAATGGAGGTTTCTGGGAAGCTCGATAAGAGCAGTTCTGTGGACCCGTCGGGATGGAAGCCCAGCTGGAGAGGCATCGAGGGAAAAACGGGAGGGGGGGTCTGGAGGCTGGGGCACTTCGTAGAGACAGCTCTGGAGTTCTGCGATGAAACAGAGCAGAAAAATGAAGGGTATGTGGGATCAAGGACCCTCCCTCTTTCCTTCCCCCCATTCCTCCTTCTCTTCCTTCACAATAATGAGGTGTTTCCGTGAGCTCTTTGCTCCATTTGCAACCTTGAGCAGGTAACTGAAACGCTCAGTGCTACACCTGCAAAATGGAGAGGTTAGCGGGTCTGACATGTAGTAGGTGCTCAGGAAATGCGACCTGTTCTCAGTAAGAAGAAAGTAAGGGTCCCCCCGGGGAAAAGGGCAGCCAGGCATCGGGATAGGCAAGTTTGGAGGACAATTTGATGGGGAGTACCAAAATTTAAAATCCGCATACCCTCTGAGCTGCCTTTAAGCAGTACTTGCGTGTGTGCGCCAAGAGTGGGGTGTCTTTTCCTAACAAGGTTGGAAATGGAAACCAGGAGCCCCTAAGCGCCCGCCCTCGGGGGTCTGGGTAAACAGGTGAAGGGGCGCCCCCACGTCGAGCACCCCCATCCCCCGTGTGGCACCGCGGGGAACTCAGTGTGGGCTGGGCTCCGTCGGGAGTGGGGACACTGGGGGATTGTCTTCTCAGCGGCCGCCCGGCCCGGCTGAGGGTTCTCAGTCACCTTACCAACCGTCACTCTGCACTCTGGTCTGCTCGTCCACACAGCTCAGCTGACCGTAGGGGTTGTTGTGAAAATTAAGTGGATTCGTGCATAAAGCGTTCCACGCGGCATCTGGTGTCTGGTAGGCACTCAGGGAGTCCAAGCAGGGACCCTTCTTACTTTTCTGCACGGATCGAGGAAGTCTCCCAGATCTACTGTTCGGTGAGGAACACAGTTACACACCCGCACAGAGGCTCTGGTCCCTGCTGTATCACTCCCCTTTGTGGGTGTGCAAGTGGTGTGTGGTGAAAGTTCCACACCAAAGGAATGGCGGTCGGGACCTCTGCAGAGGCGACCGGGAGTGTTTCCTCGACAGGATCCTGTAGCTGAAGCCCTTACCGAGAGAATGCTGAGAGTATTGTTTGTATAATGAGAAGGCTACAACAGGTAAAGGTGGACAATGAGGTCTTTACCTCCTGCAGGCAGTCTTCCATGATTGCACCAGCCTGTAGCTCGCTGCTTATCAGCTCTCCTTAGTGGGTAGAAGTCACATTTCCCACTGTGGCCACTTTGTGTCAGTGTGTGTGCCCATGTGTGTGGTCTCCTCTGTTAGCCTATGTGCTCCTTGAGGGTGCATGCTGTGTACTTTGTGGTCTGGATACATCTAGACCAGCGGTTCTCAAAGTCTGATCCCCAAATGGTAGCCTCAGCATCACCTTTGGGCATGCTGGAAATGCAGGTTCTTAGGTCCCAGCCTGGACCTGCTGAAGCAGAAATTCTGGGGGTTGGGGGCCCAGTACCCAGCACTTGTGTTTTCACAAGCCCTCCAGGTGACTCCGGTGTACCTGCTGGCAGTGTTGGGGGAAATCCGAGCCCAGTGAGTCCGGCCCAGGGTCAAGGGTCAGACCACCGAGCTCAAGGTCCCAGTCAGAAGTGAAGGCGAGGGCCCGGAGGTACCCTTCTGACCACGGTATTTAGCCCCAGGAGGGAGGATTTGAGGTTCAGTGCTGTGTGTCCAGGGGCCAGAGAACTGTCTCCCTAGCTGTGGGCACGTGCGGGTAGGGGTCCCCCCGACCATGGGCACGAGCTGGTAGGGGTCTTGCCGGCCGTGGGCACGTGTGGGTAGGGGTCCGCCCAGCCGTGGTCATGAGCGGGTAGGGGTCCCCCCAGCCATGGGCACGAGCAGGTACGGGTCCCTCTGGCCATGGGCACAGCGAGTAGGCGTCCCCCAAGCCGTGGGCATGAGCAGGTAGGGGTACCCCCGGCCGTGGGCACGAGTGGGTAGGGGTTCCCCCAGGCCGTGGGCACGAGCGGGTAGGAGGTCCCCCGGCCGTGGGCATGAGCGGGTAGGGGTCGCCCCAGCCGTGGGCAAGAGCGGGTAGGGCTCCCCTTGGCCGTGGGCACGAGCGGGTAGGTGAAGGCAGGTGCTCTGGTGTGCACGTCTCCTCAGCTCCCTCTGCTCCAGGGCTTTGGGCAGAGCCTGGGCTGGGGTGACTGCAGGATGGGTCCTACAGGCAGGGGGACGGAGAGGTACAGCCCTTGGCAGCTGAGAAGCCGCTGCCATTCTGGTGGGGGGGGAGCCGGCACGGGCGGGGGGCGGGGCTGGGGCTGCAGAAGGCCAGTGGGGGTACCCGTCTGGACAGGGGAGCCACCGTCGGCGGGGACGTGAGGGGGAGCCGGGGGCCGGGCCTGTCTCGGGCTCCCTCTCGGGGGCATGGCCATCCTTCCCAGGACTCACTTCCCTCTCCTCCATGCCTGCACGTGGACGCCCCTTCGCTCCGTTCGTCCGCTTCTAGAAGCCACCCCACAGTAGCTGCCCCCCGCCCTCCCAGGCTCTGGCTGTCCGAGGCGGCGGTCACACGCGGTCCTGGCTGTGTGTTCTTGGGGCATTGGTCCGTGATGGGCCGCCCACTCCTTCAGCAGAAAGCCTTCTGGGAAACGAGGGCAGTGGGAAGGCTCTGAACCGCTGCCCGCGGTAGTGGCATCTGTGGGCAGGTTTTGCCCTGGAGCCTGGTACCTAGGCCTGGCCTGTTCTCCCTCTCTTGCCTCCAGTGATTCTGTCCGGGGCCCCCAAACAGCCATCCTGTCAGAAAGGGGGGTACTCAGGGATAATAATAATTAGTAGCTAAGACGTTGTATGCCAAGCATGGGTAAGTGAAAATTCCTCTGTTATCCTCATTCTGCCGCTAAAGGAATGGAGGCCAGAGAGGTACAGTGGCTCGCCCAAGGTCACACAGTGGGGAGTCATGGGCACGATTCTGCCGCACGCGGTGGGGAGGGGCTGGTGGGGCCCGGCTCTGGTTTTGCTCGTAGGCAGTCCCTCAGGAGAGCCCCTCAATGCCCCAAGGAGTCAGGAAGTGGGCCATGTGACAGATGTGGAGGCTGAGGCTTAGAAGGGGCTCACAGCACAGTGATATCAAGGTCAGGCTTTTGTCCCTAGGTCCTGCGATCCCCTTTGGCTGTTCGTGCCCCCATTGCTACCTGTGGAGTAAATGCATCCTGTCCCATCCACTAAGCCTGATGCCTACTTACGAAGCTGGAGGGAGGCGGAGAGCCGGGGCTGGTCTAGACAGAGACGGGTGGGTGTGGAGCTCAGGCTGGGATGTTGTGTCGAGCGCTGTCGGCCCCCAGTCACAGGCCTTTCAATGGCCTGGGGTAGTATGGGTCGCTGTTCAGGACCTGAGCCGTGGCCTCAGACGGCCTGGTGTGGACCCCAGCTCCGGGGCTTACCAGCTGTGTGGCCTGTGTCAACACGATCCTTGAGCTCTCTGTGCCTCAGTTTTGTCATCTGGAAAAGGGAGCATGACAGTAAACCCACCTCCCGGGGTTGTTAGAGGATTGGCTGGAGTGCTCCCACCCTGCATCAGCAGTGACGCCTTCTACGTCATATGCTCCCCACAAACTCCCGTCAGAGTTGTCAGTGTTGTTATTCGCAGGGCTGTGGAATGTTCTAGAAGGAGAGCAGGGCCCTCCCAGGTTCTTTGTGCCACTAGAGGCCAGAGCCAAGAGGGACAGGGCTGAAGTCTGCATCAACCTCCCCCTTGCCCCACTTCCCCTCTCCAGGCCTCCGGCACCAAGTTCCCTATTACCCGAGGAGTAATAGGGGAGTAATGGAGGTGGGAGGGGTGCCGTTTCACACATTAACCACGTACATATTTATACCCACCTTATTCCGGGAAGTATTTGTGAGGGCTTTCAAACATACATGGGATACTAATAAAAGAGACTTAATCCAGGGCGGGGAACATAGAATGTAATAGGAAGAAAAGGCTTGGGGCACAATAGGATGCGACACCTAGGGACAGACCCTGGGCTGCATGTTTAACCCTGTGCTTCCTGGTGGTCAGAGCAAAAAGGGAAACATCGGCTATGAGATTCCCGTCCTCCGAGGGAGCTAAACTGCATAGGGTTTCCAGAGGCAGTGGGTTTCCAGGGGGGTCTGGGGAATGGGACCTGGCAGGCTTCCCCTGACTTGTCAGTTTGCTTCAAAGCAGCCACCGCCCCTCCTCAGCACAGGAGTCCTGAGATTAGAAGTTCACGTGGAAGCTTGGGGGGCGGGGTGGGGAGATTGAGGACAGAGTACCTGGGAGTGCTTGGTTGGGGTCCCGAGGGGGAACCCTCCATTGTGTCATTTGCACTTGGCACCTAGCCTGAGGGAGGCTGAATTCGGTGAGCAGCGAAGCGGGCCTGATCCCGTTGGGGTCCCCACCCCTCCTTTTCCAGGGCAGTGCTGAGCCCGACTCAGAGGTCTCGTCTGGTGCCAAAGGGCTCTCATAGCCCATCTCTTTCAGCAGTCATTTGACAGATGTGGAAACTGAGGCCCAGAGGGGAGTTTTGAGTACTTCCTGTGTGCTGGGTGTTCTAAAGCCACTACCCACTTCCTCCTTAACTGTGCCCTGCGGGTGGGCACGAGGAAGCCGGGGCTCAGCGAGATCGAACAACTTTCCCAGGGCCACCCGGCTGGGAGGAGCCAGCCTTGAACCCAGGCCTGTCTGGCCTCGAGAGATAGGAGGAGAAGAAGGGCCAGCCAAGGTGGGGACCGCATTGCAACCCACAGAAGCTCAGGATTTAGGGAGTGAGGGTCCGATGTTCGATCTGGGTCGGGGGGCTGGCCAGCTTCAGGCAGGAAGACCCCTCTCTCACAAGGGTGATGCTGGGGCACGGGGCAAGGACTGCATGGGGTCGGCACTGGGCCGCTGCTCCTGCTGCTGGTGCCCCTGCCAGCCCCTCGGCGCCCCCGACCCTGGGGGTCTGCTGTGTGGCTGTGCCTGTGCCTGTGCAAGGCAGGTCCTGAAGCCGGCTTTGCTGCTTCACTCCTCACCTCAAGAACTATCAGCGTCTCCCCATTGCCTGGGCCGCAGCTCCCTGTGCCTGGCCTCCCCGACTCTCAGCCCCGAGCCTGGCACGGCCCTTGGGGCTTTTCTGCACTCTCTCCTGCGGTCCAGTTCTGCGAGTGCTCACTGGTCTGGGTGGTCCCTGGAGGTTCCAGCCTCCTCTCCCCTCCCCACTGCCCGCCCCTGACACCGCAAAGACAGGGCGGGGCCTTGCCTGCTCCCTCCCGGTGTTGCCTGGATTCCCAGGGGAGCGGGGGCTCCATAAAGCCTTGGACGGAGGGAGGATTAGAAAGATGGTACTTTTAGGAACTGTGCAGGACGGGTTCTTCAGTGCGCGGAGTCTCTGCATACGTTCAGCCAAGCCCAGACCTCAGAGGAGCCCCACGAAATAGGACACCAACGACACACCAACAGCAAACCCACCTGATGCTTCCAGAGTGCCTCCGGGATGCCAGGCACTGTTCCAGGCATTTTACAAATCTTTATTTATTTAATCCTGACCACAACCCCTGAGGCTATTTCTACAGAAGAAACCGAAACAGAGTGGCTAAGTGATTTGCCCAGAGCAACACAGCGCTCAAGTGGCCAAGTGGAGATTGGAACCCAGACAGCCGGATTCAATAGAAAGGGAAGGCGCCCACCTTTTATAATATAAATATTATAATATAATATAATGCTTCCATTATATTCCAGGCGTTTGGTACGGGCTATCTCCTTGTCTCCTCCCGAGGACTGGCGAGGGAGGAATGTGACCCCCACGTTCCAGATGAAGGAAGAGGGGCTCAGAGAGGATGAGGCCTGCCTGAGTTTGTGCGGCTGGGAGGGAGAGGAGGAAGTGGGAGGCACTCCATCTGAACTTGAAGCTGCAGCTCGAGCTGCCCCTCGAGGCCCCTCCGTGGAGGCTGAAGGAGCGGACAGGGGTGAGGCGGTAAGGGCGGCAAGAAGTCTTCTTACACATGGGGCCATCACTTGGGCCCCACTTCTCAGTGAGGCTTTGGTCTCCAGTCTGGCTGGGGGTTGAGGCTCAGAGACAGGCCCTGGCACTGCCCCCCCTGTCGTGGGCCGCTGGGCGTGTGGTGTGGCGATGATGAATGGGCTCCTGGCAGGCTGAGGGTTCGTCGCATTGCCGGACAGCTGGAGCAGAGCTCTCCCAAATGTCTGCCCGGGGCAGAATCCACCAGCAGCAGGCTCTGCCGGGTGGGCAGGGTGAAGGGGGCAGCCAGAGGCCCTCGCTGCTATCAGGGAGGGGGCCCTGTCTGAGGGAGGAGACACAGCCCTGGCCTGGGGGTCCGTCTCCGAAGAGGCTCAGTTCGAGGGCCCTCCTCCTTCCCCTCTGCCTCATTTGTATGTCTTCTTCGGAGAATCACGTATTCAAGTCCTTTGCCCATTTTCGATCAGATTACTTGATTTTTGGCGTTGAGTTGTAGGAATTCTTTGTATAGTCTGGATATTAACCCCTTTTCAATATGTGGTTGGCAAATATTCTCTCCCCTTCCGCGGGTTGTCTTTTCACTCTGTTGATGATTTACTTTGATGTGCAGAAATGTTTAAGTGTGATAGAGTTCCATTTGTCTAATTTCGATTTTGTTGCATGTGCTTTTGGTGTTATATCCAAGAAATCACTGCCAAATCCAACATCATGAAGCTTTCCCCCTGTGTTTCTTCTAGGAGTTTTATAGCTTCAGATCTTTACGTTTAGGTCTTTCATCCATTTGGAGTTAATGTTTGTGCGTGGGGTAAGGTAGGGGTCCAATTTCATTCTTTAGCGCTGGAGATCCAGAAACTGCACGTAGGCCACAGCAACTTCAAGTTCACGTCTTCTCGTGCGGTGCCGGTGTATCCGAGTCCCCCGAGAACAGGGACATACTTTCCTCCTGGGGGCTGGTTTTTGCCCTGGATCTGAGTTCCTTGTCCTGCTGTCTTTGGGCGCTGCTGCCCCCAGGCCCGGTGGGGCGAGGCTGGCTCCCCCAGGGCAGGGGCCGGCAGCCCCGTGGGAGTGGTATGAACCACCCTAGGGATGCCGGCCTCTGCCCATCCATCATCAGGGCTGCTGGGGCTCCTGGGTGGGATCGGGAGTCCTGTGATGGCGGCGGTCCACTCTGGAGGACTTAGGCAGGACCGGTGGCCCAAGGAGTCAACCCCAGACGCCGGTCTGTGGGAGGAAGGTCACCCACAGGGGACCTCAGGGCCCTGGCCCATCACATCCCCGCTTCTCATGGCTTAGATGAAAGCACAGAGTCCCACATGTGCCAGCAAGAGGCGGTTCTCGCCTTGGGCACAGCCTATGGAAGCTCTGGGCTAAAACCCACTAAACCAAATGGGATTCTAGAGCCAGAGAAAGGAAGTTCTGCACTTGGGCACAGACAGTCAATGGCCAGGGAATGGGCATGGGAGTGGGGACGGGGTCACTGCTCCCACGCACCCCCACCGACGCAGCTGTGTGCAGCCGCCTTGCACCCCTCTCTCGTGAGCCCGCCGCACTCTTCAGGAATGTTATGAGGCGCTTGTTGGACTCGGGCGTCCCAGATGTTCTGGCTTTCCCAGGCCTGGCAGAGGCAGGCCCCGCCTCTGATGGGGGGCAGGTGCTAACGGGCTCTGCCACTCGCTCTCTGTGCAACCCAGATAGGCCTTTTCCCCTCCCTGGGCCTCAGTTTCTCCATCTGTAACACGACCCTGGTTTCCTCCTCATAGGGGAATTTTGAGGGTTAAACAAGAGGATGGATGGAAGTCCTTTCTTCTGTGGGGAGTCAGCCACGCTCAGAGTCCTGGGTCGGGCACCCAAAAGGCCCCGCGAGAACACCGCACCGCGTAGGTGGTGAGACCCCTAGTCCGGGGCTCACGTGGCTGAGCTGGAACTCGGACTCCAGTCCCTGAGATTTCCCAGCCAGCACTCTTTGTGCCCCTCAGGTGCTGGGGTAGAAAAGCAGCAAAGCCCGTTTACCCCTGTTTCCAGACTGGGCGCGTCCAGACCAGCTTCTGACACCCAGGAGGAAGCCCCGCCATGAGTGGGGGACGGTGGAGTATGGGGTTGACTTCTCCTGCCAGGGCTTGTGCGACCAGTGGAGGGTAGGGGAGGTCGGGCCTTAGTCTCAGCCCCCCCACCCCCAGGCGGGTGGCCACAGGGTCCACCTGCCCCCTGGGAAGCTTGAGGCTGGAGCTCTGGCCCCTTCCAGGCTCTGGCCATGGGAGGCAGCAGGAGACTCTGGGGTACCTCCAGCCCCGGCAACTTGTGGATCTCTTCCTCGTTACGGAATGGGGGGCTTCACGTGCCTCATCTTCTCTGGTTTTCACACTCGCCCGTGAAGTGGGTGCAGACCTTCTCCCCACCTTGCTGAGCTAGAAACGGAGCTCCGAGGGGTAGGAATTTGCCTGGGTTGGACTTGCCGGTGGCTCTGGGCCCTCTCCAGCACCCCGTGGGACTTGCAGGTGCAGGCCGTTGTGGGGATGTGTGTGTGGCCGTCCACGTGCACACAGGCGGGTGCGGGGTGAGGGGGTGCCTGGAAGAAGCCGGTGCTGCCGAGCAGACCCCGTGGCCGTGGGGCAAGAGGACGCCCCCCTCCCACCGCCGCCCTTCCCTCCTGGCCCCTGCTCCAGGGGGCAGGGAGTGGGAGGAGCCTCGGGTAGCAGGGTCGGTGGCCCTATATATAGCTGCTCAGACACGCACACCCAGCTATTTCTGTGTTCTTCCTCCTACTGAGGCAGGGGGAGGGGAGAGAAAGTAGTCCATCTAAAAATACCACCCGGGGAAAATATCACAGCGCCTGAGCCCCAGCCCGAGAGATCTGTCTCGTTCTCTCGCCTTACACCCCCGCGCCCCAACTTTACCTCACAGCCGCCTCGGCTCCGTTTGGAACCTTCGGGATGTTGCCTCCTCCGCTGCCCGTGCCACCTTCCTCTGGTGCCCATCGTCTGGGGCTGGGGTCTTGCTGCCCCCATTTCACAGGGGAAGGAACTGAGGCCTGGAGGGGCCTTGCTTCAGGGGCCCTGGCCAGCATCCTCGCGCCCTGCTGGGCCTGGGGGTGAGGGGTGGGGGGCTGAGGGCAGGAGTTGGCTCTGTACTCACTGGCTCCAGCGTCGGCCCTGTGAGCCTCAGTTTCCCCAGTCGAGTGGGGCACAGCTGTGTCACTCACCTGGCCGGCGGTGGCGAAGGAGAGGCGCAGGGAAGGCCTGGGCACAGTTTCAGGCGTGGCAGAGGCGCTCAGTCAACCTGCCTCGGTCGCCTGGTCGTTGTCAGTATACGGCTTCTCCTTTATCCAGGCCATGAGTCCCTCTTTTCCCCAGGCCCCAAGTCTTCTTAGCCCCGTTTTCCTGTGGCGTTACTGGGTGCAGTGGAGTTTGAAGCGGGACTTCCCCCGGGAGGTTTCCCGAGGGCAGGGGTGGGTCTTAGCGGGTCTGCAGCCCGGGGCCCAGCACGGATGTCTGCCCGCCCACCACAGCAGTCGTGGATGACGGAGGTTGTCTTTAAATTTGCCAAAGAAGGTGGGGCGAGTCTGAGGCGATGAGGCCCCTGCCTCGGGCCAGGCTCCCACTCTGTGGGCCATGTGGGGTGCAGTGGGGTGGAGCGTTGCCATTCTCATTTTGATAGGAACCTGCAGCTCAGAGAGGGAAAGCGTTGGTCCATGGGTCACACAGCTGGGACCGTGGTTCTGAAACAGAGGCCGCCTGACTCTCCTGGGCTCCCATGTGTCCAGGTTATTAGGGGCCCCCACTTGCTTGGCCCCCCTTCCGGGGTCTGCTGGAACCTCCGGCGGGCTTCTGTGAGGGCTCAGCCCCCCGGTGTTCCTTATTGATGCCTTTCATTGTCTTCCTGAGGCCTGTCCGAATCTTGCCATCAGGGGCTTCTGGGGCTAGGAGAGTGCGCCCTGGATTTAATGAATACCCACTGGGTCTGTGTGGGGGTTCAGTGTAAAGATATCAACACTTA
This sequence comes from Nasua narica, assembly GCA_028533885.1. Lineage (NCBI taxonomy): Eukaryota > Metazoa > Chordata > Mammalia > Carnivora > Procyonidae > Nasua > Nasua narica. Next base: position 24,788,149 of record CM052797.1, on the reverse strand, counting down.
CCAAAGTGGAGAGAGTCTACTGAACCCCATATTCCTATCACTAAGCATTAACCCGTGACGGGACTTGTTTCCTCTATGCCCACCCACTCCCCACCACCGCTGGGTTATTCTGACATCGTAAAATTTTATCCATTAATGTTTCAGTGTTGTATAGCTCTAAAAGGAAAAGACCCTTTAAAATACATATGTCCGTCATGCCATTACCAGACCCTAAGAGTCAAATGTTACCTGACACTGGGTATTTGTTACCTGATTCAGTCTTCAGAATCGCCCTGATGTAGGCAGCGTTGCTGTTTTATGGATGAGGAAAGGTGAGGCACAGAGAGGTTTGGTCACTGGCCTGGGGTCACACAGCTGATAAATGGCTAAGAAGGGATTTGAACTCAGGGCACTTGACTACAAAGTCAGTGCTCATTCCTCTTTCCCTTGCCATTCCCAAAGGGTTGCTGAGGCTTGTGGCCCCATAGGGGCTTTTGTTGGGGAATGTGTAGTTCCTGGGCCTCCTGGCCAGAGAGTCCGAAGCTCAGGCCGCGTCTGCTCCGGAGTGCAGGCTGCGAGGGTGTCCCGGCCACACAGGGGCCAGGAGTGAGCTCTCTCCTCTGGCCAACACTGAGCTTTACGGGGACATTAACAAGCCATTTAAAAAGCGCTGACAACACACTTTGTGGCTCCTATTTAAGAGGTACTAAAAAATAAGCACCTTTTCAGGGAGGAAACTGCAGGATGTCGGGTTAAAATATGTCCACGGTGTCACCTACGCACATGTCACCCTGCAGGTGCTGGCAGGGGGAGCAGCCGGCACCCAGCCTCACCTCCCTGGGAGGGGGTTGGGAGGGTGGCGGTTCCTTGAGGTGCAGGTTCATGGGTCAGCCGTTCCAGCTCTGCGGGGGGAGGAGGAGGGAGGTCTGAAGCTTTGGGGGTGTTGGACAGAGGGGGAGTGGGGGGTCTGGGAGGGAGGGCAGAGGAAGCTTCCTCCTCCAGGAAGCCCACTTTGCAGATGGAAAAGCTGAGGCCCAGAGTAGGGGATGAAAAGGTCCAAGGTCACGTATATTGGGAGCTGCCCCCAGCAGCTCTCGGCACCTCCCAAGCCCAAGGGGGACACTGTACCCACAAAGGATCCTCCTGTATTTCTCTGCTCCCTCCTCTTGCCACCTCAACCAGACAGTCCCAGGACTTGGGGCAGGCCTAGACTCCGCATCGGTGCCCTATAACCTTAGAGGCAGGGTACATCTTGCCTCTCTCAGGGGCCCTATCTATAAAATGGATAGTATAATGTGCCCAGATGGGATGAGGGGAGTGGATAGTTTCCAGATTGGTGGGGCATCCTCACTTCCTCCAGCCCTTAGCAGACACGGGGCCAGGGCATCTCCTAGAGAGTGCCCCGAGTGGGGGCTCCCTCCTTCCCCGCTCCTCCTTCTTCCCTTCCGTGAATATTTCTTAAGTGCTCACCGCAGGCCGGGCACTGTGATGGCCACTGTGGATACAGCAGTGAACAAAGGAAAGGTGTGATCAAACCATCAAATACACAAACAGAAATAAGATCTCTGGCTACTTCATGGAGCTAATAGCTGAGCAGAGGAGGTTAAGGCTGAAGATAGAACCACAGCAAGGTCGGAAGGCTGCTGTGTACCTATGACCTTGGGGTGGGTATGTGGTGCCACGAGGGGATTTAAGAGGGGACCGACCAGGTCGGGGCGGTTGAGGAGGGCTGCCCTCCTCAGGTAACACCTGGGCTGAGTGAACGAATGAGTCGGGAGGGTGGAGGCAGTACGCAGAGGGACTAGCATGTACAAAGGCCCTGTGGTGGAAACTCAAGGGGACAAGGAAAGGCCGGTGTGGCTGGTGTGGAGCCAGCTGTGGGTGGTGTGGCTGGAGGGGGCGGGGCCGGACCTCCCTGCGGACTGGGATGGGGATGCGAATCCACTTAGATTTGTGGTGTGGACAGATTTCTGGGGAAATGGCTTGAAGGTGAGTCAGGAGGGGACTGGGGAGGTGGATAGGGGTTGAATGTGTACATCCAGGCAGGAGGGATTGGTGACTTGGACCAGGGTGGTGATCTAGGGTACCTCTGTGCGGACCGGGGAAGGTCCCTGCAGGTGTTCCCCATGGAGGGCTCGTGCTCTGGGACGGATCGTTCAGCAGGGGTGCTGGTCTGAGATGGGGTCCCTTCCGTCTCTAGGAAGCAGGGAGACCATGCTGAGGCCAGGCATGGGGGGAGGTGGCACGGGGACCCTCTGGCCTGGGGAGAGCTGCGGCTCAGAAATGCAACTCCAGAGGCAGCTGGGGGTTGGGAGGAGGGGGGAAGAGTCTGAGCTGGTTGAGGGTGTGACATCTGCCTTGCTTCCATTCGTGAGATCTAACCCAGGGAGGAGCCGGTGCCCGAGAGGGGAAGGGAGTGAGAGAAAAAAAAAATGGCTTGCTTTACTTAATTATGACTGATTGTGACAGCTTGCATCTTTAGTCTGAAAAGTATCTATGGGGTAAGGACTGCTTTTCTCAATCGGGATAATTATGTTAATTAAAATGCTTTCTTTATAGCAGTTCTGATTAATAAAAACAGTTCCACTGCTCTCTTTAAACACTCTAACCTTCTGTTGCGCGGGGAAGGAGGTCCTTTCTCAGCAATTTATGGCTCTTCGCGCAGATTCCAAGAGGCGATCTGCTGCGGGGGCGGGGGTGGGGGGGAGGTGGCCTGGTGGGGGGCGCTCCCCTCACACACAGGAGGGGATGGATGCGGGGAGAGAGGGCAGGCGGCCCGACCGGCTGTTGCGGGTGGGGATGGGATGGGGCACCGCGCTGCTGAGTCTGCTGGAGAGTAAAAATATCACTTATTTCTCTAATTGCTGTTTATTTGTTTTGGGAAGTATGGGGATAATTAACGAGCTCCCAATTAAGAAAAGTTAAGTGTGGGGTAAAAAGGTTCCCCGGGCCGGAAGTGGTTCTAGGGTTGAAGGGTGAGCTGGGGGTCGCCCCAGCCCTGGGCCAGGTTCACGGAGGGTTGGGACAGGGCAGGGGCGGGGCAGGGGCAGGGCGCGGTGGGGAGGAGGGGCGTCTGGGGGGGGGAAGTAGGGAGGTGATTGTGATTGTGCAGGGCCGGGAGGTGCAGCGAAGGGGGGACCGAGGGAGGGAAGGCAGGTCGGGAAGGCAGGTCGGAAGCAAGCGGGAGGACGTAGTGACACCTGTCTCCTACTCCCAGGGGAGCTGAACTAGGGGATGGGAGCCGGGGCCTTGACGGCAGAGACTGGGAGTTCTGGGACGAGCTTCTCTACTGACTCCGAGTCTCCCTGTCTCTCAGCCTTGACTCCTCATCTCTGCCTGGGTCAGAGGTCCCGCATGGGGGCTAGAGGCAGAATCCGCCGCGTAGATGTGGGCACACGGGAGCGCGCATGACAGTGTGAGTGTGGGTGAGGACAAGTGTGTATGTGTGCAGGTGTGAGTACAGGGCTGTGTGTAAGTACGTGCATGTGAGTGTGTTCGTGTGTGTGTGTGAGAACACGAGAGGTGTTTTGTGCTTACGTGTCTAAGTGTGTCTGTGTTGGTGAGAATATGGGTGTGTACATGTACAGATGTGAGTGTCTGAATACACGTCGGTGTGTGAGAGAGTGTGTATTCCAGCTCGGGAGTGGGGTAGAATTCACAGTCCGCAGATTTTGGAGAGATTGGGAGGTTTGCCCTGAAAACCAGGCTTTGGGCGTCTCTTGAAAAGTTAGAAGCCAGACCCTGTGCCCCACCTGCAGCCCTGGGTGGAGCGGCGGCGGCGGCCCCCGCGGATCTTGCCTCCCCGCCCCCTCCCCTTCATATTCCAGCCTGACTTGGGGGTGTCTGCGTTTTCACCGCCGGTCTCAGGGAGGTGCCCGCTGACTCTCTGGTCTGCCAGGTCCCATGAGGGTTGGCAGGATGGTCTCGTATGGAGAAGGGCATTTAGGCCCCACACAGGGTGGGGGACATCTCGGCTTCTCTCCTCCACCCCTATCTCAGTCCTGGCGTCTCTCGCTGCCAACAATGAGGAAATAAGCTGAGGGGCTTCCTCTCCATCGTGTGGCCTGGTTGAGGACGATGTGGTTGCAGTCGGGGAGGCCCGTGTAGGCCGCAGAGTACGTGGGGCCGGGGGCCGGGGGCTTGTCCACAGTCACATGGCCTGGGGCCAGGGTCCGGGAAGGCACAGAACCCAGGCCCCCTCCCCCAGAGGGTTATGAGGGTGGCTAAGGCCAAGGGGCCGTGGCGGAGGGGTCCCCACTTCCAGAGGAAGTGACATCTCTGGCCCTTTCTCATGAGCACTGGCTCCTGGCTTGCACTTTGAGGGCTGCTCTCAGGGCCCAGAGGCTTCCTTGTGTACATGGGTCATGGGCGCTCACCCATGCACACGTACACGCGTATACGTCCGTGCATACGCCCGTGCAAGTGTCGACAGCTGCCTGTGTATACCCACCGGCGCGTGTGGGCCTGCGGTCACACATGTACACATGTGTGTGCGGTGGACGCCTGGGTAAGCGCGTCCATGTCCGTGAGCATGCATGCATGTGTGTGCCTGGGGCGCAGCCCCACCCCTCTGTCTTCACACGTGTGTGTCTTCCCATGTAGGTCCGGGCGTGCGGCTGACGGATTGGTGAGGCCCTTCCCTCGGCCCTGAAAGAGGGTGGCTCTCTGGGCAGGTGGTGACATGATGGAGGCGTGAGCTGTGGCCCCTGCTGGGAGCTGGCCCTCTTGGGGGAGACGGTACCCTCTCTCCAGGGGCGGAGGGGAGCCTCCTAGATCCCACTCCCCACTCACCAGGCCCTGAGCCCTTGTAGGGAGAGAGCGTGGGCTACATACATGTGTTCTCTGACTCCACTGCCCAGACGTGCTGAGGACTGGAGTGGACACGGTGCCCTCCCCTCTGGGCCGGGGGCAGGCCCTTCCCCATGCAGCAGAAGCAAGCCTGGGGTGCAGTGGGGATTGCGCGCGGGGTTGAGGAGGACCTGGGGCCCCCTCCCCCACAGAGCGGCCTGGGCCCCGGCACCGAAGGAGCTGCCCCTGCCCCAAGTTCCCAGGGCTGCCCCTTCCTCTTGCCACCAACATGATGGCTAAGGAAGAAGTCCCCCAAGCTCTTTGGCCCATCTGTCTCCCTTCCCCTCTAATTGGGGGTAGAGGTACCCCCCATTATCCAACAGGCCCAGGGGTTGTTCTTATGACCCTCTATCAGGAGGGAAGGGTTTTCAAAGGCAGAGCAGTTTGGAGCCCCAAGGCGCGGTGTGCTAATGGCGGGGTTTCAGGCACCCTACATGACGCTGGGGGGCCACTTCTGGGCGGGAACACCCCCTGGCCTCAGGAGACACAGCTGCCTCCTGACACAGGAGACACACTCTCACAGGGCTGCCTGGGACCTGGGCCTGCCACTCCCACCTCAGCCTGCCTAGGGGGCTGCCCCCCCACCTCACCTCCACTGTATTTACGTGTCTGTTTTATGATTTCAATTTTTAATGCCTCTGCTCTTTGAAGACGCTTAATGCTTTCGAGTGGAACATTTCCTTCCAGGACCTGAGCGCAGATTGAGGACAGAGCAATAAATCAACTAATAACTGGAACCTCATTTTCTGCTCCATGGCAGAGAGTTAACCCCTGCCTCTCTGCACGCCTCTCCAGGCGGCTTCAGTGGCCGCACAGGGGGGTTGGCGGGGGAAGGGGGGCCGGCGTGTGGGAAGCAGGGGTGCTGATGGGGCCCACCCCCTGCTGCCCCAGCTGCTGCCCTCTCTGTCGCTTCTCCTGGCTCTCTTTCCTCCTTGCCTTTCTTTCCCCTCTTTCTCTTCCTCTTTGCTTATTTCTGTCTTCTCGAAGCAAATAGGAATAGAGGAGATGTCTGAAATTGGGGATTATGGCGTGGGGAGACCTTGGGACAGCACACTCCCCTCCCCAAACCTACTGACCATGAGAAACCAGAGGGGCACTTTGTTGGGCACTTCCTGGGCCTGGATGTGGGCCCGGTTTTGCCCGGACCAGCTATGGGACCTGTGGGGTGTTCCTTCCTTCCCGAGCCACCAGGTTACCCGCTATGCTGCCCACATGGACAGACCAGCAGAGGTGGGTGGCACTTCACATGCCTTCTACTCCGCTGCCCATGGTGGCTTGGGGAGGGGAGAGGGGACAGACCCTCAGGCAGCTCTTAGCTTCTTTTGTGTGCATGAATCTGCGTGTGTCTCCTAATGCCTGCCTGGGCCTGTGTGTGTGTGTCTGTGTGTGTGTGTGTGCGCGCATGCGCGCGCAAGAGCCTCTCTTCTGTGTTTTGCCCCCCAGGGTCATGAAGCGCCACCACCATTCCCCTGGGGGGACTCCTGACCGTCTGTAGGACTTGTGAAAGGGCCCACAGTGGAAAACCGCACCTGCACTGACAAGCTGCATGGTATAGGTCCAGATTAGGGGCACTGGCTCTGGGACCACACCGCCTGGGTGCCAATCTGGCTTTGCCATTTATTGCCATGTGTCCTTGCATAAGTCACTTAACCCTGTTTGAGCCTCAGTTTTCCCATCTGTAAACAAGGATAAGAATGGAGCCTCCCTGGGGCCCCTGGAGGGCGCAGTCAGCTAAGCGTCCAGCTCTTGGTTTCGACTCAGGTTGTGATCTCAGGGTTGTGAGACTGAGCCCCGAGTCCGGCTCCACGCTCCGTGCGGCGTCTGCTTTAGACTCTCTTCCTCTCCTTCTGCCCCCACTTGAAATAAATAAATAAAGCTTAAAAAAAAAAAAAAACCCACACCAGGCTTCTCTCATTACCTTTTTGTACAGATTAAATGAGTTAGTTGCCTGTTAGGTGCTTGGTACATAGTAAGTGCAATGTAAGTGTTTTTGTCTTTCTTGTAAGACACACACACTCCCACATGGCACGTGTGAGGTTTCCTCCTCCCCAAACCTACTGACCATGAGAAATCAGAGGGGCAGTAGTCACGTGTGCCCAAGCCCACCAGCCTCCAGCCCCTGGTGTGCACCACAGCCTGCAAGTGAGGAGGAGGCCAGTGTTCATCAGAGCAGCCAGGGGGGACTTCCTGGAGGAGGTGGCACTCGCGCTAGGCCTCAGATAGCGAGGAGGGTAGACCTGGGCACCTGTTGGGTGAGGGCAGGAAGGATGTTTGGAGAGAGCCAAGGCCCAGGTGGAGGTGTTTACATTGATTTAGAGGGAAGCAGGGAGGGGACAGACTAACATTCAGTAGGCACCAACTGTATGCAGACACTTTGTATACATTAACTCTTTGTGGAGGTGAAGATACTGTGTCTGAGCACTAGTGTGTGACATGCCCAGGGTCACCCAAGCTACCAGTGGCAGAGATGAGATTGGAACGTGTGAGCCCGAAGTATTCTGCCTGTCACCCAAGTCCCAGCCCTATAAGCCTGGAGAAGGGCAGCCAGTGCAACCCCCCACCATGTCCCATTCTGCTGGGCTCCCGGTGACGGGAGCTTACTACCTTTCAGGGCGGTTCGTGCCATTTTCATATGATTCCACTCCTTCTGACAATGATACACAGGTTCAGCCAAAATCTCGTTGCTGAAACACAGCCCTGTGATGCCCCCACGCCCCTCAGCCATGCCCGGCCTGGTCCTGATGCTGCCCGGCGGGCTGGTGCTGAGTAGGCCACACCGTTTCCTCCCAGTGCCCCCCTGATGTGTGGCGGGAGTGGGAGGTGCCCCCGGGTGCTGAGGCGCGGCGGCGTGCCGGCCACGATGCAGGGCCCCGCCGTATCCCACACCCGACATGGCCACCAGGTAGAGCAGGCTGAGCCCAGCTCTGGTGCCCAGCCCCAGGAGTTCTGCGTCCCAGACAGCCAGGCCCTTGCGTGGCTTCCAGGGCGATCCAGAAAAGCGCTCAGCCCCGAGTCTTCGGTTTCCAGAGTATTTAAGCAAATGACTCTGCTAGGTTATAATTTTAGCACATTACGGCTGATGTCTTTTCGGGTCCATAAAACAGCAAACTTTTATCACTGGGAGCAGCTCCCAGCAAGACGTGGGAAACTCTCATGTCGTCGAGTCATCTGGGTATCAGTTACTGTTTGGGGGAGAGTGGAGTGTGTGGGTATTTATAGACGTGAGCATCCTCCCCCGTGCACAGGCGAGCCAGCCTCCGCTGGATGCCGGGATGGGGAGAGGATGCTGCTGGGGAGGAGACCAGGGAGCTCTTGTTCCTTCACACAACAAGCTTTATTGAGCACCTACTGTGTGCTGGGTGCTGACCATGCGGGCTCCCTCAGGCTGGTGGGAAAGGCAGACGCCAGTAAAATAAAGGCAAATAGGGAACTCGAAATTGCTGGTGCTGCAGTGATGAGGTGAATGGGGTCACCTGTGAGATGAGGCCCAGCCCTTTGTCCAGTGAGGGAGCGCCTGAGGGAGGGCCCTGGATGAGGAGGAGGAGGTTGTATGGCAGGGGGAGGGACCCCAAACGAGGGCATTTGCGTGGGACTCTGGGGCTGTGGGGAGAAGCAGAGATGCTTTCTAAGGGGCTGTGACCCAGGGGGCCAACCAGGGTGACTGATCTGATTCATGCTTTTAAAGGATCTCGCTGGCTGCTGCAGGAGGGGCCAGAAGGGGAGACAGGGTAAGGTAGAGGTCATGAAAGTTGGGGCCCAAATGGCAGCCATGGTAATAGAGAGAGGCAGATAATTCTAGACCCATGATGGCATCAGAACTGGGGCTAGGGCGAGGGACGGGAAGGAGGCAAGGAGGACCCCCTAGTTCTTGGGTTGAGCCACCGTGGCCGTTTTCTGAGAAGGGAAGGACCAGTGGAGGCGGGTAGAAGTCTGTAACCACCTCCTGGAGCAGAGAGGTCCATTGGCCGTTGGGTTCGTCAGCCTGGAGCTCAGGGGGAGGGTTGAGCCGGGGACAGAGATGCGGGAGGCAGCAGCTACAGGCAGCCTTTCTAGACACAGTGCAGGGTGCCCGGGAAGAAGAGTGGATGGGGGAGGGAGAGGGCCAAGGTCTGGGCCCTGGGCTCACCGGCGTGGAGAGTCAGGAGGCAGAAGGAGCCAGCTTCAGAGGCTGACGGGACGTGCCCAGGGAGAGGGAGGAGAGCCAGGTTGATGTGGCATCTCAGAAGCCAAAGGGGAAGGTGGGCACGATGGACGCACAGATGCTGTCCTGCAGCTGGCAACGTGGGGGTCGTGGCGGGCTGGGGCGAGATGGGTGTTGGGACGGGTGAATGGAATCCACTTCACAGAGGGCCGAGGAGAGTGGGAGGAGCGGGAAGGGAGAAAGGACGTCGTCGACTCTTCTCAGAAGTCTGGAGAAGAGGAGAAGAGACAGGGAGGTGGCTGGCTGGCGGCGGGAGAGTCACAGGAAACCGCCGAGGAAGGCGCAGGCGTGTCCCGGCCGCCCTCCTCCCGCCGTGGGGGAGGCTTGTGGGACTCTAGCGCAGGACCGAACCAGCGTCGATGCCTGGGCGGGGCCCAGACCTTACTGGGATTTCCCAGTTGTACCAGCGCCTGTGTGTGGGTGTGTACACAGTGTGTGCGCGCGCAGGGCGGTGTAGTTTTGTGCAAGCAGCACCGCACTCGGGACGCAGGACTATGGCGTCACCGGGTCCCTGTGTGGCCACACACCCCTCTGCCCCACCGCCGTCCCCCCCAGGGCTCCTGGTGCTTGGTCCCCTGTCTCTGTAGCTGTGTTGCTTCGTGAGCGTTACGTAAATGGAATCACACCGCACAGAACCTTCTGAGATGAGAGTTTCTTTAAACTCAGCACAATGAAAGGCGGGGATTTTTAAAGGGTGAGAGGCACCAAAACACGTTTGTTTGCTGGTGGGGAGGATGATGGATCCAGGAGAGAAGGCGAGACGGACGGTGCCCAAAGACAAGGGAGGGATGGGAGCTAAATTTCTGGGACCTGGCCGATGGGTTCAGAGTCTGAGTGGAACAGCTCAGCTTTGAAGGGCAGCGTGAGCCCGTCCCAGGCAGGAAGCGGTGATACGGGCAGGGGCAGGTGGGCTTATCTGCAGTGGACTCACGAGGGAGTCCACATCTGCCCACATCTGAGTCTGCTTTCTCAGTGAGGTCGGACAGAGGCGTCCGTTGACAGGGACCAGTCGGGTGGAGGAGGGAGGTATAGGGCCAGTGGAAAAGGGGCCACAGTGCCCTCTTGGAGAGCAGGAAGGTGAGCGGGCAGGGCTGGAGGTTTGAGACTCCACTCACGAAGGGCGCAGCCTCCACGCTGGGCTCATTTGCCAGCCATAGCTGTGAGTGGGTCTCTGCTGGGTTCATTCAGTTGGGGTTTATGAAAGAGTTGCCGAGGGAGAGAGGGGCAGTGCGTTCGTGGGATGCGTTCCAGTGACTGCGGACCCCAAGCGAGGCGAAGGGAGTGGGGACAGAAGAGCAGGGATGAGATGGGGCAGGTGTGACAGTCCCAATGTGGTGAAGGAAGCGTGGCGAGAGGGCTCAGGGGAGGCAGTGGCGGGCTGGGGGTGTTGGACCCAGAGCTCCGCCGGAGATGAGGGCCAGGCTGTGGCCTGGGATGGAGGCCGTGGGGGATGGAGGCCCGAGGTCACCGGAGGCCGGACGACGGGAACAGTGAGCCCAGCGCTGGCATGATGAGGCCACCTCGAGGATGATGAGGCTTGGTCGGAGTCAGAGGGAGACAGGACCTTGCTGTGGATGGGAGAGGTAGCCAGAAAGTTGGAAGGAAGAGAGGAGGGGGTCGTAGCCTGATGGGGTAGGCATTAAAGGGGCAGCAAAGAAAATTCTAGGGGCAGAAAAGATTTGGAGGTGGGGTCTGGAAAGGGCTCAGGGAGTCAGAACATGTCTGCCTGCCCCGGCCTAGCAGAAACCATCTACAAAGCGTCACTATGCACCCAGCCCTCAGATGGGAAAACAGAGGCCCAGGGAGGTGAAACAAGTTTCAGAAATGACCAGAGCTTAGTCAGGGCTTCTTGAAAGTCAGTGGAGTAGGGAAGAAGGCAGGTTCTGGACTCGCATGTTGCCTGGGCTTGAGTCCTGCTCCTTCCACCCAGAGGCTGTTTTTTACATCTTTCTGGGCCTTTCTGAAATAGAGCTATTAATAGTACATACTATAGAGGTGGCCATCAGGATTGAATGAGTTGGTGCATCCGTCTTGTGAATCCCCGGACCGATGGTTTTTACGTGTAGGAGAAATGAGACCCAGAAAGAGAAATTGATTTGTCCAAGCCCCAGTGGTCCCCAACCTCCCTGCCAGGGCCGACCCCCTGCCCCAGGGGCACCGACCCACGGCATGGCCCCCCTTCCCCAGAACACATGCCTCTGTCCAGCGTCACCCTGGGTGCTCCAGCAGCCCCGTGGAGGAAGCAGGGTGAGGGCCTCATTCCCATTTGACAGATGAGGAAACTGAGGACAAGATGGTGTCTTCACTCACTAACCCAGCGTGCCAAGGGAGGATAGAATCTTTATTCTATAAGCCAGTCTTCACTGTGGAGAGCACAGAAATGACACAGAGGCTGTTCCTGTCTCTGTGCCACAGTCTCATAGGGGAGACAGGACAAAATAATGAGCAAAGGTAGTAGCATTAAACAATGGAATACAGGTCAAGGGACAATTGCTCAAGGAGATGGATTTGAGGGCCAGAGGATCTCAGAGAAGGAAAGAGAAGTCTGGTGACCCTGCTGGTGAAGGAGCTGGGTTTTGAAGGGCAGTGTGAGCTTAGCAAACTGGAGGCGGGAGAGAAGGGCACCAGAGGGACGAGGGAGGGGAGCTGCGTGAGCAAAGACCCAGAGAGGGGCCAGGGAGGAGGTGTCCAGCTAGAGCAGAAGAGGCAGGAAGACAAGGCTGTGTGGGCTAGCTCCTGAGACATCTCAATCTTCTCCGAAGACGGGTGAACCAGATGCCCCGGAGGCTTGTGAACAGATGCCAACGGTGGGAAAGTGGCCAGTGGATCCTCCGTGGCCCAGCACGCCTGCAGCCGCCAAGAGCTGCGGCAGGGGGCCTGTAGGCAGAGGGGGGACGGGCCCCAGGGTGCGACTGGCCAGCTTCCGTGTGACCTTGAGCCAGCGAACTCCGCAAATGGGGCTCTTGCGACGCCCCTTGCTCCATCCCCGGGGGCTGGCGGGCCGTCACAGCCCTGTGAAGTCTTCTTCAGCCAAACAGCAGCCGGCGCTGGGAGGCATAGGATGGAGGTGAAGGCTTTTAGCTTTCTGGCAGAGACACCCAGCAGAAACCCAAGGCGCGTCAGAAAGCAGTTTCGGGAGAACCTTTGATTTAGGGAACAAGGTTTTGGCATCAAACTGCGATGAGAGAGTAGAGGCAGCCCGCCACACAGTGAAATCAAGCGCTGTCAGCCTCATTAATCTGATGCCTCCATGTTCAAAGCCGCACCTAATTAGAAGGAGCCGCGACTCTCCACCGGCTGGGTGGCCCATTGTTCCCATTGGATAGGTCACACCAGGTGACTTCCAAGTGCGCTTCTCTGCGTCCCTCTGCCGAGTGGCGCCAATTAACCAACGTTTAGAGCCGGGCTGCCCTGGCTGGCGAGCTTGGTCGCGCACGTGCTCGGTCGGTGCCAGAGCTGGGGGCCGCCACTTGATTTGCTAGCTCCTGGGGAGGGGGGGCAGGAGTGCCAGGCACAGGTGGGGGTGAGGGACAGCCCTGCCTCATGGAGCCCAGAAGCCTGGAAGGAGCCAGAGAAGGCAGAAGAGCCATTGATCTCTTTTGGCTGTGCTCTATTTTCCCTTTCTTCCTCTTCCAGGTGGGGCTCCTCCTGAGAGGGCCTAGGAGAGGACCTCAGATGCCCAGCTGGAGGTCACTTTTGGTCTGGGGACACCCTGTGAGGTCTCTCTGGGTGGTCTTATCTGCAGGGACTCTGAGTCCCCAAGGAGATATAGGGTCCCACCTTCCCTTGGTTTTGACTCCCATCCCCCACTGTGCCCAGGTCTCTGCAAGTGCACAGCAAGTGCTCAATAAGGGTCCATCGGCCAGTGTGGCATCTGTCCCAGCTGGTGACTACATCCTGGCACACACGTCAGAGGCCACAGGTCCACAGTGTTCCTTGGAAGTGTCTGGTTGGAGTCAGGCAAGGCTTTCGGCATTGACGGCACTTTTGGTATGGAACAGCTGGGGTCGGGGAGACTGGATTTTTGTCTGCCTTCCCGGATGGAGTACTCGTTGCCATTGAGGCTAGAGAGCAGGAAGGCGCGGGAGGCAGACCCAGGGCAGGGAGCCTGAAAGAGCCCCAGACTGGCAGGCAGGATTCCAGGATCCCAGGATCCCAGGCCTGCAGTTGCTACTCACTGGCCCCCCTGTGCAGGTTGTCTGCCTTCTGTGGGCCTCAGTTTCCAAATCTGTGGGCTGAGAATGATCGCTCTGTCTTGTCGGTTTCTTAGACTTCATACAGTGAGGTCAGACGGGGGTCTAAGCGCGACCTGCCCTGGGAGCTGTCCAGGGTACTGGGGGGGACTAGACGCACTCCCGGCCTTGCTTGCACACGTCTGGTGGTGGGGCAGTCTCCACATTTTGAGGCTGCCTTTCCCACTGCTGGCTAGTTGTCCTCATTAGAATGGTCGTGATGTTAACTTCCCAGGGCTGCTGGAACAAATGACCACAAATCTGCGTCTCAGAACAGGAATGCACCCTCTCCTGGTTCTGGAGGCTGAACGTCTGAGATGAAGGCGTGGGCGGGGTCATGCTCCCTCTGAAGGCTCTGGAGGAGGAACCTTCTTGCCTCTTGCAGCTTCCCGTGGCTGCTGGCATTCTTTGGTGTTCCTTGGCTCACAGATGCATCACGCCAATCTCTGCCTTCGTCTCCACATGACATTCTTCTGTGTGTGCGTCTGTGTCCAAATTTACCTCTTTTTGTAAAGACACCAGTTGTTGGATTTGAATCCACCCGAATCTGGTATGACCTCGTCTTAACTAGTTACCTCTGTAATTACCGATTACACGTTTCCAAGTTAAGTCACGGTCTGAAGTTCTGGGTGGACATAAATCGGGAGTAGGGGGGAATGCAGTTCAACCGGGTACCTTCATCTTCCTTCTCCTGAGCCCAGATATCCATCCCGTGACTTCACCCCTGCAGGTTCTCCCCTTGCCCAGCACCCACTCTGTTGGCCTCCTGTGCCCCAACCAGGTTCCAGCCCCACTGTGCCCTCGTCTGCTCCTCGGGGCACACCGGCTTGCTGGTGTCACAGACAGTTATCTGGCCAAGGGCCTGTCGTCCCTCCCGGGCTTGGGAGTCTCTCCTGTTCTTCTCACCTTTTAGGTTCTGGACTCCCAGGGCTGCGCTCTGGGACTCGGCCCCAGTGCCACCAATTACTAGCCGCCTTGATGTGTAACACTATAAACCCCTTCACCTCATTATAGGAAATTTCTTTTGAATGGCCTTTAAAAACCATCTCATTACACAGGAAGAACTGTAATTACCTTGCCCAAGATGGGGGTTCTGGATGAGCTGGTGCCCGGCATTGTCAGAACCACGGGACGGAGTTCACGACTGGCTAGTTTGGCCAGGAGGCTGAGCTCCCCCTCTCCCCCATTTCATCCTGTCGGACCCCTTGTCTCCCAGGATCTGGGCACCCTCGTCTCTGTTGGTGGCCCCAGGAAGTCAGAGCCTCCCACAGAAAGAGCAGAGCTACAGAGGGCCCTGGGCTTGGACTGGTGCTCATGCTGTGATGGTCAGAACTCCCCCCCACCCCCGAGGTATTGTCAGGGACTGTCCAGGCTCTTCCCAAGCCCACCCTCCGGAGCCTGGTGGAGCTTGCCTGGTGGTCCCAGAAAATCACAGCAGGGGGAGGTCAGTAGGTGCGGCCCCAGCCCTCAGCCCCTTGCCCAGCACCCCTCACACCCCCGATAGCAGCCTCCTGAGAAGGGACCCCAATCCATCTTCCTGGGACCGTCTTCCCAGAATCAAGGCTTCTGTCCAACCTGTTTGGGGGATTTCCTATGTGTCTGGCTAAAACTCCTGTTGTCTCAGTGCTCACCTCATGTCGAGCTCCTCTCTTCCTGGCTGTGTAACCTTGGGCAAGTCCAATTTCTGAGCCTGTTTCCCTTTCTGAGCCTGTTCCCTCACATGCAGAGCGACCGGGATTTTTCTTCTTCAAGGGTCGTGGTGAGCATGGGCTGTGGCCATGGGTGGGGGATGCTTGATGTTGGGCACATAGTGGGAGGCAAACCCGTGCTGCTGCCCTTGCCCCAGGAGAGGCTAAGAACAGCTCGGCGTCCCTCGGAAGCCCTGGGTAGGTGTGGCTTTCCTCCCCTGTGCCCCTCCCCCCTCCCCTGCCCAGGGAATTAGGTGCGTGTGTTTTGGGGGGTGTTTACAGGGACGATTGCTTCCCTTTTTCTTGATCTCCTTCCCAGCTCTGCCGAGGCCAGAGCTGTGGGTACGGCAGGGGCTGCTCCTCAAGCCTTACCCTCCCCGAGGTTGCCAGCAAGGAGCTATAGAGGGAGAAATGGGGGCCTCAGGGTGCCCCTCACTGGAGATATCCCCCATGGGGCTTTTTTTTTTTTTTGCTGTCCTGATCTTTTCAGTTTTCAGCATTCTGATAGGCTGTTGGGACCACTGTGGTCCCCACTGACTAGTTAGGTGGGCAACAGTGAGGGGCTGGCAGCCTGTGGAAATGTCAGTGATGTCTACATAGCCTGGAAGAGTGGCTCCCTTGGGACAGGGGCCGCTGTGCCTCAGATCGGACAGCTCTGGAGGGAGGACTGGTTCCCTGGACCACAGGCCCGGTGGTCAGGAGCTGGGGGGAGCGTGTGTGTGACGAGGCCCCTGGGAGGGAGGACAGAGCAGTTGGGGTTTAGTACCGGCCTGTCCCAGACCCTCCCTGGTGCTGCACCTGTCCCTGGCATCATCAGCTGAGACACCTTCCTAGGGAGCATCTTCCCTAGGTCTTCGCCCCCTCCCAGTCTGGTCTAGGTGCCACCACTTTTGCCCCCCCCAGCCCCGGATGGCCACCACCAAGCGTACATCCCCTCTCCTATTCACCATGCAAGACCCTGGAGACCCTGCAGAGGTGGGCTGGAAGGAGTCACATTTGTGTGGGCGCCTCTCGCCGGAGTCACTCAGGGGACCACGCTGACCGCCCGGGATGGATTTGTGCAGAGATCGAGTGACAGGAGGGCTGGGCCTCATGGCCAAGTCTCCTTGACCAGACCTATGAACCCCAGGGGCGGGGCCTTGCCTGCCTCTGAGACAGGCTCACTGAGGGCAGAAGGTGTCTCCTCCCCTGTGCCCCTCCTCCCGGACGTTTGTCCCTTGGGCCTGCCCAGCGAATGGACCAGGGGGTCCCAGGCGCTTACAAACGCACATGGCCGTGGTTTGCTGTGGGCCCTGCTCTGCTCAGTCCCCGGCTGCCCCGTCTCCTGCAGGGGCTGCATGGCATCTGGGCAAAGCCGCCACTGTGGGCACTGGCCAAAGAGGCATAGAGCCATGCCTATCTGAGTGCCTGCGCCTGCTGACATCCTCTTCTGGGACTCCAGATATGGCTTCGGGGACTGCCTGGCGAAGCGGGGAGGGCAGAGTCTCCCGTCTGCTCCTGAGTGATGAACCTCAGGGGGGGGTTCCTGTCCACTGAGCACCTCCTAGGTTCCAAGCACAGCAGCAACGTAGCCATGGTCTGCCCCTTCCCTCGTGCAGCTCACAGGTTTTGTGGGGGCAGAGGTGGGACAAATAATAAACAAGTAAACAAACAAATAGATGTCTCATTGCAAATTGTGACAAGTGGTACAAGGGAACGATAAAGAATGCAGAGGCAGGGGTGGCCTCTGGAGATAGCACAATCTTGGGGGGCTTCTCTGAGGCAGCGTCTCATCCCATAATCATACGGATGACGAGGAGGAGGCTGTGTAGAAGGAGGGGTGAAGAGCGTTCCACGCCTGGAGGAACCCTGGTGTGTTGAGAAGCTGGAAGAAAACTTGTGAAATGGGAAGAAGCGGGCTGGGCGCTCAGAGTGGGCGGCAAGGCTGGGTCGGTCTGTGGGCCGTGGTAAGGAGGGAGGGTGCCTCTTGTTCCAAGAGGAAGTTGATGGAGGGTTTTAAGCAGGAAGGGACCTCATTTAATTCCGGGCTCTGGAATACTGCCCTGGTCGCCGTGTGGGGGCCAGTGGAGAAGCACAAGGACAAAAGGTATATCCAGCCGGCTGGGGATGGAGGTGCCGATAGAAGGTGAGGTTGGAGACACATTGAGGACTTGTGCTGGGTTGGAGGGAGGGAGTTGGGAAGGAGTCCCAGGGGCTCCCAGGTTTCTGGTGTGCACAGCTGGGCCAGGGGTGGTGGCATCCACAGAAGCAGGGACGCTGGCAGAGGAGGGTGGGCTTGAGGGAAGAGGAGGGATGAGGTGTTTGTGGGATATCAGGGTGGGGGCAGATGACGGAGATGTCAGGATCTTTGTGGTCACAATCAGGGGACTGACCTGTCCTTACCCCCATTATGCGGATGATGGCTCTGTAGCTCAGAAAGGCCACACGGCTGGGGTTGCTCAGCTGGGATGTGAACCCAGAGCCGTCACCTCTCGAGGCGACCCCTGACCCCTGGGCCGTCTCATGTTTGAGAAGAGCAGCACTTTACCCGAAAGGATGAGTTTCGAGGGGTGGGATTGTAGGTGTGGGTGGGCAGGCCCTCTCCCAGTGTTGCCACCTTGGTCTTCACCCTGGGCCACACCTGGCCACACACTCTCTCTCCAGTGTTACATTTGTAGTGCCCTTGGTCAGGAGGCCTCAGTTGCTCTGGGGATGGTGGGGGGCAGCTCAGCTCTGGGGCCCCATTATGCCAGGGAGGATCTAGAAGAGTTTCAGTTGTTCAACCTGGAGAGAGGTCTAAAATTAGCCCTGAGTTGAGGCAGGGGAGCCCAGGACAGGGTGGCTCCCTGGGGCTCTGCCACTCTTACTCCCTTCCTGGATCTGGGAGGGGGCTCAGGGCTTGCCAGAACCCCATCTCCTGGGGCCTCTCCTCTGCTGGCTGGATGGGGCAGTCAGAGGGCTGGTAGAAAAAGCACCAGACCGGGATGGGAGTCCTGGGGCTGCCATCCACCCCTAGTGACCTCAGTGTCCCCTTCTGGATGGAGAGTCCAGTGAATGAATGAGGCCTAAGGTTTTTTCCCTCAGACATTCCAGGATCTCCACCTTCTGATGTCAAAGAGGAAATACCAAAGGCTTGGACTGTGGAGTTGTGGTCAGGGGACAGAACTGGTTAGGGGGCCTAGAAAACATGGCCAGGGTGATGGATGCCGAGCTACTGGTGGGGTGGAGCACCTTCAAGGCAGAAGCCAGCAGCATAGGGAAGGTCTGAGGAGGGACAAGGGATTAGGGGGCACATATAGGCATGAGCCAGTTCATATGATGAAAGATTAACCCAGCATATTCTCTATGAGAAGATGGGAGTGCAGCAGCCCTCCTTAGAGCCAACTATGACATTGACCTCTGGTGTGCACTGGCCACAGTAGCTGGTGATTGGGTCAGGGTTCAGTGTGTGACCAGGGTCCGGGCTCCTGTGAGAGCAGGATCAGGGATCAGTATGTGAGCAGGACTGAGGCTCAGTGTGTGACCAGGATCAGGGCTCCTGTGAGAGCAGGATCAGGGATCAGTATGTGAGCAGGACTGAGGCTCAGTGTGTGACCAGGATCAGGGCTCCTGTGAAAGCAGGATCAGGGATCAGTATGTGAGCAGGGTTGAGGCTCAGTGTGTGACCAGGGTCAGAGCTCAGCCTGGTTCTCTAGGTGGAGTTCCACCAGGGCAAGCCAAATGCCCTCCTCAGCCACACTCCCTCTGAGCTCTCAGTGTTCATCTCCACCCATGGGGCTTATTATTTAAGTGCCCAAGACTGACGTCATTTACTCTGGGCCTTGATGTGAAAAGACCAAAGCCCTGGCTGGGAATCTGGTTATAATGTCCGGAGCTCCTCCAGATCTTGCCATGTGCCAGACACTGTGTGTGTGTGTGTGTGTGTGTGTGTGTGTGTGTGTGTGTGTGTGTGTGTGTTTTATTCACCCCATTTGATAGATCAGGAAACTGGAACTCAGAGGTGAAGGGACTTTCTGAGGTCAGCTAGCTAGTTATGTGGAGATGTTAGGATAAATCTCTCTGTCCATTTCCCCTTTTCCACCTCCCTCAGCATCCCTCCCTGGGACAAAGAGGGGCTCTCGGCAGAGCTCTTCCCTCCCAGGCTCCCCATGGACTCTTACTCACTTTTCCATATACACTGGGGGCTGTCAGTTCAGCCTTCTTCAATCAGTTCAGCTGAAGCTCCCTGGGTAGGCCAGCTGGGCCCGAGGGTGTACTAGGAGACCCTCCTCCAAGGTCCAAGGCATGTAAGCAGGTCCTGTCCTCACAGGGGCTGGGAATGGATGGGGTTTGTTGGTAGGGCCCCAGAAAGCCCAGGAGTTGGCCTTTGCCCCTTTGTTAGAAGGGAAGGGAAGGGGGCAGTCCAAGTGAAGGCATTTGGAAATCATGGTCCTGAATTTGAGAGGTTTGGAGGGTCCTTCCCCGAACCCCTGACATCACCCCTACAGGCATTTTCCTCTTCTGCCTCCAGAAAATAGTGTGAAGAGGGCCACCCTGTGTCCTGGAAGCCTGGACACCTCGTACTATAGAGGGGGTAACTGAGGACCAGAGAGGACAGACACTTGTGCCAGGACACATGGTGTGTTAGTAGAGAAGAGGGACCAGCACCCCAGGGCCTATCCCTCACTGCCAGTGTTCCTAGATGTTCCCTCTCCCAGGCTCAAAGCCATTGTGGAAACTGAACGTCCATGAGCCCACAGAACAATCATATTCTAATAGTGGGATTTTGAGCACTGGACCAGCTCTACTCCTGGGGCTTCCTGACCCTTCTCAGACGTTTCTCAGTGATAAGAATCTGCCCATTTGTAAGTCATTTGGACAGTTTCAGGGGGGAGAAGTGATCCAGAATTTGAGTGAAGTCCCAGGAGGGCGGGGATGGAGGGGGGGTTGGCAGCAGCCCTTGCATGGTTTACCTGCCCTGAGAGATGGAAACCCCAGGAGGCTTGTGAGGTGGACAGGCCCGTATTGCATCCCAGCGGGGGTGTCTGCAACTCAGCGGGTACAGTGATGGGCCTAGAGTTTCCCAGCCCCATTCTCACCCACATCTGCCTGCTCTGAAGCCAGTCCCCAAAGAAGCTGCTAGAGAATGAGATTTTAAGCCAGAAAGAAGTAAAAGGGAGCAAGAGCTTCGTTAGTGCTGTGTGCACTGATCGCAGCTGTGCCAGGAGCCCGGGAGAGGCGAGTGTAGCCGGAGCAGTGGGGAAGGCTGGGTGAAGTTTAGAAGGAAGAGGGATGGCTGTGATTTGCAACGACCTGGATGGAACTAGAGGGTATTATGCTAAGCGAAATAAGTCAGTCAGAGAAAGACAATTATCACATGATCGCTCTGATATGAAGAATTTGAGAGGCAGGTCAGGGGGTTATGGGGGGGTGGGGAAGAGAAATGAAACAAGATGGGATGGGGAAGGAGACAAACCATAAGAGACTCCTAAACTCAAGAAACAAACTAAGGGTTGCTGGGAGGTGGCGGGGGGAGGGATATGGACATTGGGGAGGGTATGTGCTATGGCAAATGCTGTGAAATGTGTAAGCCTGATGATTCACAGACATGTACCCTGGGGTAAATAATACATTATATGTTAATAAAAAAATTAAAAAAAAAAAAGAGGGATAGCTGTGTGTACAGGGCTGGGGGCAGGAGGGCCGCAGCCAGGAGCTGTCCAGTGCTGAACAAACCCTGGTCCATGGGGCTTGTTGGCGGTTCTTTCTGGGCACCTTGGAGAGTTCCTTCTTATGCTGGAGCCTCAGTTCGCTTTTCTGGCCAATCAAGTTCTGATATCTGCATCCTGGCCTTGTTGAGAGGATAAGGGGAGACCAGTGAGGATCCCGCTGAGCTCGCAGCCTGGGTCAATACAGGCACTGGGAGGGGAGGCTTGTTTGGGGCCTTAGGTTTGAGGCCTTAGGGACCTCCCTTAGGTGTCTGCCAGCATTTGGGCCTGGATATCTCACGTTGCAGATGGGGCACCCAGGGACCAGAGAGGGAAAGATGCCCATGCCAAGAAACACAGTGTGTTAGTGGAGGAAGGGGCTGTCCTCAGTGTCCTCTCTCCCACTGCCAGGACTCCGAGATGCCACCTCACCCAGGCTCAGAAGCCTCGTGGAAACTGAACACCTCTGAGGACTCAAAGGAATGATGCTCTACCAGTGGGAGTCCAGGCACTGTGACTTCTGTTCTCTTGGGCCTCCCCGACCCTCTCCCTGCACCAGCCTCAGCCCATAGGTGGCCTTGCCATAGCTCTGGGCTGAGCTTCATCTCCCTTTAACCACACCCCGGCCCCATGCAAAGGTCCTTCTCAAGGCCCGTTGGCCACATAAGGCCTCCTAGGTGCCCCATCTCACCAGGAAGATGGGATGCTTTCAGGGAGGGGTGAGTGGGCCAGAGGCCTGCTGGAAGTCAAAGGAGAGACCTCTCTCACCCTCTCCTGCCTTATCTTCTTAAACGGCCGAGCCCCTTGCCAACCCTGTGCATGAGACAACATGCAGCAGCGGGAAGTGTGTCAGGAAGAGTTGGCCCCTAAGAACCCTTCCTGGGCCTGCTGATTATGCTTCGTGTGCCCTCCACCTTCAGCCCCACGAGCCCTTCTGGCCTTTCGCACTTCCTGGTCCATGAGGAGAGACAGTCCTACAAGTGAGCCCCAGCTCAGCCATTCCCAGTGTGACCTCGGGCAAGGGGTCTTACCCCTGGGAGCCTATTCCTCCTTAAGTGGGAATAATCATCCCGGCCTGGTTGGTGTGCAGTCCCAGCATAGACACACAGTGATGGCCACGGCTGCTTTTCTCCTCTCCCCTCTTCCTCCACCCCTGCCTGCTTTCAGCCTGAGAACCTCTGGAACGGGGCGTATGGGTGAGGTTGGTCCTGGGGAGACAGGACAGGGGAAGCGGCAGGTGTGAGCCACGCTCAGCAGCAGTGTTTTGTACCCCGTGAGGGCCACGCCGAGCTGCCCCTGCTGACACAGTGTAGCCTCTGACCTTGCTGCCTCTGACCCGGCTCTGGAAGCATCTGTCCCGCCGCCCCCAGCCCCTTTCCACTTACCCAGCTCAGGCGGGCCGCCTAGAGTGATGCTGCCAACATTGGGAACTCACGGACCTTGGCCACCAGCAACACCCACCTTGCTTGCCACCCAAGGCCTAGACCCTAGTCGACCCCCCACAAGCTGGTCTAGCAAACGGGAGCCTAGGAGTGGGGCAGGCTCAGCCTCATTTCTGCCTCAATCTCTCTGGGCACCAAGTACTCCCACAGAGCCCAGCACAGACTTAGTGCTCCACGTGCTTTAGCTATTAATATTGGTGGTAGTAGTAAGAGGAGGAGGAGGAGGATAGGGAGGAGGAGGAGGGTAGCAGTCCCACTTCATGGAAGAGCAAGGTAAGGCCCAGAGCAGTTAAAAGCCACCACCTCCGTGAAGCCTTCCAGGCTCTGTCCCTTCTTCCAGAAGTGGCTCCTCCTTCCTTCTGACTTACTTCAGTTTCTTTCCAGTGCTCTGGCTTGGGCAGGGGACACAGTGGGGTGGATTCCAAGGTGGGGAAGGAGTAGGTCGGAGGAGCCACTCACAAGGCTCTGGGGGCTATCAGAGGGCCTGCAGGGGCTATCAGTTCCCTGCTGCCCAGGGACCCTCCAGTTGGGTGCACCCCAGCCCCAGCTCTCACTCCCCCACCCTCATTGGCTCCCCTGCCAGCTTGCCTGCTTGTTGTGGAGTCCTAACAGGTGTGGCAAGAATGGAGCCTCTTCCCCCTGCCCCTCCCTCCCCACGACCTTGGCCTCTGCCGCATCTGCATGTCGGCTCCCTGGGGCATCTGCCGGTTCCTCCTTCCTCTTAGCCCCTTCCCCAGTGGGCAAGATTCTGATCGCCTCCCATCACTACCAGCTGGTTAGCAGTTAAACTCAGGTCAGTAAAAGTTAATTGAGCAAAAGTATGTGCCAGACACTGGGGATTCTGTGAGGATAGGACTCCAAGAAGCCCCGCGAGCAGGGAGGGGAAAGGGACAGTCGTCTGGGGCACCTACTGTCCACTGGGCACTGCTTTCCTGACCTGAGCACTGGAGAGGCGGGCGCTGCCCAGGCTTGCCGATGAGATTAGGGCCCAGGGAAGTAGGGAGCCTGCTTGCAAGCACTCAGCGTGGACAGCCTGGCGTTGGGGCCTCCACTGGGAACGAGAATGCAGGAGCCGTTCCTGTGCCCACCCCGGTGGCTCCCTTCAGTGGCAGCAGGAGCTGGAGGCCGTTAGGTGGCTCTAGACTTTTCCAGATACCTGGCTGGGCCCTTGGGAGCCTGCACTCGGGGGGAACTCTTAGCACCCCTGGAGCCCAGAGCAGCCTGAGGCTCCTGCACGGGGCGCCTGCTAGGGTGGCCGTGGGGCCTGCTGGGGCTCCCGGACGCTCCCCTCCCTGTAGCCACCTCAGGGGGCCTAGCCCAGCCCTGGGTCCTCCTGATGCGTCCACTCTGACCCCTCTCACTGTCTGGCCCGGCCTGTGTGCCCCATCCTCCCTCAGGTGGGCCCTTATCTGTACCCCGCCTGCCCTTTCCGGCCTCCTGCCCGCAGAGGAGATCGGTGCTTTTGACCCTGAACCTGCCGCCTCTCACTTCATACTTTCTCTCTGGCTTCCCACCCCGTCTTGGAAGAAGGGGTGCTCCCACTGCAGACTGAGGCTCATTCCTGTCCCGGCTCCCGAGCCAGCCCCCAGTGTCAGGCCTTCCCTTTCCGAAGCTCCTCTCTGGCTTTTGCTCCCAGCCCTTCCCCAGTTCCGAAGGCTATGAGTGCCCGGGCCAGTGGCCATCCCCGGTCAGCCCCGCGTCCATCAGGCTGGGGCCCGAGCCCCGCCCCAGTTCTCACCGCTGGAGACTGGGTGCCCACCCATGCCATGTGGCCCTGGAACTTCCTGGGTGGCACTCCTGGGTCTCAGTTTCCCGTTCTGCCGAGTAGGTTAGAACAAGGCCTGGAACATAGCGGGCACTCAACGAATTCTTGTTGAATTAGTGAACTAAGTAACTCATCCCTGGCTTCTCCGGCTCACCTGAATGTCGTGTGATCAAAGCAGCTCCGGGATTTAGGGAGGCTTGCAAAGTTTGACGGTGTGGTTTGGACGGGAAGACCACTCAGGCTTGCTGGGACAGACTCTGCTGCTGTCTCACCGAGGTGTTAGAACCGCGGCCTTCGCTCAGCAAGTCCCGCCTGCACGCTCCCCTCCTTTCCAGCCCTTGGCCTGCCTTGAGCCCCACCTTCTCTCTGCTGCTCACTGCCACGGTCCTAACTTTTCACTTCTTCCTGTCTTCTCCTATCTCCTCCATCATCCTCGACCCGGGGGCAGCTGGAGTGATATTTCTGAAGCACAGATTGGGGCCTGTCAAGCCCCCACTTAAAATCCTTCAAGCTGCTCCTGGTTCTTGGGATAAGAGCTAAAGCCTTGTGTCTGCGCATGAGGCCCTCCCCAGGGGAGAGGAGCTGTCTCCCTCTGCACCCATCCTTGGTGCCCCTGGGCATTGGCACAGGCTGCCCCTCTGCCTACAGGACCCTTCCCCATTGCTTTCAAGCCCAGTTCCTTTTCCCTCAAGGACCTTCTCCAAGACCTTTCCCCTGGAGGCCTGGCTGGAACCCCAGCTCTGGATTGGGGGCCCCCCTACCCAGTTTCCCCAGCAACTTGGGCTCTCACTCTCACACAGTCCCTGAGGCATTGTCTCTTATCTCCCTGTGGGATCCCCCTACGCACTTGTCCCGTGAGGACTGAACTGCCTGATGCAGGATCTTGGGAATTTTTGTACCTTCAGTTCACAGAAAGCCTTAGAGAGCATTTGCTGAATGAATCAAGGAATAGGTTGCTGTCGCCTGCTGTGGGGACTCTGCGCTGGACCCCTGGGTCTACGGTGGGATGTGGGAGTGCACGGTGGCCTCTACCTGCCCTCAGGGTGGCCTTCCTTTCTGATGTCCCACTGGGCTGTGGGACAGAGTCACTGACTCTGGAATTGCCCTCAGAACGGCCTTCCTGGCCCAGCCACATGCCCCACAACAGCTGTGGCCGTATCTGCAGCGAGGGGTCCTGAGCTGTCCCAGAGATTTCCAGCACACCGAGAGTGGCGCGGGAATCCTAAGAATCGAGGGTCTGCACCACCTCCCCACCTGGCTCTCAGCCCTCCTGCCGTGTTCCCCATCCAGCTCAAGCCATTTGACCCTTGACCTCTCCCAGGTCAGCTGTGCCCCTCTTGACCCCTAGGAGCCCTCCCGGCCTGAGCCTGCAGCACCTCAGCCCTGTGCAGGGAACTCGGCACCGAGTCCCACCTCGGTGCTGCTCTGACCCGGGCCCAGCCCTGCCTTGGGCCCTGACGGTCCTGTGGACAGTCTGCCCACCCCTTTACTCTTACACATTCAGGTCCTGGGATTTCTGGCTTGCTGGCTCTGCCTCCATGGGGCTGACCGCCTTCCCGAGTGTCACCTTCCGGGGGACCCAGCCCCTGCCTCAGAGCCTGCCGCCTTTTCCTCCCAGGCCGCCCAGGCCCTGATCCTCCATTCTCCCCTGGGCATCCTCATCTGGGGGAGATGTCTAGGTGCCCTGTCCGAGAAGGGGGCCATGCTTCCCTGGTCCAAGGGGACCCCTCAGGCTGGAGTGTCCCCAGGCACACAACTGCTAGACACTGGGGGGAACCCGGAAGGTGGGTTTCTGGGTTTCTGGCTGGAGGAGATACCCATGAGTGGGGCTCTGGAGGGAGTGTCTCTTACCCCCGGGTGCCGATGCCCAGTGGGGAGTGAGGGGACTTGGAAGAGGGGACTTGGAGGGGGAGGTCCTCCCCAGTGGGCGGAACAGCGTGAGGGAAATTGTCCTGCGTGCCCACTCTGCTGGGCTCTGGGCCAGGTTCATACCCCACCCCGGTACAGCCTTTGGGTGGCTATTATTAGCCCCGTCTCAAAGATGGGGTAACAGAGGTTCAGAGAGGCTCAGGACTCCCCCAGGGTCACCTGCTGTCACCAAGGCATTGTCAGGCCTCTACCCCAGGCCTGGCATCTTTTCAGGCTCCTAAGTGGAGGGAGTGAGGCAGAGTCTGAGGAAGAGGGGGAGGGAGGCTGGCGCCCGCCAGGAGCATCAAACAGCTGCTGACTTTCCGGGGAGGGGGCGTGGGTGGGGGGTGGCTTTCTGAGTTGGTCCTGTTCTTCCCTCCCTCCCCCCTCCCGTGGGAGAACCCTCACGACCGATGAGAGGTTCCCGCCGCGCCCCCTCCCTGGAGAGGCCGGCAGTTTGCCTTTTCAGAGGATAATTCCCCATTATACAGAGATATTTAGCCTAATAGAAGCCGACAGATCATTCAGGGCAGTAATGTACTCCGGCTTCAAGCGTTTAGTTTCCTCAGCCTGAACTCTCAGATTAAAGGCTCCTTGCCCGCGCCCACCCCACAACGATGCCTGTGACCTTGACTGCAGTGATGGGGTAGGTTTCTCCCTCCCTCTTTCCCTCCTCCTTCTTTGCGGGCTTCCTCCTCCCTCCGTTTCTCTCTCTTTTGAAAAAAAAAAAAAAGGGTATTTTGCTTCTTAAACATTCAGTCGCAAGGCTGTTGCTTATAAACCCTGCACGCTCTGGGGACAGGCAGACGGCGCTGGGCCGCCGGCGGGGCGTGGGGACACCTGGCTCGGCCACATGGGGCCGGAGGGGCACTGTGCCAGTGGGCAGTCTGGACACCAGGTCCTCTAGCTGAGCGTGGGCCCATGGAAGCTGGGCAGATGGACTTGCCCGGGGCTGGGACTGGCTCCCTCTGCCCCCGACCCACGCTCCTGCTCCAGGGCGGGCCCCTGGGGATCTGGCCTGGGACCCTCCATGAATGGGAGACACCTAAGGCAGCAGGTTTCATCTGCCTTACGGATCGTCCGGGAGGGATTCAGGGAACACTAGGGGCTGGATTTGAGGAGCAGATGGCAGCAGAGTGGCACTTGGTGACTTTCACTGATGAAGAGGGTGGCTTTCGGAGCTGTCTCATTCTGGCCCCTGCAGGATCCACTCGTCACTTCATCCGTCCCTGCTGCCCTGTGTCTTTCCTTTGTCCCGCCCTCTCACTCCCTGTCGTCTGCTCACCGGGCTGCCTGTCGGAGCCGCCTGGGACTTCCCTGCTGGCCACTGGGGGCACGTGAAAGCGCCAGGGATTGGATTCAGCAGGTCCTGGGTTCAAACCCTGACTCTGGGACTTACAAGCTGTTTCTTCTGTTCCATTTCGTATTTTGAATTTGGTCAAGCTCCTTAATCCCTCTGAGCTTTCATTGCCTCACCTGGCTCAGGGCTTCTGTGGCGAGGACTGGTGCCAGGTGCGGCCGCCCCGCGAGTCCTCTCCGCCGGACGCTCCGCCTCCCCCGCCCAGACGCCCTCTCTCCTTCTCTCTCAGTCCCTCCTGGCTAGCAAGAGGGAAGGTGGTCAGGAGGGGTACCTGGCAGGGTGGCCCTGGTTCTCCCGCTCACAAGCCACCCGTGTAGGTGTGAGGAGAAGAAGGCCAAGGTGGAGGGACCCTTCTGCTTGAGTTCATTGCCTGGGCAAAGTCTGGGTCTGGATGCAGGTCCGGCTTGAAGGAGCCCACGTACGGGGCTATGGGTGGACTACCAGGGGAAGAGGCGGGGAGGATGGAGGAGCCGGGCCTGGGCGGCCTGGGAGGAAAAGCCTTCTGGGCTGCAGTTCCCCGCCCACGTTCTGGGGGGATGGGCAAAACTTTTAACCATCAGGAATGAGGAGTCTTGGCAGCTGTATGAAACCCCAGGTGGTGGAGAGGTTTCTGCTCTGCCAGGGGCAATGATGGTGGGATGACCATTGAAGGTGCAGGAGGGGAAGGCCTCCCTAGGTGTTGGGCCAGAGAAGGAATCTGGGGCCGATGTGCTGTGGGTACTTGGGCTGGTCCCATTTCCTGTCTGGGCCTCAGTTGCCTCATCCTGTAAATGGGGTTAATCATCCTGCCCTGGGATGGGCAGAAGATCCAGTTAGAGAATATAGGGGAATGTGCAGTGATCTATAATGTAGTACCAATAATAGCTATTGTTATGATCATTACTTTCCTTTCCCTTCAGTCTCTGTGACACTCACTTTGATCCACACAATCTAGCCCAGATCACATGCTGATAGAATTAAAGAAGCACATGGCTGAAAGCAACCTCCCCATTTAGTGCAAAATCCCCATCCAACAGACATGGTTCCCAGACTTCTGCTTGCATACCCCCAGGGACAGGGAGCTCCCTACTCCTCATGATAGACAGAAATCTGTCTTCCTAGAAACTTTTTCTTTTTTTTTTATAAAGATTTTATTTATTTATTTGAGAGAGAGAGAGAATGAGAAAGAGAGCACGAGAGGAGAGAGGTCAGCGAGAGAAACAGACTCCCTGCCCAGCAAAGAGCCCGATGTGGGACTCGATCCCGGGACTCCAGGATCATGACCTGAGCTGAAGGCAGTCGCTTAACCAACTGAGCCACCCAGGCGCCCCCTAGAAACTTTTTCTATCACTGGGCTTAGCTCTGCTCTCTGGGCACATAAATGCTAAGTGTCTTTGTCAGGGACCTAAACGTCCTGACCAGGCCTTTTGAGACTTTCCCCGGGAACATGCGTTCCAGGTCTACCTCTTCCTGTCAAGATCCCTACGAGCAGATTTCATATTATCAAAGACCTTCTAGATAGGGACATAGATGCCCGGGCATGGCTTTCTGGAAGTGGCTGCACCGTCTCCAGAGCTGAAGCAACACGCTTATCAGCCTCTATGTCCCCTGGCCGCCGGAGCACAGAATCCACGGCCACTCGGTATAATGGTTTTGGAGCTACTCACGGAGCTTACCCAGGTTCTGATAACTCTCTCGTATATATTGTGGACCATTCCGAGGGTTTATGGAAGGCTTTGAACAGGGGACCCTGCCTCCCTAGTTGACCTCTTTCAGGCTGGACCTACCTTTAAGGTTCCATCCTCGTCTGCCAAAAAGATTGTTCTGGGCAGGACCAAGGACCAGCCCTGCCCGTGCCAGGGGCGAATCCTCCCCCAGGAGCCAGTGTGAGCCGCTCTCCCATGTTCTTGGACATGGTCACTTAGCTAACCACTGAGTGAGCCGGCCCATAGCTTTCCACCTCCCGCGGGGCCTCGCCCCTGGCTGGAACGCATGTCATGCTTTCCAACAACCAAGAGGGGACGTGCAGTTATCCTGCAAGATTCTTTGGTAAGTGAACTCAAACTTGCCATTGCCTTTCCTGTGTTCTTTGCGGCACTTCTAGAATTTCTATTAGAATGGATGGGAAGCTTACCGGTCTAAGCCTGAATTGGGGTTTTTTTGGCCCCCTTTTTAAACCAAAAGGGGAAGGACACTAATATTTATAAATGCCAATTCTTGAGCTGTCTCATCTCACCTTCATCACAGCCTCGTGCGGGAGGATGGTGGGGGAAGACGAGGGGGCCGAGCCTGGGGGTGTGGAAGAACTTACCCAGGGTCCCCCGGCCTGCAGGGGGTGAAGCAAGGGCTCTGGGCCAGCCCCGCACTTCCTCCGGTCTGGGTCCTCCTGTCTCTTTGGACAATCTTCTCAGGCTGAGGGCGGAGCCCAGTCTTGCTCCTTCCCACACACAGGCCGGGGAACAGAGGTGGGGGGGCTCTGGAGGTCCGATGCCCAGGGACGTGCGAGACTCAGCGTGGGGGGTGGGACTCACTCATCTGCAGTGTCATTTTCTAATCGTGTAAATTGTATGGGAGGTGGTGGTAGAGGCAGGACGCATGTGTGGTGAAAGCTAGGAGTCATCCTTCATTCCTTTCCCTATCCCCACGCCCTCACATCCCGCTCCCCCGTCCACTGCGGGGAGCTGGCCCTGCTCCCAGGCACCCCGAATCCGGCTCGTCCTCCCTCACCCGGACGCGTCGTCGCCGTGTGTTGGCAGCTGCGACGGTCAGCCCACTGGGCCCTTGCTCCCGCGCCCTCTCCTTTAAATCCAGCCTGCCCTCAGCAGCCCCAGGGAACTTTTCACAATGAAGAAGGCCTCACAGCCCTTACCTGGTGACTTTTCATCACATGGGAGGTGAAGCCAAGGCCCTGGCCTTGACCCCGAGGCCCTGCCCTCCCTCTGCGGCCTCATTTCACAGTTGTCCCCACCTCTGTCCACCTCCGGCCAGGCCCCGACCTGCTCAGAAACCCCGGCCTCCTACCTGCTTCTGCTCTCCTCTCCTCCTCCTGCCCAAGGCAACATTGCTTCCTCATCCCCTAGGTATGAATTCAGCTGTGGCGTCTGCACAGAGACCTTCCCTGACCCATCAGCGGGAGGAACCGCCACCCTCACCCCAGGACCTCGCTCTCATGTTACCTGGCTTGGTTTTCTTAATTGTACTTGTGGCTTTTTGTAATTACCTTCCTTGTTTATTTGCTTATCATCTGTACCCCCTTCCCCACGAGAGCATCCAACTTGCCTGTTTTGTACCCCACTGAATCTTCAGCCCCTAGAATACACCTAGCATACAGCAAGTGCTCAATAAGTGTGTGGTGCAAAAATGAAAAGTAACAGAAACACGGAAAGGAGAAAGAGCAGATTATCCGATTGTGGATATAGTAGCAGTTACTGGTATAATGAGTGTGTGTGTGTGTGTGTGAGAGAGAGAGAGAGAGAGAGTGAGCGTGGGTAAGCTGGGAATCGTCCGCTCCTTTAATGAGAGGGCTGGGCCTGAACCTGAGGCTCGACGTGCATGAACATCTTGGTCACACGCGTGTGCATGCATGTGCACACACACAGTGCACACGTGTGGATCGCTGTTGGGTAGCCTTGTAACCTCTGCTGAGGTCTTTCACCCCTCAGGCCTCAGTCGCTCCAGCTGTGGAATGGGGCTGCCTGGGGCCGGAGACAGAGGCCCTGATGCCATGTCCTCTCGCGCTCAGCCCTGGCTGGTGACCCCACGGGTCCGTGCCCGCCAGCCTGCCGCACTGTGCAGAGGGGGCCAGGAGGTGTTTATTGAAGTTCACCTCCACACAGGGCTGCTGCCCGCTGACCTCAGAGGTGAGGCTCTCACCCAGGCAGGGGACAGCGGGCTAGGCGATAGAAAGTGGGCAGAAAAACCCAGAGACAGGAGCTCTGCTGCTGGGAGACGGATTATGTTCACAGTGGAGGTCTCTTGGAGGCCTCAGGAACCTGACCTTGGTATGTGTTCATTTTGTGTGTGTGTGTGCTTGTTTTCTAAAGACCCATTTTGAGACGTTTCTTTTATTCCTTGAACTTTTTTCTTTCAATTGCCATGAGAAGAATTTTTATGAAATTTAAAAGGGAAAACACACACAGACACACACACACACACACACACTCTCTCTCTCTCTCTCTCTCTCTCTCTCTCTTACGTATTTTCACCCACCTAAGGCAAAAACTGTTCCCTCCCTGCTTCCTTGCCCTTTTGCTGTGAAGACAATGCTGGAAACTTGCCTAACATGCGGGGAGTACAAGGAGCCCTTGACCTTAGACAAGTGGCTTCATCTCTCTATACCTTGGTTTCCTTGTCAAAAAAAAAAAAAAAAATCAGGGCATCTTAATTGCTCCATCTTATACTTCATTTGCAGATTACACGGGTCAATATCTAGAAAGCCCTGCAAAAGGTGCCGGGAGCTCAGTATGGGTTTTTAACTAAGAGCAGTAAATAAATAGGAAGGAAGGGGGCACCCATGATGCCATGGTCCTGGCCCAGAGAGGCCCCTGGGGAAGTCTGGCCTGAGGGCCTTCACTGCCGCCCGGCCCCTTCCCTCATCTATCTTCTCCCGTTTCTTGCTCAGTGTTGTTAGAGCTCCGTGGCACTGCCAGTCCCCGTGTTTATCACTTTTATGGCCGTGTAATAGTCCTTTGAGCAAAGGTGTTGCGGTGCCCTTTGTCGTCTCTGTTGTGGGATGTTTAGGCAGCTTCCAGTACCTTCCTGTTATAAATAGCCCTTCCGTGAACACCTGTGGGCCTGGAGCCCTTCTCTCTGATGGATGATTTCCCCCAGGCAACTTCAGGGACGTTGATTGAGGCTAGAAGGATGGGCCAGGGGCAGGGGCTGGGAGAGGTGGGTCCCTTCCAAGGTGGCCTGACGGCCCGCTCTGGGAGCCTCAGTGAGCCACTCAGTGCGACAGTCCTGAGCGTGGTGGGAAGGGCAGGGTATGTAAGGTGATGGGGCCAAGCGTGGGGGGAGGCCACGAGGCCACCACGGCGGGCAGTGGCACCAGGAGCTGGAGGAAGGAGGTTCTGCTTTGGCCTTTGTGTCTCTGTCACTCGCTTGCACACTCTATATGACCTTGAGTCTGCATGACCTTGCCCTCTCTGTGGACCTCAGAGTTCCTTGTGTGCTCTGGCCAGGGGCTGGGCAAGGCTTGGTCCAGAGCTGCGCCGACCCCTCTGGTCACCACTAGCCACCTGTGGCTATTTTGATTTAAATACAAAGTAATTATATAAAAATTTTGAAGTCAGTTTCTTATTCCCACTGTCCACATTCCAGAAGCCAGTCGTGACGAGTGGCTGTCACACTAGGCGGCTCAGGTATAGAATGTTCCCTTCGTTGAAGAAAGCTCTTGGGCTGTGCTGGTCTAGAGACACTTCCAGAAATCCAGTCAGCCCTCGCGTGCTCTGGTTTGGGATCTCTGTCGTCATGCCTTCTTATGGAACCAAGAAGAAGGCCAGCAGCCCTGGGCTCAGAGGACTGAGGACTAACAGTTAGGACTCAGGGCCGAACAGGGCTTCGTGACGTTGCGCAAGCCAGGACCTCTGGTAGCGTCTAGAGTCTGAAATATCCATGCCCGTTTCTCTCCCCAGAGGTCTCAGCGTGGCCTCTGAGAGAAGCAGGGCAGGAATGTGGGCCCTGAGAGGGGTGGCCCCAGCCAGGGACAGGGCCCAAGGGAGGCTGGTGTGAAGACGGGAGGGTCTCCCGATTCCTGGGGGGCTGTTGGCGCTGCTCTCTGCCCCCGCCCGAAACACCACTGGTTCCCTCGGGGAGAGCATCGTCCTCTCTAGGATTCTTTTGGAAGTCTAGACTAGAGAGCGGAGAAGATGGCCGCCTTGCTCATTTGCCCTGCTCTGGCTGCCTCGGGCCCTGAGCGGACTCTGGGCACCTGCTAGGAGAGGAAGTGAGAAGCGAGCCTGCAGCACAAAGGCAAAGCTGCTTCTCTCCCCACCAGCTGGCACACTCGGGCTGGCTACCCAGGGGCTCCGGCCACAGCCCCCCACTTCTCCCTTCCTGTCAGAGGGAACCCCTCCTGCAGTGGCTTTTCTGCAGCCTGAACGTGTCACGGGGAAGGGAGAGGTATGGGGGGGTGCAGGGTGCAGTGAGTAGGGGAAATAAGGGGCAAGGTATGAGGAAGTGAAGAGGAACTTGGCTGGCTTTGGTCTCACCGTTGCCAAAGTACCTGCCTCGTGCCCTACCTCATGCCCCCGGGCCCCTCTGTCCCCTGTAAACCCTACTGCTCACTCTTGTTTCTCCTGTTTTCCAGGGATCCTGTGGCCATGTCCTCGCTGCCTTGAGTCTGTGAGGCCACACAGCCTCCCACCTGCGTCTACAGGGCTCTGTCCCTGTTCAGCCCCTGGACCAGCTCCCAAGCCCTCTCCTCAGCCCAGCCTGGGGGCTCCGCAAGCTTCAGGACTCAGAGGGGCACAGTAGCAGTCACGGTAGGTAGCATTCCCCCTGCTCACTCCCTGGCTCCTGGGGATACTCCCCTAAGCCTTCTTGGTCTCTGGAACAGGAAGGATACCTTTCTGAACACCGTGTCTGTCACTGTTTCTTCTCCCCTTGGTTGCAGGTAGCCAAAAACATGTTTTAATAAAATAAAGTTATCAGCTCCTATCACTGCAGGGTCCAGAGGTAGATTGGGCTTCAGGCAGGGTTTGATCCAGTGGTTCGAACAATGGGACCAGGACCTGTTTCCTCTCTGTATTTCTCTGCTGCTTTTCCCCGGGCGGTGGCTCCACTCCTAGGAGCATTTTACTTGACATTTTTCCAAGATGTCTGCCAACACTTTCTGGGGCAACATGCTTCCAGGTTTAAATCTGGGGTCAGGGTTGGAGACAAATTCTGCTTTCTTGATAGAACAAATAAAAAGCCTGGGGTTGATCTCTTGGACCCTGTTGGATCCTTGTTTGGATCATCCTGACCCTTTAACTAGGTCCACAGGTCCTGAAAGCATTAAGGGGCTGGGGGTCAGGGTCTGTCTTCCCCAAGCATGTAATCGGGAATGAGGGGAAGGTGTTCCCCAAAGGAAGCTTGGGGCCTAGCTGGCCAAAGGAGTCACCCCCAACTGAGGGAGGCAAGTGACAAATGGTCGGTGGAGTCTGTCCAGCTTGGACAGCTTGTATCCCAAGTAGATACAGATGTGCTGTGTGGCCTTGGGCAAATTCCTGTGCCTCTCTGAGCCTCAGTTTCCTTATCTGATGATGAACCCCTGACAGGGGTGCCATGAGAGTTACTTGAAATGATGTGTGGGAAGCACAGGCATCCAGCAGGTACTCTGTAAACCCCTCGATCTCTTCCCCTTCCATTTCCCTCCTGGGGAGTTTGGAACATCCTGTTTTCTTCAGAGAGTGTTGTCAGTCAGGATCCCTAGAAGCAAAGTCTG
This sequence comes from Nasua narica, assembly GCA_028533885.1. Lineage (NCBI taxonomy): Eukaryota > Metazoa > Chordata > Mammalia > Carnivora > Procyonidae > Nasua > Nasua narica. The sequence continues at coordinate 24,753,655 of CM052797.1, read as the reverse complement.
AGACAAGGATTTGTGAACATGAGACTTACTGAGAGTGGGCTCTTGGAAGAAGGGAGGAAGAGAAGAAATTGGGGCAGGATTGCGAGCCCAGGAATGAGTGAGGTCACGGTCTCGGGGAAAGTCTAGCCTTGGGCTGATCCAGAGGGGCCCTGGGGTAGAGTTGACATCATAGGTTGCTGCCCAGACGAGGTGGCTGGGCTTTTGAACCCCTGTATGTCGCTGACTGTGGGCCGTGCCCATAGTGGCCCCCGTCGGCAGAGGGCAATTTTCTGGAGACGGGGGTGCCATGAGCTGAGCCGCCCACACTCCCAGCAGCTACGGAGGGGCTCCGGGAAGGCACCATCCAGTGCAGGAAGGTAGAACCTGAGTCCCCAACCTGGCCCGTCCTGGAGGCCCCTGGCCTGCTGCCTTCTCTGCCTTTGGCTCCTTCTGCCCCAGCCAGCAGGGCCAGGCCCTCCTACCCTGGGGAGCTGGGCTGCCCGGCCTGGGGTCTGGTGATGGGCTGGACCTTCGTTCCCTCCTTTCGAGAAGCTTTGTCCACCCTAGGCCTCCCTGTCCCCCCTCTTCACCCTGCGTCTTCTCCTTTAACTGTTGTTTTTTCCTTTCAACCTCAGCCATGCGGTTCCCCCCCAACCCCCCACTATGCCCTTTCTTGCTCTCTACCCCATCCTCTCTTTAGGGCCCATGAGGGTCCCACCCTCTCCAGGAAGCCTCTACTCACTGCTCCAGCCAGTGTTTCTCTCCTTTAGTCCTTCTTCCAGCTCCACCCTTTTTCTAGACGGAAAGACCAAGGTCCAGTGTGCACTTCCTTCCTCACAAGGACTTTATGGGTTCTAGCAGCTGTGCCAAAGTGTGTTGCTCTCTTTGCCTTGGCTACTAGGAAGCTCATGGCTGGTTTGTGGCCCATGTCTCCTAAGTGCTCAGGATGCTGGCATATAGTTGCTCAGTGGCCTTCCCTCGGCTTCTTCTCTCTCATTTTTTCCTTCTGATTTATTTTCCTGTTTTTTGGCTCGAGCTGTTTTCAGCAGCCTTGAATTCTTTTGGAAGGTGGTGGGATATAAATTATAAATAACCAAGAGTGGCCTTGGTTGAAGCATTCAGCCGAGGGCGAGACTTTCCCCTTCCCAGGCCCTGGGCTGAGCCTGTCCCCACTGGGGGGGCGGGACACTCAAGCTTGACCACAGCAGCCCTGGTACAGTGCCTCCCTGCCCTCCGTGGGTCAGGAAGGACATTGTTCTGTTTCCCACCCCTCCACCTCCCCCCTTTTCATCTTATCGGAAGCTAATGAAAGAGGCTGGGAAACCCAATCCTCTGGTAATTAAATTTACTTAACGGGTATTCAAGTGGAGTAATGAGAAGTTTAATGCAGTGATTAGATTTTTCTTTAATTAATTAAAATGAGAACCATGTGTCTTGCCAGCAAACCAACTTGACCCTCTGCTCAGGAGCAGCAGACAGAGATAGTGGGGGGCTTGGCTGCAGAGGGGTGGGCGCAGCTCTCCATTCTGGGGGCCATGGGGTGAATAATCGAGAAATCTGAGGTATCCCAAAAACTGCCCTCTCCTTGACCTGGGAATGCATCTGTGCCAGAAGGACGCCCATCCTTGCTGTGTTTCTGAAGGCCAGTTAGGAAGGCAAGGAAGTACTTCCTGCCTTGGGCCACTTCTGCTGGGGTCACCTGGGGGCTAGGGTAAAGGGAATATGGGAATCCCAGCATAGCTGTGTGGGGTGGAGTGTAGGACGGGCCGTGCCAGGGTAGAGGGTGGGCATAATGAGGACCCAGAAGATAGGCGCCTGCACCCGAAGGGCAGAATAGGCTGGGGAGAGTCCTGAGCCCTTCATGGTGGGGAGGCAGAAAACCTCCCCACACTGAGCCTTGATCCTGGACATACTGGACCTTGATCCCAGTCTTAGGCTGAGCCCTGATCCCAGCCCTAGACTGAGCCCTGATCCCAGCCCTAGACTGAGCCCAGATCCCAGCCCCAAACTTAGCCCATCTTTGTCATGGGTATACGAACAGAGTAACTCACCGGTGCTGGGGTGGGAAGGATGAAAGGCCCCGCTCGTCCATCCTCACTGCCAGCTCTCTTGCTTGTGGGCAGGATTCCTGGGCCAGGCCCCACCCTAGTCTCTGGAATGGCCAAGATGAGTCAGACGTGGTCCCCGCCCACAAGGCTGGTGGGGGAGGTGACAAGCAAACAGGCACTGAGCCATCCCAGCTGTGGTGGAGGAGGCCCAGAGGGCTGGGCCGCTTCTAATGCTACCTTACAAGGAGAGCATCCAAGAGGAAACAGGTGTGCAGGGACAGGCCGGATGCTGCTCTCCCCGCACCAGCCCAGTGGGGCGAGCTCCCAGAGCCTGTGGGCCTCCGGGCCTGCGCACCACTGTTCTGTGCACCTGCCAGGGGATGAACTTGCCCTGGAGGGAGGAGTTCTCTTCTTCCAACTCCTCTGCCCCCACGTGGCTGGGCTGGTCACTCTGGCCTCTGGGGCGTGAGGAGTGAGGGAGCCCAAGGGTCCCGGCTGGCTAGGAGACAAGCCCCAGGAAGGAGGTTCTCCTGCTTTCTTCGGCCCTGCTCCTCACTTCTCCTGATTCCTCTAGATTCCTTCAGGTTCCTCCTCTTCTCCATTTCCCTTCTTCTCTCCTTTCTGAAAAACCAGGCCTAGAGAAGCCACCCAGCCCCGCGGCCCACCACTCACAGGGGGAAATTGAGCCGGGGACCTGCCAAGATCGTGGGGCTCTGCCTGTCATCTGTGTTTAAGGGTAGAGGGTCTGAAATCACATTATCTTGACGGTCAACACAGGTTGGCACTTGGATCCGTTTGTTGACCATGTGCACACACGCAAGTTCACGGTACACAAGAGACGGCCCCCGGGAGCGAGCCCTCTGTCCTCAGTCACGGCGCTCCCGCTCCCTAAACCACTGTCCCCCTGAATCCTCTCAGCTGTCCAGGAGGGTGCTTACCCGGGTGAGGGAAGCAAGCAAGGTCAGGAACTAGGCCGGCCTCACGCCGCCTGCCCCCAAGCTCAAATCCTAGGCCAAGCCACCGCTCCAGATTTTCCCCTCCTTGCCTCTGGGCAGCTCCCTCCCTCCCTCTCTCTCCAAGCGTCCCCTCCCAGCACGCCTCTCTCCCCATCCACTGCCACATCCCTCCTCCCTCCTCGCTGTGTCCTCCAGCCAGAACCAGTGACTCTTCCCCAGCCCTCCCCACGCTTTCCCACCCCCAGGCCCTTGTTCAAGCTGTTCCGGCCCCCTGAAGTTCCCCTCCCCAACACCATCTGCCCAAACCCCCTTCATCTTTCCAGGCTGGGCCCAAATGCCACTTCCTTCATGGAGACACCCTGTCTGCTGTCACTGCCATCAGAAGTCACCCACCGCCCTCCCCGACACCACCCTACAGCTCTCTCCCGCCTCTGCCCCCCAAGGCTCCTGGCTTTCCTGTGTCTGACTCGGCAGCTGTGTGGAAGGCCGGGTCCTGCTTCCCAGGCCAGGTCCCCCCAGGGCCTGGCACATAGTAGGTGCACAGGAGATAGTGGGGACTTGCCTTGGGAGTGGCTACACTTCTACAAACTCCACCCTTTGCTCAGCTGTCCAGGGCCCGCTAGCCCCACACGGCCCTGCTCCCGGCCCCTGAGAAGACCAGCCCCATGGCTGGCCAGATGCTCCCTGAAGTCCTGGCTGGGGAGGACGGGGGGACTGGCCTGTAGCCCCAGCGGACCTCCCTGTGCCCAGGCTGTGGGGCGCAAGAACAAGGCCCATCCAGTGCTGGCGGAGGGCTTCATGGGCCCTCTCCCTGGCTCTACTCACTGGCTCTGCTAATGACTGGAATTGCTCCGTGCCTCAGTTTCCTCATCTGTTCAGTGAGGTGAGGTGATGACAGACCTACCTAGGGTTGCTCTGAGGATCCGAGCAGTCAGCACAGGGGAAATCACACAGTAAAGACACAGATATACCGGGTGACTTCCTGACCGTCGTCACCATGGCCATGCGAGGGGGCCTGAAGGCAGAGTGTTGAGGGAGAGTTTCCAGAAGGTGGTGACACATGAGCAGCAACTGGAAAGATGAGGCCCAGAGGCAGGGAGGGACAGGCAAGGAGAGAGAACCACACAGACGAAGATCCAGAGGCGGTTTGGGGGATATGCAAGGGATCCGGCTGTGTCTAGACTTAAGAACGGGTCAAGGGGAGACCCCAGGCTGGTGGCGCACAAGGGCTGTGTCCTGAGGGGCCATGGAATGGGGTATTTTTTCTTTTTTAATATCTGCCCGTGCAAAAACATCGAAACAGTAGACCTGTGTCCTGTGAAGTACGGAAGTTCCCTCTTTGCCCTTAAATTTCGTTCTGCCAAAATCTCGCTATTGTTGGTCTGGTGTGCCTCCTTCCAGAACTTTTTTCTGTGCCTTACAAACATATCTGTTGTCTTTTACTTTAAAAAAAAAAAAAGATTTTATTTTTAAGTAATCTCTCTACCCAACGTGGGGCTTGAACTCGCAACCCCAAGATCAAGGGTCACATGCTCTACTGAATGAGCCAGCCAGGCGCCCCTGTGTATGACTTTATGAAAAAAAGAAGTAGAATCATCTTATGCACATTACTCTACCACTTTGGTTTTTCACTTTCCGGTGTGCGGTGGGCACCTGTCAGTGTCATGGGACACAGATCGGTGGTGTCCCTTTTAATGGCTGCCTAACATTCCCTTGTTTGGCTGGAGTGTGGTTTATGTAACTAGTCCTGGGTTAATGGAATACGTAGGCTGTCTTCAATCTTTCACTCTTGCAAATGATGCTTCAGTGACCGTCCTTGTATTATGTATCTTGCTGACATGTGTAAGCATTTGTGTAGGATAGATTTCCAGACCTGGAATTGCCCAGCTGGAGGATACATTTATAACATTTTGATAGAGACTGCCACAGTGCTCTTCCAAAAGGTTTGGCGAGTTTATGCTCCCACCCTTGGTAGCTGTGGCTGGCCATTTCCCCACACCATCCTCCGCGCTGAACATTAACAAGCTTTTAATTCGTGCTCAACCAGGAAAACGTCTTGCTGTGGTTTCGACGCTCGCCTTCTCCATAGTGAGGCTGAGCGTCTTCTCATGCGGTCGGGGACCATTTGTATTTCCTCCTCTGTGAATTGACTGTTCATATCCTTTGCCCACTTTTCTTTCTTTTTTTTTCTTTTTCTTTTTTTTCCCCTTTTTCTTATTGATATAAAGGAGCTTTTAGTATATTAGAAATTTTCAAACTTTTTGTCTGTGTCGGAAATATTTTCCCTAGTCTGCTGTTTGTCTTTTTAACTTGGTTTATGGTCTCTTTGGCCATATAGAAGCTTTAGATCTTTATTTAGTCAAATCTGTCAGACTTCTCAGAGCTTCTGAGTTTCACATTCTGCTTGGCCAGGCTTCCTGGAAGGGTTTTAAGTGGAGGTCAGACTGGGGACTGGAAAAGGTTGCTCTGATTGCCACTGTGCAGAGGTCAGGTGGAGGGGGACAGCAAGCCAAGGGTAGGAAGCAGCTGAGACCTTCGTGCTGGGAGGGCAGAGGGGTGGATAGGGGAAGATTAGGGAGAAGGTGAGTTTGGGAAATATTCAAGGATTGGCTGCCCATGGTGAGAGGATGTGAGGATAAGGGAGGGAGAGAGAAAGGACTTCGGAGCAATGCCTGGGGGCCTGCGTGGCTGGTGCCACTACCGCCCTGAGTTGGGGACAGGATCAGGGAGGGAAATGCATGCAGGGGCATGCACATGAGTGCTCGCCCGAGCAGAGACACGGCACAGATGAATACTTGTCTGCACACATGTCCAGGTTTCAGGTTCTGGAGCTGAGCCCTCTGTACTGCGGCTGCGCGGAGGGGGAAGGGTGTGGCATGTCTGTTCCCTCCCGGGTACCTGTGGTGGCACCGCGCGTGCGCACTCTGTAATCTCGATTACTGTTAAGAAGTATGTCTTATGGACAAGGAACCAGACTCAGAGAGGTTAAGTAACTTGCTCAAGGTAACACAGCAGTTAGTGACAGAAAGGTCCCCCCCACACACAACTTAGATCTGACCCACCCAGACAGAATTCCCACCAACAACAATGAGGGGCCTTTCACTCACTTCTAACCTGACCAACCCAGCTTCATCAGGGACTCAGCATAAGTGCGGGAACCAGACCACTTGTGTGGGACATGCAGCCCCATTCCTTACGCCGCTCTGCCTCAGTTTCCCCATTCTGAAAATGTGGACAATCACAGTACCCACCTCGCAGGGTGTTGGTGGAAATTAAATGTGTTAGCGCCTACGAAGTGCTTAGCCCATGAGGGTCTCCTTGGATGCGCTCTGGGATGAGCCTGATGATGGTGATGGGAGGCGTTTACCTTCACCTGTGTCTGTGTGCCTCTTTCCCTTCTCCTTCCCCACCATCTTCCCTCCACCTGTCACCTCAGTCCTGTACCAGCTCTTCCTCAATTCTCCGCGGGAACTTCTTCCAACACTTGCCTTTGAACCTCTGTCCTCTGTCTTCAGCCCCCAAGCCCTCAGCAGACAGTGAATTAAAGCCCGATCAGTCAGCAAAAACCACTCAAGGGAGAACGATTCTTGTTGCATTCAGGGAATCCTCCCCTAAGCAGTTCTAGTCAGGCATTTTCTGCAAGCCCGTGCATTCATCCCAACATTATCCGGTCTCTGAGAACCAGACCATAACCGCCAGATCTAAAACTCCTTCCTCCCCAAGTGGAGATGCTCAGGTGTACTTTCGGTGAGGGGTCTGAGCTGACCCCAGCCCAGCCAGCTCTCCCCTCGAGCTGGATCCCTGGCCATGGGATGAGTCGTTCTCAGCATCATTGGCCAGGAAACTTGCCCATAGGAAACAAAAGCAGAAAGCACAGCGGATTCTGGACAGTTTCTTCCCACGAGCCTATCCAAGCAAATCCCGTGGCTGTGAGAGTGCGTGCAAGGGGTTCAGGCTGGGTTAAAACTTCAGGTCTGCATTCAGTTAAAAATTTCTCACTGAACTCACCAAGCTCACCATTATGGATTTCTCGTCATCAAAATAAATTCCCAAGTGAGTAAATCCTGGTGCTCGCGAATAGAGCAGTCACTGCCTGTTGCTTGTAGGATTTTGTTTTCAGTTGCACAGTTGTCAGTCACATCTGTTTATTTTTAACCCAAAGGACGGCAGAACTTTCTTCGGTGCTTCCCAGGGGACAGTTATGCCCGATGACACAGCAGACCGCCCCCCCCCCCAAAGCCTCCGAGAGAGGATTCTTTATGACTGCTTTTGGGAAGCTTGGTCCCCAGGACCCACCAGGACTATCCCCAGGTTCCGCCAAGCCTGGCTTTGTCCCCAGGGTTTCTTCAACATCTCCCCCCCACTTCCAACCCAAGCCCCCTCCCAGGGACCGCTACGGGGCGCTGCGCCGCACCACACTCTGATTTCCAGCTAACCTGGCCCAAGTTCAAAGCTAGACCAGCCTTTGGATGCACACAGACAAGTACTGACACCAGCATCAGCATTCACACTTAAGACACTTTTCAAGTTTGCTCTTACAGCGGAAGTCTTTCTAACAGCCGCAAGGAAGCTGCATGGTACCCGCCTCCTTTTTTTTTTCAGGAGGGGTGGACGGGAGGCAGTATAACCCACTACAGCCAAATCTTACTTCTTGGAAAAAACGAGGCATCACAGGGGGGCATTTATGGACATCGGGGGCTGTCCCCTCGACGCCGGCCAGAGCCCGCTGTTACCTTGAGGGGCTGCCCCTTCTCCTTGTAGCCTACGTTGTCCCATGGGAGCACACAGCATTTAAGGCGATAATTGCCAAAGCAAAGTGCCAATAAGTTCAAAACATAAATGCATAATTCCGCTTGCAGCTTGCTCTCGTTCGTGGCTCCAAGGCCCTGTTGGCAATCCAGGGCAGATAAGTAGGGGGCCTCAGGGCCTTTCTAAAGCTGATTCCAGACCCCAGCCAGGGGGTAAAGCTCTGGGGATGCCCCAGCCTTTGTTCTAAAGTCAATTTCAAGCCCGTGAACGTAGGCCAAGGCCGCAGCTCTCGTGGAGATGCTGCTACTTGTCTCTGCTCACAGCTCCCTTCTCCAAGTGGGGATTGTCCTGCCGAGGGGTCCTGCTACAGGGCCTGAAACTTCCCCCTTTTCCCTGTGGCTAGGGGACCCTTGAAATTGGGGATTGACATATTTCTGTCCCCCACTGAAATCTTGATTATTTAGGGGCTCCCCAATGGAGCTTCATTCTCTCACGCACAATGTCATCTAAACATGCTCTCAGATCAAATACATCAAGGTCACGAGCCCCAAGCGGCCAGGGCGGATGCAGCACGTTGGGCAGGCGTGTGCTCCACTAACAGGTTCTCTGGGAACTCTCGGTGATTTAGCACCAAACGAAGGTTCCCGTATCCTTTCTTCCTTTCTTCACAGTATGACTTCACGTTACATGTCACATCTAGGTGGGAAGCAGGGAGGGTGACAGACTCTGGTCCGTACAGTCGTGCAGGGATCCAGGCTGACAGAGGCTCCACCGTCTTGCAGCAGCCCCATCTGGAACACGTGGTGCCCTTCAGTCACCACGGCAAAGAGGAGGGAATGCTAGAGTCGCACTCGGCTCTTAAATGCCTCTGGCCCAGCAATGACACACGTCTGTTTACGACCCATTGGCCAGAACTTCACCTATAGCCTCAATTAACTGTAAGGAGGCTGGGGAAAGGGCACACGGTGCTGGGATGAGAAGGGCACGTAGGAAATGCACAGATGTTCATCGGCCAGTAAAATCTTCCGTACGAGGGGCATGGTGGGACCACTCAGAGCCAAGGTTTCAGAAGGGCCAAGGCCATGACTTGCTGCCCCTTCTTTCCCCCTGAGGTGGCTGAGGTTAGGGAAGCCCAGAGTATCTGGGAGGGCCCGATGGGAAAAGCTTTGAGGAAGAGTCCCTATGGATAAACGAGCCCCTTGGCAGGTCCGGGTCCGGGGTCTCCCCCTGCCTGGCTCTAAGTTTGACTCAGCCTCTCCCCCTTCTTACCCCATTGACTGCTTTCAATACCAACACCATCCCATAGTGAACTTCTCAAGAGGAGAAGTGGAATGAGAGTGAGCATGTGTTCAGTTTTGGAGGGAGAAAATCCAAGAGGAACCATCCAGAAGCTGCTGTGTCTTAGCCCATTGGGGCTGGAACCAAACACCACAGACTAGATGGCTTATAAACAACAGAAGTTTATTGCTCACAGTTGTGGAGGTTGGGAAGTCCGAGATCAAGGTGCTGGCAGATTTGGTGTCTAGGGAGGGCTCACTTCCTGGTTCACAGACCGCCATCTTTTCTTGTGTCCTCATATGGCACAAGGGATGAGAGATCTCTCCAGGGTCTCTTTCGTAGGGGTGCTAATCCCATTCATGAGACTCATGAGACCTTCATGACCTAATCCCTTCCCCCAAAGCCTTACTTCCAAACACCATGACACTGGGCCTTGGTTTCAGCATATGAATTTGGGGTTGGAGGGGACACCCACACCCACGCTATGGCACATTGGCTATGAGCCCGAGCCCAAGAGCATACCTTTGCCGTGAGAGAGAGTGGGAAGATACAGCCTTTCTTCCAGGCTTTCATGCCTTTAGCAAACGTGGCCGCTGTGGGTGGATTGCACTGATTACAACTGTGGGGTCTGATTCCAGAACACCAGGGATCAGAGCTTGGCTTGGCCCCTCATCAGCAATATGACCTTGGGCTAAGTACTTTCCTTTGCCTCAGCTTTCTCCTCTTAAAATGGGGATATTGAAAGTATCTGTCTCTCAGGGTAGGTGTGAGCATTAAATGAGTTGGTATTTGTGAAGTACTCAGAACAGTGCTGGGCACATGATAAGTACTCTGTAAATGTTGACTGTCACCACTGCAGCCGCCACCACCACCATCACCATCATCACCATCATCATTATCACCATCATCCCTATCATTACCACCCTCACCATCACCACCACCACCATCACCATCATCCCTATCATCACCATCACCATCACCACCATCATCACCATCATCCCTATCATCACCACCATCACCACCATCATCACCATCATCCCTATCATCACCATCACCATTACCATCACTACCATCATCCCTATCATTACCACCCTCACCATCACGATCACCACCACCACCATCACCATCATCCCTATCATCACTACCACCATCACCACCATCATCACCATCATCCCTATCATCATCACCATCATCACCATCATCATTATCACCATCATCCCTATCATCACCACCATCACCACCATCATCACCATCACCATCGTCATCATCACCATCATCCCTATCATCACCATCACCATTACCATCACTACCATCATCCCTATCATTACCACCCTCACCATCACCATCACCACCATCACCATCACCACCATCACCATCATCCCTATCATCACAACTACCATCATCACCATCATCCCTATCATCACCACCACCATCACCACCATCACCATCATCACCATCATCACCACCATCACCATCATCCAGTACCAGATACTGTGCTAGGCATTGAGTGAGTAGACATCAAGGTCCCTGTGCTCACGTATGATAGGGGAAATGGAAAATAAACAGATAAATAATTAAATTAAGATGATAATTTCAAATAGAGATGATAGAAAAATAATAAATCAGGCACATGAAAAATTAAAACCAGGGAGCCACCACTGCATGTCTATTACACTGACGTCTACAAAATGGGCAATGCCAAGTCCAATTGAGGATACAGAGCAAACTAGAACTCTAGTGGGTTGCTGGGGGGAATGAAAAATGGTATAGCCGCTTTAGAAAACAGTTTGGCAAAAACAACAACAACAACAACAACAACCAGTTTGGCAGTTTCTTATAAAGTTAAAAATATGTTTACCATATAATCCAGCGATGCTACCGCTCGGTATTTACCCAAGAGAAGTAACAACTTATGTTCATGTAAAAACCTGTATGTGAATATTGATAGCGGCTTTATTCATAGTCACCACAAGCTGGAAAGAGCCCAAATGTCCTTCAGCTAGTAAATGGATGAACAATTGAATAGTGCTCAGCAATAAAAAAAAGAATGAAACTGGGAATAACAAAGAAACAACAAAGGTAAATCGCAAATGCATTCTATGCTAAATGAATGAAGCCAGACTCAAAGGGCTACACGGAGATGATTCCGTTTGTCTGACGTTCTGGAAAAGGCAAAACTGTAGAGATGGAAAATAGATCAGCGGTTGTGAGGGGCCGGGGTTGGCAGGGAGCTGGCTACAAAGGGACAGCACACGGAGATTTGTGATGGAATTGTTCTCTATCTTGATTGTGGTAGCGGTTATGCGGCTGGTGCGTGCAGCTGTCGAAACTCATACAACTGTGCACTGGAGAGAGTAAATTTTACTCTAGGTAAAGTATAGCTCAATTAACCTGCTTGGGAAAAAAGCTCTCCGTGAGAGTGTTGAGACAGGGAAACCCAAATGACAGATCCGTCAATCAGGGTCGTGTGACACGCACACGGAGGTCAGGGAGGGCTTTTCTGAGGAGGTGCCTTGAGCTGAACCTGGATCAGGAGAAGGAGGCAGGCCTGTGAGGATCGGGAGGAGGTGGGGGCCTGGCAGAGGGAGAAGCAGGGGGGCGGTGTAGCTGGCGCTGAGGGAGGGAGGAGGCCTGGGCAGGGGACCGCCACTGGGGGGCGTATATAGAGGGTGATGGAAACTCATGTGGGTCCGGCGGCCCAGGTGGAGAGGGGAGGGGAGGACAGGAGACAGCAGCTTGTGACCACGTGTTGGAGGAGGACCGAGGACCGTGTGATGAAGGGACGCCCTCAAATCAAAGAGAGGGGCCGGGGAGCCCCCTCCAGGGAGGAGGGGTCAGCCAGCCAGAGACCCGCAGTCTGGGCCTGGGGACCGGCATGGATGGTGGGGGTCCTTGTTTACGGGGGGTGTTGTGGGCGGTGGGGAGGCAGACGCTGGCCATTTGGGTTGAGCAGCAGAAGCCGCTCTTAGCAGCACTAACCTTCCTGCTCTTCACTGCAGTGCATGCTGGGACCACGACCAAGAGGCTGCTGCTCCCCGGGCCCCCAGAGGCTGATCTGTTTGCCTCCCGGCGCCGTCTGACCCAGGTAGGGGGCGAGCAAGGGGGCTCCCGCAGCCTCAGGCCTCTGCTTTGGGTGGGAGGGCTCTGGGAGCAAGGAGCAGGCTGGGCCTCGGTGAATGAGCCCCTGGCAGGGGAGGTGATGTGAGACATACGTGGGGTTTGAAGGCTCTGGCCACAGCACTGCCTCCTGGGGGGACTGGGGGGCACCGAGAGGCCCCAGGACATATAATTCTGCCAGCCCAATTGCTCCCTGACACGCTCGCTGGCTGCGGACTGTTCGGCATCCTTTCCCTGCGCACGCTTGCTGAGTACCTCAGCTCTGGTAGCTTCTGCATCTGGGGGGGGGGGTCCCTTTGCTGTCACTGGGGCTTCCCTCTGCCAGCGTCACTGCACCAGCCCTGTGTCTGTGCTTCCCTGAGTGACGGCTCTTCCTCTGGAAGGCCCCAGCTCTCTGCAGGACTCCCCCCGGGGCCGAGGTGCCCCCCCGGGGCCCAGGAGCAGCCCAGCTCACTTTCAGTCCACTCGGCGTTTCTCTGTTGCTCCTGGGCACTCCAGGTAGAGGCTTTCTGCTCAGGGCCAAGTGCCCCAAAGGTGGTGTGGGTTGTGGGCTAGGCTTGCTGGAACAATGTACAGGATGTCCAGTTAAATTAGAGCTTCAGACAGATAACAAGTCATTTTTAGCAGAAGTATATCCCCAATACTGCATTGGCTGTACAATTTTTGCTGAATCTGACAACGCTAGTTGTCTGAAGCCCTTAGTCCCCCTCTTCTTCTGGTGAGTCCTCCCTTTTGGGCCCCCCTTGGCTGCCTTAGCTCCGCTGCCTCCAGTGCCTATGACAGATGTCCTGGAGCCAGGGTAGGGGGGGACAAGCCTGCTCAGGTCACAGTCAGGGGACATCTCCTGATCCCCCAGGTCCCACAGGCCAGCCCTGGGGCAGAGACCTGGGGGTTCCCCCGGAGGCTGTTGGGAGTGCTCCCAGGGTCCTCGCCGTCCCCCGTGTGGCTCTCTGACAGCAGAGTCCGGGCTGAGGAGGTGATGGGGTGGGGCCGCCCGGGCCTCTGCGCTCGTGAACAGAGCTGTGAGACAGACCCGGAGCTGTGAAAAGAACCGAGAATAGAACATTGTTTCACGAGCTTGGAACCCAGAGCGCTTGGGGCGCGGGGTGGGGGCGGGGGGCAACAGGGGCAAGACGGGGACACACAACGGAGGGCTTCGAATGTCCTCTTTCTGCGTCTTGCAACACTGGGGACACAGGGGAAGTGTTTCCGTGGCGAGTGGAGTCACTTTTCTGCCCGGTAAGGTAATGTTCTCTGTGTGTCCTCTACCTACCTATCCAACAACCCAAAAGCATTTAAAGCGTGAAGTGTGAGCCCTCCCTGCCATCTCTTCCTCTCCAGGGCTAAACACTGCTGACTAATCCAATAGATGTCCCTCCAGACTCTTGTTCTGTGCCCTTAGAAAAGTAGTTTAAAAGCAAAAATATGGGCTCATTCAAATTACACAGCTGTGTCACGAGTTTTCGCTTAACGACATACTGTAGAGATCATTCCAGAGTTCTTCCCTATCCTTTTATGCCCGTTGTTTGGGTGATCTTTAAATTACGTGTCGACGATCGGTGCTGTCGGTGGCCATTCAGATTGTTGTGAGTGCGTGGCTGTGCACAAACCTCCCTTGGGGAGCCTCCCCGTTGGTTCCCACGTACGCCCTGGTGTTGTGGGTCCTTCAAGAGTGTTTCTGAAAGCGGACCGGAGGCGCCAGAGGGCACACACCTTTCCAGATGTGATCTGTGCAGCCAGGTCAACCTCCAGAAGCTTGTCCCGACTTCCCACAGCGCAGGAGGCCTCGTCCCCTCATCCTCGCCAGCTGGGGGCGTTAGCAATCACTGAAGTCTCTGCTGATGTGTTAGGCACAATGGCTTGTCTCTGGCATTTCTTTGATTAAGAATGAGGTGGAGCCTATCTGTGTCGGTTTGCTGGCCGTTTTCATTCCTTTGTGAATTGCCGGTTGATGGCCCGTCCTCAGCTTGTTTTTCTATTCGTCTGTCCATTCATTCACCAGGCATGTATTGAGCACCTACTACGGGTGGGGCACCGTTTTGGTTGGGGACCTGACAGTGAACAACACTGGCAACAAAGCCCTGCTCCCTGGAACTGAGGCTCTGGTGGAGGACAGACAGCCAAGAGAAACAGAGTGAAATCGTGTGTGTGAGAGTGTTGAGTGTTAAGTGCGAAGGAGGGAAAAATGAAGCAAGGCAGGGGGTGGGAAGGATTGGGCCACTGAGTCTGGTAGTCAGGAAGGCCTCCGTGGGAGATGGCGCTGCTGGGAGCACCGGCAGGAAGGAGAGAGTGAGGCACGGGGATGGGAGCCTTGAGCGCCAGGCAGGCTGGGTCTGGTCGGGGCTCGGTGAGAAGGTCAGAGTGGCTGGGCCGTGGGGAGCGAGAGAGAATGGGAGGAAGGGCCGGAGAGGGATGGGGAGCAGATCACGCAGGGCCACTTGGGCCATCCTTGGCTTTTACTCAGGATGAAGCTGGGAGCCATGCAAGGTTCTGAATAGTGACATGAGGTGACCTGAATTTCGTTTTACCCAGATCCCCCCTGGCTGCTGTGAAGGGGGCAGGGAAGCGGTGAGATCAGGCCTCAGGCCGTTGTAATGATCTAAGGAAGAGATGGTGGGGGCTTGGAGCCGGGCCGGGGGGTGCTCGGTGGAGGTGGGGGGAAGTGGATGGGTTCTGGGTGTGTGTAGTGGTAGAGCCAATAGGACTTGCTGACAGATTGGATGAGGTGTGAGAGGAGAGAGGGAGCCAAGGATGACTGCCTTAGTCATCTCGGGCTGCCATATGCAAACACCACTGCTGGGGTGGCTTAAACACACACACGTGTTCCTCACACTTGGAGACCGGGAAAGCCCAAGATCAAGGTGTTGGCAGACTCAGTTCTCGGTGAGGACCCTGAGACAACACTCCGGCACACCAGTGAGCAGACCCCAGCCGGGGACATGCAAAGTGTGGCACGCCCGCAGACGTCCAAGAAGGGTGGAGTTGCCCGTTGGATGTGCGAGGCTGCAGTTCGGGGAAGAGGGCTGGGCTGGAGACACAAATCTTGGATTATCAGCATAAAGGTAGTATTTCCAGCCTTGAGATCAGTTGAGAGCATCAGGGGAGTGCATATACTTAGAAAAGGGAAGCACCAAAGACTTGGTCAGCCCTGGGGTGTCCTTCAGTTAGAAGCTGGGGGAGGGACCAAAAAGGTGAGGAAGAAAGAGCAATCAGTGAGGTGGAGGAGAACAGGGCAGGTATGAGGTCCTGGAAGCCAAGGGCAAGACATGCTTCAAGCATGAGGTCGAGAAAGATGCAGAGAGAACATTGATCATGCATTAGCTGTGGGAGATCACAGATGACCTTGGTTTCGGTGATGGGGAGGGGGGCGGATGTGTGAAATGCATCTTATTGACTCGCAGGAACAAATTGATTTATAAGAGGTTAAGGGATTTAACCCTTTATCTGTCATACGTTGTGAATATTTTTTCGCAGTTTTGTGGGGGGTTTTGTCATTTAAGTTTATAGAGCTTTTCTTAATCCCTTACATGTTGAAAACTGTCCCGTAGTCAGGTTGGCCACTCTTGACCTTTACAGTTTCTGGCCTTCCCCAGCTGCAAAGAATTGAAAATGTTGTCTTACATTGTTTTCTAGTTGTTCATGAGATTTAAAAATATTTAAATCCGTAGTTCATCTGGAATGTTTTTGTGTGTGTGGTTTGAGGTAGGGATCCAAGGGTTTTTCCCCAAGTGACCAGCCAGTTGCTCTGACACCTCACCGAGTAAGTTTTCCTCCCTGCTCTGCAGCTCTGTGGCCATCATTTGATCCCACTGATCTGTGCCTGGGGAGACATTTGGGAAGTCGAGAGAATGGAGGCTTGGTCACTGCTGGGGGCGTGGAGTGTGTGGGAGCTAGAGTGGAAACTGACACAGTTGCCTTCAGCAAGAGAAGAGGCAAAGGGAAGTTAGGGAGGATGGGAGCTCTCAAGTATGGAGGGCCGCCTGTGTGCCCTCATAGTTCTGCACGAGTGGTATTCTGTATACGCATTGGCAGATGAGGAAACTGAGGCTCTGCGAGAATTCATCCCACGTCCAATGGCATCAATGCTTGGGAGGCGGAGCTGAGACTGGGAGGCAGTTCTCGTGTTCTGTCCACCCAGGTGAAGGGAGAGGCGAAGGGGAGCAGTTTCCAGGAAGGCTGGAAGTGCTCCAGGCACAAAGTACCCCCCCACCCCACTCTGCTTCCCCGTCTGCCATTTGGCTGGGTCTTGAAGGTTTCCCCATTTTGAAGAGGAACCTGTTAAAACCAGAATACTCCTGGCAGGGAATCACACGTTAAGTTTACAGCTAACATCTTAATTATCAGTTAACACCTCTGCGGGGATTAGCCGACAGCCAGCTGAGGACACTGAATGGGGGCCGGTGTGATGTGTATCTGGGCTGGGAAAGGCCAGGAAGGGGGGGTAATAGAGGAGGAGGCAGGGACCCAGCAATTCACAGCTTTCTTCTGGGCCCTTGCGAAAGAGAGGGAAGCAGAGCTGGATCCAGGTAGGGGGTCGGGGGGGGCAGGGGAGTAGCAGCTACTCTGGGAAGCCTGGGGCTGGGGCTCATAGAAGAGCTGCCATCTGTTAGACACCTGCTGTGTCCTGGAAGCAGAAGAGGCTGGTCACATTCTCAGTCTTGGCCTTGAGAAGGTCAGGTATTCGGCCACCCATTAGCTACATTGGGCACCCATTGACAGCAGTCACTCGGAGCTGGGAATTGTCTCTGACACCCATGGACCGAATCTGTCACCTAGTCCTGAGGAGTAGTCGTAGGAGAGAAGCTGAGGTGTCTGGAACCTCTTCTAGTCTTTGAGGCCCCGTCTACCCTGTCTGAGTCAGGGCTAAGTGTGGGCAGGGTCTGGGCTTAGTGTGTGACCAGGGTCAGTGCTCATCAGTGTGTGACTGGGATTAGGGCTCAGTGTGTGACCAGGATTAGAGCTCAGTGTGTTGCTGGGATTAGGGCTCAGTGTGTGACCAGGATTAGGGCTCAGTGTGAGAGCAGGGTCAGCTTTCAATGAGTGGCCAGGGTCAGGGCTTAGTGTGAGCAGGGTCCGGGCTCAGTGTGTGACCAGGGTCAGTGCTCATCAGTGTGTGACTGGGATTAGGGCTCAGTGTGTGACCAGGATTAGGGCTCAGTGTGTTGCTGGGATTAGGGCTTAGTGTGTGACCAGGATTAGGGCTCAGTGTGAGAGCAGGGTCAGGACTCAGTGTGTGACTGGGATCTTGGCTCAGTGTGTGACCAGCCAGGATCAGGACTCAGTGTGTGACCAGGATCAGGACTCAGTGTGAGAGCAGAGTCAGGACTCAGTGTGAGGTCCCAGATAAATATCTGACAGCCGCCTAGCCCATTGGTGCAGGAGGGCGGGGAGTAAAGAAAGGTGTGACTGCATGTCTAAAGCTAAAGCCTTTCTCTCCCAGAAGGGCTTCCTTCCCCCTTTATTTCACTCTGCGCAGGGGGACTGATCTGTGTCTTTGGGGGATATCATGAGACTAAAGGTGACCGGCCACCCAACCATTCATCACTCTCTGGACTCTGACAGCCTTCCTGGGATCCTGGAATTGAGGCCAGCTTCTCCCTCATCTCCCCTCCTCCCTGTCTTTTCTCTCTGCTCCTCTCCCCAGATCTTGTACCCAGCTGCTGGCAATCAGGCCCTGAGACTCCTAGACACCCTTCCAACTCAAAGGAAACCGGGTGTCCAGGTCACGGTGCCTTACGCGTAAGGATTATGGGAAGCCGTTGTGGGCTGGCTGGGCATCTGATGAGGGAGTGAGGGGCGGGGCCTCCCTGCTGTGGCCGATCCACCTTCAGGGCCCCAAAGAAGACTGAGGCCCAGTGGAGCAGGGGGACTCCGTTCTGAGGCCTGGGGAAACCGGGGGCCCTTGAGGCAGGAAGCAGCTGCAGGGGCGCCTGCGCTGTTTGTGCACTTCCTGTGCCCATGAGGGACTGGCCACCGGCTGCCCTGGGTCGTGCAGCCCCAGTCAGGAGGCCTGGCTTCTCTGCCCGCTTCTGCCTTGCTGCCGGTGTGACCTTAGGACAGGCGAGCCTGAAGCCGGACCTCAGGGCTGGGACTCTGGGCCAGCGCCCCCTGAGGCAGGCTTTGGAAAGCACAGAATGTGGCCTGGGTTCACCTGCTTCTTCGGTCACGGCTGTGGCTCCAGGGCCTGCCCTTGGGTGCCGGCTCCGGGGACCACAGAGAAGACTCTCCATTCTTGTGGGAGACCCCGATGTGTGAACTAGAGGACAAAAACTGGAGGCCCCAACCAGGGATGTGGCTGGGGCAGGTGTTTTGTTCCATGTCAAACAATTTGGTTTTTTATTTTCTTTTATTTATTTTTATTTTTTTTAAAGATTTTATTTATTTATTTGAGAGACAGAGAAAGTGAGAGAGAGCATGAGAGGAGAGAAGGTTAGAGGAAGAAGCAGACTCCCCGTGGAGCCGGGAGCCCGATGTGGGACTCGATCCCGGAACTCAAGGACCATGACCTGAGCCGAAGGCAGTTGCTCAACCAACTGAGCCACCCAGGTGCCCCACAATTTGGTTTTTTAAAATGGAGATAGAATTCATATCCCATAAAGCTCACCATTTTAAAGTGTAGCATTCAGTCTTTTTTTTAAAAGCATATTCATAAGAGGGTACAACAATGGTTGTTCTAATTTCAGACCATTGCCTTCATCCTACGAAGGAACCCTGTACCCATTAGTGGTTACTACCCCCCACCTCCCGTCTCCGTCCCCCAGGCCCTGACAATCACTGATCTATCTTCCTTCCTCTCTTGGGACTCACCTAGTCTGGACATTTCTTTTTTCTTTTCTTTTTCTTTTTTTTAAAAGATTTTATTTATTTATTTGAGAGACAGAGAAAGTGAGAGAGAGCATGAGAGGAGGGAAGGTTAGACAAAGAAGCAGACTCTCCTTGGAGCTGGGAGCCCAATGGGGGACTCGATCCTGGAACTCAGGGATCATGACCTGAGCTGAAGGCAGTTGCTCAACCAACTGAGCCACCCAGGCGCCCTATTCTGGACATTTCATATCGACGGAATCATGTACTAGGTTCGCCTATTGGGTCTGACAGCTTTCCCTTAAGATAATGTTTTCAAAGTTCATCCACGTTGTAACATATGTCAGTCAGTATTCCTTTTTATGGCCCAATATTAAGGAGATACTATATCTTATTTATGCGTTTATTCATAGGCATTTGGATGATTTCCTCTTTTTTGGCAATTATGAGTGGTGCCGCTAGGAGCGCACGTGTACGGGTCCTTGTGGGAACGTGCTTTCTGTTCTCTCGCGTCTACCCTAGGGCTGTGATCCCTGGGCCCTGAGGTGACTCGCGTCTCTGCCTCAGTCTGGACAGATGCTCTCCGCGCTCAGGTCCCGCCCCTTCCGCTGGCATCACAGTGCCCCTTCACTCTCAGTCATCTCCTCCCCTGTAGGCGTCTAAGTTTTCAGCCTTTGATTACAGAACAGTGGTGGAGGGAAATGTGGGGGGCTGTAGGAGACAGAGAAGGCTCCTGACCCAGAGAGGGGTCCTGGAGGGCTTCCTGGAGGAGATATCACCTGAGCTTACTGAGGCCCAGTGGACATTAGGGCAACAAGAGGGAGGGAGAGTCCTCCTGGAGGGAGGCAAAAGCAGGAAGGTGTGAGACCCCCCCCCCCTTTCCTCATCCAGGTGGGCAAGCACTGGGAGGCAAGGTGGGCTCTGGGGCCCGGCTAACATGCCCTCTCTTCCTTTCTCCAGTTCTTACCTCCTCTCCATCTTCTCTCTTGGTCTTCTCTGCCATTTGCTCAGGGAACTGTAGGGAGCTTCAGAGAAGGGGAAGATGAGGGAGTGAGAAGCCAGCGGCCCCCATAGCGAGAGCCTGAGCAGGCTGGGCAAAAGGCTGGGGGACTTCGGTGCTTCCTTAGCTGGGGCCAGAGTCTGGGGACCTCGGGCAGAGGTGATGGTGGGCCAGGACACCTCGTGTCCCCAAATGGCATCTGCTTGTCCCTCCTTGGGGGCAGGGGAGAGGCGGGATGGGCCCTGCCAGGCTAGATGAGGCCCAGGGCAGAGGCGGAGCGAGAGGCCCGGACCCGGAGCTGCGCGCCCACCTCCCAGGCTTCTGCTCCGTTACCTAATGGGTAATTATACCCTGACGTGCATGGAGGCGAAGAAGGGATTCTCTGTGAAGCAAAATCTCCCGTGAAATATTCAGGCCACGCTGGGCTTCACTTCCTAGCCGTCTAACCGCTGCTGCTTGGCTTGGCCCCAGCTTGAGGGGCCACACGTGTCTCGAAGGCCACGCGGGGCTTTTTCTTTCCTTCTCAATGGGGAGAGGTTTCCACGGACTAGGAAGGACCTGGGCTTTGGGCCTAAGACACTGCCTGCGCGTGCGTGTGCGTGCTTCCTATTCTCTGGCCCTTTCACGTTGGTTTATGAACTTGGCCACGAGCGTGTGTTCTGGGCGTGCCCGTGTCTGTGTGGATGCACTCTGGCGTGGACAGTGCGGCTCGCCAGCTCTCTGGGTTGGTTGATTGCCCTGGCCTCCGATTCTCGGGGCCGGAGGGTATGCGTGACACCGTCTCGGGGAGAAGGCCGCCCCACTGTGTGAGTTCTGCCCGTGCCTGGCATGGTACACAGGGTTTTGACAGTCTTGAAGCCCTGGCCGGCTCAGGGGCTCGGGGACAGCAGATGGCAGCCGGCCTGCTATATGTGTGAGTCAGGCTTCGTCTGTCTTCTGACTTGAGCGTGTGTTTGGTTTCCCCCGAGTTTTGAGTCCTTGATGTGTGGCTGGGAGGGTGGGAAGGACGTTTGCTTCTGCGAGTTCACTGAGCTGGGACATGTCTGTCCCTTTGTCCGTGCCCCTCCCCCACCTCAGCCCCTCAGCTACCCCACAGCCCCTAAAATCTTTTCTTTGCACCCAGGGTCCGAAGGTCACCCTACTAAATCTTGCTTTTGCAAGTTCATTCTCTCCTCCACGTTGCACAAGATAAGCGGGACTAGAATTATCATACCTATTTGGCTGACGAGGAAACCGAGATCCGGAGAGGCAAAGAGACACACGTGAAGTCACTCGGCGAACCAGGGCTTTGAGCGAGAGCGCTAGCGCATGGACCCTTGGCCCCCAGCCCCAGCCCGTGGCCCCGGGAGGAGGGGAGCCTGCCCAGAGGAAATAGGCTCTAGTTTCATGAATGAACCCCGCTGGAGGGCGCTTCCTTCCCCACATGGAGGGATGGCCCCAGGGCTCTTGCCATCTCTAGTCTACTTCCACAGGCAGGGCTGCAGGAGGCAATGATATTGATGTCCATCATTGATATTTCCTTACTGTGGCTGTAATCAGCAATTCCCCCATGGCTGAGGCCCGATCTGGCAGACAAGTGGAGGAGCCCCGGCTTATTCATGTTGGCCTGTTACTGTCACAATGACAAGGCTGATGGTGCACTGACCTCAGGGGGAGGAGGAGAGGCGGAGGGCTGAGCAGGAGGTCGGCAGCTCTCCGCACCCCCCCCTCCCCGGGACTCACTGTCCTTGAGCACAGCCCTCTGGAACTGCCCTCATCCCATTCATCCCCCTGGAGCTCACTTCCCAGGCTGGCTTCTCGGCTCCATGGCCCCTCACTCCTCACTGTTCTGCTAGGCTGGCTTCCATTAAAGAGCGGCCTCCACACCCCCAGGGAAAGCTCTGCGGAAGCCTTCCCAGGGAGCCAGAGGCAGGAGGGCAGCTCCTCAGCCTTCTGCCCTGTGCCAGCTGGGAGAATCCCCCCACAGCCCTGCCATGGTCAGATCTGCATACTCCCAAAGGTGCCAGCCTCCACGGCAAGGCAAGCACAGCCCTTTCCTGCAGGTCACTGCACATATCCCACCATCCATGCGCTGTTGCAAACAGGAGGGCTAAGATGAGGGCTCCCAGACTCCTGGGAGTCTCCTTGTCCACCACCTCAGGCTCCCCTCTTCCCTCCACTCCAGGAACTTCTTCCCTCAGTGTCCCTCCACCTACATCTCTCTAGATCCTTCCGTTCCTTGAGCAGAGGAAGCCAAGCCAACCATCATCCAGGGAGAAGTTACTCAGTCCTTGACATCTCCCCAGTGCCTAGCTGCCAGCCTGCCTGTTTGCTGCGTTCCTAGTGTAGGGTGGCTCGGCACTAATGCAAAACTAGCTCTAGGGGCCACTCTTGCTTCTGGACTGTTTATCCTGTGGTGGTTCTATTAAAAGCATCTTACAAGAATCAGATCTTCAAAACAACCCTATGGGACAAATACACTTATCATTCCCATTTTACAGATGAGGAAAACTGACCGCAAGGAAACTGAGCACGCCCACGCCCTCCTGCTAAGCCATATCCCCACCCCCACCCCGCCTCCAGCTGGAGCCCATCAAGTCATTTCCTCCCCCTGCCTCTCTCCTCCCTGGCTCCCCAGGACAGACAGGGGTTGTGTCTTCCTTGGTTCCCCCCGCCGCCCAGGTGCGGGGCCCACAGCAGGCGGCATAAGCGGCAAGTGAGGGTCATGGTGTAGACAGCACAGTCCTCTGAGGATGGCATTCAGCTGGTGGTTCCCCTTCGAGGTTCTCTGGATGGCGCCTGCTGCCTGGGGAGCCCGTGTGCTCTCTGCGGACCGGGGGCTGGCGCACCGTGTGCCCCACCCATGGTGTTTTCCACATGAGGCTCCAGCATCTGATTTCAAGGCTCCCTGATGCCGACAGAGGCAGCCCTGCCTGCTGGGCTGTGCTCCCCCCACCGCCACCCCAAAGAGACCTTCGAAGCTGTGTCTCAGTTCATTCTGGGACTTGGCAAGGATGCCCACACATTCACATCATTTATTCTTTTGTTGGACAGACACCTGCCCGCTGCTGTGTGCTTGGGCGCCAGGCCCTGCGGAGGGTCTTCAGCATGCTGGGATGCCGGGCTCCCGGCCCCGCCCTGGGCGCACACGGCCTTTGGGGGGACAACAGCTGAACCTGACCTGACCAGGCTAAAACTTGCCCGGGGGGAGGCAGTTCATGGGGGATGGGCAGGACAGGGTTGGGGGAGGCAGTACCTGAGCAGCCTGTGATCGTGGGGGATGGGCAGGGCACGGGAGGAAGGCAGCCAGGAGAAGGAGGTACCTTCAAGCGGAGGGAGAGGGAAGGGCACCCCAGGCAAAGGGAACAGCCTGTGCAAAGCTCTGAGTCTGAGCGAGCAGGTCGCGCTTGGGAAGAGGCAAGTTCGATTATAAAATACACAGCCGGGTGGGCTTGCTTGAGGAGGGGTCTTGGGGTGTCTTGGGAGCCTTTGGGAGGATGGGTGTACCCCACCCCCTGCAGGTGCTTGGGACCCCTTGAGGGCCTGTGAGGACAGTCCCTAAAGGTCAGAGCATCTACAAGTGGTCACAGGCCCAGGGCAAGTTGCCAGGAAGTTCAGTGCATCTCCATACTGCCCAGTGTGGGGTGGTATATGCTAGGCCAGCGTCGTGGGGCGCCAGGTGCTGTTGCCCAGCATGGTGACTGAGCCAGCCAGGGAGGGGAAGGCCGTGTGAGGACCAACGGTCCGCTGACCGCACATACTGGCGGGCTGCCTTGGGCTCAGGAACCAGACGCTCCCAGACCTCCATGCAGCCCCTCCAATGGGGTCGCCTCAGTGGAGGAGGGACACTGAGGTCGCATGGTGGAGGGGCCCCACCCAGCTCACTCACATACAAGCAGTGGCTGAGATAGGGTGCCTCCCGCCCTTCAGAGGGATATTGGGGTCCGTGGAGAGGATAAGCCCCTTCACTCTCGGGGTCCAGGGCAGAGTCAGGGTGCCACCAGGCACCTGAGAGAAGGCCTGGCTGGACAGGAGGTGGTACAGGGCTTAGGGAGGACAGAGGTCAGACAAGAAGCCCAGAAGGCTGGCAGAGGTCGGGGCTTCCCTCTGGAGTCTTGCCGCCAGAAGGGTTTCCAGGATTTGGCCTGAGCACCTAGGGGCTAGGCTCGGGGGAGAATTTCTCTCACCTGCCTCATGGGGCCTGGAGCAGCCCGTGAGGGAGCCAGGCACGGCCTGGCCCAGGTTCACACCTGTAAAAGGGTGGACACGCCCACGTCCTCCTGCGCGTCGGCTCATGCTCATGTGCGTGCAGGCTTGCTTCTCTGTACGGGCAGGCCTCTGTGGGCGTGTCCTGGGTGTGCCCGTGTATCTGTGCAAATGGCTGGAGGTCCACACGAGTGAGGAAGGTTTCCCTTAGAGTACAAAGTGGCCTCGGTTTGAGGGCACGAGAGCCCCCGGCCGCAGTCAGCAGCCCCACAGACACACCCGTTTCTTCCCACTGGAGCTGGAGAGTTCCTGAACCCGCTGCTGGCAGGCCAGGGCCCAGCTCTGCCCTGCCTGTCACTCCCAAGGCCTGCCCCCGAGTGCTCGGGTCCTGCCCTCTGGGCATCAAGGGGACACCTCGGGCTGAGAGGGGCTGTCCATCTCTTTTTCGTGTTTCTCATCCATCTCTAAGTGCCTGCCATGGGATCCTGACGGGGAGGTTCCCCCTCTGCGCCTTACATAGCCCCTGTGATGGGGAGCTCAGCGCCTCCCAGAGCAGCACCAAGGTGTCCAGAAAAGAGGTCAAGACAGTCAGAGGGTAGGGGCGTGGCTCAGCTGGGGCTTCGGCTCCGGCAGCAAGGGCAGGCCTGAGGACTCAGGGCCTCTTACCTTGTTGTCAAGAGCGTAGTTCAGCTATTAGCAACAGCAGCAAGGGATTTGGGAAGGATTTCTCTCTCATTTCCCAGAGCTTTCAGCAAGCCTCCTCCCTTCCCACACTTCCGCCTGCCAGGGCTGAGAATACACACACACACACACACACACACACACACACGCACGCACACACACACGCGCTCGGTGTTCCTGTGTGGCTGAGAGAGGGAGAGAAATCTGGGTCAGTCTCCTAAAGAAGGCTCCACGGCGTCTCCCCACCTTCCCCGGCAAATGCTCAGTGCCGCAGACCTGGGCTATGGTCCGGTGGCCGAGGCCTGCCTCAGCCCTGCCCTCGCCTGCCCGAGAGGCCCCGCAGAGGGACCCCAGGTTTACCCCTCCTGGGCCCTTCCTGGGCCTCCCCGTCCAGGTGACCTCACCCTGCAGCCTCCGTGTCTCCCTTGGCCGGGACGCACAGGTCACTTCTGCCATGCTCTGCTGATTGCCATGCAGAGGGTGACAGAGGCTTGCTCATCCCCTACTGGACCCTCCGGCTTCAGCGCCTGAAGTTTGGGGGATGGGGGAGACAGTCTCTGGAGCTGGGGCCCAGGTAATAGGAACCCCGTGCACAGGATGCCCGATTCCTGATGGTGGGATTCCAAGCACTGTGGCGAGGGCATGACCACAGGGTCCTCAGTGCCAACCGCTCAATGTCAGTCGACTGAAAGGATAGAGAATTGATTTGATTTAAGCTAGATGCGAGGAAGGACTTCCTGATGCCACTGCGGCAGCCTTAGCCCCCAGCTTGGAGCTGATGGAGGTGAGACAGGTCCTCCGAAGGGCTGTCAGCGGGAGGGAGATGAGCCCAGGCCTCCCAGCTTCCTCCAGAGGCCGCTGCCTGCCCGCCTGCAGGGCTCCGGCCTGTCCCAGAACCTCCAGGCCCGGACCCGCTGGGACGCCCATTTTATTTCCGGACACAGGCCATGTGTGCCCCTTGGCGGAGGGGTGGCTGTTGAAATATCAGAGTCACTTGCATACGTGTTGACACTCACGTGCGCTGTGTATGTACGTGCGTGTGACAGGCGAGGGCACACGCACTGGATGGCTCTGGAGTCACCACACGGACTTGAAAACTCTTTCAAGACTGTGGGACCCGAGATCAGCCAGCTCTAGAGGGGGCTCGAGGGATTGCTCTTTAGGCCACGGAGAGGGGGGCTCGCCAGCTACTATGGAGTGGCGGCTCCCAGGCCGGGGCCTTGGGGGGGGAAAACGCTGGAGAGGGAAGCTGCTTCCTGCCCTTGAGGCCTGGCAGGGAGGAGGTGAGGAGGGTCAGGGGAGGGGCCTTGAAGACAGGGTGGAGAGCGTTGGAGTTGGAGAGGTAGAGGTGAGTGCAGGGTCATGGCCTTCTCCGATGGGGCCCCAGGGCAGGGCTGGGTCTCCCCTCTCAGCCGGTTGTCCCTGTGGCATTAGTGAGGCTCTTGGAGTGCCCACCTGTCCCTGAGAACCTCTGGAAAGGAGTTCCCTGTTCCCTCATCCCCAAAGGCCCCAGCCAGCCCCATCGCTTTTTCCTTTCGGCCATACCCAGGCGCGTCCCCCTGCGGTCCCCGCCAAGCCAGCGAGGCCAGACTGCACCCCTGCGCTCAGGCCCCATGCTTGAGCCACCCGCACATCATCCCTCTGCTAGCCTGACTGACTCAGGGCATTCGTGGAGCCCCCGGGACTCCGAGGGCCAGGGACGCAGACGCATACATGTGTGCATCCTCCCTGATCAGTAGGGTCGGGAACCGGAAAGAGACCCCCGCAGGGTATGGTGTGGGCAGTGCCCTGGGCGGGGTGGCCCGTGAAGGTTTGGCAGAATCCGAGATAACCCCTCCCCGCATTGGCCCTTGGAGGGTCTGTAAGGGCTTCTGGCTCAGCACAGCTGTTGTGCAGGCAGGGAAACTGAGGCCCAGTGAATGTAGGGGGCTGGCCACCCTGCCCCAGCTTGCTCGGCCCCTCCAGGAAGGGCAGAAGGGAAAAAGGAGCAGAGAGTGGGGAAGTCGGGAAAATCGGATGGAAATCCAGGGTGGTGTGAGACACGCGCATCTGGCAAATGTTGTGTAAGCCGTTGGCCAGATAAGGGCTTCTCTCAGCCCTGCCCTTGGCAATGGCGGCCTAGCTGAGTATAGACAGTGACTTGCTCTTGGTCCCATTTGGAGGCTCACATGGCCTGGCAAGGCAGGTGCTGTTATCCCCATTTCATAGATGCACATGCGGAGGCCCAAAGCAAGGCCTTCCCAGGGCGTTTGGATAGGGAGGGACAGTGCCCGCCCAAAGGGGACACAGACCTGGTTTCAGTGATCCGGTCTCCCGCAACTGAACTCTCTCAGCAAGGCTTTGCTCATGCCTGAAGGCAGAGCCGGGGCTGGCCCCTCTGGGAGGGATAGATGCTTGTCTTTCAGACTCCAGACTTCCCAGTTTGTTCCCTGTGCCCGCCAAGAATGTCTTCTGTAAGTGTGACCACAGTCCCATGTGCTTCAACTTGACCCCAGCACTCTTGTGGGCTCTTGTCGATCCAATGCCCGCACCGATCTCTCCTCTGTTCCAGTGTCTTCTTGTTCTGGATGGGTCTGGGGGCTTAGGCACCGGGCCCTGCAGCCCGGCCGGCTCCTGAGAGCGAGGGATGAGACAGACGCATAGCAGCCTTCCCACAGAGGCCTCTTGGAGAATCAGCTCATCTTTGCTTAGCATTGCCGGCCTCATCACAGCCTCTGCCTGTCTCATTTCTGCTAAACTCACTTGCCATCTAAAGGGCTTCCTTTTCCACTGTGTTTGCCCATCATCACCCCCCAAGCCCGTTCCTATCTCGCCGGTCTCTCCCCGCGGTGCCCGGCATCGTGGAGAGCAGGCATCCAGGCTCAGGTGCGGCTCAGAGCCCTTCGTTCCTCCCTCCTGCCTATCTTGGGAAGGCGTCTGTGCTCTAAGCAGGTGTCCTGTCCCTGCCTCTGTGGATTTCCCTGCTCCCAAGCTAGACACGCAGTTTGGTTGAGAACTAGGGGCAGACTCTGAAGCCCTTGAAGACTTTTCTCCACTTTCTCTCCACCTTACCCACCCAGGCTAGGAAGACCTAAGGGTCACCCTGAAATCTGATGCTGAGTGGCCCAGAACTTGCTTATTATGGTCCACCCCCCATCTCCCCTGCGCCCCAACACACACACAACAAGCTCCAAATTTGCCCTCATCCAGAGAGAAGCCGACCTTAGATCAGGCTGAGCAGGGAAGCAAAGTGGCTTTTTAACTAATTCATACTAAGGTGGGAGTGACTGATAGCAATTTATCCTACCTGTGGTATTTGGATTTGAACAGAGGAGCATTATAGCAATAATATTGGTAATAACAGTAATAAACCCCTAGCACTCAGTTTTTACTGTGTCAGGTACTATTGTTCACACTGTACATGTATTAAATCACTTAACTGATCCATTAACCCAGATGAATTTCTAATTGGTAAGAAGATAAGGGAAGAGTGTTGGGGGCAGGAGGAGAAGGAGGAGGCAGGAGGCAGACCTCTCAGCTCCCACTTGCTATAGAAGAGTCCAGTTGTTTGCACTGCAAACCATGTCAGGCGTTTGCTTGAGGTCACCTTGGGAGGGCGGGGGAGGCGCCGATTCTCCCTGGGGCTCACAGTTCTCCCATGTGACGCCTGGGAGGGTGGCAACCTAGGCTAGGCATCCTGCCCGCCCCCGCTGCCCCCGATCTCTGAGCACCGTCACACACAGCCCCTGAGGAGTCACAGGCAATATGCTCCATGGTCTCTGAATCCCCCCAGGTCTCCTGTGGCTAAAGCGCCGCCTGGCCTTCTGACCATGCTGTTGACTTTGCCCCAGAGCCCGTCTGTAAGTGTGATTTCATGCAAGTCTCCAATAAACCCCACAAGGTGAGTGGGGCTGGGACGAGGATCCCCATTTTGCGGGTGGGGAGACTGCGGCTCCCAGAGAAATAACCTTGCTGAATCTTCCTACCCAGAAGGATGGTCTAATGAACTCTTTCTGAAGTGAGGGGTGAGGAAGGCTTATTCTACCCTAACAGGGACGCTCACCACTTCAAGCAAAGGAATGTGAGGCAGTGGTGGCATTTTGGGCCCTGTCCCTTTGCATCTCCTGGGTCCTCTGGCACCCCCTGTTGGGGGAGGCTGAGCAGTTGCTCCTAGATTGGCCGCCGACCAGCCCGCCTCAGCCTCTCCTGCCTGCCAATGTTCAAGGTCAGGCTGCCTGGAAATTCAGTAATCGATCTTCCATTGCAAATCTCCCAGCGTGGCCTGCTTTTCCCTTAACGGCCGGCTGCCACGCCCCACAGCCCATGCCATGCAGTCTGCCCGGATGGTGACCATCCATCCATCCCTCCCTGGGGAGGTGGCTGGCCATTGCCTGCTTCTCGCCATCCCACCCTCCCGAGGGCAGAGCCCCAGGGACTCCGAACTCGGAAGTATTCTGAACCGACCTCAACCACCAACCGCTGTGTGATCTCAAGCAAACCACTTCCCTTCTCTGAGCCTCTGTGTCCACACCCAGGACGTCGATCAAGGTCAGATGGCCTCGAGGATCCAGCGTGACCAAGTGTGGGAGGTGGCAGTGTGGCCACTGTCATGAGGGTTGACATCCCTGGAAGGATGACCAGTCTTTCACATTTCGGGGTGAGGACAGTCGTGGATGGTCTTCTGGGGATGACAAGAAGGAGCCCTTCACGGATTCATGACCAGCCTGGGGCCTTTGGGTTTCTAACTTGCGATTCTTCTTGCTTGACCATATCAAGCCCCTGCTTACACCCTTCAGTAGCTCCCTGATGCCCTTGGCTTGAAGTCCCCACTCCCCCGGGAAGCTTCATGGCAATATCTAGTCGCTGCCAGCTTCGGGCACCCAGGCGGCTGTCCTTGCCTCAGGCCTCCCGCCTTGGTGAGTTTCTTTCTGATTCTGTACAAGCTGCTCCCTGATTTGACTCTCTGACCGTAATAAAGTTTGACTCTGTGATCAGATAACCGCCCCCCGCCCTGCTCCCTTCCAGGGCCAGGCAGGCCCTGTGTGATCTGCCTCCGACGCCCCCCAGAGCCCACCCCCTCTCTCAGGGTCCCAGACCCTCGAGTCAAGTCCCCCTGCTTGGGGCTCAGCTCAAGTGCGCCCAACTTAAAGTAGCCACCAGCTGACATCCTGGTTTGCCCGGGACTAGGGCTTTTCCAGAAAACGTTTAATGCTGAACCAGGGACAGTCCGAGACCCAGCAGAGTGGTGTGTCACAGCAGGTGACTGGTCACCCTAATTTATCCCCAGGCCCTGCTGCCGAGCCTGCCTGTTTTCTTTTCCTCAGCGCTCTTCTGCCGGAAGACCAGCTTGCCCGGGTGCTTGTCCTCATTGATCAGTTGTCCCTACCACTGGCCTTGGGCTGCCAGAGAGCAGAGCAGGAACCTCCTGTCTGCTCCCTCATACCCAGAAGCTTGCTGGTGCCACGGCGCGCTCAGTGGGTTTGTTGAATGAATGAGTGACGGGCGTGGACTTGGACCCGAACAAGTCTCTTTTCTCTCTGGCTCGAGTTTCCTTTCTGTGGCAGGAGGGTGGGCTCTGGTATCTCAGGGAGGGCTCCAGGCCCAGGGCCCCCACGTGCAGCAGCGGGGAGAGAGGGGGGCAGAGCGCAGCTCAGTGAGGGGCCGAGATGCGCTGGGCTCCTGGGTTGACCGAGCTGGCAGCCAGGTGGGGCAGCGGGGCTGGGAGAGAGCCGGGCATCGCAGCCCTCGCCTTCCTAGGTGTCCCACCATCACCCGAGGGCCATTTCTGGGCCAGGCTCTTGGTCCAAACCCAGGTTTGGGGGTGTCCAGAGCGATGGCACCGGCGGCCAAGCCCCACTCCCCTCCCACCCCCGGGAAACAGATGGCCTGAGCTTGGGCGGGCGGCGGAGACAGGCACTGGCATTTGTGTGTGTGTGTGGTTTTTTAAAAATCTGACACATTTTTGTCACGTCTTGGTGCATCAGAACAGTAAAGGAGGCGGTAGTGTGAGAATGTTTTAACTCGCAACTTTGTAACGGTTCCAGTTTCTCGGGGCCTCCTCCCCCTCCCCCAGGTCCCTGCGGCGGAGCCTCGAAGCCCATCTGTTCCCGAATCCCTGCTCCCCCAACCCACACCCATCTCTCTATCCGTCTGTCTGTCCATCCATCCATCCTTCCTATTAGCTGGGGGAAGAGACAATCGGAGGAAGCAGCTTGAGACTCCAAGAGGACCCCGGGCAGGGAAGTAGGGGACCTGTTTTGGGGCCTAAGCTTGATCCCAGACTTGCCGTGTGACCTTGTGAGGTTCCTGACCTTCCCTGGGCCTTCCCCCGCCCATGTACTCCTAAGGGGTCAGGCCCATCGCCTTTGGGCTTCCACGACTCTGACACTCATAGGCATATCTGGGGAGAGGGATTAGAAATGAGTGGGGAAGATACCGGAGGAATGAAGACAAGGAAATTTGGGGTTCAGAGTGTCCAGGGATAATGGCCCCAAGGTGGCAGAGAGAACCACATTCGTGACACCAGACTCGGTATGTCCCAATCTTCACTCCTCTGAGGTCTGGGGCGTGGGCTCCTCACTACCTAATCCCCTCCCCACCCAGCCCACCCTGTGTGGTGCTCCAAAGGTGACCCAGGGCTGGCTGAGGTCAGCTCCAGGGGGGCTGGGTGGAGGGAGAAAGAGCCAGGTAATAGCCCCGGGGACCTAGCCGTCTCTCCACGGCCCGCTGTGCTTGTCTCTCCTGCGGGGCCCTGGGCTGTGGCTTGTGGTGATGTGGGGCAGGTAGCTGGTGGGCCACTGCCAGGGACGCAGAGAGCCGCCCAGCCCC
>CM052797.1:24699575-24721554 GCA_028533885.1 Nasua narica | reverse complement strand
CATAAACCAAGGTCAGTATCAAGAATGCCTCAGATGCATTTGGAAATGAACTTGCCTTACCACACTCTTTCTAGAAAGAACCCTCCCAATTCTGAAACCCCCTGCTTTCTGTGTGTCTGTAAAGTCTGCTACCACCTCGGGACCTACCCCGTCTCTCTCTCTTTCTGGAGGTCCTCTGACGACCTCAACCTCCCCCAAACAAATCGCACCCTTGGCCGAATGCCTGGGTGGGCTACTAAGTATACTGCCTGGGCGCCCTTGACGTCGCCTAGCTGTCTATCCATACGGGGGAGGACATTGTGTCCCCTCCAGGCAGTCCTCGCCACCAGCCGGTAGCTGCTCCCAGGTGCCTCCCAGTGTCTTCCCTAACGGGGGCGGGGGGGGGGGGGCAAGCAGGGGAGCCCAGTGGGCGGGCACAGGACTGCCCAGGGTTGAACGTTCAAGGCAATCCATGGGAGCCCCAAGAGGGCCTCGTCCAAGGCTAAACAGACAGCTCAGCCAGGATGTGCAGCATAAACCCATGAATTAATCCGTATTAGGTACAAACCAGTGTAGCTCTTCACTGTGGGTGCCTGCAGGAGGAAGGGAATCAGTAACTTGGAGCAGTCAGGGAGGCTTCCCCAAGTAGAGGCTGGGAGAAGAAGAGGGGAAGGCCTCTGGGTAGGGATGCTGCACTGAGACGGTGAGAGGGCAACAGGCAGGGGAACTGGTGGGAAGGGATCCAGTGGGTAACCACTGGGAAGTGGGGGAGGAGACCTTGCAGCTGGAAGGCTCCATCTGTCCCGAGAGCGCCACCCTGAGGACAGAAGGACCCAGAGACCCTGGCTAGCAGGCTAAGGCTCTGACTTTGAAATCACCATCGTCGGCTGCCTCCCCTCCCAGGCTTTTCACGAGCCCCACGGGACCCGCTGACACAGTGCCTGTGCCTCCACGGGACCCTGTGTAAGTCACTACGGCGCCCTCCTTTCCGCAGGAATGCACGCTCTGCTCCAGTTGTGATCCCCCGGCCATTCACTCTGGACACCTGCAGGCAGGACCAGATGAGCCATCCCTGCTACCAGGGATCCTGCCTGGCTTTATGCTGAACAAAGACCCTCACGCGAGAGGTTTGGGGCTCCTTTTGGTTTGTTTTTTGGGTTTGTGTGTGCGCATGTGTGTGTGTGTGTCTGAAATTCCGAGTTTTAGAGAACAGCATCTAGGAAAGGGCAACGTGGGTGCTCAGAGGCAAGGGAGGGAGCACTGACCACTAGAATCACAGAGGACTACCGCGAGGGGCAGAGTGTCGTCTCTCCACTTCCCTCCAGGCACACAGGGCCCTCTGCCCATAAGCCAAGATTCCTGGATTTGAGCCCACACCCATCCCCCCAAATCTGGCCCCTTGGAATGAGGACCTTCTCTAACTCCAGGCTCTGGGGAGCACGGCAGCCTTGACCAAGCCCTACCCAAGGCCCATCTCACAATTAAATGGGCAGGGAGTGGGGGAGGGGACAAAGGCAGCAACACATCACAGGGGGCCTGCCCTCCCTTTTGCTCAGGCCGCCTCCCGAAGGGGCATCCGGTTGCTGCCAGGAGTCCCTATCTGGGTTCCAAGGAGTTCTTGGCCTCACCCCTCTGCCACTTATCCTCTCCCTCCTGCCCGGGCAGTGGGGAGAAAGCAGGCAAGCTGTCTCAGCAGACCAGGTCCCACACAAGGACAAAGGGTCTGGGAACCGGTGACCCTTTCCTCCCTCACCCACTCTCCTTGCTGGATGTGGGGAAGCCCCAGGCGGCAAAGCCTGGGGGCCCCGGGCTCACCGCTCCTGTCATGGGAAGCACCAGTGTAAGAGCTGTTGGCAGGGCTGAGCCCAGAACCGTAAGCCAGGCTGGGCAGCGCACCCTCAGGCTGCCGGAGCCACGCAGAGGAGGACTGAAGGTGGGCTGGGCTGGCCAGGAAGGGGCTTGCCCAGATGGTACTGCCCCCCACCTTGGGGCCTCCCAGCACTCCCAGGGCACCTCCCACAGGCCCCTTCTCCCCCACCCTGAGCCCAGGACCTCGGAGAACAAAGGGGATGCCTCCAGCATAACCAGGGCAGAATGGGGCTGGGCTGGGACCTAGGGTCGGAACAGGGAGGGGAGAGCCCACTGGGCTTGGCGCCACCCCTCCCCAAAGTGGAAGCCACCTGGAGGGACATATCTTGGGGGGGGCGCTCAGCCACCTCACAGCGGGTGGGGAGGCAGAACAGGACGCTCCCTCCTCACCTCCCTTTTCTCAGCTGGTTCCCACCTCCCACCGGCTGCCTAAGAATGAAAAGTGGGGCAGGAGGAGGTGAGAAACCCGGGCTGAAGACAAAGGGAGGCCCATAAAGGGTTCCTGAGTCCTCCATAACCCCAAGTCCCACCCCTGCACTACCCCCACCCCCCAATTCCCCTTTCCTCCCTCTCAGCGGCCCAGAGCAAGAAAGGGGCTGCTTCTGGTCGGGGGGGAGGGGGAGCTGGTGCCCAGGCTGTAGGCTGTGGAGAAAACTGGTCCCAGGTCAGCATCCGCCAGCTAGAGGGTGGCTGCTGCTGGCCAGGGCTGCCTGGGGGGGAGCTGGGATCTGTGGAGAGATGCAGCCACCCCCTGAGCAAGGGGCTTACCCTCCAGGATGAATAGAGCTCATATTGAAGGGGGCACGGGGTGGGGGGCAGGCAAGACTGGGACCCTGGCGTGTGCCCCTCCAAGGCTCCCAGTCCCAACTAGCCAACCTGGCATTTGGTAGGGTGGAACGGGAAAGGAAGAATCTTCATATCTGAGGCTTGAGGAGGGTCAGATCTGTGCCCCCAAAGGGGGATCTGGGAGGCGCCGGGGTGCCCCGCAGCCCCAGGAGGGCGCAGCCGAGCCAACGGCGGCCCCCACGGGAGCTCACCGCGGGGCTACCGGCCTCGGCCGCCGGGCTCACCTGCATCTCGGGCGCACCGTCCGTCCGCTCGGCTCGGTCACCAATCGCATGTCTCCCCCGCCGGGCTTCAGCCCCTGCCCAGCCCCCTCCTCCGTCTCCTCCTCCTCGTCCGACACCTCCGCCCGGCAGTCCGCGCGCCCTCACGGGGCTGTCTGTCCGTCTGTCTGCCCCACGCGGGTGGGAGCCGAGCCGGGGCCGGGGCAAGGGCGCGGGAGTGGGGAGGCGGGAGGCCGCGGCCCCGGCGGGCGGAGGGGCGGGCGCGCTCAGGAGGCGAGGCGCTGGCTCGGCGAGCCGGGTTCTGCGCCCCGGGCCGGCCTGGAGCCGCCGCCGCCGCCGCCTCTGCCGCTGGGGCCGGGGTCGAGGCCGGGCGCGCTCCGCAGCGGGGCCGGGGCCAGGGCTGAGGCCGGCAGGCAGCGGCCCCGCATGCTGCTCGGAGCCCCGCGGCGGGACAGGGGCCGGAGCGGCGCGGGTGGGGACTCCGCGCGCTCCCGGGGCCGGGACCCGCCGCCGCCGCTGCCGCCTGTGCTGTCGCCCGTCGCCCGCTCCGGCTCCCGCACCGGCTCCCGCCCGGGCTCCGCGCTCTGCCGCGGCGCGGGGAGGGAGCGCGAGGAGCGAGGAGCGAGCCGGGGAGGGAGGAGGGACCGAAGGAGGGAGGGGGGGAGCGAGGAGCGGCGGGAGCCGGGCGGGGGAGGAGAAGGCGCGGCAGCAAAACCAAGGAGGGGGGAGGTGGGGCGGGGGGCTCGTCTTCTTTCAGCAGAGGGGGCGGACAGCGAAGAGCGCCCTAACCTCGGCCCTGCACCGATGGGGCAGCGAAATTGGCAGTGGGGGACGCAGGCGAAGGGCGCGCCAGGCTCGCGCCTGAGCCGGCGCCCAAGAGCGCCAGCCCCTCACCGGCCGCGCCCCTCCGAGTCCCGGGCTCTGGGCGAATCCCGGGCCATCCCGACCCAGGGGAGTCCGGGCTACGGTCCTCCCTGAGTGGGCACACACCCTCTCGCGTGGCCACATGCGTGTGCATGTGAGCACGTGAATGTGTTCACACGTGTTAACCAGGGTCACTGCACACTGCCGTGTGGACCGACACACGCACGTGAACGGGCAACACTCCCCACCCAGCCAGGGTTGTTTGGAGGACGGCGTGGGAAGGGTCAGGCCCGCAGCCTCTGTCCTGCCCCTCTTCTCCAAATGTCCGCAAATCTCTGTAGGGCCCACGCCCCGGCGGCCTTGGGCCGGGGCAGGTAGAGGGAAGCTCAGGGGAGGGGACCGAGAGGAAGGCGCGCCAGCTCCGCGGCTTTACCCCAAGCAAGGTCTTGCCCCGCCCTTGGCAGCCCGGGTCCCCGCCCAGCCCGGCTTCCCGTCCAGCAGAGGGCAGCAGGCCGCTCCGGCCGGAGCCGCCGGCACGCCACCCACCCACCAGCAGAGGGCAGTGCAGAGCTTCAGTCTGGGCACGGCTCCCTCACTTGGATCCCAGGGATCCAGAGGATCCTGGGCTAGGGCCACATGCTTAGATGGGACTAGAGAATGGGACCTCTCTGATCTCCTTGATCAGCCAATGCAGCGGATCCACCGGCCGGGGTGTCTTAGCAGGGTGCAGAGTGGACTACTGCTGTTACCATCTCACCTTCTTCTATGTCCCTTCATCTCCTGGAAGCCAGATGCCCTTTAACACTAAGTTAGTTTGATTAGAATAAGCATCAGTGCTGACACCACCTGGCGCATCCGACCCTTCCCCACTATTGCCAGCGCATCCCATTAGCATATCAGCGCCCCTGACACCGGGAGCCCGAAGGGGTAGGGGTTCTGGCAGGCAGAGAAGGAAGCTGAGGCTGGGGAAGAGGAGACTGACCCAAGGCCCCTCAGTCTCAGAGACAAACCCCGGGATTCTGCTCCCACCCCCCCCCACACCCCCCAACAGAACCTGCCTGACATTCATTGCAGGTACCAGCCTGGCATGGTGGGGCCACCAGTCTCCCCAGACCCCCAACACCTTCTCCCATCTCCACTGTTCAGCCTCACACGCACAGCCCCAAGAGTTGCACAGACCCTCTGTTCCAGCGAAACAGATTCTGGGTGCTTCTCAGTCTCAATGCCACACCACTGGTCTGGACTGTCCTGCGTGAAAAACCGTCCCGTGTCCATCCTTATCCCAGGCCTAGCTGGAGCCCCTCCCGGCAGGTGCGGATGCTGTGCTGTGCACTCTACCTTCATCCTCCAACAAACGTCTGAGGAGGCGCTGTTGTTCTCCCGTGACGGAGAGAAGGAACCCGAGGCTCAGAGAGATTACATGGCTTGCCCGCGGTCACACAGCGCGTAAAGCCTGGAATGGGAATTTGAATCGCCTTCTAGGGCTGAGTAAACCAGTAGGGGGCAGGCTTGGCAGAGGGACTTACAGGTGGGCGGGGAAGAGGGGAGGCGGCACAGGTGTCCTCGTCCCTTTCAAGAGCCCAGCGCAGGCAGCTCCCGGGTCCCTCAACTCTCTGCTGCCTGGACCCCCTTCCCAGACTCCCCAGCTCCCCCACCCCGGCTGCTGGTGAGTTACCCGTGAGCTCCCGCCCTCCCGCGCCGCCTCCTCCCACCAGCCCGACAGGAATAGACGCTCTCCAGCTCCTGCGTAAAGGCTCCGCCAGGCGCCCGGCGGGCGCGCAGACCCGCTGGGGGGCGGGGGCGGGGGCGGGGGCTATTCCTGGTGCGGCGACTGACGCAGGCACCGCGCGGCCACGGCATCTCCGCCCCCGACTCACCTGCTCCCAGCCTCAGTGATCTCGGAGGAGAAATGGGGGAGAGCCCACTGCCGCCACCCCCAAGCCCCAGATGCTGGCTAAGGAAGTCGGAGCCCGGGGGTGGGGCCTTCTGGGGCCCACAATTATCTCTCGGCGCCTTGAGGCAGCAGGGATGTCTGGGAGGAACTGCCCCGCAGCCTTATTTCTCCATTATACAGTATCCAGGCCGTTCCTCCTTGCCTGTCTCTCCAGAAGAAATGACTCCCTTATCTTACTTCACCAATGGAAACAACGGGGTGGGGGAGGAGTTGGGGGAAGAACTCGGAGAAGAGGCCTTTTTGAGGGTCCAGCCTGGGCCTGGTGAGAGTGCTGGCCTTGTCACTCCAAGACCCCACTGAAAGGTGGGGAGGCCTGTCACTGGGTCCTCACCCAGTCAGCTGTCTCTGCATGAGCTATGAAACCCGCATCTCTCAGCTCCTGCTGGGGGTGTGGGGAGTGGTCCCCAGCAGAGCCCTCTTGGGGATCCCAGGGCCATGGAGGACGTGAAACATTGGAGGGGCCTGGCCCAAGACTTAATTGACACAACCAGGGGATTATACGTTGGAGCTACCGCTGAAGAATGCTCACCCACACTTTCAAGCCTTAGTCCTTGCTGGTCCATCCACCTGGTGCGCCCTCTGCCTGCTTTCCACCTGTGCTTCAAGGCCAAACAGACCATTCTCTTCTATTCCTGTCTCCCGTCCCCAGACCTAAAATGGCCTTAGTAGCAAGGCCCCGGTCTCCTCTCTCTCTGTCCTCAGATGAGGAGTTCCCAAGAGCAGGCCTCGACCTACCTGTCTCACCCGTGGGCACAGAGCAGATCCTGGCTTCAGGGTGAAAACTCAGCAAGTCCCAGTAAAGCAGGAGCTGATGGGCAGAAGCAGCAGCCAGCCTGCACTGGCCCCAGTGAGAGCGGCAGGGCAGAGAGGCCAGAGTGGGTCTGCCAGGGGGACCCCGGAGGAGGAGACAGGGCCCTCGAACCCTTACTCAGCCCCTGCGATAAGCCAGGGTCTGAGCTCTACTTCACACGCTTTGCACTCCAAGACGGGTCATGCTCTCCCTACTGTACAGACGAAAAACTGAGGCTCTGGGGAGGGCTGGTATCTTGCCCAAGTTCACTGTGTAAGAGGCAGAGCTGGACTTCGAAGCTCACCGTGCGTCAGATGGCCCGGCCGGAGCGCTGCGCTCGCCCAACTCTGGGCGGCCAAGGATGCAGGAAGAGGGGCCAGGTTCCCGGCGCCCCAGGAAGGAATGGCTGGCGCACACCGGCCTGCCCGTGTTCCTGCTCCGTGCCGGTGCTGCCCGCTTCCAGCCCAGCAGCCCGCGGGCTTTTACGATGATGATTATTTCCGAAGCCACTTGAAATTAATGACAGCTCTAAAATGGCTGGGACAGTGGAGTCATGGCTGAGACCTGTAATTAGCAAGAAAAACGGAGACCAGGGGCCGGGGAGGTGGGGGGCTGGGCAGGCAGCATGGGGCACGGTGCAGAGTTGGGGAACAGGTTGGAGCCAGGACCCAGCAGGAGGTCCCTGTGGAGCTAGTGGACCCCAGGTTCCAATTTATACCACAAATTTGCTTCTGAGTGCTCTAAATAACTGGCTGTGTGACCTTGAGGGGCCGCCACCCCTCCCTGGGCGAAAGCTGCCCCAGCTAGGCAATGGGGGCTTCGTAGGGACGGGGAGGCCGTGTCTCTGCGTCCCTACCTAGATAGCCAAGAGGGGGCTCCTTCAAGGCTTTTGAGTTCCTAGGAGGCTGAATCTGGGGAGCTGGGGGCACTGTAGCCTCCGGGAGCGGCAGAGGCCCCATACTCACCTCTGGCTGTGGCAGCCCTCTGGGCCGGGGCTGCTGAGGCTGTGGGGATAATGAAGTCGGAAAGACTCAGGTGGGAGTGAAGTGGATCAGCATGTGGCAGAAAATCCATAGGTCAGGGCCCTGCACTGGTGCAGCTGTGGAGGGCGGCAGGGGACGGGGGCTTCTGAAGCGGCTGCCAGAGGAGTCCCTCTGGGGGGGGGCCCGGAGCTGGGGCCAGGGTTAGGACCTTCTCGCCCCCTCAGGAGCCCCTCCCCGAGCCAGAAGGGACTCAGGGATGCCAGGGTCCCAGTGAGGCTTGTTATAGAGGGTTGGGCCCAGGAGCCTGCAAGGGGAAAGACACTCATCCGGGTGTACCCCGGCTTCTGGGGTCCCGCATGGAGCAGCCGGCCCAGGGAAGGGCAACAGGGGCTCAGTGCACAGGGACCCTGCACAAAGCACATGTGGAGATGTGCTGATCAACATGGAGGGACACCCCCTGTGGCCAAGGTTGAGGCCAGGACTCCAAGGCAGACGTGCAGAAAGCCACCCTCACATCCTTGGGGTGTCTTCTTCCCTGGGGGTCCCCCACCTCAGGCATGTCTTGTCACTGACAGCTTTCTCAGACTTTCCACCCATTTCCTCCCACCTTTCCCCTCTTCCCTTTCAATTCAGGGCTCTGTGTGGCCCCCTCCTTCCAGAAGCCTACTCGGAGCACCTTAGTCTCCTGCTCTGTATCCTTGGGTACCTCTCTGGGCCTCAGTTGCCTCTTTTGGAAGATGGAATAGCAGTAGAACCTGTTTCGTGGGGGATGGTGTGAGGCTCTCACGACTTAATGTGTATCTACTATTTGATGCTGGGCCCGGCACACAGTAGGTGCTTGATAAATGATTATTATATTATTACGGTTGTTCTCTGTTCCCTGTGCTGCACCCCCCGCCCAGCCCCTCCACTGTAAAGACAGAGGTTGACCCTAAGGTTCCTCTCAGCGTTCCCAATAGGAGAAGCCTTGATCAAGTTCTTCGTCCTCTGAGAATCAGGAACACCCTGCAGGCAGGGATTGATCTTGTGTCTCCTCTAGTTTCTGCAGAGAGCCCAGAGC
Source organism: Nasua narica (assembly GCA_028533885.1). Taxonomy (NCBI): domain Eukaryota; kingdom Metazoa; phylum Chordata; class Mammalia; order Carnivora; family Procyonidae; genus Nasua; species Nasua narica. Next base: position 24,712,988 of record CM052797.1, on the reverse strand, counting down.
TCCGATTCCAGAGGGGCTGATGTGTGCAAATTAAACTCAGCTGAAATCCACTAATCAGGAAGGACCAGTAGGTTTCCCCTGGAGGAGGCGGGGGGCAGGGCATGAAGACAGGGACACTCGAGTCCTCAACTCTCACTTCCCCTTCTTGTGGGGCCTTGGTCACCCACACCTCCACTGGAAATGTTCCTGCGCCTGTGACATTCACTTATCTAGCAGCAATGTAAACAGCACCCTCCACTACTTGCAATCATCCTGAGAACTAGGGGAACCAAAAGGCTCCTGGAGGACCCAGGGCAGGAGAGATAAGGAGAGATAAGGAGCCCTGCGGAGAGATAAGGCCTGGGGACTGGCCTTTACTCAGCCTGGCCACACAGCCCTGCCGGACTGGGTGCCTGGTTGCTGCATCCGTAAGAGATGAGAAGCAGGAAACCTGTCTGGGGCCAGTACGGGACTCGTCAGCCCTGCCCACCCCAGAGTCCCTCCAGGTGTTCCTGACCTTGCATTTGAGACCCAAGAAACGTGGGTTTAGTGGCACTCCACTAAAAACAAAAACGAACCCTCAAAACCACAAAAACATCCAAATGATTAAACTGAGAGCAAAAACAAACAAACAAACAAACAAAAAAACAGATATAAAAAGCAGTTTGTAAAAAGGGACCCCTCCCTGGCTCTTTGGGAATCTGGGCTCTGGGCTTGGCAGAGCAGCTTCTCCTGAGAGCCTGGGCTCGGCTGTCCCCACGGATCATGTCAGGGGGCACTTGAGCTAATGTGTGCAAACAGGCAGCACTATTAGCAAATCCATTCATTAAGCGCTCGTCTTGAGTTCCGTTGTGCAGCAGTCTTGTTTATTAACTTAAGTCGGAACCTGTTATTAAGTCAAAGGCAGTGGGTGGCGGCTCCGAAGGTGTCTAGCCTTAGAGCCGAGCAGTCCTGAGTTCCAGTTCCAGCTCTATCTCTAAGCGCTGTGTGACCCTGAGAAAGTCTCTGAGCCTCCGTTGCCCTGGGAGAGGCAGTTCCCTAAGCTAACTCCCAATGGGTCCCTGCTTTCTGGCATCTCCCCCACTGGGGGCAATCCCCTCCCCTTGAGCGCAGACTGGACTAATGGAATCACTTCTAATGGAGAGAATCCGATAAGCTATCAAAGAGTCTAGCTTTCATCTTGGGGACCCTCTCTCCATCAATTGCTTGTCTGCTATGACACATAGCTGATGCCGTATTATTAGCTGTCCTGTTGAGAAGCCCACATGGAAGGGAACTGACGTCTGACCAGCGCCCCGCGAGGTCCTGACACCTGCCAATACCCATTCGAGCAAACATGGACCCAGACCCTGCCCAATCCGAGCCTTGAGATGCCTGACGCTCTAACACCTTGACTGCAGCCTCGTGCAAGACCTGGAGCCAGAGGCCTCCGGCTAAGCCACTTACAGAACCTGTACGATAACACAAATTTGCCGTTTCAAGCCACTAAGTTTCAGGGTGATTTATTACGCAGCTGTAGATAACTAACTCATACATACTCCATCTGTGAAACGGGGCAAAATATGTCTTTCTCCCATATGAGAAAGGGGCAAAATATGTCTTTCTCCCATCTGTAGCTGGGGCACTGAGACAATGCAGGCCACGTGCCTGCTGCTGGTCAGGGTGAGAAACGGCATAGCAACTTGGCAGCAAAACGTCTGTTCTAGTGCGGAACCGGAAACACCCTGCATGGCCATCACTGGAATGGTGTATAAACATACAGCGCATGATTACAAAGCCCTGAAGAGGGACACGCTGGAGCTCCATGCATCAGCTGGCTGATCCCACAAACACAAGGTCCAGGAAAAAATAGAACCAAAGCTATGTATAAAATGGGTCTTATACATTATCAGAAGGGGAAGAGGCAGGCCTACCCTGAACCCCACACTCTGAGGGGCTCACCGTGAGCAGGCTCGGTGGTTCTAAGCAACACATTTTATCCTCTCAACAATCCCATGGGTCTATTCTATCATTCTCTCTTCTTATAGAGGAGGACTTTGAGGCACAGGGTCTCCAGGGAGACCTTCCCCGACCTTCGAGTTCAGTGGCCCTCCAGCAATTGGTTCCTCACTCTGCCACCCCTTTGGGGGAGGCCATGTTACCTCCCTGGCCTCAGTCTGTTCTTCCGTAGCATGGGAGGGAGCGGTCCTCTTCCCCCTTCCTACCTGTGGATTGAGATGCTGGGAGCCTTGACTCATCCTGCTGGATGAGCCCTAATATTTGCAGGGCTCCCACGAGCCCAGCCTGGGACCATACAAGGTGTGGACAAGAGGTATGACTAAGAGACTTCAGTTGAACACAGTTCAGTTCAATTCATCAACTCCCTTCCCAGACGATGGTTGAGGCTAAGAAGTATTGTTTGAGCACCCACGACACACTTGGCTTTGCGTGCGGTGCTTTTGTCAATCATGTCACATAAGCCTCAACGGCACCCAGCAAAGTAGGGACGGTGACCAACTCCATGCGCCCCCTTCCATGTCCAGTATGGTCAACAAAGAAATGACCAGCAACCTCCCCGGGTCATACAGCAGAGCTGAGATGATCATAATTGGCCCTCCCTCCATCCTGACCTGCCGTCTGTCTGCTGCTGGGGCACAGACGGAGGGTCGAGGCTTTGCTATCCTTGGGGGGATTCCAACCCAGCCGAGAAGGATCTGGAGGAGTTTCAGGGAGAAGGGGCTGTGTGCTGGGAGCAACCAGGACGGGTTCCTGGAGGGGGAGGGGCAGGTGCTTCAGTGGGCTCACTGATGGAGAGGGAAGTAGGGGATCCATCCATCCATCAACCCATCCATTCACTCCTTTACTCAATAAACATTCGATACAGCTTTCTCTGGGCCCCAAAAGCCCACGGTCTAGCGTGCAAGACTTAATGATGCGCGGAGACGAGGAGACTGTGGGGAGACGCCCACACACGGAGTCAGGATGGATCTCTGGGAGGCGGTGGCGGCGGAGCTGAAATCCAGAGGCTAAGTCAGAGTCAACCAATGGAGCATGGGGGATGGTGCCGAGCAGAGAGAACAGCAGGTGCTGAGGCCTGACCCCGGGATGGTGGGGACAGACAGCTGGCCCTCGGGAAGGCCAGTGCTGGCCCATGTGGCTCAGCTCCCCCGAGAGGGGGTGTGGAGCTGAGGCAGCCACAGTCTGTCTCCCAGGTAGGGTGTCTGCCTGCCGCGTCCTCCAGCCAGCTGGACCCCCAGCCGGCTCAGCCCTGTAGGGCAGGCCGGGCCCCGCTCCAGAGGGACTAAGAGCGGGGGAGTTCGAACCATCATGGTGCATGTAATTATGGGCAAAAATGAAGGCTAGCTCCTTAATAATTGATGGTGGGAGAGAGTAAACATCGGCAGAGGCACCCGGCTGCATCACCCCGTCCCGTCTGGCTGGGACCCAGGGCGGCCGCCTGGCCACTAATATGCCCATAAATTATTGAAGTTATAAAGAAGAAAGCAGGTGTCATATCGCACCCATAAACAGCTTGTTAGCTAAGACTAACAAAGGGGAGGCTGGCCGCCAGGCATCGCATGGGCTCCCTAGTACCCTGCCTGCTTGCAGAGGGAGAGATGGATGAAGGTGGGGGTGGAGAGGGCCTGAGAGGCTGGCTGGCCGCCCCTCCCCCCTCCAAGCCCCCTGGGGAGTCAGGCGGTACCGAGGAGGTCCGCAGATGGAAAGAGCCAGAACCGGACCCGAGAGCTCTCCCCCACTGCGGTGCGCACACAGACACCGGACAAAACCACATGGAGGGTGCCACGGGAGCCCGGAGAGCTCTGAGGGCCTGCCCGGCCTAATGCGCCGAGGCCAGTGCTGCAGAGAACTGGGGGCTGGGCCCAGAGACACTTGCTGCACATCCCAGGAAAGCCACTTGCTGCTTGTGACCTTGAGCAAGTCACCTACCCTCTCTGAGCCACTCTCCATTCACGCCACCTGGGGATAGTCGTGCCCACCTGGGAGATTAGGAGGGTCCCCGGAGAGTTTGTGTGTGACATTCCTGGTGCAGAGGGCACTCCCCCATCCCCCCAATCTCACAGGAGCTCCTAATTAGATCAGGCTTAATGAGGCTTCCTTCTGCTGGGTTCTCTTTCCGCTCCATTAAGGCCGGCGCCCAGGACATTAGTAGGGAGGGGAGAAAGCTGAGGCGGGGGAAGGTGTCCCGCTGCCGGGGCTCGGCCCACCGCAGACTCCAGCAAACACAGGGCGTCCCCACGGAGGCAGGGCTCACCGGGCATGGGAGGGAAAGGCAGGGTGGAGGGGAACGCTGGCATTTGGGGTCCTCGGTGATGAAGAGCTTGGCCCCCACTGTCTCTCAGGCTGAAGATCTGTCTCTGGAAGACTTCCTTCAGGGAAGTGGAACCGGGCAGCCTGATTTGGGCACTTGGATGCCCCCGGCGTGCTCAGCTCTGCCGAGGGCCACACAGAGCAAGGGGAGGCAGCCCAGGCCTCGGAAGGCACCCCTCCCGCTAAAGAGGCAGCCAGTTCACCCATAAGCTGCTGGAGGCCACACAGGGAGCAGGGCTGGGCACGTCACCTGGGCTTTGGGTGGCCAACAGGCTCCCCTCTGTAGTCCTGAACTAGCCCCCACCGGTACCTTAGTTCAGGAAGTGGTTTCCATCTCCCAGAGGAAAGAAGGGAATCCTGGAAGTTCTTATGTGCTACGCTCTGGGCGGGGCCTCTCCTCTGGGGTCCTCTCTGCACCCCTTATGTTCCCTCAGGCAGCCTTGGTCTGTGCCTGTTTGCACATGGACGGAGAAGCCGCACAAGTCAGCGCGGAGCCTGGAGCCTCGGCCTCCTGCCTCTCCCACAGCAGCCGGACTCCGTCCCGGGAGGAGGCGGGGAGATTCTCACGCTCCGTGCTCGGCGTCATGTTGTGACCACTGGGACAAACGCTCTGACAGCCACTGTGGTGTGGCGTTCCCAGGAGCTCTCTTCCTGCCCAAGGGTTTGCGGTCCTAGGCACCGGCCTGCCCATCACCTGCCGAGCGGGGTAGGGGGCAGCCGGGGCGGGTGCCCGCGGTGGCAGCCAGGTGGCCCGGGCAGAGAGGGATTGAGGCACCTCGGAGGGCTGCTCTTGGGGCTGGGTGCTCACTCGGAGCCCTGAGGATACCTCCCTCCTCCGAGAGGGGACACCGTACGTGCCCAGGATTACATGGGTCATATGTGGGGCAGCCGGAACACGTCTGTCGGGTTTCCAAGACCACACCAAACTGAATGGCTGCGGGGGTATGGGGTGGGGGGAGTGCGCAGAAGGTGCAGGGACAAGGCCATCAGCTGCCACAAAGACCCGAGCAGGAGACAGAGTCTTGGGATGGACGGGTCAGGTCAGGCAATGGTCCCCCGTGACCCCCAGAATTCTGCATCAGCCCCTCTTTGACCCCTGAGGATCTATCCCTTCCTGTCTCTGTCTCTCCTCCATCTCTCAGGCTTACTTCCCTTCACTCAGAGGGTCAGGGGAGATAAGGCAAGCTAGACCCCTGGATGGGGTAACAGGTGGCCCTGACCAGGCCCTCTGGATGGTGCTAGAAGCTGAGAAGGAATGGGGAGCAGGAAGGCTGCCTGCCCTGGAGCAGGTGGGAGAACAAGGCTTTCTGGGGGTTCAGGGGAGAACCACAATCTTGGGGGTAGGACAACCTCAAAGGCAGGAAGGGCCCTCTGTCCCCCCTTATCTGGGTCACATCTTGGTAAGGGTTGCCGGAACTCTCAGCAGTGATCAGGTTACACGGAGAGGTGAGAGGCTCATGGGGGCATGTGGAAGAGGGGTACGCAAGGAGGAAAGCCCAGGAGCCTTGGGTCCCCGGGGCTTCTGTGGGGCCTCCTCTAGCTGTGTGGCCTGCACTGCCTTTCCTGCCATTCTTGGGCACCCTACCAGTCACAGTATGGGGGGCAGGGAGGAGTCCTGAAGGTGGCCCCCAAGTGCCATAGTCCGGGGTTTATACCCCGTGAGGAGTCACAGCCCTGGCCCCGAGGCAGCAGACCAAGGGAAAAATCTCAGGCAGAGACTTGGGCTGTTACGGGGGGTCCTTCCTGAGAGCCTGGTGCCACCCCCAGGCAGGATACCAAGGTTTTTGCCCTCCTACTTCATCTCCCTCCAGTATGGAGCTGGGGGTGGGGCGCGGGGGATGATATCTGCAAACAGGGAAATGCATGAGTGTGATACTCGGGAGAATCTTCTGGAATATGGACTCCTCTGGGTAGGGCACTTGGGCAAGCCCCTTCACCTGCTCCAAGGGAGCCATTCAGAGCCCTGGGAATTGGGCCCCTAGGGACAAGCCTTTGTGCTGGAGATCTGTGCTGTGTGCCTCTCGGTTAAAGTGACCTGAGCGGGACTCTTCTCTATCTCCCTCCTTTCTCCAAGGCCCCTCAGTCCAGACAGAAGACCCGGGGCCTCATTCAGGGCTTCCCAGCTGTGTTGGCGCAGCACCTGGGGTCTGTACGTGGGCAGTGCCCTCCCTCTCTAACCCTTCTCTGCCTGTGCCGTCCTAGGAGCCCGGGAGGTCAGGTTGGTGAGGGGGTACCATGGTTCCTGGGGTCCCCAGGGCACGCCTGAGCATCTATCTGCTCCTTCTGGGCCCACCTGCTTGGGGCATTTCGGTTTCCCGGAAAGTGAGGTTGACATTAGTAGAAGCGTGAGTGACAGCAGGAGGGCAAGAGAGAAGCCGGCCCATGGGCCCTGAGAGGCCAGGAAACGGGGTCCAGAGCAAAGCTGAGCCGGAAGCAGGCCGAGCCCCGGGCAGCTTCTCACTGGCCATTCTTGTGGCCGGTGGACTCAGCACTGGCTCCCTCAGTCCCTCTGGCAACACGTGCAGAAGGAGCTGCTGTGCCCATCTCACAGATGACACAGCGGAGGCCCGGAAAGGTGAGGTGACTCGCCCTACTGAAGCCAGGACCAGCAGCCAGGTCTGACCCTGGTGACAGTCCTCAAGGTTCGGGGTCAGATGGGCCGTGGAGGGAGTGATGGCAGCCCGAGGTGGAGAGATCTGGAAGGCAGACAATGGGAGAGCCCCCACACTCTCAAACTGAAACACAGACATTCAGGCACTGTGTTCACACCACCTGCTGAGGCGCGAAAACCAGCCATAAATACCTGCACTCTCGTGGTGGCTCATCAGACAAGTGGGGACAGAGGCCCGGTGCGCCCTCAGGAAATTCTCCCGTGACACAGCCCGGGGACTCACTTGTCCGGAGCCTCTAGCCTCCCCACAAAGACAGCGGAGTGGAGAAGACCACCCACCCACTCCCCAAGTCAGGGGGCCAAAGGGTCTGGAAGGAAGGATCCCTGGCCAGCCAGCTTGCGAAGACTTCCTATATCAAAGCCCAGGAAGCCGGGGCCAGCGAGGGTCCCCGGGGCATACGATGGGGTGAGTAGGTTGGGGTAGAATGGAGGGCTGGCTCCTTCTCACCACCTCGTTTTGTCATCAGCCCAAGCAGTAGGCGGAAGGGTGGACCTCACTGCCGCCAGTGCCGAGCTCTCTCTCCACCCTTGAACTTGGCAGAACTATTTTCACATTTAGTGAACATGCTGGAGGTTGGGGGGACGGACGCACGTCCCTGCACATAGCATGGCCTAAGAGAAATGCCGGTAATCAAGTGCAGGAAGCACCATGAGCAAATTCAGGCCCACTGCGTTGGCCATCCCCTCCCCAGGAGGTTTGGCCCCCCACACTCCCCGGCATGCCACCTCGGTAAGCCCACAGCTGCACGCCGGCCTTCACTTCGTGCCTGTGTGTGTCTTACTGGTCCCACGGGAAAGCAAGCTCCGGACCTACTTTAGAAAGGCTGGTGGCCTTTCCTTCAGCCAGAGGTTAGCCCTGCGAACTAAAGAATAAAGCAAAGCCAGGTGAAACACTTGCTGACATTTCTCCCCCTGCAGTGGACCCTAGCCAGCCTTACTCAGGTGCGGAAGAGAGAGCCCAGGAAAGAAAGATCCCAAATGTCCCTCTGATACCTCTACGGCCTAGGGGAGCCAGTGAAGGAGCGAGAGCAGGCCTCCGTTTCCCCATCTCTAAACTGGGACAGCATCACCTAGCCGGCCAGCTTCGTGTAAACGCGAGCACCGGGAGAGGGCGGTGAAGGGTCTTCTGCAAGAGGCTGCGGGAGGTGTGACAGGGCAGACCCCGGCCGCAGAGGGGGCGGGGACGCCTATGGCCCCCACAGTCAGCAAAGGCACTGACGGTTCCTGCTTGTGCTCTAGCTGCTTGTCAGGGAAGTGTCTGCGGCCCTGAAGGGACTCCATCCAAATACCCAGCCCCCACCCCAGCCCACCCTACGCCAGCTTGCAGGAGGACCCGGGCGTGAGACAGAGGCACCACCCACCCTGGGCACACATGCTGGTTCTGTCCCCAGTGCCCTGCTGTCATGGCAACCAAGAGAGCGGAGTCGGGGGCGTGGAAGGAGGAGAGGGGTGAGGGGAATGGGCTGTGGCTCACGATTCCCCAAGAGGGCTAAGCTTTCCTTCCGTCCTCTTTGCGCCCCCAATTTAGGTCACAAATCTGTGAGCTGGTGGGTGCAACCACCCCCAGGAGAGCCAGACCGGAGGCCAGCCAGCCCTGTCTCCCAGGAGCAGATGCGGCAGAGCAGAAACCCGAGTTCGGGGCAAGATTCAAGGGCCAGCCCCGGGGCCCAGACGTCTCTCCATGCCGAGCCTGCCATGAGTACTCTCCCATCTCCTTCCACATAGCCTGAAGTTCCCGCAGGAAAGATTTCCGCCACTGGGCCTCTGAGGCAGCCCTGTCCCCAAGGATCCCCCCAGGACGGATAGGGACTTTGGCAGCCTTAAGTGCCCGGCCTGGGATTAGCTGACCGGCCATGGAGGGTTTGTTCCTTTAAACCGGGGCCCCGAAGGCAGCCACAGACCCTGGGGAAAGATAAAAAAGCCTGGCACTTCCTAAGCATTTACTCTGTGCCACCAGAGGCCTCCCATCCTCTAGACATGAACTTGTTCCATACTCCCAGGAGCAAAACAAGGAAAGTGCCATTAGTGTCCCACTCTACAGGTGAGGGAATAGAGGCCCAGGGAGGCACAGTGACTCACCCAGGTCACAGAGAAGTCTGTGGCAAAACTGGGACTGGCGTTCAGGTACCTTCTAGCTGAAGAGTGTGGAGGTGCGGGGAGGGCGCCCGGCTGGTTGGGTGTAGGGTAAGGGACTTAGGTCTTAGCTAGTCTAATGGCCTATTTTATAGCTGCTGATTTTGAAGCCAGGGGGCACTTTCCCTAGAGGCCTCCCTGGTGGGAGTTTAGGGACGGGTGAATGGCCTGCTGAGAACCCTAGGTCCCTAGAAGCTCTCAGATCAGGCATTACAATGGTCCCCAGGCTGTCTTGCCTCTGGCAGAAGGCACTAGAAAGCCAGAGCTGAAAGGGATCTGGCCCATCTCCCAGAGCCCAGACCAGTGGAGGGGCAGGCCCAGCTTACAAGAGGGTCTGAACAAGGTGGGCAGTCATCAGGGCAGGAAGGGAGGAGAGATGAACCCTGGGGGTTGGGAATCCCAGGGGTCTCCCTGGAGCCGGCAGTCTTGCAGGAGTGGAGTGGTAAAGTCCTGACAGGCGGAGAGGGGAACAGACCTTCTAAGGAGGAAGGAACAGAAGGTACAAAGCGCAGAGGCTGGACAGAGTGGGGTCCGTACAAGGCCCACGGAGAGGCCATGGTCGTCCAGCATGGGGTCAACGTCCGTATATGCCAGAGGCCGAGTGGGAGCCTGGAAATTCCTCTCCAAAGTCTCCCTCCCCAGCACTGAGGCCAGTGTTTAACCACTGCTGAGATGCCTCCTATAAGGCCCAGGGGCCTGAGGTCCTCCCTGAGCTTGGGCCAGAAGCTTCACAAAACGCACACGATGTTAACTCTCACAGATGGCTTCTTTCGTCGGCGCTGCCTTTGAACCCAGGTTCTGGCTGGCGGCTCAGTGCAGGCGCTGGGTCAACGGCAGGCTTGCTGAACATTGCAAGCCGGGGACGGGGCTGGTAAAACCCGGGGATCCTGTCTGCCGCCACACCCCGTGCCTTTCTCTTCCCTGTCTGCTTTGCCCTTCCCTCCCCGCGCCCCGCCCTTCTTTCCCTGTGTTTTCCTATCATTGTTCCTTGATTTTATTTTCAGCCTTCAGCACTTTTCCTGAAAGGGAACAGCTGGGCTGCTGGAGTCACAGAGGAAATATTTTTTTGACTACTTTGCAGATTCCCCTTCTCTATGAAAACTGACACCACCATTCCTAACTGATGGATGGACAGTGAGCGATTTATTTCCTTCCTTCCTTCTTCCCTCCCTCTCTCTGTTCTAGGCTATCAAGGAAAGACAGGGCCAACGGACAGCAGATGGGGGAGAGGGGATGAGGAGCTGGGAGGACTAGGGTACCAGGTAGCAGCTGGGGCCCCTGGTAGCATCATTAATCCCATTTTACAGGCGAGGAGACGGAGCCCCAAGATCAACCAGACATGTTAATAATTGCAATATTAACGTTAGCCGTAGAGCTAGCCCTTAAGGACCACTTGCTGCGTGCCGGGCACGGTGCTGGACATTCACGTGCAATGAACCTTCCGAGGCAGGCTCACCACCGGCCCTGTTTTATAGAGGGGAAAACTGAGGCTCACAGAAGGGCAGTCGCTAGTGCCAGGCCACACACCTGGGCCAGGAGAGCTGGAATGCCAGCCACGCAATCACGGATGTGGCCATTCCTTCGGAGGCACCCCTCCCCCCAACTCCCGCTGGCTGGAAAGTGGGAGAACCAAGACTTGAACCCGCGTTTGTCTCCATGCTCACTCCAAGGCTGGGAGTCGATCACTATTGCAGAAAGAACCTTAAACGGCAATTCTAATCATAGGGTGACCTGGCCTGATCCTGACCCTGACCTTGATTCCCGAGGCCAAGGGGTACGGCGCTCCTGGCCCCTGGGGCTTTGCTGTCAAGTGACAGTCACAGGGAGGCCAATTTGATGTCTCTCTGGTGCGTAAGCACGGGCACAGCATGTGCACGGCTGTGACAGAAGACCCGAGGCTCCCAGCGACTGCCACGGAGGACAGAAGTGAGGGAGGAGAGGAGGAAGTGAGATTTCAGGATAATCTTAAAAGTGAAAAAAAATTATTACGTGTCAAAAGAAGTCGGGAGGCTTAAATGGCTCCCAGGTGGGACACAGAATAAAACAGGCTTCGCTGTTATTTTCTGATGGTCTCCACGCAGGGAAACCGACAAGGGTCGCCATAGCAACCCTGGGCACCCGGCAGGGGGCGGCCAGCCCCGCAGCTCTGTCTGGGTGGAGCTGGGCCAGTCGGCCGCAGGCCCCACTGGGTCGTGTTCTGGGCCACCAGCTCCTCCTGCCCTAGAAGTCACCATGGCGGGGAGAGGACAGGCTGGAGTTGTCTGGCTGTGGGGCAGGCCAGGTGGGGGGCCTGGCAGCCGCATCTCAACACGGAGACATCTCTGGATGGGGATGGGGTGAGGGGATGGGCTGGGGGGTTGTCGGAAGCAGCAAGCGAGGCCCGCAGGGTGGGCACAGAGCACAGAGGCCACACGTGGTCACACAGACCTTCGGGTGAGGACTGGGAGGGGGGGCAAGCGGAAGGAGGGTCCCGGAGCTGGCGTGGACCAGGCACAGCACAGAAGCCGGGGGCTCTCCCTGGCTGCCCCGAGTCTGTGTTAACGGGGGGCAAGTAGACATTTTAGAGGCTGAGTCTAGAGTGAATCTGCCCTCACTGGGGGGCTTCAGAGGCAGGGGTCAGGCAGGAGAGGAACGTGGAAAAGGAAAATACCAACTGGAAAAAAGTAGCTATGGCGGACTCATGCATCTGGGTCCACACGTGGAGGCCACTTTTGATGGAAAACTGAACAGGGCAGGGGAGGAAGACAGAGTCCCCTCCATCTGTGGAAGGAGAGCTGGGAGCTCACCCCCTCTTTCACTGTGTAACCCTAGTACCTGACGCTCGAGACAGGCTTTCCGAACAAATGAAAGGATGACGGAAGACTGAATGAATAGTGTTTAGAAAGTTACACGGAAGCTCTAAGGAGACACCTTCTCTCTGATCATTTGCAGGCTGGTCTTCAAAGAGCGGAACCGCTAAAGAAACCAAACCCATGGGAGAGTCTACCTGGCTCGGCTGGTAGAGCGTGAGACCCTTGATCTTGGAGTTGTGGGTTCAAGCCCCACATTGGGTGTACAGATTACTGAAAAAAATAAAATAAATAAACTTAAAAAAGAAAAGAAAGAAAGAAAAGAAACCAAACCGAGCTAAAAATGCAAATGAGGAAGTGGCTAGCCCTAGAAGCCAGAGAAATCTTCACCCCAGGGGGACCCGAAGCACTCTCAGAGCTTCTGGAGAGTGCTCTCTGGACAATGTACTAACAGTTCCTTCTTAAGGCCAAATGCTAAAAGCCCAAATTTGTATCAAGTAGTGACTGATAACAGTCAATTTCTACCAAGAAAGTACCACATCGTACCTAGGTGGTTAGATCCCTCTAAGTCGTGCTCTGACTTAAAAAGCAAAGATTCCGGAGCCTGCGCTGGCCTTCCCGCTTGAAGCCACACTTGATCTCGGCAGCTTCAGATGCAGAATGAGCACCAACAAACTCGAGGGCCCCTGATGGGCGAGCAAGAGGGTCCACAGACGGGGGGGCAGGGTCATGACTGGCCCCTTGCCCCGGCGAACTGCCACACTCTTACTTCCTGGGGACAGACACCCTGCGGGAACGTGGGGGCGTGGGGTCTCTGCGTCTCGGGGAGCCTGGGCTGAAGGCTGAGGTAGGGTGGCCTTGGGAAACGCCTCAAACTTGAGAAGTCAAGGAAAGCCATGGAGCGGGAAACCGAGCATCGCTTCCCATTCAGGCCAGAACACAGTTCCGTCTGTTGGCCAAGCGGACGTCCCCTTGATGAGGGCCCACGGGACTCCGGGAAAGCAGGCGCAGGTACACCGTGGAGTCAAACGGGGTGAGCCGATGCCAGGGACCCACCAGCTTTGGGCAAATCTTGCCTTCTCTGTGGGTCAGGGAATCAGTGGCTCAGAGTAGCCCTCCCAGGGCCATTGTGAGGCTCCGATAAGACGACAGATAGCAAAGTGTTTCATTAATGGTAAAGTGCCAAAAAGAGTTACTCCTGTTCTTGCTGTTATTGATTCACTGGGGAGAGAGGTCCCTTCCCACAGTCCCCGGGGGCGGGGGACTCAGAAGGCTCTCCGGACCTTCCAGCAACATCCTTCCTCTGCACTATGAAATCCTGGCTGACAGCTCTTCTGTCCCCCTGAACAATCCCAACAGCTCTTGCCTGCGGCTGCTGCTGCAGAAAGAGCGTGTGTATGTGTGTGTGTGTGTGTGTGGCCACTAGAACATGGAAATCACATTTCCCCATGTCCGTGTATCCTCCAGGTCACGTCTGTCACTCATACTACTCCAGACACACCCCGCCTCCAAGCCTTTGCTTCTGCTGTTCTC
>CM052797.1:24673036-24699075 GCA_028533885.1 Nasua narica | reverse complement strand
ATTTCCCTCTTCGTTCGTGTTGCCAGGAAGCTCACCCCTTTCATCATTACGCCAGACTGGGTGGTATTCTTCCCTCGCTGGCCTGCCTTATCTTTTTATCGTCTTGTGGCCTAATATTTTCTGTCAGTTGGCTCAAGTGATTTTTAGACTGAGGCGTGTGCTATACAACGGTCGCCAAATGTCTCTACTCGTTAAGTGTAAGATGCTTCGATGTTCCGGGAGAAAGATGATTTCTGACTGCGTAGGTTACGGACGGCTTGGTGGAGGAGGTGGCCTTTGGGAAAGGAGGTCACAAAGGCCGCTGAGGCAGCAGGCTGGGAGAGGTCTCCAGAAGAATGGTTTAGAGCCAGGACAAGGAGGGGACACCTGGGTGGCTTCACGTCACGGGCAGGCCAGTGGGAGACGCAAACGGGGGTCTGGTGAGGCGAGATGGTGGCTTTGAAAGCCTTATTCTGGTTTCAGTGTGAGGGGCTTCCCAACATCTCAGGTGAGCTGCGCCCTGGCCGTCCCCCCTCTCGGTCGTCAGGGCCCTCTCCAGCAGCCCCCACCTCGCCCACCAGCCCAGTCCTATTTACCTCTCCAGGTCCCCAGCCTCGCGCCCGCGCCGGCCCCAGTTGCCGGCCCAATTACTTATTGATCGTCTGTCAGGATGTTTGCTTTTCTGGTGGGTCACTGGAGCATGTGTGACTGTGGAAAATGGCCTGGTGGGGGTGTCGTGGGGGAGGACGAACCACAGAGTCTAGAGAGAGGACGTGAGGGGCTGAGGGGAGGGGTGCGGACAAAGCCCCTGGGGATAACAAAACCTTGTGGACCCCGTAACATGTCAGTGACACCCACAGCCCCCTCTCGTTAATCAGTCACTTAGTCTGTCAGCAACCAGGGAGGACCTGTCGGGCCTGGAAGGGACCCCCAGAGCCCTGGAAGGTGTGTGGCTCGTCTCGCAGAGCAGAGCTCTGGTCCCAGACCCACCCCCTCCCCCGCAGGCTGGAGCCACAAGGTCCTTGAGCCCCCATCGCCTGAAGGGTTGAAGGCTAGGTGACAAGACCTGTGGCCTTGAGAGCAGAGGCTCTGCACAGGTGTAGGGGTGGGGCTGGGAGAGCTGAGGGAGAATATGGGAACTCTCCCAGCCTGGACTTCCCCTTCCTGCAGGGAGCACCCCCCCTCCCCGGGCACCGTACGTGTGGAGCATGTGAATGGGCTGCCGTCGGGTTCTGGTTCAGCCCCCCAAGACCACGTGGCCTCGGGAGTTTGGAGAAGCCCACACTCGCCCTCCTATCCCCCACTCGCCCTGCTGGGCTGGTTTCCCAGGCGGTAGCACGGGAGGGAAGGAGGAGATGGGGCGGCAGTCTGGGCATTAGTGGGAACAAGTCGCCTCCCGAGGCGGCTGGGAGAGAGTCATGGAGGTCTAGCTCCCGCCCACCCTTTGCTTACTCCTTCTGTAGCCTGCGCTCAAGCCGGGCCCCCTCCTGGCGCTTTTACCCTTGTCACCGCCATCCAAGCCCTACATGTTTCTCAGGGCCCAGCTGTAACGAGCCTCGCGTCCTCAGTGCCGCAGCGGGGACTGGGTCTCCAGCTACCGGCCCATGGCGGCCTGTGGCCCTGACGGCCCCCGTCTCAGACCAGCAGCTAGCTGCCCAGACCCTGGCTCTAGGAGGAGCGAGATCGGAACACTGACAGACAGACAGATGAAGTCTGGTGGTCCTTCATTTCCCCCCATCTCCCACTGGGGGTCAGAAAAATCTTGGAGCAGTGGCCATTAAATCATGCCGTGGAGCTGGGGTTTCAACAGGCGGAGGGAGGGGGGCATTGCAGGAAGAAGGAACTGCGGGGGCCAAGACCAGGAACACTTGTTCGCTGGGCCAGGGCCCTGAGCTCGGGAGGCTGGGTGGGTCGCAGCGGACCCGGAGGACAGGGAGAGTCAGAGAGACTCCACAGGGAGGCATCAGGGCAGAGTCCTGGCTTTCTGGGACTTTCTGCGTGGAAACCCCCCTGGGGAGCAGATTTGTGAACACTGACAGATGCCACTGGGTTTGCTGGTATCCCAAGGCTCTTGGGCTGGGGGCTCAGCTGCAGTGCCGGCGAGGAGGGGGCCGTGGTGTTGGGGCTTGGGGACGTTCAGGCTGAGAGTGGCCCCCAGCAGCTTCGGGAGCCCCAGCCTGGCAGGCCGGGGACCAGACATGCTCCTTGCCCGCTGTTCCTGGAGGCTTCAGCCTCTGAGCCTCTCTGATTCCCTGTGTGAGCCCCGCGGGCAACTCAGCAGGTCTGACTTTACCCGTGACGAGCACTGGGGGAAGCTGAGGCTCAGCGTGTGCGGTGAGATAACGGGGCGCCTGCCTGCATCCCATTGCCTGTGACACATAAAATGTAAAGGAGGCGGATGCCGCCTGGGGTGCCCATACCAGGCTCCTCTGGGGCGACCCTGGCCCTTCTGTGCACCACCCCAATCCGGGGATGCTGGGGGATTCCTCTGGGAGGGCTCTGCGCAGGGTAAGGAGCACGGAGGAGGCAGCATGGGGCGGTGGGAGGCTCTCTGGCCCGGGCACCTGGACTTCACCGTGGGGTCGCAGGCAGGCCCCCCTCCCCCGCTCCCTCTCTGTGTCAGGGACCCCCCGACAGGGCAGGAGGGCCCAGGGCGGGGCCGCCCCAAACACCATCCTCTAACCACCCCGTCCATCCTGTGCTTGCTCCTGGCTGCAGGTGAGCGAGAGGATGCTGGCGGGGGGCGTGAGGAGCATGCCCAGCCCCCTCCTGGCCTGCTGGCAGCCCATCCTCCTGCTGGTGCTGGGCTCGGTGCTTTCAGGCTCGGCCACCGGCTGCCCGCCGCGCTGCGAGTGCTCGGCGCAGGACCGCGCGGTGCTCTGCCACCGCAAACGCTTCGTGGCGGTCCCCGAGGGCATCCCCACCGAGACCCGGCTGCTGGACCTGGGCAAGAACCGCATCAAGACGCTCAACCAGGACGAGTTCGCCAGCTTCCCGCACCTGGAAGAGCTGGAGCTCAACGAGAACATCGTGAGCGCCGTGGAGCCCGGCGCCTTCAACAACCTCTTCAGCCTGCGGACGCTGGGGCTTCGCAGCAACCGGCTGAAGCTCATCCCGCTGGGCGTCTTCACGGGCCTCAGCAACCTGACCAAGCTGGACATCAGCGAGAACAAGATCGTCATCCTGCTGGACTACATGTTCCAGGACCTGTACAACCTCAAGTCGCTGGAGGTGGGCGACAACGACCTCGTCTACATCTCGCACCGGGCCTTCAGCGGCCTCAACAGCCTGGAGCAGCTGACGCTGGAGAAGTGCAACCTGACCTCCATCCCTACCGAGGCGCTGTCGCACCTGCACAGCCTCATCGTCCTGAGGCTCCGGCACCTGAGCATCAACGCCATTCGGGACTACTCCTTCAAGAGGCTGTACCGGCTCAAGGTCTTGGAGATCTCGCACTGGCCCTACTTGGACACCATGACCCCCAACTGCCTCTACGGCCTCAACCTGACCTCCCTGTCCATCACGCACTGCAACCTGACCGCCGTGCCCTACCTGGCGGTGCGCCACCTGGTCTATCTCCGCTTCCTCAACCTCTCCTACAACCCCATCGGCGCCATCGAGGGCTCCATGCTGCATGAGCTGCTGCGGCTGCAGGAGCTCCAGCTGGTGGGTGGGCAGCTGGCCGTCGTGGAGCCCTACGCCTTCCGCGGCCTCAACTACCTGCGCGTGCTCAACGTCTCGGGCAACCAGCTGACCACGCTGGAGGAGTCGGCCTTCCACTCGGTGGGCAACCTGGAGACGCTCATCCTGGACTCCAACCCGCTGGCCTGCGACTGTCGGCTGCTGTGGGTCTTCCGGCGCCGCTGGCGGCTCAACTTCAACCGGCAGCAGCCCACGTGCGCCACGCCCGAGTTTGTCCAGGGCAAGGAGTTCAAGGACTTCCCCGACGTGCTCCTGCCCAACTACTTCACCTGCCGCCGCGCCCGCATCCGGGACCGCAAAGCCCAGCAGGTGTTCGTGGACGAGGGCCACACGGTGCAGTTCGTGTGCCGGGCGGACGGCGACCCGCCGCCCGCCATCCTCTGGCTCTCGCCCCGTAAGCACCTGGTTTCGGCCAAGAGCAACGGGCGGCTCACCGTCTTCCCCGACGGCACGCTGGAGGTGCGCTACGCCCAGGTACAGGACAACGGCACATACCTGTGCATCGCGGCCAACGCCGGCGGCAACGACTCCATGCCGGCCCACCTGCACGTGCGCAGCTACTCGCCCGACTGGCCCCATCAGCCCAACAAGACCTTCGCTTTCATCTCCAACCAGCCGGGCGAGGGGGAGGCCAACAGCACCCGAGCCACCGTGCCTTTCCCCTTCGACATCAAGACCCTCATCATCGCCACCACCATGGGCTTCATCTCCTTCCTGGGCGTCGTCCTCTTCTGCCTGGTGCTGCTCTTCCTCTGGAGCCGGGGCAAGGGCAACACGAAGCACAACATCGAGATCGAGTACGTGCCCCGCAAGTCAGACGCCGGCATCAGCTCTGCCGACGCGCCCCGCAAGTTCAACATGAAGATGATCTGAGGACGGGGCGGGGGGAGGGGGAGCAGGGACCCCCGGGGCAGGCCGGGCAGGGGAAGGGGCCCGGCCGCTGTGAGCTCGCTCCTTGGGCCTTCCCGCCTCCCCCCCACCCCGGCCCACCCCGGCCCTCCACACACACACACACCCCTGTTCCCTGTGGCTCCCCTCCCGCCGCCCCCCTCCGCCGGCCCTCACCGCCTGCCCTCTGTCTACCAGGACCTCCGCAGGCCAGGCCTGGGGACGCCACCTGCACAGGGGCACACGTTGACAGACTGGAGTCGGAAGCCGACAGACCGACACGTGGCACAGTCAATAATTCAATAAAAAAAAAAAAGTTACGAACTTCCTCTGTAACTTGGGTTTCAATAATTATGGATTTTTATGAAAACTTGAAATAATAAAAAGAGAAAAAAAACTATTTCCTATAGCTAGTCGGAATGCAAACTTTTGACGTCCTGATTGCTCCAGGGCCCTCTTCCAACTCAGTTTCTTGTTTTTCTCTTCCTCCTTCTCCCCCTCCTCCTCCTCCTCTTCCTCCTTTCTCTTCTCTTCCCCTATGGGGAGGGATCACTCAGGAAAACAGGAAAGGAGGCTCCGGCCCCACCTGCCCGGGCAGCTGACAGGAGCGGGCAGGGGAGTCAGGTGCGGGCCCGGCTCTGGGCTGGCCGTTTGCAGGGAGCAGGTGGAGGAGAGACAGGGCTGCCTGGTGGGGGTGGGGCTGTTGGCCAAGCTGCCAGGAAGCGCTACTGCCAGGGGTCGGGGGCCTGGCTCGGGTATGGCTGAGACTCTGGACAGGGGCTGGGGTCCTCCGGGAGGACAGCGCAGTCGGTGGAGAGAGCCAGGGGCTGGAGGCGGGACCAAGGCCTAACCTCTGGTCCCAGCTCTGCCGCTGACTTACTGTGTGGCTTCAGACAGGCCACTGACCCTCTCTGGGCCTCGGTCTCCACATCTGTACAAATGGAAACGTGACTCCCCGCCCTGCCTACCTCACAGGGCTGTTGTGAGGAACTGATGAGATGATGTATGTGAAACACTTTGTAACCTGTAAAGCGCTGTGCACATGTGCGGGTGACTGTTCTCATTATGGTCATTATTATCTCACCGTGGGGGTGGGGCTGGGGCTCCGTGGGATCAGCATTGGGGGCAGACCCGGGAACGGCCGCTCGCTCCAGGGACTTGCAGAGGCTCCTCCCAGAGCGGCGACCCAGGCCGCCGCCGTCCACTGAGCCTAGCCCGGGCTCCGGAGAGTCGTGGGTTGGGGAGCAGGGCCCCCTGCACTGGGGCTGACCTGGAGGGTCAGAAGCCGCCCTGCCCACTCACATCAATCCGCCCTGGGAGGGGCTGCCCCAGATGACAGAAGTGCCAATGCCCAGTCCGGTCTCTTGTAACTCTCCCTGACTCCGTGGGGCCCGGCTCGGAAGGTCAGCATATCCGTGGGGCAGCGAGGGCACCAGGGTCAGCCAGGCCTGGCCTCTCCCCTCCACGTTTCCTCTTTCTCCTCGGGGACCTCTTGGATTCAGCCCGCGCGGCGGGGTGAGCCCTGCTGCCTGGAAGTCCTCAGCTCAGGGGAGGGTCCGGTGATGCAGGAAGGGATGGGCACAGACTTAGCTGAACGTGGAGGGGAAGCCCTCAGGAAGTCAGCCCTCAGCAAAGAAATATCTAGAATGTAGCGTCTCCAACTGGGGCTCCTCCTGGGGCTCACATGCCCAACCTGAGCCGGCACGGAGCGGGTAGCACCTTCTAAAGCAAGCCTCTGGTGGGGGAGCATGGTGAGCCGAGTGCGGCGCCGAGGGGTCGTCCCTCCTTCACTCGTTTGATCTGCAGATGTCCCGAGAGGCTGCTGTGCTCCAGGCTCCCCGCTAATGCAGCTCGCAGCTGGGCCACGCTGCCCTGGTCTCCCCCCCTCCCTGCCCCCACTCTCAGCAACCACCCCACGGCTGCCCCTGGTCCTGGGGAGGCCTCGAGCCCTCAGAACTATGGTTTTATCCCCGAAACAAATAGGAACTTCCCCCACTGGATTCTGGGACGTTGGTATGGTAAAGGTTGACGGTCCCCGGGGAGCAGCCTAGACTAGTGATTATAGGCTCTGAGCCAGACTAGCAGTTCGGGATTGTTGCTTAACCCCTCTGAGCCTCGGGCTGGTTATCTGTCACGTAAAGAGATGATCTTACCACTTTTGGTCGTCAGGACGTTAAATGAAGGGCTGGTTTCTTTGGTGCGGCGCCTGACACCCAGTAAGCCCCCTGCCCATGGTGGTGGTGATCACTATCAAGGGCACCATTGGTACAGGTGCAGAGACTGAGGACCAGAGAGGGTAGGAGCATCTCCAAAGCCACACGGCTTCGAGGCAGCAGGACCAGGGCCTGGGAGGTCCAGATTCCCAGAGCCACAGACTTCTAAGCCTGGCTTAGGGCTGCTCAGAGCCAGGCCTGGGGACCCCACCTAGCAAGAGACCACTTTGAGGAGTCCTTTGGTATCCCTTCAAGAGGGGATGGTGGTATCACGGGAGGCTCCAAGAACCTGATAGGCCTGCTCACCTCCAGAGAGAGACAGGTGCACAGGTTGCCCCCGGCCCCAGCCCTAGGCACCTTGTGGGCACTGCCCTCCCTCAGGGGCTAGCCTGTGGGATTGTTACTTACCCCTATGAGATGCCTGCGACTTCGTGAGCTTCTGGTAAGAGCAAGAAGTTCAAGGGGCCAATTTCTTCTTGGCTACTTTGAGGGAACTGGACCTCTGAGGAACTTCAAGGACACAAGAAAATCGTGAGGTTGTTTTTAGATGGGGAGAGAGAGTCCTTTTGGGGGAATGTGAATGCCCAGGGCAGGAGGCTGGGTTGGCCCACGCAAAGGCAGCCTGGGTTTTAGAACTGCTCCTTCCCAGGCGTGGATGCTCTATGTATCGAAGATAGTCATGAACTCAGGAGCCCCACCAGACAGAAGGGGGAATGGCCTGCAAAGTCAGACTGCAGCAAGCACCCCACCCCCACCCCTGGTGTGCCCCTCACCAGTGAGAATCTGGGGCCCAGAGAGGGGCAGTAATCCACGCCGAGTCACACAGCGGGGTGATGGATGGGGCAAGGGCTTTGGGGTCAGGCCCAATTCCATCTCAGGTGTGACAGCTGTGCAGTGATTACTGGTCCTATTACACGGCATCCTTACGGACCGGCAGCGAAGTGGCAGGTGAACTCAGGAACGGGGGAGGAAAGAAAGGGACCGTATGGGGGAACAGTGGGAAACAGAGCTCGAGCTTCAAATGAGACTGGGGTAGAAGCCAAGCCTGGTGATGCTCTCTGATTTGCCACCGAAGGCCTCGGGGCTGTGTGAGAGGATGGCAGCAGACCTAGGCCATCACCGCTGTTTGCCCAGGACAGAGAGACTGGCCATGCCCTGGGGCCCCGGAGGACAAGGCCACCGCCTTTGTGTGTTTGCGGGGACGGAAATGACAGGGAACCAGGGAGAAGGGGTCAGAGGAGCAGTGTAGACCCTGGCTGCTATTAGGAGTCCTGCGAGACCTCGAACCTTTTAGGGCCTGAAGTCAAGGTTCATGAGGTATAAGGAGGGGCCACAGCTCAGACCATCTGGAATCAAGTGATTTATTAGGGACCTCAGAGAACCTGGTTCCGTGGTCTGGATCACCTTTCCCGCTTCTCTCCCCCCATTTGATGTCCTCTGATGACACAGGGTTAAAAGTCACCCCAGCTCCCATTCCAAAACCTCAACTCCAGTCTCCTGCAGAGTCCGGCTTGCTAGGATCTCCGATCTCTTGGTTCACAGGCTCCAGGGGAGAAAAATCTGATTGGCCGCCTGCCAGCCAAGGGATTGGCTGCCCCAAGTCAGGTGCTCATCCCTTTATCCAATTAGCTAAGGCCAAGGAACGCCGCTTGATCTAAGCCAAGTTCAGGAGAGGATGATGCGGAAAGAGCTAAGGGACCCTATCAGTTATTTATTGCCACAGGACAACCACCCCAAAACTTAGTGGTTCAAAATAACAACAACCGTTTCTCTGCTCCCGTGTGCAACCTGGGCAGGGCTTGGTAAAGGCGGCTCATCGCTGCTGTACGTGGTGTTGATTAGGGGGACTTGATCGGGGCCGGAAGATCCGCGGCGGCTTCTGACCAGGTCTGTCTCAGCTGGGGAGGCCGGAAGGGTTGGAAGCCAGCCTGCTCCTCCATTTCCGTGCGGTCTCTCCAGCAGGCGAGCTGGACTTTCTCGTGGTGGCTTAGCACTCAAGACGGCCAAGACGAGACTGCCAGGTCTCTTGAAGCCCAGGCCAGGAATCGAGGCCAGTCACAGGCCTGCCGAGGTTCAAGGGGGCCGGGGCGGGGCGGGGGGGGGGGGGGGGAAGGACAGCCCCCAACTCTCGCTGGGAAGAGCCGCAAAGTCACCGGACACAGGGGCGTGCAGGACACAGGGGTCAGTGCAGCACCCTCTGGGACCTCCAGGGGGACCGCAGTGGCGCCTTTGTCCTCTTAGGAACCGCTCATTGGCGCACAGGGCTCTACAGTTTACCCAGGAGTAAGGAATTAGCGAGCGATGATGACTGCCTCACAGATGGATCTCCAGCTGGTAAGGAAAGAGTCAGGATTTGAACCAAACTTGCTGCTCCTGGGCCAGTGTCCTTTTGAGCAGAACAGGAGGCAGGGACGCCCCAGCAGTAATATGGCAATAGTAATAACCACTACTGTTTACAGGCCAGACACTTCCCCTACATTGTCATTTTTTTTTTTTTTTTAAGTTGGCTCCATACCCAGCATGGAGCCCAATGTGGGGCTTGAACTCACAACCCTGAGATCAAGACCTGAGTTGAGATCAAGTCAGATGCTTAACCGGCTGAGCCACCCAGGCGCCCCTCACTTACCTTGTCTCATTTAATCCCCCCTTGAGAAGGTTCTAATCTGTTCCATTTTGGGTGAAAGGCAGACTCAGGGAGGAGTGACTGCCCTGGGCTCCGCACCAGGGAAGGATTGAAGCCAGGATTCACAGCAGAAAAAGCACCAGACTGGGCCCCTTATGTGGAACCACCCCAGACCCAGGCTTCTCATGCGCGGACGTGGCTACAGCCATATCCCCTCCCGTGGCCGCCTTCCCTGCTGTGGGCTGGGCGGGGTCAGTGGCCGCGGGTGAGTGCAGGGGCGAGGGCCTCAATCAAGGCTTCTACCAGTCAGTTCCCCTTCCCAGCCCCCAGGCCACCTGACTCTCTGTGGGACTCTGAGGCCCAGCAGCCTGTACCGAAGACCTGCAATCTGGCCCCAACACCTACCGGGACACGGGGTACTGCTGGGTACTACTGGGTACTGGGTACTACTGGGCGGGGGTCTGAGAACAGCGGCCATACAGCACAGCCCTGGAGGTTCAGAGCCTTCCCTGGGGGGCGCCAGCTCTGACTGCCTGAGGGAGTTGATTGCAGGATTTACAGCCTCCCCATAAACCTATGATGGCTCATCCTGGGTCCCTAGTCCAGGCTCCGCCATCGTGCCAGTGGTCTGCTGGTGTCTGGGAAGGTTAGGGTGGTGGGTCCTTTGGGAGCCATGGAGACTAAGTGTGCCCTCCTGTCCCATCTCCCACTTCCGTCCTGCCCTTGCCCTCGTGCCAAAGCCTGCCCTGGATGTGACCCC
The DNA here is from genome assembly GCA_028533885.1 of Nasua narica. NCBI lineage: Eukaryota > Metazoa > Chordata > Mammalia > Carnivora > Procyonidae > Nasua > Nasua narica. The sequence continues at coordinate 24,688,910 of CM052797.1, read as the reverse complement.
AGCAGGGACCGGGGCCTAGCTCCTCCTCGGCCCCTCCAGCTGTATCCCCATCCCTTCAGGCTTGGTCAGGGCTGTGGCACACGGAGAAGGCTCATCCTGGGGACGGAGAGGCTGAATGTTCTGGAGCAAGACGAGGAGGAAGCTGATGGCAGAGGAAAGAAATAGCCGGGCTGGAGGGAGGATGGGTGGGACGACCACCACGCCCGGTTCCCAGGATCCAGAGCCTGAATGCCATGACTAGCATGACCGTCTCCCTGTTTGGGTGATGAGAAACACTAGTCTCAGAGAGGCTGAGTCACTGTCCAAGGTTGCACAGCTGAGCAGTAGCAACTTGGGAAGCACACACACACACACACACACACACACACACACACACAAAATGTTCATTGTGCTCCCATTTTGCAGATAAGGAACTGAGCTTCAGAGAGGGGAAGTGGCAGGTCCAAGGCCACAAAAGGAATGAGTCAGTCATAGCACCAGCTCTGACTCAACCGAACCGGAGGTGCGGAAACAGGGAGGCAATTGCCGTGGCCTCCAGAAAGCTTTCCCATGGGAAACACAAGGTGAGGCTGGCCCAGGGGGGCCCCCAGCCCCAGCAGAGCGGAGCAGCTAGAGGCCCTGATTTGCTCTCCCACAGGCATTGACGCAACTCATGAAAAAATACAGCATCGTAAAGAGGAGAGGCGTAGACATAGTCCGATCTCTTCTCCTTTGTCTCCCGCCAGCCCGAGCCTCTTACAGGACTCTCCAAGGGCGTAGACCTGGGTGGCAGCACCCAGAGCTGGCATGGGGTATCTTTCCCTCCCAGGCTTTGTCCTGCCCCCAGTGCGCTGAGGTGACACACTTCACCTTGTGACCTTGCTCCAGTCCCTGAGCGCTTTGAGGCTGACCCTTCCCAAGAGCCTGAGAGAAGGCTATACCAATGGGGACTCCCCACTCCCGCTGCCTTCAGGGTTCACCCCAGACCTCAGTGGTATACCTCATCCCACATCCCTGCCCCCACACGGCTGCTGAAGCGAAGCAGGAATTATGGCCTCTCTAGTGGAACGACATTTACTGCCCGGCCCTGCGCCTGAGCCCATAAATCGCCCTTGCCACGCTTGGTACCGACCGTGCAGTCACCTGGAACAGAGACCCAAGGGGCCGGCCAGCCCTTCCCCCTGCCCGGGCCCCAGCTCGCTCAGGCCATCGTCTTACCCAATCCCTCCAACCTTCCTCCGGCACTTCTCAGTGTGGGGCCAGGATGGTCAAAGTCCCTAGAGGCCTGGGCATCTGAGCAGCCCCGTCTCCGCAAACACATCCTGGAGATTGCCTTTCTGGAATCTTCTGATGACCTCCTCAGGGACTCTGCCTATCTTCTGCCCCTTGGGGTAAGTCCCTGTCCCCGCTACCTTACTTTCCCTCCCTCTCTAGCTGGAGTTGGACCAGATGGGCTCCAAGAGCTCAGCTAGGTGAGATGACTCTGGAGAGTGGGACAAAACCCTCTGCTCCGTGGTGAGTCCAGGTGGGGCCACCAGCAGGGCAGTAAGACTGGTGGGAGACCCTGCAGCCAATGTGCCCAGCAGGACAGCCTGACCACTGGCGGGCACCTGGCTGGCCAGGAGCCAGGAGGTCAGCTGTTCCCTTTCTCCTGTGGGGCAGCTGGAAGGGAAAGAGACCCTCCTGCAAGGCTGCTGGGTCCCTGCAGTTGGCCAGAGGCAGAAGGGGCTGCTGGAAGTGTGGGGTAGATGGGAAGATTGTTCTGTGATGAGGCAAAGAGCTGGAGAGGCCCATGATGGTTTCCCAGGTCCCCGCTGGGCCCTCCAGCTGGCCTCCAGCCTTTCCCCACAAAAAGAGGCTTTCCAAACACAGGAGTAGGCAGGGGAGGCTGGGGTGGGAGGTAGATAAGGGAGTAACAGCTGGTAAGCACCCCATAGCGCTGGAGTACTGTCTCCCACAGGCAATGGGAGGCTAAGGGACGGTCACCTTTCATGCCGAGAGTACAGACGGGAGAGCAAAGGCTTTTCAAGGATCCACAGGCTTTCAGTTCCACTTTCCCGATTTAGGATGAGGGGAAATGCTTTGATCGCTTCCTCTTTGCCCTTGAAGTCTCCCGTGTACCAGGGATAGAATCCCTCTGTTGAGCTCTCAGTGCTCTTGTGAAAGGGAGGGCGGATGTGCGGGGGTGCGGCAGGGCTGCCTGAGCCGAGGCCCGCGTTCTGTAGAGCGCCATCGCGGCCATGGGGAGCTATGCTGGGCGCTTGAGCATGAGAGGCACACATCTGAGTCTAAGGAGGAAAGATTTGCGTTGCGGGAGCAGAGGAAGCGGAGGCAGAGAATGCACACATGAGTATGCGCACCTCTGTGTTCACACACACTCATGCGCGCACACACCTGCTGCAGCAGGCACAGGTGCAAAAGGATCTCTGCAACCTCACCCGTTCCCCACACATAATCACACAGCAATTTATGTGTCCACACAGAACCCTTGCATGCACCCATGCAAGCAAACACCCTGCGTGAACACATTGGTACAGATAATACACGCTCACACTGGTCCGCCACGCTCCACACTCTCACCCATCTATCCACGCTAAAGCGCAGACCCGCTGAGCAGCCCCCTTGGAGCAGCGCACGCAAGCACCGCACACACGCCCCCTCACAGAGGTCCACGCCCTGCCCTGTGCTCAGGGCTCACACACCTGGCGATACACACGTGAGCCTGCGCATGCACACACGTGTGCGCACACAGACAGCTGCCCCGAGCCTCGCTCCGCCCTTGGAGCTGCGGCTGGCCAATGAGAGCTCGCTGGGTGCTGTCTCCTAGGCAACCAGTGGAGCTGTCCGGCTCAAGGTTGCGAAGGACGGAGGGCGTGGCCATGGGGAAGCCCCTCACTCCCCATGCTTGCGCCCCGAGGCCCTCAGTTTTTTACGGGGTTAGAAGGCAGAGCTAGGGTGAGGGCAGGAGTGGAAGGGGTACCGCAGAGACGCCCAGATATCGAGCCCAAAGCGAATCCCAATGACTCTAGTCCCCCTGCACGGGCCAGAGATGGTGAGCATCGTGGCCGAGGAAGATGCCTTGTGTGGCCCACCCCAAGAGGTCTATGGGAGGACCTGGCTTTGAAGGCTTGGGTGGGGGGGTCCCTGTGACCCAGCCCCCATTTGAAGTCAATCCCCTGAGCTAGAGCTTGCCATCACCGGGACTAGCAAGAGCACACCTTGAGCCTTTTCAAACACAGAGGATACCAAGAGATGTAGGCTGGTCAAAGGGGCCACGCGTAGGGATGCTTGGATCTGGAGCCAGGCAACCTGGGTCTAAATCCTGGCTCTGCCACATACCAGCTGTGTGTGACTTTGGGCGAGTTGCCCGTGGAGCTTGTGAGAATTAAATTAGATCATGCCGGCAAAGCACTTAGAACACTGTCTGGCACAGAGCAACCGGCCAGTAAGTGCTTCTACTATTCTTCTTATGGACTCCCCATTATAAATAATGCCACCTCCCCTGCCCACGCACCCAGCTTCCAGACCCTGGCCTCATTCACAGCATGAGGCCGTGGACCCGGAGACTCAAAGGTGGTGAGCAACGGATGGGGTTTGCCCCTGGTACACAGCCAGACCTATTCCAACGCTGGGTGCCCTGTCCAGGAGGGAGACCTGTCCCATTGGGGCAGAAATCAGGAGTCCATGGCGACAAGCAATTATAATTGTCTTTTATCACTCTATTTGTCACTCTGTGGCCTGCATAACTGTCGCAGTGATTTCAAGAGTGATCACAGTGCCCCACGTCTGAGCAAGCCCCGTCTGCGGTCCTGGCGTCCGCTTCTCCTGCAGCCTCCCTCAGGGCCTGAGTCAGGTTTTCAAATGGCCAGCCCCCATCCCCTCGTGCCCTGTCCCCACTCTGGGGGGGGGGATGGTAACCAGCAGCCCCCCACTCCCCTATCGCAGCAGGACCTCCGCTCTGCCCTGCTTTGCGTAATTGGCTTCCGGTGAGACCCACTGGAAGCCATTTGGCACACCTTGGTTTATGTCTGTGCTCCACACTAATCAGCCAGGCGCCCTGGAGCATTGTACTGCACTTCTCCCTAAAAACCAGGATAATCACCCCCACCTTGCAGTTTGTGGGGAAGCTTGGCCTCGATTCCCGTGGAAAGTACCTGGCTTGTGGGCTATGCCCAGTAGGGGCCACCTGCAGTCCTTTGCTGGGCCCTCCAGGACTATGGGGCTCCAGGCTGGGATACATTTTAGATCTCAATGCTGTCTGTATCCAAAATGATCTGATGGCAAGGAGCAGAAACCCTCCTAAAGACGTACTCTCACAAAGGATTTTCTGTAAGCAGACAGTCTCAGGGAAGCCCATCACAGCCAGCTTCCCCTCTCTCCTAGTGGCTCAGCTTCTGGCTGCACAGGGGGCTCGGGTCACCCGTCTGTCTCTGCAGAGATGATCAGTGGCTGTCTGAATGAGCACAGCTACCCTAGGAGGGCAGCCTCGGCTCCCCACGGCCTCTCTGGTCAATTCTAAGTTCCCCAGGGAAACCATGATGGGTGAGGATGAGGTCAGGTGTCCACCCTTTGTTCAATCAGCTGAGGGAGGGACCAGAAGACAGGGAGGGTCACCTCTTCCGGGATTTGGGAGGAGCAGGGTCTTTAAGTAGGAGTGTGAGTGGAGTGAAAATGGTGACTTTCCCTAGACCAGTGGTTTGCAATGCTGGCTGCACATTGGAATCACCAGGGGAGTTTTAAAAAAATACTGCTACCTAACTCCCGCTCCCAGAGATTCTGATTTCATTGGTCTGGAGTGATACTGCGGTAATAAAATTTTCAAGAGTTCCCCAGGTGATTCTAAAGTGCAGCCAAGGTACCGACCACCACTTTCAAGATTTCCTGCTGGCTGAGTCCACACCGCAGTGTCATCTGTCCCTCTAGTTTGGTCTCCCTCCAGGCCAGATGAGAGGTTCATCCTCTGAGCATAAGTCAGTGATTCCCAAGCCATCCCCTGGATAAGATAAGGTCAGAATCCTGATTCCCCAGTCCCGTCCATCCCTACTGAATCTGAACATTTGGAGAGAAGCTCTGCTTATTCTTATCACCAAGCAAGATGGGGACACTAGGCTAAATGATAACTATCCATTATCCATGCAGCTGACATGCAGACATGGGGAAAATGAGCGCAAGTCCCCTCTGTAGAGAAGTCAGTGATGCGAGCAAGCCTTACATCCCAGAGCTCCATGCTCATTAACAGGGTGGATATCCACTGTTCTGTCTGCCTTGTGTGTGGTGCCTGCCCTCCAACCACATGGTAAGACTAAGAACTGTCCTCTGTCTTCTAATGGAACCATCCGCCATGGCCATGGCTCCATCTAGGAAAGGGTACCTAACCCCAGCTGAGCTGATCCATATCCACATCTCCTTGGTGGTGTGAGTAGACAAGAAAAAATGGCACCTACCCCAAGTGTAGCTAATCAGAAACCTTCCCTAGGATATCTGAACTTGGAACCAGAGAAAACCAGTCCTGGTGTTTCTCTGGAGTACAGACTGGGAAAGGTGAACCTGGGAGTTACCAAGAGCCAAGTTCACAGAGGATCCAGGGAGAAGCAGAGGCAAACCGTGGGAAGCGTCCCTGATTCTGCTTTTCTCCTTGGTACCCTGAGCCTGGTTCTTGGTGGGCCCCAGGTCTGAGTACCAGCAACTCTGGGCACAGCACAATTAGCGGCCTTGCTACCACATACCATGGGCCACTGACTACCCCTTCCCAGCTAATCCCACATTTTATCTGAGGTCTGTTTCTTGTCACCTGAGTCCTAGGGTCAGTCTCTGTTTTAGGGCCAGTTTTAGTGGATTTCTTTCCTTTTCCAGAAAAATGCCCTTTGAATATAATGTTACAGAGAAATTTAAAGAAACACAGTGAACCATGAACTGCCAGGTTTCCCTAAACTGAAAATCATCTAGAAGTTCTCTCATCTCTGCTCTTCTGTCATATTTGTTCCATTCTCCTCCTCATCTCTGACAACTTAGCTTTTCTTTTACTTACCAACGTGCACTTAGCTGAGCTTGACTACCCCAAGATAGCAGCCCTTGCCAGTAGCCCGCACAACCTGGAATCTCAGTTCCCCGCAGCTAACCTAATAGTTGTGCCCTGATTTTAAATTCCCATGAGACACACTCTGATTGGCCGAGTTGTAGTCAGGTGACCTCAACCTGGTCCAATCAGCTGGGACCGGGGGAGGGCTGCCATGGAGAACAAGGACCCACCCTTGTTCACCAGCTCCCAGACACCATCCTTGGAACTCTGGGACATGAGGGAGGTGACTTTCTGATAAACTTGAATGAAGCCACACTTTCTCCAAGAGAACTTGTTCCTCAACAAGTCAAGAAGAGAGTGGAAGTCTTAACAAGGAGGTCAGCTGATTCTGCTAGCGGGGCCTGGTAGCTCGCAAAGAGAGACGGGCAGGGGTGACCCTCAACCTTGCCCCTGAGGCAGCAGCTGCAGCCCTGCTTTGCATCCTGTCCAGATATTTCCAGTAAATAAACATTGACGCTTTCGATATCATGTTAATTTCACACGCGGCTGCTCTGCTGACAGTTTCCACACTCCGCCAGCGCCTCTTGTCAGTTTTATACTCACAGGCGGACGCCAGCCCTGCTCGCAGGCTGCCCGACATACAGACATAAAAACAAATGGCTCAGAAAGCCCTGGTGAAATGACAGCGTGCAGCGTGGGTGCCTAGGTTGGGCCGAAGTAGCCCTGTCCACGGTTCTGAAGTTGACCTGGGCAAGGGCCAGGCCACAGGGCTTAGAATCCACTAGTGTGACCTTGCTTCTCTACCTTTCTGGGCCACAGTTTTCAAGTTTGTGAAAGGAGTTAATTTTGTAGCCTTGCTTCTTTGGGACCTTGACTGCAAGTCATGGGCAACCTCTGACTCTAAAAGATTCTTCTTGAACTTCCCAGGGGAATCCAATCCAAATGATGGCTTTTGCCTGGCTTTGACCTTCAGCACAATCCCCAAAGGCATTTGGGCAGAAATTTATTCCAATTTTGCAGACGGGATATCTGAGGCCTAATGCAGGGCAGTAATCTCTGTTTCACAGCAGAGACAGGAGCAGAACCAAGGCAGGAACTGGGGGTGCTGGCTCCAGCTCCAGCGGCTTCGACAGCTGTCAACCACATAAGCCATAGTCCTAGGGCCACAGGGATGGTGGGGCCAGAGACCCCTGCTTTGTCCCAAGCTCAGCTGAGCCAGCCCCTTGGAGCATTTAGGCTTCTTCTGGACATGCATAGTCATGAGGCCTCATGCATATGCATGATTTATTCCTATTATAAACTGAGCTGAGGGGGTACTTTCTGACTAGGTCCTCCTGTGCTCTAGGACTCTCTCTATCGGGCAATGTTCCTAGGGCAGAGAGCCCACCAATAGGCCCACTTTACTCCACACCAACACACACTAGGATCTGAAGGGGGAAGCTGGGCAGGGAGCTCCTTCTGGGTGCCGGGATGCCTTCCTTCTTCCTCCACCTGCTGCTGCAGCTGCTTCTGGACCCTTCCACCTGGTGGGAAAGAACACTTGCATCAGCTGGACTGGTTCTGCCACGCATCCTGTCACCTCCCTAAGGCCTAACTTGGACCCCAAGAGGGATGAGGCGGAAGCAGGTCATCAGTGACTACAGTGATGGGCCACCTCCTCATCTGCCATCTACTTCCTGAATAAAGGCTTCACTAGCCGGGAAGGACATGTGGGGGCACTGCAGCCCAGGGGTGGTGACAGGGAGGAGACATCTTGGCCTCCCAGGTCGTTGTCCAGGGTGACTCAGATGGCCGTCTTCTCTGGGGGCAGGGCTCTGGAGCGCCCAGATGGCAGCTCACACCCACTCACCACTGGCGCCTGCTTCTGCTCAATAAAGACTCATTAATGGACTTAAGTGAATTAGAGTCATTAACACTGTTATCAGAGGCCGGCAGAGGTTGGCGCCTGCCTTCTAGGCCCAGCCCACAGACTGGGGAACTTGGGCAAGGCCTTCGCATCTCAGGGCCCTCGCCTACAAATTGGGGCGTAAGTGCCCCCTCATGCCCGCCACACACACACACTCACACACACACACACACACACACACACTCACAGCACTATAACTTCCATCACCTATAGGCAAAGATATATTTTTTTAAGATTTATTTATTTAGAGACGCCTGGGTGGCTTAGGCATTAAGTGTCTGCCTTTGGCTCAGGTCATGATCTCAGGGTCCTGGGATCAAGCCCCGCATTGGGGGGGGTCCCTGCTCAGCAGGGAGTCTGTTTCTCCCTCTCCCACTCCCCCTGCCTATGTTCCCTCTCTCACTGTCTCTCTGTCAAATAAATCAAGTCTTTAAAAAAAAGATGCATTTATTTATTTGAGGGGGTGGGCAGAGGGAGAGACAGAATCTTAGCAGACTCCCTGCTGAGTGCAGAGCCCAACGACATGGGGCTCATTCTCACAATCCTGAGATCATGACTGGAGCTGAAATCAAGAGTCGGATGGACACTCAACTGACTGAGCCACCAGGTGCCCCCAAGGCTGATTTCTAAGGTCCTAAAGCCAGCATTCAAGGCCACCTGGCCTGGTTCTTTCCACCTCTCTAGTTACTCCTCCACCCCGCCCCCCCCCCGCCCCCCTGCATACAGATTTGTGCTTTGCACATGCTGCTTCCTCTAACTGGAAACTCAACTCTGCCTTTTCGCTAGCCCTGCCCCAGACTGCTAAACTCCTGAGCAGCCTTCAAACCGTTGTGCCAGTGTTACCTCCTCTAGGAAGGCTTCCCGGACCACCCCCCCATCCCAGGCTGGGTTACGTAGTCGCTCTCTCTGGGGCCACCTAAGGGAACCACCCACAAGGGAGGTTATGCCTTGGACAAATGTAAAAGAAAGCCCACTTTCCCCATGAAGAATTGCCCTGAAGGACTTGTTCCTAAGCAAGTCAAGAAGAAAGCCAAGGTCAGGATAGGTCCCCAGCTTCCCTCTGTCATCTGTGGTATAATCGTCTGTTTTAGTGTTTGTCTCCCCCACCACCTACATCTACTCGAGAGACCAGAGTCCAGGTCTGTCTCACCCAGCGCCAGGGACACATAGGTGCGCTCCTCAGTTGGATTCCAGAAGAGGCAAGGTGGGGAGCTTCCTCCGGGACCTTTTCTCCAAAAATCCCTTGGCAAGAAGAAAAGACGTAGCTTCCCTCCAACCCGTTCCCCACTCCCTCCCAAGTCCCTGCTCAGCACCTTCAGAATCACTTAATTTTTAGAGATTTTTCCTCCTTAATTACAGCCCATGTAACAGGTAACAGATAAACATGGGAGGGGGCAGAGGAGAGGGAAGAAAATTGCAGACGCCACCAGTCTCTCCCTGCAGCATCCTGGGAGCTCTGAGTCAGGACAAAGGTGGTGGGAGGGAAGCTTTCAGACGGGAGAGCGGTTCTCGCACTGGTACCTTCTCGCTGTCTCTGGCTCCAAGATGACCTGTACAGGGGCCTCTCCAGGCCAGGGACCTTCTTGGCTACACCAGGCAGGTAGGAGCTCTCTAGACCTCTCCCTCTCTGGCCCCTGGTGGGGGGATTGTCTCCCAAATGAAGATAATCCATTGCAACTGGCATTTATTAGGCTCTTCTGTGTGCCAGGCACTTGGCTCAACCACTGCTCTGACCATCGGAGCAACACTTACCACAAGCCATTCTGGGGGGTGGAAACTGAGGCCCAGAAAGATAAAGTCTTTTTATCTTTCTCCTAGGAAGTAGTTCTGATTTTAAAGTCTGCACCTTCCATTAACCATGCTGCCTCCCACATGAGCAGGCCTACCTCCTCTGAGAGGTGGTTTGAGCATCTCTGGGGCAATCCTACCATTACCTCTGCTGCCCACGCAAGAGCCACATTCTTTCGCTTTTCTCCTCGCTGGGTTGGGTATGGACAAGGAAAGCCACCGAAATCCTTTCTTCTTTCTCACTGCATATACTGGACGGGTGAAGATGGCCAGAAGCATTTTTATTGCGAGGGATGTAAAAACAAAGCCCAGGGGCACCTGGGTGGCTCAGTCGGTTAAGCATCTGACTTTGGTTCAGTTCGAGATCTCAGGGTCCTGGGATCAAGCCCTGCATCGGGCTCAAGCCCCTCCCCACTCCGCAGGAAGTCTGCTTGTCCCTCTCCCTCTGCCCCTTCCCCTCCTCCCTCCCTCTGCCCTTCCCTTCTCCTTCTGCCCTCCCTCCTCTCCCTTCCTCATGCTCTCTCTCTCAAATAAATAAAAATCTTTAAAAAAAATAAATAAAAACAAAGCACAAAGTAGCCCAAAACAAACCACCAAGACATACTTTTTCTCTTAAAGCATGAGAACATGACCGCCAAGCCCCAGTGTCTAATCTGTCAAGGCCACAGCATCCTGTGCAGGGCAGTAAAGCCTCGGGTCTGCTGGGCCTGGTGGCTCTGGGCCTCGGTGGCTCTGGGCCACCTAGCCTTTCACTGACAGACTCCTTGGAGAAGAACTGACCCTGAAGAAGAACTAATCCAAACCCAGCTCCCCAGCTCCCCAGACCAACACTGATTCCCTCTCTCTGTTAAGCAACTTGTCCCTTACAGGGATCTGGATTTCTCTGATTTAAGGGGTGGGTGATTTCTGTCCACCTCCCTTGCCCCCAAACAGGGATGATGGAGCAGCAGGAATAATGGAGGTGACTTTGGCCTCTGAAGGGGTGGGAGGAAGCAGCACACAGCAGGGAGTGTATTGTTCCTGTTCCCACCCCGGATCCACCAGCCTCATGTTCAGTTGGTAGTGGGGCACATGGGGAAAGGCCAGCCAGGCCAGCTGGTAGGGCAGCTTCTGGGGTAGAAACGATTCATTCGTTCATTCATTCATTCATCGAATGTTAATTCCACACCTACTGTGTGCCAGGCAGTGCTCCTCCTGCCCTAGGCACCGGGAACAGTGAAGAACAAAACCCAGACGGTTCCTGCCTTTGTCACTCTTAGAGTCTAGTGTAAACATTTTCCGTAAAGGCTGGAAGTAAATATTTTATGCTTCATGGCCTTTGTTGCACATTCGTCTTTATTTATTTTCTTACTGCCCTTGCAGGACGCACCAACGATCTTCAGCTCAGGGGCTACGCAGAAAGATTGCTGGCTGAATTCAGCCCTCGGGTCCTAGGTTGTCAATCCTGGGTCTGATGCAACCTATCCGATAGAAGGATAATGTGAGTCACACGGGTAATTTAAGATTTTTAGTGACTTCATTAAAAAAGTGAAACGAAACGGTGAAATTAATTTTAATAACATAGTTTATTTAAGCCAATATATCCATAATATCTTCATGTTAAGATTCTTCAGTGGCCTCCCATTGCTCTCAAAGTGAAGTCCAAAGCCCCTTCCTGTGGTCTGCAGGGATATATGTCAGGATGGTTTTTGCGGCAAGTAACAAAATGTCAAACTAGCACCGCCTTGAACCTAAACAAACGTACTCACAAAACAGGAAGTCGAAGTAGGTGGACCTCCTCTCGCTTCTCATTGGCCAGAACTGGGTCACGTGCCCATCCCCGAGCCAATCACTCACTGATAAAGCTACAGATTGGCCACTCCGCAGCCCTGGGCTGAGGTCCATCCTCCCGCTGCGAGGGGCAGGGTGGGGAGGTAGTTATAACAGCCACAGCCCTCTTGCGGTGGATTCAGCTCCTGCCTCCAGCTTATCCCCCCAACACCCGGCCTCACGCTCTATGATCTAGCCTCCTCGGGTCCACCAAAGTGCCTCCCTTTGCCTGTAAGGCTTCATACATGCTGTCCCTTCTCCTTGGAATGCTTTTCCTATTCTCTGCCTCTCTCCTCACCTTTGCCTGGCTACTTCCTCTTGTCCTCTAAGCTTCAGGCTGGATGCCCTCTTCACAGGAAGACTGCACCTGGTCCCACAGATCAGATCGAGGGCTCCATGAGGGACAGAGACCATAGCCGACCCACTTCCCAGGGCCTAGCATGGAACCTACACAGAGTAGGTCCTTAATAAATACTTGTTGAATAGGGCCGTCTTTGGGCATTTCTCATTGCGGAATTGTGGTGAGCCTGGAAAACAGAGAAGGTCTCCATGCCACCACCCAGGGCCTTCTAGAGAGGAGTGCCCTGCACCCGGAGAGGCCAGGTCAAGACACCCAAGTTCAGGGGCCAGATCTCCCTCTGACCTTGGATGTGACCTTGGGCAGGACTTCTCTGGGCCTGACCAGGGTTTGGCAATGGTGGGTAGATGGGAATGCTGGGAGCTGAGCCCAGGGCACATGCGGCCCCTCTGTTCAAGGCAGGGGCTGAGATGCCGGCAGAACCCATGTAGAGCCAGGCCTCCTCAGCGGGGAGGGCTCCAAGCCTCTAAGAGAGTAGGAGGCAGGAAAAAAGCAGGATTGAAATTCCATCAGGCACTCCCTGAGCCTGCTCCCTGGAGCCCCTGTGCCTTTGTTCCATTTAATCAATATGTAATTAAACTGAAATCCCAGCTTAAGAATTTCCAGCGGTGTTAAGACCAGGCTTTCCAAGGGGCTGGCCGATTCGAGGCTCCTGGGTCCTCCAGCTATTAGCCCTTCACCAGCCTGGCCTGCCCCCCACCCCACCAGGCCTCAAGGTCATCTTCCCCAGCCGGCCAGGCCCCAGTGGGACTGTAATCTTCCACACAGGCTCTCTGGGGGAGATGGTGGGTCCTTCGAGGAGCAAGAGGATCAGGAGGAAGGTGCGAGCTCCTTGGGCCACCATGACTACCCCGGGCCATCCCGCGACCGGCTGCCCTCACATGACAAGAAGGAAACTGAGGACAATGAAGCCATGGCGGAAATGACTCTCAAGCTGGCTCGCCCCACCCACCTCCCTTCTCTCTCCTTTCCCCTCGGGGTGACCCAGACCAGGACTCTACGCCACAGGCTGCTGCACACTGAGCACTTACCGTGTGTCATACGCTATTCTGACTCCTTCATATGCATTAATCCATTTACTCTTCCAAAGAGCCCGTAAGGGAGGTTTTCATAGTAACTCCATGTTAAGATGAAGAAACTGAGGCCCAGAGCCACCGGTGTCCCCAGCTAGTTGATGGTTCCTTAGCCTTAAGCACTCAGGGCTCTGGCGTTGAGACCTCGCTACCAAGACCCTGTGACCTCCATCACCAGGAGCCAACAGAGACCCCAGTCCCCATCCGGGTCAACCCCACACCTGCCACAACCGCTCCTCACATACCTTCTCACAAACCCAGAACTGGCTTTCAGGTGCGAGGCTAAAACTCCTCCAGGACTCCCACCGTCAACACCTCCAAGTTCCCTGAGTTCTTCTGCATGGACAGCTCTGTGTTCAGGGACGTCTGAAACCCTGCCCTTAAATCAACATTGGCCAGCAGAAACATAGCATGGGCCACAAGGGCAAGGCACACAACTTAAAATTGCTAGTAAAGAACCACATCGAAAGGAAAAAGAAGCAGGTGTAATGAATTTAAATATATATTTAACCAAATGCATCTAAAATAGTATCATTTCCACATATAATCAGTATTAAAAACTATTGAGCTCTTTTACGTTCTTTTGTAGCAGTCGGTACTTAAAATCTGGTGCGTATTTTCCACTTAGGGCACATCTTGATCCAGACGGGGCACCTCTCAAGTGCCCAGTGGCCACACACGGCGGGGGGCTCCGTGTTGGACAGCGCAGCCTCGGACAGCCAGACCCCATGTCCTGTTAGAACACCGTGAGAAGGGAGAAGATAGAGGTCCAGCTTCAAGCGCAAATCCCGTTCAAGCAAGGCTCCAGCTCCAACCCCATCCTTTGCTCCCTCCTCTCCCTCCACACTTAGCAGTTGCTGCTCTGAACTTGGGGGTTTCCTGGGGGTCAGAGAAGAGAGAAGCAAACCAGAGGCCACCCTGTCTCCCCAGAGGGTAGTTGTTCCCCGGACGCAGTCCCCTTCCCTTTCACTAGATTGATGAATGGAGCCATTCCTCATTTCTCCGGGCAAGTATGCAATTGCCATAGTGTCATAATCTCCCTTAGAGACAACTACCCAAACCAGGGAAGAAGGAAAATGGCCCTGTGCTTTAAAAAAGCAAAGGTTGTACAACTCGGTGCTTGGCCTTCTGAAATATTTGAATCTCAGAACCAACACCATAGATATCTTATGGTGATGCCCCATCCTCTCCCTCAAGCCCAGGGAGAACGGGCTTCCATACATATCAGCAAGGTAGGGACACTGGGGCCCTGAGAGCCGGGAAGATTCATGCCCATGCCATGAACCCACTCTTGGACCCTTTCACCCTCAGGATTATCATCACATCTTAGATTCTTCCAGTGTGGATATTGTGGAATAGAAGAGTAGGATGCATGGAAAAGAAGTGTAGAAGGACATCGGTCCCTTAGAAGTGTCTCATGTGATGACTTTTTAACTGCTTTGGCTCCCCCACCCCTCCCCACTTCCCCTGCTGTGGGTAGAATATGGTCTGAGCTGATTTTCCTTGGCCCCAGGCCATCCCAAGATTTTCCTCCCAGATGCACAATATTGGGACCTATTTGCTTCACATGTCCTTGTCATACACGTCTGTGAATGTCTAGACCCTTGACTCTAGTGATTGGGAATGTTCTGGTAAAACTCTGTTGGTGTTCATACCCTAGGTCCCATGCTTTCTCCTCATCAGACTTCCTTTGTTGTCTCCCCACCACTCTCCCACAACCCCACTGCCTACCCTCTCGAACTTTGGTCTTGGATCCTTGGTGCACTCTAATTCCTTAGGTCAGGAAGGCTCCTGGGAATTCACCTTGTTGTTCCCGATGTCTAGGCAGGGCTTCTCCAGAACACCCTATAAATTTGATGCACTGTCTCCTAGCAATCCCGGAGGAGGGCTTGGGAGCAGCAGGGCCCTTCAGTCAGACCCCAGAAGAAAATGGCAACCCAGGCGCCCAGCTCTCCAAGAGAGAAGGGGCACCACCGGCAGGCCAGCCTGCTTGACTCTCTGCTCCTCACTAACCCACGTTCCTAGGTCAAGTTCTGCATCCATGAAGGGACAGTGCCCTCCTCCCAACCTATCTGACAAAACCAGGGTAAGAAGCCCTCAAGGAGCCATGTGGGACCTCCATAACCAGCCAGGATGGCCCAGCCCCTGTATAACAGGTGGCAAGGACCCCAGGAGGCATCAGGGGAGGGTTTGGAGAGGGTGGGGCTTCTGAGACTGGGGGAGAGTCCAGACAAAGGAACAAGGGACGCAAGGCCAGGCCGGCCAATCCTGGGGTTTCAAGTTGGCCTGTCTGTGCAATGTCCATCCCCACTCGCCACAGCCCCGATTAATGTGGTAATAAGTTCCTGGTAGAGCCAGGCCAGACTGGGTCCTGGCTGGAGGGAAAGGTGTAGGGGGAGAGCTCACACAGCTGGAGAAGAGCCAAAGGGACACACCTGGGCATCTGGGCTGCCTGTCCTCAGTCCTCCTGGTCTTTCTTGGATGCGGGCCTCCCAGGTGGAACAGTCAGGGCATTCAGGACCAGAACATGAACTCTGCATTGAGACTTTGACCTTGAGGGAGGCTAGGGGCTGGACCCAGGGGCAACAGGCAGATCAGCAAGGGCGGGCAGGCAGCAGAGGTCTGATCTTCTCTAGCCAAAACTCCAGTGGAGCTCCCAAAACAGCCTTGGAATCCTGGAAGAGTCTTTCAAAGGGGGTGATACTTACGCAAGCACCCAGAATCTTGCTTAGACTGCGGGAGGTACTCAGGATGCTTACTCTGAACCCAAATCTGTAGGTCGTGGGGAGCCAGTGCCTGAGCGGGAGAGTGGTCAAAACGCGAGCCCAGGAGCACCGGGTGCAGAATGGATGGTAGGACAATGGGGTCAGAGGCGGTGGCCATGGTACTGCTCAAAATGGCCAGCCCCAGGCTCAGCCGGCTTGGCCCGGACCACACGTATT
>CM052797.1:24645498-24672536 GCA_028533885.1 Nasua narica | reverse complement strand
AAAGGGAACAGGACAGTGGTGGAGGAACCTGGTGGCTGGGAGACGACTACCAGATAGCTGGACAAGCGGACGTCACAGGCAGCACTGCACGCGAGGGGGATGGGAGAGCGCTGGAAGTGGTGCAGCATGTCCACCACGGAGGGGAAGTGGGGGTGCTGCACTCGGCACTGGCCTCGCTCGGTCAGGGACAGGCGCAGGTGCTCGGCTATGCCTTGGAAGTTGAAAGTGAGCACATACTCCCCACGCCGTGTCTCGCTCTGCCGTACCAGGAACACTCCGTGAGCGTCGGGCCCCTGCAGCTGAACCAGCTGGGCTGCCTTCACTCGGGAGATGGGGCCATGGAACCAGGGGTAGCAGGACAGGAAGTGGTCTGTTTTCTGACAGGCGGGGTCCAGCAACCCCCCAGGAGAAGCACCTTGGTCAGGGAATCTGTGCTTCCCCTCGGAGAGTTGGACGTGCCAGGCTCTGGGGCTGAGGGAATGTGCGTCTCTGGGTCTGTGCTCTCCAGCCCTTGGCCTGTGCACTCCCGGAGCTCAGCCATCCAGGAATTCAGCTGCTGCTCATCCCCCACCTCAAAGATGATGTCTGTCCGGTCCTTCACCTTCAGGACAAAGGTGTAGAGATTGTCCGGCATCTCGAGGCGTGTGCATCGCCGGACCTCCTGGATAGTGGAGCAGGCTGCTTGTAGCTTGGGCTTTGAACTCTTGGGCGGGTCGAAGAGCTCCAGCACGCGGTCCGCGCCACCGTCGGGGCCCCGGGCGCGCCGCAGCGCCAGCCGCCCCCGCTGCCAGCGCGCCCCGCTGTCCATGGACGCCTCGTCCGCCAGAGCCTGCAGCCTGGGCCTGCTGCCCACAGGCTCTTTCCAGAGCAGGGGGGGGGAGGGGCAGAGAGACCCAGGTTGGTCAAGGGAGGCACTGTGGGGATTTGGGGGCCCGCAGAGGCCTGGAGATACGGGGAAGTGCAAAGCATGGCTCAGGGCCACAGGACCTTGGCACCTCCGTGTCTATTCTGGGTCAAGGAAGTGCAGAGGGAGTGCACAGCTGTAGGCTCCCCACATCAGCTAGGAGACTCCCAAGCCACTGGCTTTCAGGGTCCACCCACGACTTTTGCTGGAGCTTTATACTATTCATAGTCTTTTCCTAATATTCTTTAAGCCACCTTACTTTTTTACTTTGATAAACTTATTTTATTTATTTTAAAAAAGATTTATTTATTTATTCATGTAAGAGCCAGAGAAAGAGGGAGCTGAGGGGCAGGGGCAGAGGAAGAGAGGATTGCAGACTCTGCACTCAGCGGAGCCCAATGTAGGGGTTCGCCGTGGGGCTCCGTCTCATGACCCTGAGATCACGACCTGAGTCCCAGAGAGGTTTCTTTTAAAATATATTTATCCAGGGCCTCCTGGGAGCACAGTCGGTTAAGCATCTGACTCTTGGTTTCTGCTCAGGTCATGATCTCAGGGTCCTGGGATCGAGCCCTGGGTCGGGCTCTCTGCTCAGCGGGGAGCCTGCTTCCCCCTCTCTCTCTGCCTGCCTCTCTGCCTACTTGTGATCTCTCTCTCTCTGTCAAATAAATAAATAAAATCTTTAAAAATCTAAAAAAAGCATTAGCTAGTGATGGAAGTCAGCAGTCTTTGAGTCTGAAGCCTGTCATTTTGGTCATTTTTGTTTAAGGGAAGGAATTTGCAGGAGTTAGAGGGGCTGAAGGTGAACCAACTGAGACTTTCCTGATGTTTCCAAGAAGCTTTTGAGACTAACTGAAGGCAGACTAACTTCCCCATCGAGTGACCATTTAATGACATGATGATGAGTCTGTGTTTGACATAAAACCACCTCCCTGCCACCAGTCATCTCCAGTTCCCCCCAGGTTAGTCCCTGGCGTCAGGACCACTGAGCCGTCGTCCCTCACCAGGACCGGCTCGGCAGCCTCCTCTCGGGCTCCCTGCTGCCCCCCTGCCTCATTTCCCCTCAGGGGCCAGGGTGCTTTGTCAAAGCACATGTCCGGTCCTCTCACTCTGCTCCCCAGCGCCTGAGCAGCTCCCAGCTTCTGAGAGTGGGAGCCAAAGTCCTTCCTGTGACCATCTGATCCCGTTACTCCGCCAGCCCCTTCACGTCTCCCAACTCCTTCCCCGCCAGCCTCCCACCTCCCCAGCCCCAGGACCCCCTCGACGCTTGCTGTTTGTTCCTTTGCCAGATTTGCTTTCTCCCAGGACCTACATGACCTACTCCCTCACCTTCTTCAGAACTTGCTCAAATGTCCCTCCCTCGGCGTAGCCCTCCTTGGTCCCCCCCAAATTGCAGGTTCTCCACCCCCACCGCCACTGACAATTCCTACACTCTTCTGGTTTATTTTTCTCCCTAGCATTTATCGATATCTAACTATTCTATGGTCTGGAAGACGTTGCTTATTTATCTAGTTGATTTGAGTGCAATAGTTTAATCAGGAAGCCCTGGGAGGGGAGAAGGGAAGTGAGAGCAAAGGGAAGGAAGCCAACGTGGGGCACTGCCGTGGGAACCACGGTCTCACCTGCCCAGAGACCCCTGAGGAACTGCACCCTCAGAGTTGTGTTATTGTGAGGTAAGGAGCTCCACGTCTGTCCCTGGGTTGAGGAGCTCCCAGGAAAGACAGTAGCTGACTTGGCTGGGGTCCCCCACCCATGGGCGGAGCTAGCTCCTGGGCCAGATGAAGCTCTTAGTAAAGATTCGGGAACATTTGCCCCAGAAGCTGGGGGTCGGCACGCATGGGATGAATGGGCCATGTGCAGGACCCAGTGGCACCTGCCACACAGTGCATTTGAGGTAGGTCATGTAAATTCTGAGCCTTAATCTGCTCATCTATAAAATGGGCAGAGTTTTTGAACTTTAAATGAGATAATAGTAACTCAATGCCTATCACAAGGTAGACACTCGATAAAGATTTCTATCCTTCTTTGGCAACATCGTTGACTATCCTGAGGCCATATTTTGAGCTATGGGGTCATTCATGACTGCCCAGGGCCTAGTCCCTGGTAGAGTCCCAGGCCCTAAATAGAAGCATGAGTAATTGATTATTCTTCAGGTAGTCAGAGCCACTAGGAAGGCCATCTGGCGCAGCTAAGGACAGTCCCAGGGCTGACAGCCTATGCCTCTCTGGATATACAGGGCAGGGAGGCCTGCAGGGCCCTGCCCAGGGGTCTGGGGATCCATAGAGAGTGAGCCTTACCCTCCTCCATCCCAGACCCTGATTGACGGGGATGCCACAGGGCCAGGGCCAGGAAGACCGCGGAGCAAGGAGACAGGGTGCGTAGGCCACTGAGCAGTCTCAGGTTCCAATTAGAGAATGAACATCTAGTGAAAAGCTGAGGACATTACCCTGGGGCCAAGGCCTCTTCATCCTGGGGGGCAGTGGAGGAGTCCTGGGAGGAGAGAGGCACTGTGCCTGCAGGGGGAGCCTCCCCCCAATTCTTCTGGCTCTGTCTTACTTCCCAGACATCCCTCCACTTCTATCAGCCTGGGGTAGGGCAGGGGCTCTAGGTGCTTGCCCCCACCCCCCGCCCCAGACAGGGTCAGGCCAGGCAGCTTCCCAGCCTCTACCCTCAGGACTGCCCTGCTGGCCCAGATGGAGGTAAGGGTGTCCTCTGGAAGGAGAGGTGAGACAGGCACCTGTAAATGTCCGAAGGGGAGGAAAGGCAGTGGAGGCAGGGGTGGAGAAGGGAGGGAATGGGGCGGGGTGTCCTCTGTCCCTCCCCTATTCACCTCAGAGATGCAGCCCCTTGTATAACTGTCCCAGGAACCCCAGCGTGGCCAGGGCCACTGCTCTATGCTGTGAAGGGGAGGTTCTGTCTTCCCTTAGTTACAGGACCCTCCTCCTTCCAGTGGGGGCAGTGGGCACCAGTGGGTTAATGTGTTTGCCTTCCAGAATCATACATATGGAGTGCTTCTGGCAGCCTGGAGTGGCCTTGGAGCAGGGCTCTTAAAGGACCCACAAAACACCTGCCAGGGTGGGGACGGCTCCTCCCATGGGCACATCTGCCCTGACCGTCTTAGAAGGGCCAGCCGCACCTGGGCATGGCTGCCCCAGCTGAGGGTCCCTCTCCCTGTGTCTCCTCACGGCCAGCTTCCCGCCCCCCCCCCATCCCTGAGTGAGGAAGCTCACCATGCTGGGCAGAGGCAGAGAAGCTTCCCATCCACTTTGAGCCATGCCTGTGTGCCCAGGGTAGCCCTGACATGAGCCCCTTAAAGGCAGCATGCTGGCCGTGGAGGGGGCCTCTGGGGACAAGTGTGGAGAAGGAGAGGCCTAAGGGCAGACTGAGCCCTTGGGGCTGAGCCAATGCCTTAGGCCTGGTCAGGGCCTTAATCCCCCAAACCCAGGTAAGAGGGGTTCCTGCCCTGAGTCCTGCATGTTAGACAGCCAGCTCTGGCCCCGGGACCTTGCCATGAGGGACCTTTCCCCTGGACCCCCTCTTCTGAGAGGGCACCATGCCTCTGATGTCCACACTTGGGACCTAAGGGGTCTCCCAGGGGCTGCGTGCATGGGGTGGGGACAGAACGTGGCCTTGCTGGTTAGGGTGTCTGTCCCCCATAGGTGAGCAAGGCCCTTTTCAGGGTGGGCCAGAGCCGGGGTGAAGGGAAAGGAGAGGGGGTGCTGGCCAGGGTTTGGGCCTAGAGTCTGGGGGCTGGCACTTCCCCAGAACTCTATATTTGAACTTGGCCTTTCAAGTTGCTATGATGGTGTATTTGTCAAAGTAGGAGCCTAGAATGTGTTTAACAATTTGTTAGCTTGATTTATAATTTAAACATCTAGACATACGGCATACAGACTTCCTTTTGTACCGTCGCCCCAGATCCCGCAAATGTTCGGGGTGAGCCTGGGGTGGGGGGGTCATTAGACCCAGTTATCTATGCTCTGAGACTGCCTCTGTCAGCAGTGTGGGGCAAGGCAGGCCCCGCCACCAGGTGACGTGACGCTGGGCACCGTTGCGAGCAAGTACTAGCCTCCGGCGCCTCCCAGCTGGTAGGGATTTGAGTTCAGCGATGAACTCCCCATTGTACAGATGGCAAAACCGAGGCCCAGACGGTTCCAGGGAGGCCTATCGGGTTCCACAGATGTGCGCAAAGCCCAGCAGCATGCACACGTGTGTGCAAATGCAGGGTATTCTGTGCGTCACTGGGGGTGTGCGCGCACACGACACTGCGCACGGGCAGTTGGGGGGGGGGGGGCTTGCTTTCTTCACATTTGTTCCGCACCACGGAAGATCCATCATTTCCTTTTCCTGTAATGATGTCGACCTGATTAAAATTTTTATTGGATTTCACAAAATAATTTCATATACACCATTCCCTGAGGGGAATCGCTGGTGGAGGATGGCGGGGAATGGGGGCTGGGGGGCTAATAGGAGAAGAGGGAGCGACAAGTAGCTTTAGAAAGAGCTTGAGTCGGAAAATATTTCACAGGCTGCTGAAATGACCGGGGGCGGGGGCAGGCCGGGCAGCAGGGAGATGAAAGGCTGTGCGTTGTTGTGAGTCGCACTCTTGGTTAGCTCCAAGAGGAGCACTGATGTAGGCCAGCCACGGGAGGAGGTCAGAGGCCCGCGCCCAACGAGGGACCCTGCAGGGGCTGGGGAGGAGGGCTCCACGGGCACAGAGGACAGATGCTGGCTTAGCCCCTCTTGCCTCCCTCCCCAGCCCTGGTGCGCAGCTGGTCGGGAATGTCAGGGTCTTCAGGTACAGGGGGAAGAGCTCAAGGCCAAAGCCAAGGGAGGTTGTAGATGGCGGTCCCCAAGGTGGCATCCCCCCTGCGGTCATGGCCACCTTATGGGAGCATTCGGGGATCTGGGTTCCCACCAGCTGGCCGAGTGACCTTGGGGAAGTCATTTAAGCTCTTCAGGCTCAGTTTTCTCACTATGTGAGGTGTTGGCAGGACTCGAGGAGATAAGGGGTGCAAAGGGCCGGCACAGCTGCTCTCATACCTGGCAGTTATTTTTTTAATCACTATGGTAATGTATTCATTCATTCGTTCATTCTAGAAACTCCGGTCTGCCTACCCTCTGCCAGGCACTGGGGGTGGGGGGAGGTGGGGAGCAGTGAAAAGTGCCTGACCTCCTGGGGCTTCCTTTCTAGAGGGGAGACCAACACCAAACCAAGTAAGAAAGTAAAATAAATTGTATTTTCGATGGTGATAGGTGCTGTGGAAGAAAATCAGCAGGAACCTGGGGGCTCTCGGAGGGGCTGCCGGTTACCCACAGGGTCAGGAAAGGCCTCACTGAGAAGGTGGCCTTTGAGAATAGGTGGGAAAGGGGTGAGGCGGTGATTCCCGTGGGTCTGGGTGATCGAGGGACCCGTAAGTGCAAAGGCCTTGATGTGCTAGTGTGTCAGACATGTTGGGGGAACATCAGAGAGGCCAGCGTGGGGGAAGCAGTGAGTGGGGTTGGGAGAGAGTGGAAAACATGAGGCCCGAGAGGGGAGGGGGCCAAATCATGAAGACCACGCAGGCCACTGCGAGGGCCTGGGCTTTCTTCGCTGACGGCGACAGGAGCCGTAGCAGGGTTAGCCTTCTCCCTGGATGAGCGAGTGACGTCCCTTCCGGTGCCCCAGTGAGCCAGGTGCCTGCTTTCCAAAGACAGGATAGATAAGCCGGAGGCCTTGACCCCTGCCAGGGAACGCCTAGAACAGGACAGGATGAGGGGTGGGGAGGCAGAGCAGAGCCCCAGGCCCCGGTTTTGTTTGTGCAATCTCAACAAGAACAGGAATGAAATCAACTCAGTTGATGAGAACAAACCTCTGCCAAGACGGACAGAGTGCCAGATGGAGCCCAGCGGCCAGGATCCGCAGTGGGAAGCCCCACCCCGGGGAGAGCCCTATTGCAGCAGACGGAGCAGAAAGGCCCCCACAACTGAGGAGGAAACGAAAACCCTCTGCGGGAGACCTGACCAGTCCTGGGCCAAAGACTGGACACACAGACTTCCTGAGTCCCCACGCGGTGTAGGGGCAGCACCAGCCCTGGGGGATGCAGAGGAGACAAACCAAGTTCAGGGTCGAGATGTCCCGGCGGGAGAGGGGGAGGGGCTGAAGTCTAGCCCCGGCAGCGGCAGCGCTCTTGAGGCCCTGCACCCTGGCCTGGAGCTGTGTCCCCCTAGGGGGGAAGGACGTCTCTTTCTGATTCACACAGAGGCCGTATGTGGGCTAGCAGTGGCCCTACCTTAGTCCCCGCCCCACCAGAGAACATTCTCAGGAAGGCGCTGGGGAGGGAGGGCAGGAGTGGGTGGATGGGGGGTGCCAAGGGAACAGTCCCCATGCAAACCGTGCATGATAGCAACTGGCAGAAGAGAGGGTTTGCAGAGGGGTGGGCAGGACAGGGGTGAGAGCTACGGGACTTGCCAGGGACGTTCTAAGCGGGATCTAACGTGGGCAGACGATGGGCACTTCAGAGCAGCGTCTCTGGCCGTGGAATTGGAGGAGCCAGGAGGACCAAGGATCCAGGAAAGAGAAGGGATACTTGAGTTGGGTGGCAGTGGGGGCACAGTATGGGAGTCACCGGGAGGAGCCCGGTTTAGCTGGGGCGGAGCACGCGGTGGGGGGGTGGGGGGGAGCGGTAGGCCAGGGGCTGGGATGGAGAACCCCGGGGGGGCAGAGTAGATCTGAGGGGGAGGGGCCTGCTCCTTCCCACCTGCCAAAGGTTGGGGAGCCAGGTTTAGACCCCAAAGCCAGTGCTTCCTCCTTCCACTGTTGCAAGCTACTTTCTCGTCCCATCCCCTCCTTATCTACGCCAATCCCCTCAGTTGTCAGCCGGGTCCCTAAATAGAAAGCCCCCGAGGGGGTCAGAAACAAGGTGTTTACCAAGGCAGTTATTTTTACTTTGTGCCCGGATATTTTTAAAAAATAGGCCGAGCCCACAGGGTCGCAAGTCTTCTAGGGTCTCACTAAACCCAGGATGGGGGGCACAGACCAGCCTGGCTGGCCCAAATATTTGCTGCCTTGCTGGGTAACCACCAGTTGGCCCCGAAAGCTGGCATCTGCAGAACCGAGACTTGGAAGGAAATTCACAGCCGCCCAGGGCTTGGAAGCAGAAGCAGTCGGCGAAGTCGGGAAGTGCCCCAAATGTCTCCTGCGTGGGGTGTGCAGATCCTCCGGAAGCTACCCCCACCCCCAGGAGACAGAGATGGGATGAGTGGCTTCCCAGGGAGGCCCAGGCAGCCCGAGGCAGCTCCCAAACGAGCTCATTGCTCTGGGCGCACAGGCCCTGGCCTGTCTCTACGCTCTGCTCCGGGCACCCGCCACAGGCACGCGCAGGGCAGTGCTGGCTATTTCTACGAGGGTCTGCCCAGCCTATGTCCAGGGACAACCTGGGAGGGGGCGGGGATACACAGAAGTAGGGAAGTACAGTGAAGTCGGAAGGGCTTGGGGAGAGCCCCACCCCCACCCCCAAATCCTGTGACCTGGCCTTCTAGAAATTCCACCTTTAGGGGTGAAGCTTCCCTAAGAATCAGGAGGAACATTGGAGGCATGATGTACTGCAGGGGCCCAGACCAGACAGCGTCCAGCCTCTGCTTGCACAGCCTGAGGGATGGGAAGCTCACCACCTCAAGAAGCATTTTGACATCTTGGTGAGAGCCATGACTGGCAGAAAGTTCCTGATGCTCGGCCTCTTCCTCTGGACCTTCCTGAACCTTCCTTTGGGGGAAGGCAGGGGCTCAGGGAGAGATTGCTGGTCACATGTAAGGCTGAGATGACCCCAAGGGGGCTTCTCTCCTGTCCTGGAAACCCCCAAGCCCTCCAACGGAGGGCCTGATGCTCAAGCACTTGGAAAACTGTGTAACACTGTACAGAAATAAGGCATCCATCTGTGTGTCCCAAACCACCGACAGCAAGTGGGCAGGCAGGGAGCAGAGGCCAGCGGTGCCCTGTGTGGACTCCAGCTCCCGCAGCCCCCCAAGCTGGGAGACCCATCGGTGGCTTTGCTTCTCTGAGCCTCAATTTCCTCCTCCGTAAAATGGGCACAACACCAGTATTGCAGGGGACCGTGGCGAGGAGACTTTGGTTAATGGCCATAGAGCCATCCCCAGCAGGGGCATTTGCCCCTTCCTCGTGCAGGCAGCCCCTACTCTGACCCAAGCATGCCCTGTTTCCTCAGCATCAGAAAGCTCTCTCCTGGGGCGCCTGGGTGGCTTGGTGGGTTAAAGCCTCTGCCTTTGGCTCGGGTCATGATCTCAGGGTCCTGGAATCGAGCCCCGCATCAGGCTCTCTGCTCAGTGGGGAGCCTGCTTCCCCCTCCCTCTTTCTGCCTGCCTCTCTTCCTACTTGTGATCTTTCTCTCTCTGTGTCAAATAAATAAATAAATAAAATCTTTAAAAAAAAAAAAAGAAGAAAGTGGGACGCCTGGGTGGCTCAGTTGGTTGAGCAGCTGCCTTCGGCTCAGGTCATGATCCCAGCATCCTGGGATCGAGTGCCGCATCGGGCTCCTTGCTCGGCAGGGAGCCTGCTCCTCTCTCTCTGCCTCTGCCTGCCTCTCTGCCTGCTTGTGTTCTCTCTCTGTTAAATGAATAAATAAAATCTTTAAAAAAAAAAAAAGAAAGAAAGAAAGAAAGCTCTCTCCTAGTAGCTCTGTGGCCCACCTCCTTTCTCCCTCCTCCCCTGCTAACTCAAATCCTCCGCCCTCAGGCCTGGGCAGCTAAGGCCCCAACCTCCAGCCCTAAAGGCCATTCCCCCATTCCTCCTGCTCTCTGCCGCGGGAGACACAGCTGACCATCTTCCTCCATACATTCTGTCCACCCGGATCTTCCGGGACTGTGGCCTCCTGCTTCCCACTCCTCCCTGGCAGTGAGGACAAGGGCTCCGGCTTACAGGACACCTTCTCAAGCTCTGTCTTCTACAGTCTTGTGTGATCCTCCCTATGGCTCCGGCAGCACGACACACAGGCGATATTCTGCCCATTGTGCGGATGGTGGGACCGAGGCACAGAAGCAGGAGGGGACATAGTACAATATAAAGAACCCAGGTCTGGGAGGTTCAGAGCCCACTGCTATTTGCTGGTTGTGCCCCCTTTGGGCAAGTCGCCTAAGTTCTCTGGGTCTCAAGTCTCCTCGTTCTTAAAGCAGGGAGAAAGCGGATGGTGATGGTCGTATCTTTCTCATGGGTTGCTGAGGGTTAAAT
Source organism: Nasua narica (assembly GCA_028533885.1). Lineage (NCBI taxonomy): Eukaryota > Metazoa > Chordata > Mammalia > Carnivora > Procyonidae > Nasua > Nasua narica. The sequence continues at coordinate 24,662,412 of CM052797.1, read as the reverse complement.
GAGGACCAGCACTTAGCCCGGTGTCTGGTTCACCGTGAGGGCTGGCAAGCGTGGGCCTTTCCCCGGGGTAGAGTCTGCATGAAGAAAAACCTGGGCTCTGGCAGACCCCAGGAGAAGCTGGCGGGGTCTGCCCCCTGCTCCCCGTACTGGCCTCAGCAGCAGGGTACGTGCAGGGCTGGGAGCCCCAGATCTGAGCTCCAGCCTCCTTTCGGGACCGAGCAGCTCAAGGACCTGTGTGTGCAGGCAAAGGGCTGAGCTCGTCTGAGGCAGGGGGGCAGACTCAGCAATTCTGGCCTCTGATGGGTTGGAGCGCCTGCAACTGATAAAGGACCGTGTGAAAATGGAGGCTGCTCATGTCTGTAATTACTGCCTTCTCTCTGCCTCCCTAGCTTTAAAGGGCCAGGGCTTGGTCAGCATTTGTTGGAAAGAAATCTGGGGTCTTCCCTGCCTACCCTCCATCAGAGCTAAATGACAATGCCTCCCGTTCCTTATCCAGATGGTCACTGCAGTCCCTTCTACCCTGCGAGGCTCATTGTCTTTGTTTTGCAGAGACGGGGTGGCTCAGGCCTCCACAGTCCCTGGATATCCTGGCTTCCCCACCAAGGGCCCAGGTACCAGTGGGGCTAGGTTTACATCCCATCCACGTCCTGCCTTAGCTTCTGGAGGAAGGCAAATTCACATCACCAGGCACCCACCACACACTCTCCTTCCAGAGTCTCCCAGACCCCTCTTTCCTAGTCTCCAGCCCTGCGGGTTGGCATCCACATATTCTTTCCAGAAAGCACTATGTGCCCAGTACCCCATTTCCCTTTCCTGTCTTCAGGAAAGGGCCTCTGATTTTCCCCAGAGGAACCTCTGCCTTCCCACTCTCAATCCTATAGTAGGGCTGACTCTGTCCCAGCCCCAGGTGGCTATGTACCCTGTGCCTGGGCAATGAGAGGGACACACACACACACACACATACACACACACACACACGGGAGGGTCACCATGCCGGCTTCTGCTTTGGGGATGCAACCCAAGCTAACCCAATAAGACTGTGTTCTGCACTTGAACTGGAACTAGTGGAAAGAAGCTTTCCTTCTGGACTCTTCTGGACTTGGAGCTGGTATATTGCTTCTCGGCCTTTTAGCTAAGATCAAGCGTGGACTTGGAGCTGGTAGGATATAACACGGGAGCTTCCGGCTGATGGCAGCTTTAGCCAACACCAAGGGAGGCAGAGCACAGAGACAACATCCTCATGAGAGCAACTGAGCCTCTGGATCCAGCTGTGCCTGAAGTCCATATATCCCTGGATTTCTCAGTTACATCAGCGAATAAATCACCCCTCTCTTTTTTTTTTCTTTTGCTTAAGCCAGTTGGAGTTGAGTTAGTGTCACTTGTATCCAAAGGAGTGTTGACTAATCCAAGAATTAAAATGTTGAAAGCGTAGGGACAGAGCCCGGTGGCATAGCTGTAGGGACATCCATCTGGACTGACAGTAAGCCATGAGTCAGTTCCCTTGGGGACAGCTGTTGGATCAGTCCGTCAAAGTCCTGGTGCCACCACTGAGCCTCAGGGTACCATCCTGGTTTTACCAACATCAGATGCAAAGTCTCGAAGGGACCTAGACGCACTCTGTACCCTCATGCCCTGTGCCCTGTCAGGACAAAGGATTCGGTCACTTTGACCTGACTCATTCTTGGTGTACCCCCTAGAGCTTTCTCAGAGTCTCCAGACCTCCTTTGGGAAGACCTCTTGGGGGGCTGGGCCAGGACCCACGTCAAGGTCCGGGGCAACGACACTCAGCAGCTTCAGAGGGCTTTTCCTCTGGGGACCCAAGCAAGCCTGGGAGGCCCAGCCTCCAGCCTGGGACAGGTGAGCAGAGGCAGTGGGATCTGACAGACCAGACTCAGGGAAAAGGGAAGGAGGGGGAATGGGCCGGAAAAGAAAGGGCTACTTCAAAGCTCATAAAATCACAGCGAATTGGACTGCCCTAGATGAGCACGGGCTGCTTCCTAAATCATGCAGATTTATGCAAAATTTATGCAAATTAGCCACACAAAGGTGGCAGGGGGCACTTGCTGACAGCTTGGCTCTGGAGCCTTCTTGTCAGTCAGCCTCAGTCTCATTCAGGGAGTGGGGGAGCTGTCACCTGTGGGGCAGTAAGAAGGGAGGGACACGGTCTGTCCCATCCTAGCTTCCTGCCACCCCTCCCTCCGGAGGCGGGGGTCTCCCCAGGGGCAGACCTACTCCACCTTCCACGTCCCTCTTCTGCCCTGGACTGCTAGCTCAGAGACAGCCACTGACAGCTGGGCCTCTGCCACTGCCTTCCCATTGTATGGGTGAGAAAACAGAGGCCCAGAAAACAGAGGTCACTTGAGAGGGGCTGATTGGCTGTCTGATGCACCCACCTGCTCCCTCCCACAAGAGCTGACCTTGTGCGCGGTCAAAGTGGGTGGCCATCCATTTCCTACCCCGCTGCAGGCCCCAAAGGTCTCCCCGAAGCTTCACTGTATCTAGATGCCACCTTTAGGATGGGATCGGTGGTCATACAGTTTGAGGGTGAAAGCTGGCGAAGTTCGGTGTCCTGGGCGGGGGTGCTGGCGAGGGCTCGAGATAATCCCGCTGCCTGTAACCCTGAGCTGGGCTCCCTTGTTCCTGGAGAGGTGCGGCCTCTGAGATCGGGCCAGCCTCCGGGCTCCACGCCCCACGTTGGCGGTGCCTGGAGTGCACACCGCTCCTTCAGGTTTTCAGATGCTTTCCGTCCTTTAATCACACTGATGACAATAATCCCAAATTGGTCCAGTAATCGTTTTGTGCCAGGCACCATCGTAAACAATTGGGGTCATCACCATGGCTCTCTGGGTTCAAACCAATTATAATTCCTATTTCATATGCAAGGGCACTGTGGCACGGAGAGGCAAAGCCAGCTGTTCCTGGTTGCACATCCAGTAAGTGATGAGGTGGGAGGGTTACCAGGCATGTCTGGCACCAGGGCACATGCGTAGGACACCCACTCGGTGCGGTCTCCCTCCTCCTCCAGGAAGCCTGCCTAGCCTGTGTGCTGCTAAAGCCATCTGCCAATGTCAGGGCCTCTTTCGTTGATGGATCCCGGCCCTGGGCTGCTTCCTTTCCTGAACTCTTGCAGCCCCAGAGTCCAAATTCTGTGGCTTGGTTTGGAGTTTGTCCACCAGGCCTGGCCGGGGCTCTCTGAGGGGGTGGGACGGGGCTCCCTTCATTTGTCCCCCACCGAAATACTTCCTCACTAGGGACCAGCACACAGCTGGACAAGCTGCCCCTGGGCTCAGCATTTGGCTTCTCCCACAGGAGGGACCAGGCCTTCCATCCTTCCTACTCGGTGAATGTGTGCGCGCGCGCATGTGTGTGTGTGTGTTTGTGTGTGTGTCAGACACATCCTCTCAGCCAGGTGGGCCCCACACACCTGGAGACTGAGGGGACGTCTGGGCTTGGCCGAGAGAGCGGGATCACCTAGGATGTTCACTGTTTGCAATAGCAAAAAACCAGAAACAGCTTCAATGCCCATCAGCAGAGACACTGTTAAAAGAACTAAGGCCCGTCCTTTGTAAGAGATGGCACTCCATGCCACAGTGCCCGGGAGCAGCCAGATGAAGAAAGGCACACCTACCTATAAGAACGTGCAAAGGTGGGGCACCTGGGTGGTTCAGCGCGTTAAAGCCTCTGCCTTCGGCTCAGGTCATGTTCTCAGGGTCCGGGGATCAAGCCCCGTATCGGGCTCTCTGCTCAGCGAGAAGCCTGCTTCCCCCTCTCTCTCTGCCTGCCTCTCTGCCTCCTTGTGATCTCTCTCTCTCTCTGTCAAATAAATAAATAAAATTAAAAAAAAAAAGAACGTGGAAAGAAAAAAGTAAATTCCAAAACCTAACATACATCTAGTAGGATCCTATTTACGTTATTAGAGAATATCGTATCAGTGTACGTGTAGATATTGTGTATATTAATATAATATGTGGGCAAAGTCTGCAAGCTACCTATCAGACTGCTCAGGATGGTGAACAGTGGAGGGTACTCAATGGGGAGAGGAAGCCTCCCGCGTGACATGCGTGTATATTGTGGTGAAAATGTATTCATGTATTCATAGTACTTGAATGTTTTTAAGATTATAAGACCATAACATTAAATACACACCCACACTTCAACAGGCTGGACAGGGATAAGGAGGCCCAGCAGAGGACCCTTCACGCCAGAAGGGCGCCTGCCTGCCTCTCCCCCCACATGCGTGCCCCCCTTCGTCCACCAGATCACAACCAAACTCATTAGCTCTCCCTGCTTCCCCCAGTTCTGACCTCGGGGTTGTGAACCGTCAGCTCTGCTTTCGCAACTTCCCATCAGCCATGCTCCGTGACCATACCTCAGCCGACCAAACTTGGAACCCAGCCGCGCTGTAAGAGCCACTCTCCCTGGCCCAGTGGGAAGGAGCCATGAGGCGGGCACAAAGCCCAGGGGTCCCGGCCGCTCAGAGCACGGGGAAATGCCCACCTCTCAGAATACTGGAGGCTTGATTGTGCTGTCCCAGGGGGAAGAAAGTGTCCAAACCCAAACTTTGCCCAGTGTCTGGGGATGCATGGAGGAGAGACACCAAGGCCTGCATTTAGGGAGCCCCCCAGATTGGGAGCAGCCCCCCATCTGCAGCAATGGAACTCAGCGATCTGCCAGGCTTCCCTTTTTCCAGACTGGGGAGCTCAGGCTCAGAGGGGGCGACCCCTGAGGCCTGGCCTCTCTGTGTCGCTCCCCACCAGCTCCCTTTGGCAGAGAAGTCGAGAGCCACCGCCAAGAAGCTGACATGGCAGGAACAGCCGGGCCCCTGGGACCGGGGGCACGAGAGGAACGCAGGCCTCTCGGCGGTGGTCCAGGGAAAATATTGACTTTCTGGCTAATAAAGCCAAATTCCATGAAAGCTACAACTGCAGCCTGAGAAAATCCATCCGTGTTTCATAAATATTTGAAAGCGTCCCATTGATTCTCCTCCGGTGATGGTGGCAGCCCCCAGGCCAGAGGGTAGCGGTGACTGGGGTCCGGCCCCCAGAGCACTTAGCCCTTTGCATCCGCATTGGTTTCTGAAAAACAAATGAAACCCGGACTGGGCACACAGCAAACTGAAGGGAGAACTTACAGGATAAGGAGGAGGAGGAAAGTTTGTTATTCCATGCCGTGTTGTTATTATTATTATTTTTGAAACAAGTGAAAGTGTTCCACAGCAAACTGAAGGGAGAACTTACAGGATAAGGAGGAGGAGGAAAGTTTGTTATTCCATGCCGTGTTGTTATTATTATTATTTTTGAAACAAGTGAAAGTGTTCCCTTTCCAAAATAAGAAATAAAAATAAAATAAGAAAATAAGAAATAAAATGTTTCGGCTGTTCCCTAGTTGTGTCAAAATGCAGGAGGGAAGGTGGGAAGGTGTAGATGGGGACCTCCGTCAGGCCACAGGCGGGGGTGGGGGAGAGCCAGCCGTCCACTCAAGCATCTCCAAGCGCTCGTGGCTCGAGACAGCACGGTGTCCGTCTCCCGGTGCGCCTGTCAGGGCGCAGAGCTCAGACATAGTTTTTAAGGGACCCTCAAGGTTTGGGAGCCAGGCTCTCTATCCCGCAGGGGTGTAGCGATGCAAAGCAGGGCAAGGCGCTGTGCTCTCTGGATTTCCTGCCCGTGACTCCACACTCATGCCAACGGGGCAGGTCTTCAGTGGCCAAGGGTTGCTGGCCTCAGCCTCCATTAGGCAGCAAAGCATTAGAGTGGAACAGGCCCTCGGGGGACACCCCAGCTGATCTTCTGGATGAGCCAATGGAAGCCCCGGGAGGAGGGAGTTGTCTACATCAAAGGGAATGTGGGTGGCAGGGCCAGGCCTGGAAGAACCTAGACAATTTATGGTGTGTAAGCCAAACGACATTTAACAACCTTATCCAGGTGTCCTTGGTTAGCAGGAGGCCGTTTAGCCCGCAGCCTCTCCCTCCCAGGGCTCTGCCCAGAGGCAAGGAGGCTGGAGCCAGACCCCGTCCGGGGTCCGCAGGGCCCAGCTGGGAGCTGTGTCCCTCAGCAGCCCCAGGCCAGCTGTCCCCAGGCGGTTCCCCCGCACAGGTCCTGGGACCCTGGGTCTTCTGCGCCCAGCCTAGCCCACCACTGACAAAGACAAGGGGAAGCCCCATGTGTTCCGGGCCGGCTACCGGGCAGTGGGAGGCTCCCAGAGAAGGCCCGTGGTCCAACCCCAGGACCGCCTGACCCCTTCTCCCTCACCCCGGAAACCCAAGTCCTGTCTGCCTTTGGGATCTCTCTCACGCCCCTCCTGTCCACATCGCCACATCACCTTTCCCTGAGCCACTGTCATCCCTCATCAGGATGACTGCTATAGCCTACCCGCCCCCCCCCACCCTCGCCCAGCTGCTGGCGTTCCTTCTCACTCCTCCGCGAGCTCTCCCAGCCAAGCAGGGAGATGTCGCAAAACCATAAATCACATTTCATTCCCCCGTCCCTTAGAATTTCATAATCCCAGATCACTAAAGAAGCCTACAGCACCTGTGTGGTCCCTCCAGGCCGGCCACATCACAGTGCCAAACCAGCTTTCCTGCCTCAGGGCCTTTGCTTATGCTGTTCACCCCGCCCTCCCCCTGGAATACTGGACTCCCCAGTCTTTACCCTGAAAACTCTCACTTCCAGGCCTCAACTCAATTAAGCCTCTCCTTTCCTCTAAAAGAGGTCTTTCCTGAACCCCCCATCTGAAACAATTCCCACTTTTTCCTCTCCCATTCTACCCTTAGAGCACTATCCTCCCTTTTTAGTATCCATTTAGTCATGCATGTAGTTGTGGAATATCAAGAGAGTACCCGGATGGGTGTATTTTTACCACTAGAGCACAATGTGTGGCACAAAGTATGTGCTCAAGAAACACGTGAGGCGGGAACAGAGGAAGGGTGAGCCGGTGCTCAGAGTCTGCATAGCTGGGGGAGAAAGGAAGGGGGGTTCCCGGAGAGAAGGGGAATCAGGACACGGGAGTAACCTGGGTCTGCAAAGGAAGGACCCAGCCCCCAGCCCTGGATCTGAGACTCAGGCGACGCGGGGCGTGGTAAGAGCTTTCTCAGTGGCCCCTCAGGAATGGGAAAGGCTGGCCTGCGGGTCCCCAGGCCTGCGGTCCCCGGGCCTGGGTGTGCCGGTGTGCGGGCGCTGAGAGAGTGAGCTTCACCCCCATGCCTGTGGCGTGTGGGGGAGGGGCGGCCTCATTGCGGCAGATTTGTATTCCTGCCGACTTTTATTTCAGGCCTTGTTTATTTCTCCTTAAAACGCGGCTGCTGTGCCAAGAGTCGTCCCCGAATTAGCTGCGAGTGTGTAATTTTACAGCTATTACCCGGGCGTTTCTGTGACTTGGGTAATAACGAGGGAAATATAAACAAACAGCGGCAAAGACAGTTAAGCGAGGAGGCTCGGAGCTCTGTGTGTCGGTCCTGAGGTGGAATGAGTCCCATGCCTTCACTGTCCCCATTGCCACCGCACCCCCTGCCAGTCACATGCGGGGGGCGCCCGGGGCCTGGGGACTGGAGGCCTGAGGGTCCCCGAACCCCAGCTCTGCAATCCCGGCTCATCGCCTCCTCCCCCTGCCCCCAGAGGCACAGCACTCCCCCCAAGCAGGCCCCCTCAAACTCCCCCGCCACAAAGGCAAACAAAGGCCTGGCCTAATTATGTGATATTTCCCTTCTCTGGTGGCTAATGGCACCAGAGCCGGGTGACATTTTGCTCCCTTTCCTCTATTATTCTTGCTTATTATCTGGCTTTTGCCGGAGGCTCTCGGCTGAGGCCGGCACTGATGCCCACCCCCCCATCCCTCCTCCTCTTTGGCTCTGTCCCTTCACCTCTCCTCACAGCCCCTCTTCCATCTCCGAAGAAGGACCAAGCTTGTCCCGGATCCAAGGGCCCCCCTTCCAGGGAATTAAGACCAGCAAAGTCAGGGGTGGGGACAGGGGTCGCTCTGGGCTACTTGAAGTGGCCGGCTCCCAGGACACCTGTGTCTTGCCTCAGCTGGGCTGCAGCCTCTCAAAGAGGCCCCCAACATGTCCTTGACCCCTTTGTGCCTCAGTTTCCCTATTTCTGTACCATGAAGTTGGGACTTTGATCCCCAAAGGATCTTCCTGCTCTAATATTGGAAGAGTCACGGCGGGCTCTTTCCTAAGTGTATCTACTCTCTTCGTTTTCATATACAGACTTTTTTAAAAAGCAAAAATGGGGTCATGGCATCTCTATTGATCAGTCACTTGCTTGCTTCCCCTCACCGATGTATCAGGAACATCGTCCAGGTCAAGCCGTGCGGATTGACCTCATTTCTTAATGGCTGCGGGGTGTTCGGGCTTTCCAGCCATTCCACGGTTCATGCCTCCAGCCCTGGCATCGATGGACATCTGGGTTGCTTCCGGTTTGAGGCTCTATCGGTTTTTTAGCACTAGAAGTAATGACTCCCTGACAACGCCAAAGCTTAGTGGTTTAAAAAAACATTTCCTACGCTCCTGAGTTTGGAAGTCAGCTAAGCAGCCCCGGTCTGGGCCAGGTGAGGCGGATCCTAGGTGGGAGCCATGCGGGCACCTGCAGGCAGCTGGAGGAACGGCTAGGGGCTGGCTGGTCTAGGATGGCCTCACCCGGAATGGTTCCCTTTCGCGTCGTCTCCCATCCTGCAGCAGACTAGCCCGGGCTTGTCCTTATGTTGGTAGCAGGTGCCCAAGAGAGCAAGTGGGAGCATACTACAAGGGCTCTCGAGGCCAACATTGCAACTGACATGTGATCACTTCCACCATGTTCCACTGGCCGAAGCTAGTCAGGGGCCAGTCCAGATTCAAGGGCTGGGGAAGCCAACTCCACCTTTTGATGGGAAGAGCTGCAGAGTGAGATTGAAAAGGGGATGCAGGAAAGTGTGGGGAATTGGGACACATCTCGTAATTGACCTAACAAAGAGGCTGTCACAAACAGCTCTGTGATGGACACCTTTGTACCTACTTCTCTCTGCTCCATCAGGCTGGTATTTCTGCAGATGCCAAAGGAGGCATTATGGGGTGGAAAGGCTCTTACATTCTGGGGGGAGGGTATTATTAACTTCAAAGTTGTCTTCCGAAAGTTTGTGCCAATGACCACTCCCACCAGCTTTCAAAGCAGATAAATTAAAGAAAATGGAAAACCTTTACAGACTCTGTCTCTATTGATTCACCCCAAGGTCGGTAACTGACACTTCCTGATCTCTAAATTCCAGGGGAAAAAATAACGATTACTGTGGACAACTCTGAGGGCCTGAGGGTAATCTAATTCTCTGGCCTCCAGCACCAACACCATGGCCTTTCCCAGTTTCAGGCCTTACATTAAGGTCTTTAATCCATATTGAGTTAATTTTTATGTATGGTGTGAGGAAGGGGTCCAACAGCATTTGTGTGTGTGTGTGTGTGTGTGTGTGTGTGTGTGTGTGTGTGGCTATTCAGTGGTCCCAGCATCATTTGTTGAAAAGGCTATTCTTTCCCCCATTGAGTAGTCTTAGTTTTCTTGCTAAAAATCAATTGGCCATAAATGTGAGGGTTTATTTCTGGACTCTCATTTCTATTCCGTTGATCTCTCTGTGTCTGTCCTTATGCCAGTACCACATTGTCTTGATTACTGTAGCTTTGTAGTGAATTTTGAAATTGAGAAGTCTGAGTCTGCCAATTTTGTTCTTTTTCAAGATTACTTTGGGTATTTTGGGTCGCTGGCATTTATTAATAGACTTATTTTTAAATAGACTTTATTTTTGTTGTGTAGTTTTAGGTTCACAGCCAAACTGAGCAGAAGTTACAAAGATTTCTCATATAATCTCTGCCCACACACATGCAAAACCTCCCCCATGATCAAAGTCTTACACCAGAGTAATAACTTTGTTACAAATGATGAACCTACATTGACACATCATCACTCAGAGTCCATAGTTTACAGGAGGGTTCTCTTTTTGTGTTGTACATTCTATGAGTTTAGACACACGCATCCATTGATGTGATGCTATCTATCACAGGCATCCACCATTATCACACAGAGTAGTTTTAATTGCCCTAAACATCCTCTGTGCTCTCCCTACTTCCCCCTACTTATTCCTTCTTCCCCCCAATTCCTGATCTGATCTTTTTGCTGTCTCCATGGTTTTGCATTTTCCAGAATGTCATGTAGTTGAAATCATACATAAAAATAAAAAAATCATTTTAGATTTTTTTCACTTAGTAATATGTATTTAAGATTCCCCCATGTCTTTTTATATCTGGATAACTAATTTCCTTTTAGCACTAATAGTGCACTACCTGGATGAACCACAGTGTGTTTATCCATTTGCCTACTGAAGGACATCTTGATTGCTTCAGATTTTTTGGCAAATATGAATAAACCTGCTGTAAGCATGCGAGGGATGCCTGGGTGGTTCAGTTGTTTAGGTGTCTGCCTTTGGCTCAGGCCATGATCCTAGGGTCCTGAGAGAGAGTCCCGCACTGGGCTCCCTGCTAGGGAGTCCGCTTCTCCCTCTCCCTCTGACTGCCGCTCCTCCTGCTTGTGCTCTCTCTCTGTCTCTGTCAAATAAATAAATAAAATTATTTTTTTTTTAAAAAGCTGCTATTAGGGCGCCTGGGTGGCTCAGTGGGTTAAAGCCTCTGCCTTCAGCTCAGGTCATGATCTCAGGGTCCTGGGATCGAGCCCCGCATCGGGCTCTCTGCTCAGCAGGGAGCCTGCTTCCCCTTCTCTCTCTGCCTGCCTCTCTGTCTACTTGTGATCTCTTTCTCTCTGTCAAATAAATAAATAAAATCTTAAAAAATATATAAAAAAATTTAAAAAGCTGCTATAAACACCTGTGTGCAAGTTTTGGGGGGTAGACATAGCTTTCAACTTCTTTGAGTAAATAAATACCAAGGAGCATGATTGCTGGATCATATGGTAAGAGTGTGTTTAGTTTTGTAAGAAATTGCCCAAAATGCCTGTCAAAGTAGCTGTACCATTTTGCATTCCTACTAGTGGCCCCTTGGGTTTTCATATAAATTTTAGGATCAGTTTGTCAATTTCTGCAATAAAGCCATCTGAGACTTTGATAGGGATTGCATTGAATCTGTACATCAGTTTAAGGAATATTGCACCTTAACAATATTAAGTCTTTCAATCCATGAACATGGGATGTCTTTCCATTTATTTCAGTCTTCTTTAAATTTTTTCAGAAATATTTTTTTAGCTTCCAGTGTACAAATCTTGTACTTCCTTGGTTAATTTATTCCTAAGTGTATACATATATGTGTGTATATACACACACACACATATATATATTTTAATACTATCGTAAATAGAATTATTTTCTTAATTTAATTTTTCATTGTTATGTATAGAAATATAACTGGGTTTTGTGCCCTGTGCTTTGCATTGTTTAGTCCAATGTTTCCCAAATGCATCTGACCAGAGGAACTTTTATGTCAAGTAACATTGATCAACATCCTCCAGGACTCATGTTCCTCAAGAGACTGTTGGGGAACATGAATCCAGCCCTACATAATTAATTACCTTGTGTTTTTCACCATGATCCATGTGCTTTTAGGCCTTTGTTTATACAGCACCTCTCCAAGGAGTATCTCCCCACCCGCTCTTCTTGGAAAACTCCTGTGTGTACTTCTGAAGCCCACTCAAGTCTCTCTTGCTCCGTGTGTCCTCCCCTGACGCCCACCTCCCCTCTCCACCTTTGGACTTGACCTCCACTAGACCTCCACTTCATATGCTGGCTTGTCCTTGTCTATTTACACATCTGTCTCCTTTTTGGGCTGTAGGTCCTCAGAGCCAGGCTCAAAGCAGACAGAAGTGTGTTTATAGCCTGAAAGATTGACAGATGTAAAGATAAGAGATGGGAGGCAGGTGCACAGCCACTCTCTATTCCCTCTCCCTCCTGTCCCCCTCTCTCCTTCTCCTCTTTGATTCATGGCTTGCTCTCAGCCCACAGAACCCACGCGGGGCTTAGTACAGTCCTGCGCAGCTCAACACCCTGATCAAACCCGTACACAGGGCCAAACCTCCAGTTACGTTTCGATCCGATGTCAGCTGTCCTTCCAGCCTGCAGAAGGAACTTACTGGGAGGGCTCAAGAAGCTTGCTCTCTCGGGACCAGCAGTGGCAGACCTGGCGATTTGATTCTGGCCTGCCTGTCTCCTCTGAGTCTGCCCATGACGGGTGTCTGCTAGGGTCAGCCTTCCTAGTGTCAAGAGTCTAGAGGGGCACGTGGAGCATGGGAGATGCGTCCCACATCCATCAGACACAAGGGGCATTCGGTGGGTGCCAGAGCTAGAAGCCCCAAGGCACAGGGGACAGGTAAAGCACCGGCCACATACCTGGCACGTGACTCTTTTGGGGTATTGGCACTAAACCCCCGCCCCCCACTCTGAGTCGGTTTGGGTCCCAGCCTGGGGCGGGCATCCGGCCTTCTGGGCTTTGACCATCTCTTCCTCTCCAGCCAGGCTAGTCCCCTCCCTCCCTCGTCACCATCCTGCTACTACTTCAGGGACCCTTCTTCCAGAGTCAGTCCTGATGAGACTGCCGCACACACAGCCCCTCTGTTGAGCCTGGCCCATGAGATTCCTAAAGACAAGGCTCAGCTCCTTGCAGTCTCCCCTTGATCTTGGCCTCTGCGCTGGGCACACTTGAGCATTTAGGGGTTACTGGTGAGATTTCATATGCAGCTCTCTGTGCACAGCTGAGGACAAGATTTTGTTTAGTGTGTGTGTTCCCTGTGGGACAGACAGAAAAATCTTATAGTTGTCATCTCATTTAATCTGCACAACCGTACGAGATAAGTACTGCTATTATCCCCATTTCACAAAAGAGGAAATGGAGGTTCGACCTTCAGGAGTCACTTCCCCAAGGTCTCACCCTTATGCTCCCTCGTGGAGTGTGCGTACAAACCACTGTACCACACTCTCTTGGGACAGCCCATTTCAAGCCCGAGATGCAACCAGCTTGCACTGGAGGTCATGAAGGACTCTTCTTCAGGAGGCCCTCGAGGAGGAAGGATCAGAGGACCAGTTAGGTGAGATGATCTCTAAGTTCCCCTCTCTTCGGACCATTATGATCCTGGCACACCGTAGGTGCTCAATAAATGTTGACCAGTGAACGGCAGCATGAATGAAACCCGAGGGCCCGAGGCTACGTGGCCCCAAGCCCTAGGTGCAGTTGGCGTCCCGGGGTGCAAGGAGGGGGGCTCTGACCCAGCGGGGCCTGTACCTTGCTGGCCTTATCAGGAAGGACACTGGGCTCCTGGGCCGCCTTTCCAAATCCTGCCCGGTTAGATTAGCCCCAGCCAGCCAGCCAGCCAGGGAGATTGGCAGCCACTGAGGCTGGCCTCACTATCTTGCCTCGCTCCTCAGGAAGAAAGCCTTTATCAGCAAAGCCTGCCTTTGAAAGCCCTAATTGTCAAGCATGGTCCCATCAAAGGGGCCACAAGGCAAGCCGCCCCTACCCGGCATCTCCCCAGCAGGCGCTGTTGGCTCCCTGCAATGGCTGGCGGGTGTATATTTTAAAATATCTAAATGCAGCTGAAAATAAAAATTATTTACACTCCCCGGCCGAGCTGGCAGGCCACTTTAAAGCGTGCACTGACGGCGTCTCTCCCTCCCCATCTCTCCGTCGCTGATAAAGGGCCATAAACAAGGCTGACACATTTATAATAACCTTTCTCTTCCTCTCCTTCCTCCCTCTCCTGGGCTCCTGTCTGGGCCTCTCACTCACACACTATGCGGGATAATTTTTTATTATTCTGCCATTAGCAAAGAATAGAGAGTTTGATGGGGGGAATAAAACGCCAAATCATTTAGAAAGAGAAGGCGAGAAAAACGAGCCGGCAACTTTTACATGTCCACGTCCTCAGCGCTATAGATGTCACCATGACACACAGGGCGTGCAAATTTATTTTTTTTGTATCTTCCCAGCACGGTTTTACTTCTTACTTTCCTGCCCAACTGGTCAGACCCAAGTCCACTGGGGCTGTCTGGGTTTCCCCACCAGGCTGCTCACGGAGCCCAGGCCCGAGAGCAAGGTGGTACGGACTCCTGGGACGCGAAGCGAAGCGGGGGCTCTGCTGAGTTTCTGCCCCAGGGCCCTGGCGTGTCTGGTCGGCGGGTGTGGACGCTGCGCTGTGTGCAAGCGTCTGTTTCTAGAAGGAGGAAGGACGGCCGCGGGACGCCTGGGGGAGGGGCTGATGGCACAAAGGCTGGAGCCCCGGGGACATGACGGAGTGGGAGTGAGGGACCTGTAGATGCCCCTGGACCTGCCCAGAAATCCCTGGGCACCTGGAAGCGGGGGCAGGGACAGCTGTGGGGGCAAGAGGAGACCAGGCCGCCAAGCCCTCTTCTTCACCTAGACAGCCGGCCAGGCGGGTGCTCCTCCCCCGGGAACAGAAACCTGCCTTGGACCCACCCGCGGCCAGCTGCTACCTGTACCCCAGGGCCCCTTCCGAACTGGTGAGATGGGATTCGGTCCCCTAGGGTGTGCCCTCTCCGGGGTTACCCCGCGGCCAGCTGCTACCTGTACCCCAGGGCCCCTTCCGAACTGGTGAGATGGGACTCGGTCCCCTAGGGTGTGCCCTCTCCGGGGTGTGACAGGGCAGTGCAGGAGGCTGGCCCCTGCTGAGGGAGGACGCTGAGACCCTGGCCAGAAGCACTCTTCCACCCCGGGGCCCTGGCCCTTGGACGCCCCCACCCCCACCCCCCAGGCCTGCTGCTCTCTCTCCAAGAGCTGACGGTAGGCTTCACGCCAGGGGCTGTGAAGGGGTCACTGGGGTGATCCCTGTGGACAAGCAGGGTGGTTTGGGCCCCCGAGGGCGGGGGCAGGGAGAAGTGGTCAAGGCTGCAGCTCATCACAGATGTGTGTATTTAGTGTGACAGTTTTCCGACAGGTGGCAGAAAAGCATCCAGAGCAAGTCGTGTCTGTGGCTAATTCTTAGAAAGGCATCCCGTGACCTGAAGGGGGTCCAGAAGGCCTGCCGGGCAGGGAAGCCTTGTCAGCCAAGGGGAGGCGGGGCCCGGAGAAGGGACGAAGGGGGCCCGCTGGGGCTGGCCGAGCAGGTCCGGGGCACAGCACATCCGTTCCTCCAGCTGGCAAAAGGTGGTGACGGCCCCTATGGAGGTGTCCTTGGCAAGGTGTGGGGGGCCAGGGCCCACGGGGCCTACTCTGCTCTCCCTGCCACAGGACACGGCTGGGCCCCCACAGAAGGACTGGCCCACCCCCACTCAGCCAGCAGGGCAGTGGTCCCACGGGTCTTCGGGGGCCAGTGAGTGATCCGGGGGAGACCCTTGAGTGGACGCCCGACGCTGCCCCCTCGCAGGTGAAGATTCCAGCGATGGGTCTGATTCACAGTCCGCTGGAAATGGAGGGTGTGATGCTGGCACTGTCGCTCCCACTCCCTGGCCGGTCACAGGGAGGAGACTCCACTCCCCCCCTTCCGCATCCTCCACGTGTAACATCTTTCTTCTCACCATCAAAGGGACATCTGTCTCTCCGGGGGAGGGAGAGAGCCGCTCCTCAGGACACAGGCTTTGATGTGCAGCTCAGCCTCCCCGCGCCCCAGGGCCCCCAGCCCCTGCCAGCACCCGCCTTCACGCCCTGCTCCTCCGGTTCTCTCCTGAGCCCTCATGTCTCATCTCCCAGCTCTGCTGCCTCCTCAGCCTCAGCCCCGGCATCAGCCCCTCCTTCTGGATGCGGGGTCCCCAGCTTGCTCGTCCTCGTGCTCTCGCTCCCCACGGGCTGAATGTGCCCTGGCCCAAGACCCCCAACCACCAGGCCCATTTCCCCATCCCTCCACTCAGTGGTGCACATGCGTGTAAATGTGTGTCTGTATATAGGCGTGCGTGTGTGTGTGTATGCGTGCGTGCTTGTGTGTGTGTGTCTACTATCAGCGGGCCTCCCACTCCCAGGACAGGGAGACCTCCAAAGTCAGGGCCCGGGTCCCCCCTCCCTTACCCCCACCAGGCGGCGGCCCAGGCTGGAAGCCCCCTTTGCTCTCTTGTCCCCCAGCTGGGGTGGGATACGTTAAGAGGTGAGGACGCTTTATGAGGCGGGGAGGGGTCTCAGGTGGGGGGGCAGTGACTGGTCTGTGTCCACACGTGTCCAAGCAGCTACGGGCCGAGGGGGCCCCCAGGGAGCAGGTCCAGGGCCAGCGGTGCTGGGCAGGGAGGCTCAGTGCTCCCGGGCACGAGGACAAGCCTCTCACACATGTCTTGCACAATATGCGTGTGAGTCTCACACGTCTCTTGCCCATAGACACACACCATCCCCGCATACTCACTAGACACACAAACACACTGTGTGCACAGACACACACCCGTGCTCACACACACACACACACATACGTGCATGCCCATGCTTGCTGCCACACAGCCCACAGCAGCACGATCCACGCCCACGCACGTGTGCACACAGGCACAACACACACTCGGAGCACCCCGCGCTCCCCCAGGTGCCGGCTGCAGGGCTCGCCCCTCCCGGCCTTCCCCTACCACCCCCTCACCATTCCCCAGCCCTGAGAAGAGAGCCCCTCTTCTTAGCTCGTCCGTCTGCCCACCCGCTGCTCCTGACTCAGCAGCCCCGACCCTGCACAGTCCTTCCCCACCAGGCCGACTCTGCTCTGGGCTGCCCCTCTGCCCATGCCACCTCCTTGTGGGTAGGCCTGCCGGCCGCAGAGTTCAGGGCCAAGGCACGGGAGGAGGGCAGGGCCCTGGAGACCCTGCCCTGAAGGACAGCTCTCCCTGTTTACTGGGGAGGCATTGAGGGTTCCGGAGGGTAGACGGGCTTTTTGTCCATGCTCATCCCAGATCAACCATTTCTCCCTTCCTTCCTTCCTTTCTTCCTTCCTTCCTTCCTTCCTTCTTTCCTTCCTTCCCTCCTTAAGATTTTATTTATTTATC
>CM052797.1:24622322-24644998 GCA_028533885.1 Nasua narica | reverse complement strand
GTGCAGGCTGTCAGGGTCCTTGGGGCACGGCGCAGGCCTTAGAGAGCTGAGAGGGTGCCCCCAGCCCTCCTGGGCCTCCAGGCCCACCTGCAGCCCAGCCTAGAGGTCTCCCTACCCAGGAAGCTGTCCATGGGGGGTGACAGCTGGGACTGCCCCCTCTCAGCTGGCAGTGGCCTCTGGTATGAGCCCTGCCCTGCCTGGGTTTCTGGGATGGGATCCAGAATGGGACCCCTCAGCCAGCTCTGGCACACCAGCATTCCCGGGCCCACACCCTCCACAGAGCTCTCTGGGTGCTGCGGCACCCTCACAGTCAGTCCGATGGCCCCAGGTGGGCCTCGGGACAGGGGCTCTCCTACTTTCTCTTACCAGAGCCCTGCTTGGTTCAAATGTAGAATGATCACTGAGTAGGGCTCCTCAGCCTGATCTTTGGTCCCTGGGGCCCCTGGGGTTCAGTCACACCTCCACTCACACCCTCCCTCCCACAGGAAAGGCTCAGGCTTCTCTGGGTCTCCCCCTTCCTGAGCCTGCGAGTCACCTGTAAGATGGTTGTGGTTATCTTGCTATATATCATTCTCTTGTGAGAAGAACGTGGTATCATGTGTGTAAAGCTCCTAGAGCAGGTCCTGGTAAACAGTAGATGCTCAACAAATGTCATTTGTTACAAATATTTCCCATCCCCCCAGTGGATTCATCTGGACCACTTTCCGCCTTACGTAGCCCACGTACCTCATGTTAGGATGGTCTCTCCGCAGACAGCGAGCCCTCTGAGAGCAGGATTGTGGTTTTTTACTCCCCGTGTCACCAGTGCCCAGCACAGAGTAGGCACCAATTGTCACTGGTCCATCAGGGTCTGAATACAGGCCTCCCTGGAGGGTTATGACCTCACAGTGTCAGCGAAGTCTGCGCCAACGGGCAAAACGATAGCAGCACCGAACCCAAATACGGAACATACCATGTGCTGGGCGCCCAGCTCGTCATAAGAATTAGCTCATGTTAATCCTTAGAACAACCTCTGGGGTAACATTTTTTTTTTAAGATTTTATTTATTTATTTATTTATTTGAGCGCACGTGCACCAGTGTGGGGGAGGGGCAGAGGGAGAGGAAGTGACAAACTCCCCAGTAAGCAGGGGAGCCTGGCGTGGGGCTCGATCCCAGGACCCAGGACCCTGGGATCACGACCTGAGCCGGAGGCAGGCACTTGACTGAGCCACCCAGGAGCCCCTCCTACGACTCCATGTTACAGATGAGGAGACTGAGGCACAGAGAGGTGAAGTAACTTGTCCATGCCCACATGCGGGAATGGGCAGGCCCAGGATCTGAACTCCAAACAGTCTGGCTACAGAGTCTGGAACTCTTCGGCATCACATCGGACTCCCCAGGCACCCAATGTTCCATCTATGGCCAGTGGATCAAGCGGAGCTGAGTGGGTCACAGGACACAGAGGGACGAGGAATGGCATCATAGCTAGGACAATCGATGGCTCCATTCAAAGGCTATTACACATGAGCCATGAACCCCCCAGAGCTGCAATTCCCTGGGCCTGGACACTGGATGGGGGTTTATCTTGCCTTCATTGCTGTAGGCTGCCCCTCTTCGTGCTACTGAGCTCCCTCACCCTTGTCCCCTACCCCAGGGAAGAGCTAGGGGAAGGGGAACAAAAAGAAACCAAACAAAATGTGCTCCCCTGGACTGGCCAGGGTCTGGGCTCAGTGTGTGATGAGGGTCAGGACTCAGTTACCCCAAGGTCAGGCTTCAGTGTGCGAGCAGAGTCAAGGTTTCGTCTGCGTCCAGAGTCAGGGTTCAGTGTGTGACCAGGTCAGGCCTTGGCGTGTGAGCAGAGTTGAGCTCAGTCTGTGTCCAGGGTGAGGACTCAGTCCATCACTGAGGACAGGTTCATTCAGGAGTCTAATCCTTATTCCCTGCATTCCTTTCCGTGTTTGATGATGCAGGGCGTGTGGCCTGGCTCCCCGATTTTGCTGGGCAAATCCACTGTGAATGCTGGGCTCTGACACGTCCAGTGGTGGAATGCAGTGCCTGCCTTTCTCCTGCATCCTCCTTGGGGTCCCGCCAGTCGCGGTGCCCTGTGCCATGGGCCATCTCTGCCGCGCTCCTTGCCCCACTGATAACCTGCGCCCTGAGTAGCGGGACCACAGACTGCCTGCAGGAATCTGAGTCACCTACCTTCCTTGAGGGCCTCTGTCTTCTTCTGAACATCCCTGAAAACACCTCAAACTCAACACTAAAAAATGCACATTTCCCTGCAAGGCTGCTTCTCCCCAGTATCACCATTATCATCCAAAGCTGCCCCGCGCCCGACTTAAATGGGCCATTACCCTAGAATCCCCAAAAAGAATCAATCCTCAGACCTCCCCATCCTGGGGACCATGCCCTCCACGCAATCCCCTCGGCCACGGTCCTGAATATTGTCTTGCTCAGACTTCAAACAGCCACCATACGGGTTCTCCTGTTCCCACCCGTGCCCTCTCCCACCGATCTCCAAACTATCACGAGGGTAGGTTTTCTAAAGTGTAGACAGGACTATGTCCTGCCCCGGCTGCTTCTCCATGGAGCTCAGGACTGAGGACTGACCCAAAATGGTGACTTGGGATCTGAGGACTTCAACCATATGAGAAAGCTGGGCTCCCCTGGAGATGCAAAGTGAGAAGAAAGGGGAGAAGAGATGCTTCCAGGACGGGAGGGAGGACATCTGCGAAGGAGGGTGAGGAGGAAAACCCAGAGCTAGTGCATCATGGAAGCCGAGGGAAGAGGAGAACTCAAGGCGGGGCCAGGGCCACAGGGGACAGTCCAAGCGGTGCTCACTGGATATGGAGATTCAAAGGTTGCTGACGGCTCAGTGAGAATCATTTTACTGGGGAGAGATCAATTCAGAGGACAGAGAAGTGGGTCAAAAGTGAGGGAATAGAGCAGTGAGCATAGACAATGGTTTCAAGAAGATGGACCAGGGACGGGCAGAAGGGAGCCAAGGTCAAGGGAAGGTTTCATTTTGAGTAAGAGAGAGCAGTCCCGTCCTCCATCCTGGATCCACGGACCACATCTGGCCTCCCCGCTCTCCCCACTCTACCTCTGTGTGCCTGGCTCACATCCGCTTGCCCCTGAAGCCTCACGTTGGGGGAAGCGGGAGGGACTGACATAAAACAGAATGTCAAGTCCAGAGGAGAGAGGCCTAGGCCCAGAGAGGCCGGTCAGTTCAAGGTCATCCATAGGTCCGTGACAGATCCAGAGTAGGGATCTTCGTCTCCTGCCCCTGCTCCCCTGTTTGTTCCCCACCCTCATTGGGGTTGGCAGCATTTTCTCCTGTGGCCCCGAGGGGAGGAGGGGCAGGAGGGAGCCAGAAGTGGGCCAGGGGGCTCCTTAGGGTCCTGGAGTAGACCTTCAGCCTGGGAGCCATCAAGGTGTAGCGCTGGGAGTCTGCGACAGTTTCTGATCCCAGACTGTCCCCCGCCTCACCAAGTGATGCTGGGGCCTTGCGGGTCATGGCTCCCGCTGTGACGGAGGAGGCTACACAGGCTGCCCCCGACGACCTTCCCTCCGCATCCTTGGGGAGGGCGGAGGCGAGGGCCAGCAGCTGCTCTGGGCAGGGGGGAGCTGGGAGCCGAGGTGGGGCCAAGGTGGCAGGCGTCAGGCATCGCTGCCCCGTGTTCCGGCCCTTCTGTCGGTGCAGAGGACACGGCTGTGAAGTGTAAGTAAAACCCAAGGCTAATTTCCTTGATCAGAAGGAGGAGGCACTGCAGCGTTTTCAAACCCTAATTAAACCCGCTCGGGCGGTGTAACACCAAAATCAGTTCCAAGATCAATATTGCTATTCATTTAGAAGTGTAACAAGGTTAGAGAGGTGAGCAAAGGAAATAATTAACTCATTTGCAGCCTTTTTAAACAGAAACAGTCATTTTAATCTCCAGGGTAATTAGCTATGCTCTGTCCATCAATCATGGCCATGGCCATTATTTTAAGTATTTGATTAATCAAGGAGGGTGGGGGTTAAGGTACCCTCCCAGCCCCTGCTACTGGTCCCCTAAGTCAGGGATGAGCCCTGACAGGCATGGGGAACACTTCTCAGAGGGGTGGTCAGGCCAGTGCTGAGAGTGGCTGGCAGCGCAGGGTCTGCCCGGCACGGTCCCCCAGATGGGCCAGGTCGGGGTCCCTCTCTTGGCAGTCTGGTTCCAGAGGAGTAGCCGCACCCCAGGCTTGGAAGTGCTGGGGGCCGGGAGACCCACGTTCTGGTCCAGGCATAGCCTCCAGCTTGTTGCAATAACCCCTAACAAATCCCTCCCACTTTCTGGGCCTCTGTCCTAAGACAGGGTGGCTGCACATTGAATGAACCAGAAACTCCCAGGTTCTAAGTGCCCGGGGGGGCCTCCGGCCACTGGAGGGCAGCAGAGCCCCAGGGACCCCGAGCCCCAGGGATCAGCTGTCCAGATCCCGGCCTCCGCTGACACAGCTGGTCCTCCGCAGCCTGAGTTCTGGCCGCTCCTGATGGAACACTCTGGTCTGGCCAACGTCTCCGAGGCTCCCAGCACCCTGAAGAGACATCCCAGTGATTATTCTCCCCATTTAGCAGATGAGGAAGTGAGGCCTCGGAGAGCGTCAGGACCGACAAGGGGCCACACAATGAGTGCTTGGCCCTCATGCCCCGTGCCCTAACGCTCAGTCCTGAAACTCAGAGGGGCTGTGGTGGGGCGCCACGGGGGCAACGATGATCCAGACTATACACTCGGTCTCCTTCTAATAGCCCAGACTTAGTCACCCTCGCCAGCCAAAACAGTCCTCAGAGACCACTGGCCCATTGCCCTCATGTTACAGATGGGGGAAACTGAGGCTCAGAGAGAGGCGGGGTATTGCTGTATTGTTATCTCACTCGGCATTTGTGAACAAACTTGAGGCCCAGAATCCCTGCCCTTGAAGATCTCAAGGTGCGCTCAGGAGAAAGACGGCCACCACTCGGTGGGGTGAGAGAGCTCTCAGACGAGGGGGGCTGAGGAGCCCAGCAGAGGCACCTAAAGCAGCCCCGGCAGTCAGGGAAGTCTTACTGTAGGAGGTGACCTCTGAGCCGAAATCCAGTGAGAGGGCAGAGAAGAGCATTCTGGGCAGGGAGAGATGAGTCGGAGTAGGCCGGGCAGGTCTGATGTGGCTGGACCATAGGTCACACGGGCGACGGCGGGAGAGCCCGGAGGTGGTGCAGGTGAACTGAGCAGTCTGGAAGGCAGGTGGGAGGGCTGCTGCGTGCCGCCCTGCTGGGCCTCTTTGTGTCCCTCTGAAATGACTGCACCGAGCACTGGGGTCGCCCTGTGGGTGGATGATAGACCCGAGAACCCCTCCTTGGTACAGTCCTGCCTCTCTAGGGCCCAGCCGAGAAAGGGGGAGCCTCCAGGAGGGCACGAGCGGGGGTTGGGGTGGTGCTAAAGGGTTGGGGGAGCAGGAAGCGGGGATGAAAAGGACAGTGAGAGGAGATGGGGGCTCAGTCCTCGCTGCCTTCCTTCTGAAGCTCTCCAGGGTCAGCCCTGCACCACAGCAGCATCAGCACCATTGACCCTGGAAGGCCTCTCCTTGCATGCCTCCGGTTCTGGGAAGCTCACCACATCCAATAGCTCTGACGAAAAGAAATTCCCTAGGCTCCGAGGCTACACTCTTCTCTTCTCGTGCTTGGGGTGCCCTGAGAGCCTGCCTGAGATTCCTCCCCTGGGTCCTGGAGCCTGCTGTACTCAGTCCCTCAGGCAGGCAGAGAGTACTGACGGCCCTCATCAGCAGATGAGGAGCCCAGAAAGGCCAGGGGGCTTGGCTGGGTCACCGCTGGCCAGGGTTTGAGGGGAGCCTTCCCGCCCTTGGCAGTGTCCCCACAGGTGAGGGACAGGGTTGGGGAGGGAGGAAGGATAGGAATGAGGAAGCAGAAGGAGGAAGAGGAAAAGGGGGCAGGGAGGAGGACCAGGATGTGTCAGGGAGCTCTGTTGCTAGGGGCAACGGCGCTGCGTTCTGAGAAGGAACCAGATGCTGAGGAGGGCAGCAGGAAGAGGGGAGCCGGGGTCCAGGTGGCACATCCAGGGCTCTGAGGTCTTGGGGTAGGGGTTGCCCCGACAGCGAGGACCCCAGGAGGCCCTGGTGGGAGTTCCTCAGTGGCTCCTCTGACCCTGAGCCTGAAGGCAGGCCCGCGGAGTGGGAGCAGGCGTGGGGAGGGCTGGGCCTGGCACATTGGTAAACTCCCCACAGCCGCTCTCGCTCTCTGGGCTACAATTTGTCCTGGACTCCAGAGTTCAAGCCGCTGTGGAGGCTGGTGCTGGAGTAGGGCTGGGGAGGAATGCTTAATCTAGCGCTGGGAGCCTGGCCCAGACCCCCTGGGGCATGCTGGGGCGCCAGCCTGCCCTCTCCTCCCCACTCCCCCCCACCCCTAGGAAGCCAGCAACATGCACTTGCAGGAAAAGTACAAGCCGCAGGCTCCAGACCTGTGAGGCTTGGGACACTCGCAGCTCCTCTGGACTTCATTCTCTTGGTTTTTAAAATAAGGCAAATATCCCCACCCTCGAATGTGTTTAGCAATAGTTAGGGCTACATGCTTGTGAGCTCCTTTGTTAACATAATATGAAACAGGGGCGCCTGACTGCCTCTTGACCTCAGGGTTGCGAGTTTGAGTCCCACATTAGGTGAATCAAAATCTTTTTTTTTTTTAAGATTTTATTTATTTGACAGAGAGAGAGAGAGATCACAAGCAGGCAGAGAGGCAGGCAGAGAGAGAGGGGGACGCAGGCTCCCTGCTGAGCAGAGAGCCCGATGTGGGACTCGATCCCAGGACTCCGGGATCATGACCTGAGCCTAAGGCAGTCGCCCAACCAACTGAGTCACCCAGGCGTCCCTAGGTGAATCAAAATCTTTAAAAAATAAAAAAAATACACAAATAGGGCGCCTGGGTGGCTTAGTTGGTTGAGCGACTGCCTTCGGCTCGGGTCATGATCCCGGAGTCCCGGGATCGAGTCCCGTATCGGACTCCCGGCTCTGCGGGAAGTCTGCTTCTCCCTCTGACCTTCTCCCCTCTCATTCTCAGTCTCTCGCTCTCTAATAAATAAATAAAAATCTTAAAAAATATATTTAAAAAAAAATACACAAATAAAAGAGGGAAAAAAGTGATAAAGACTTGCATTTATCACTTTTTTACCTTGCATTTACTACGTGCATTTTTTTTTACCTTGCATTTACTATGTGCCAGGGAGGAATGCGTCCTCCCATTTTCCAGACCAACAAACTGAGGCTCAGGGAGAGCTGTTTACCGAAAGCACTGGGAATTAGCACGCCTCTGTAAGACTCCAGAGCTCTGCGGACTCCTTGGGGCTGCTCATGTTACCCTTGAGGAAACCTCCCATGCCAGAATTATCTCTGACATTCACCGCTCTGCCCCAAACACCCCACCTTCCCCATCCCGTGTCCGGCCCAGTCATCTCCCATTTGCTTCCTGCGTCTTCTGGGTACCACTATCATTGCATCACAACCACCCCCAAAATGTAGTAGCATTAAACACTGACCATTTTAGTAGGCTCATGGATTCCGTAGGCCAGGCATTTGTGCGGGAAGCAGAAGGGACAGCTTGTATCTGCTCTGTGATGGTTGGGGCCTCAATGCCTGGAGGTGAGTTGACATTTGGGGTCTGGAATCACTGGGGGCTCGTCCACTCACGTGCCTGACGACGATGCTGACTGTGAGCCGGGAGTTCGGTGGGGCTGTTGACAGGACCGCCTTCGTGGAGCCCTTTTACAAGGCCAGAGCTTCATAGCACGGGGGCCTCAATCCTCGTAGGACTTCTGCCACGGAGGCTCCAAGAATGAGTGTCCCAGCAGACACAGCGGAAGCTACGCTGCAATTTTATGACCCAACTTCAGAAGCCCCAGAGTGTCAATTCCACTGTACTCTCGTGGACAGAGCTGTCGCGAGGCTGCTCTGGTGTAAGAGGGGGGCCCCAGAGCCAGGACTCCAGGAGCAGGTGGCAAGATCCACTGGAGAAGTGCCCAGGGGTGGGGAGATCGTGGGGCCATCTTTGGAAAGGGCAAGCTGTCCCTGACCTCTTCATCATTGCTGCCGTGACTGCCCTTCCTCTTTACGCCTGTCTCCTCGGTGCCCAGATAATGTCCTCTCCGGGAACCCCGCCGAGATGGAGAGCCATAACTCCCACGCCCTCGGGGACAGAACCGCAACTACACCTCCAATGGGACATCTGGTCTCCCTCGCTCTTCTCTGGCACTCTAGCTCCTTCTCTTCCTTGGCCACGAAAACTCAACGCGAGCTTCCCGGGGCTCCAGTATTGTCTTACCGAGGACTCTCCTGGGAGAATCCTCGCAGGACTTGTTCCTCGCTTCGCTGACGACCTCCCCGTCAGTGTTTGCAGCTCTGCCTTTCCCGAAAGGACCAGGTGCCCTCACCTACCTGCCAGGTGCTGGGGTTTCCCCCTCCCTGACACTCGGCATAGTCCCGAGTGAGGTCCTCCCCCAGTTTCTCTCTCTTTTCCAGAAGGGCAGCCCCAGCCCACGGGTCACTCAAGCCAGAAGGCTTTCCCCCCGGACTCCCACCAATCCAATTCCAGTCCCCTCAGCCTGGCTCCCAGGTCAGCCCCTCCTCCCCACTTCTGCTCTTGGCTTCCTGGCCTCCGGGCTACCCCCCCTCCCAGTCCATTCCCCAGCGTCCCTGCCGAAAACCCTTCCAAGGCTTCCCAAAGGTTCAGGACAAAACCCTAGCTCCTCGCCAACACATGCAGCCGTCAGCTCCCACTTGCGTTGTTCCCTCCTCTCCAACTTCGGCTTCCCCATTCCCTCCTTACACCTGTGCTCAGGGCTTCCGGACACACTGTGTCTTACTTCCAGGCCTGTGCTCAAGCTGCTCCCTGGAACCAGAGCACCTCTCCGCCTCCCTCACCTGGGGAAGGTCTGTTCACCCTCACAGTGCTGTCCCATAGAACTTTCCGTGATTAGAGAAATGTCCTATCTCGGCACCCTCCAATACGGTAGCCACCTGAAATGTGGCCAGGGCTACTGAGGAGGCATTTAAAAAATTCTACTTTCTTTAAATTAATTAAATAAAAATAGCCCCACGTGGCTAGTGGCTACCATATTGGATAGTACAGCTCCAAGATGCCTCCTCCAGGAAGCCCTCCCGACTTCCCCGGCCTGTGCTGGATGCCCAGCTACTGTGTTCCCATAGTATTCTGTTCCCTATCTCTCCACCTGGCCTGAGTTCCTTGAGTGGCTGCATCTTATTTGTCACAGTATTCCCGGCTCCTGGTTCTTCGTGTACACCCAATAACTATTCAGAGTAAATGAAATTTCTGGATCCAGATTTGGGCACAGAGGAAGCCTTACAAAAAGACCAAACCCCAAAGGTTTCTGCTGCGGATCCGAGGAGGTGAATGTGTGTGTGTGTGTGTGTGTGTGTGTGTGTGTGTGTGTGTACAGTGAGTTCACTTGCAGGTGTGCGTGCAGACCCCACCTGACCTTGACAGGAGCTGGGCAGGTTCCTGCCCAGCTGGGGACAGTTATCCCACACACAGATGCTGGTGTCCTTGGCTGGGGAGGAAGTGTGCCTCTGAATGGGCCTTTGTGAAAATCAAACCCTGTTTTCATTCTTATTTCTAAGATGTTTCATCTGCATTGCAGATGAATCTTCAGGGAGTTTAAAAAGAAAAGCTTCCGGTTTTCTGTGTGGGACCACCTGCACTCTCGGCTCCAGATTCTATAAACAAGCCCTTGCAGGCACAAGGGGAATTTGCTATTTAAATGATCCTTCCCCTCCTGGGTCCAAGATGCATTTCTCGCTTTATGAGGGTCTTGTGAAAGTTTTGATATTACTGGGATTTCTGCAGACGGAGCCTCAGGCTTCTGTTTCTTCCCTACCTCGAGTCCCCTCTCCCCGCCCTCGCTCCAGACTGGGGCTGTGCCTTCCCCTCTGGCAGGGGAAGGGGTGTTCCTCCCCAGCTGTGCCCGCAGTCCAGCTCCAGGGCGCGCGGCTCCTGCTCCCCGGAACTTCCTGGCGAGAGACAGCATTAGCCGTCCTCCTGTCCCACCTGTGAGTCCCTCCAATCTCCTTACAGAGCAGAACTTTAGAATTCTGGCCCTAGACGGTTCTCAGAGGCCTGACCCACCTTCCCACTGCACGGATAGAGACTGAGGCCTGGGGAATGGATTGAACTCAGCCTCGCGGCCCCCCTGCCTCACTCTGGGACTCTGGGTGCCACATGTACCCCCCTTTTCTCTACCTGGGCTGCCACGCGGTGACTCCTGCCTCTCTCTCCTTGGCACAGGCTGGT
Organism: Nasua narica; assembly: GCA_028533885.1. Taxonomy (NCBI): domain Eukaryota; kingdom Metazoa; phylum Chordata; class Mammalia; order Carnivora; family Procyonidae; genus Nasua; species Nasua narica. Next base: position 24,634,703 of record CM052797.1, on the reverse strand, counting down.
GACGAACCGTCCCAGCTACTGCTGTGATCCCCAAGGAGGACCCGTCTGTACGCAGTAGAGGGAGACTTCACCGCTACACAGGGCAGCAAACAATTCCCCAGCACGGAATGCCGTCCTTGCCAAGCCAGGCAGCGGGTGCCTCGACTGCGGCCACTGTTCTGAATCTCTTAAAATGGCATGGAGAGGGCACATCGAGATCTTGCAGCCTGCGGTGGGACCCCATGGAGGAGTGAGAGGTAGCCACTACAGCAGATAACGACCTGACTCAGCCAGAACCTTCCAGAAAACTGAAGGGCAGTGGGTAGGTTGAGAGGGCAGGGACTGTGAGCAGAGCCCCAGACTGAGTACCAGGACCGTTGGCTCCAGATCCCGGCCTGCCGGTCATTCTATCTGTGGCCACTCTCCCTGCCACCGTGTCCCTGTTTGGCTTGAGGTGGCAAGAGGGACGCGCTGCCAGTGCCCTACTGAGGGTGTGATGGGGGGTCCAGAGTCCTCTTGTTCCCATCACGGCCCTCGCCCCCCGGGAGGCAAGCCTCTGTTCATGAGGGCTCCAGCTGCCAGAAGAGAGCACTTCCAGGTTTGTCCCCAAATTAGCCCTGTCTGCTTGGCCCCCTGTGAGGGCTCTGAGGAGCTGAAATCAGAAGCTAATTGAAGCAGAAGAAAGTCTCAGACGAGGGGGCCGGTGTCTTGGTTTGTTTTAATAATGAGAGTGTTGGGCAAAGCACTCTCCGGCCCCATGGACGTCGGGAATCATCTGCCAGCACACAGACCCAATCTCTCTCTGTCTCTCTCTCTCTCACACACACACACACACACACACGTATGTCCCATGCACACACACTCTCAGCCTTCCCACGCACCTCTCACACGCACTCTCGCGCATTCATGCCCTCACATACACACACACCCCACAGACACACTCTCACACGCACATACATACTTTCACACACACTCATATCTGCACACGCCCTCACGTGCACACCCCACACGCATGCTCATCACACCCTCACACACACCTCACATTCTTACACACCCCTTATGAACACACCCTCGACACACATGCCTTCACACACCCTCCTATACCACACACACCCTCATCATGTGCACGTACCACATACACACACACACACCTCTCTCTCTCTCTCACTCTCTCTCTCTCTCTCTCTCACACACACACACACACACCCGCAGTGTGCCACTACAAAAAGGTTCCATGACAAGCCAGCTTGGGAATTGTAACCTATAACATCCCTGGCTTGATGGGTCCTAAAACTAGTTAGCTTTGGAAGGTTCTAGAAAATCCTGCAAGAAAGGATTTCTTGTTTAACCTGGTGTTTCTCAAGCCTATTTGACGGTATTCTTTTTCTGGGTAATGCCTTTGAATCAGTTAGGAATACATTTGCCTGCTGGTCACAGAGACCCAACCCTAACGACCTAAATGAATTAGTTGCATCTAATACACTTCCATATCTGGAGGTCGGAGGCCCAGGGTTGGTGTGATGGCTCCAGCATGTCCTCAGCATCCCAGGCTCCTTTTCTCTTATGGCTTCATCCTCAGCACAGCTCTCTGCGGCATCACCTCATGGCCCAAGATGGCTGCTGAGCGCCACTGTGCCTGCATTCCAGGCAGGAAACAAGGTGAGGGACATATGCATGCTCCCTGTCTCCCTATGACAGAACTTTCCCAGGGCTTCCACACAACAATTCCAATCCCATTGTCACTCCTGGCTACAAGGGAAGCTGGGACTTGTGCGGTCTTTTGGGGGGAGACATTGCCCCCAGGACAGAATATGTTTTCTGTTACCATAGAGAGGGAAATGAGTCGTGGGTTGACAAGTGCGGTCTCAGTTACTGCTTCTTTGTGTGACTGTGTTCCAGGGACTGGCTGGAGTCAGGAAGAGCTGTGCCCAACCCCTACTTCCTGTCTATGTTTCCTGGCTGTGGGACCTTGAATAAGTTTCTTTCCCTCTCTCAGCCTATATTCTTATCTTTAAAATAGAGGTTCTCATGTGGACCAAAGGGGATAATATGCAGGTGTGTTATAACTACGAAATGCTTTAGAGGTGAAAGACACTCCAGTTTCCATTTGTTCCTCTAAATAGCCTTATAAGGCAGGCAGGGCAAGACCTCCCTCCCCATTTCACAGAAGAAGAAACTGGAGCCCAGAGATGTGAAACTACTTCTCTAATGATGCAGTCTTTTTTTTTTTTTAAGATTTTATTTATTTATTTGACAGAGAGAGAGATCACAAGTAGGCAGAGAGACAGGCAGAGAGAGAGGGGGAAGCAGGCTCCCTGCTGAGCAGAAAGCCCGATGTGGGGCTCAATCCCAGGACCCCGAGATCATGACCTGAGCCGAAAGCAGAGGCTTTAACCCACTGAGCCACCCAGGCGCCCCTCTAATGATGCAGTCTTAGCCTGGTCTTTGTTCATGGACGGAACTTTGACACCAGCCTGAGTCTCAGCCCTGAACTTGTTTATAGACTGAGACCTGATCCTAGTGTTTAAGTTCTGATCTTAGACTGAACCTTAATGCTGGTTATAGACTGAGCCTTCATCCCCACCTAAGTCTAAGCCCTGATCTTGACCTCTGAACTCTCATCAATAGAGGGGGCCCTCTCGAACCATCCCATAGTCCCCTAAGGTGTGCACTGGGCTCCATGGGGTGGAGTGGGGGGGATGCGGATGATGCTGATTCCCGAGCCCAGAGCTCTGATATCCCAGCAAATCGGACTCAGCTTTCAACCGTGTCTGTCATTTCGTGGCTCCTCCAGATTTTGCAAATTAGGGGAGAGAACAAACCAAGCCTGCGGGCCCCGATGGGGAGAAGAGAACGGGTGTCCAGAGAAATAGGAGAAGCACACAGTCTGCTTCCCCCTAGTAATTTTCCCAGCCCAGACAGCTGTAATGGGGAAGGTATTGAAATTTAAATCAGAGCCGGGCCTAACCTCTCTGCCCGCAGCCACTGCCTCCTGTAATCTCAGGCTGGCTATCTCCTCCTGGGGAGAACGACAGACCGACTCGGGGAAAGTGATAAATTTTCAATTTTATTTTAAAATATACCAGATGGGAGATTTTATTGGAGCCATAAATATGTCAAGAGCAATGTTGGTGTGTGATGGGCAATGCCCCCTCCTTGGGGCCTCTCTCTCTGTTTAGAAATTCCATCAGATTCTTAATAAGAGGCTCAAGTTCGACTGCAGCAAAATAGTCTCTATATTAAAGCAATTGAATTTCCATTTGCCAGACATCTTGTGCTTTAAGCTTCCAGGTTCCAGGGGTGTGAGGTTGCTAAGCCGATTCTAAATGAACCTAAACTAATAAATGCACAGCACACTGGGGGCTGTGAAAGGAGAGGGGAGAGGAGGGGAGGGATGAAGAGACATGGATCACCCACAGGGAGGGGAAGGGCAGGACCACCCTCACCCCTCCTGCTCCAGGGCCAGCCTGGGATAAAAATCTCCCAAATAACTGAAGAGCCACCTCCCTCCATTCACAAAGGGGAAACTGAGGCGCTGGTAGAGGCGTGATATGGCTGAACACTGGTCCTTCTTCTCCTATCATTCATTGCTTTCTTTGCTGTCTGGATTGATTTTATGTGATGCTGGCCTTTGTGGGGGGCTGGCTGCTGCCACCTGCGGTTTGTTGAGGGTGGGGCTGGGAGGAAGGCTGCTCCTTGCCCCCAAGGCTCTCCTGGCGCAGGGACTCACCTTTGGAAGGCTGTGCTCCTGCCTGGGTATGCTCCTGTGTCCTCACCTCTGCCATTCCCCAAGTGCTCAGCTGTCCTCACCTCTGCCAAGCGGTTCCTTGCTCCTGCAAAGACCAGAACCCTTCACGCAGCCTCAAGCATCCGGCGCAGATCACAGACTCAAGGACATTAGAGGTCAGAGATCCCAAAGCTGAGGAAACTGAGGCCCCCAGACACAGGGAGTACAATTCTGCTAGAACTGTCTGGGGAGCTGCCTACCCACAGCCTATCCACTCACCCCAACTTGAGCCAGGTCTAGGGGTCACCGGCCCAGCTTGACACAGGCCCCGACAAGGCCCTGGTGGGGAGGGGTGGTATCACCCGACATATCGCCTTGTTGAGGGCAAACCACCTAACTTTGCCGAGCCACTATTCTCAAAAATGGGCATACACTTCTGGATACTAAAAACAAACAAAAATAATGGGTGTAGGGGCGCCTGGGTGGCTCAGCTGGTTAAGTGTCTGATTCTTGATTTCGGGGGACGTCGTGATCTCAGGGTCGTGAGTTCAAGGCCGGTGTCATGGGACTCCACGCTCAGCAGGGAGTCTGCTGGAGATTCTCTCCCTCTCCCTCCCCCTCTGTCCCTCACCCCTCCTGTGCGCTGCTCGCTCTCTCTCTCTCTCTCTCAAATTAAATCAACAAATCTTTAAAAAATGTAAATAAATGGAAAATAATGGGTGTACTGCTACTTACACCCCAAAGTATTTGAGCGGTTGAACGCGATAATCCACAGCAATCGCTCTGTCTGATGCTATCTCCTAGTAAGTGCTCCCAAAATGTTAGCTATTATTATTTCTTCGCTATTTTGATTATCATTACTGCTCCGGAGGCTTCCAGTGGTTCGATATTCCCCATGGATCTGTGTCCTCCTCGCTGTCTGACAAGATTCTGTAGAAGGTAGCCGCTCAATGCTGCGTTTAAAGTTGAAAATGTTCCGTCCCTTGGGACACGATGAGGACTCTGGAGACAATCAGCAGACTCAAATCCTCTTTCTGGCTTCCTTGATCCGTGTGCTCTGTGGCTGCTCCGGGTCTCGATTTCTTCCTCTGCCAAATGGGTGAGCTATCCTCTCACTGCCTTCCTTTCAAGGCCGTTGCAAGAACCAGAGTGAGGGAATACTCCCGTAAGCTGCGGTCTTTTTTTTTTTTTTTAAAGATTTAAAAAACAATTGATTTTATTTAAATTCAATTAATTAACATAGAGGTATTATTAGTTTCAGAGGTAGAAGTCAGTGATTCATCGTCTTATACAACACCCAGTGCTCATTCCATCACGTGGCCTCCTGAATGCCCATCCCCCAGTGACCCCATCCCCCACCCACCTCCCGTCCAGCAGCCCTCAGTTTGTTTCCTATCTTTCCACTTCCCCCTGTGTGTCTTCACTCCCCACCACACCGACCCGGGTCTTCCTCAGTGCCCCGTGAGCCTGAGCCCCAGAAAGACCCCGGGGGGGCCACTGGGGATGGCTCTCACCATCCGCCGCTGACACCCCCACCTCTAACCCAATCATAAGTGTCCAGGGAGCCGTGTATGGACGTCGCCCAGGGCCCAGTTACCGACAAGATCATGCCAGCAAGCCTCCTAGCTTGACACCGGTGGCTGGCACTAGAAACCGGCTAAGGCAGCTGGGGAGTGTGGACTCTTGGAATCAAGTAACAGAGAAGAAGGCAGCCGGGGCCCCAAGGGCAGGACCACTGGATGACAGCTAACTCATTTCCAGGGTCCTCGGCGACAGCAGTCTCAGCCTCTGAGTGTGGATGTGTGCTTCTCTTTAGGAGAAGGTCCACAGCTTTCATCAGAGGGCTTGCAGACCCCAACACTGGTCAGTGCGAGGTTAGTTCTCCAACCCCGGTCTGCTTCCTGCCCACGCACATGCCCTCACCTGACGGGGAGAAGGTGGGAAGAGGGGCCGTGCGCACCTGAGATCTCCTGTATTCGGACCCCTGGACATGCTGCAGACAAGACAGTGAGGCCTGCCTGTCGGGGCTCCCCCAGGGACCCCCAGGGAGCCATGAGGGGACACCTTCCAGCACTAGCCAGATCCAAGCAGGTGCTCAGGGAAGGGCTGACTTTGAGTAGGGTCACCTTGAACAAGCTCCTGCCCTTCTCTGGGCTCAGCAACCACTCTGCTAACCTCCACAGTCCCTGCCAACTCCGCTTCTGGTGACCCCTCCCTCCTTCGTTAGCGAGGGCCCAGGAGGGTCTGCTGGTCTGAGGCTAAAGGGTGAAGGCCATTCCTCACCCTTGACCTGAATCGGGTGAACCTTTGCAGAGAGCTCACCAAGTCTTAGGTACCGCGCCTCCGGTTCCCAGGGCTTCATCTGCCTTGCCTTCCGTTTCAGAGCTGGAGAGAGTGAGCCTCAGAGAGGTTGGGTGACTCTGTCGAGTGTCAAGGTCACCAAGCCGGGGTGTGGGGACCCACACGCCAACGGCGATCCCTTTCTGGAGGCCATCTCTCCAGGAGCTGCTGTCCCATGAGGGGGCAGGGCAGGTAGTGAGCTGAGCCTCCCAGAGGGCAGTGACCTACTCAAGGTCATGCAGTGAAAATAGAGCAGAGGTAAGGCTCTGACCTATATCTTCCAAGGCTCCATTCTTAGTCCCTAAACAAATAAATGTTACCCTTACTCTTCTTTGAGATGTACTCAATCCATTCATTCATCCACTCATTTAATCCACAGATATTTGTTGAGTACCTACACTGTTTTTACGCACTGTTCTAAGTGCTGGGGGTGGGGGGAGGGGGGATTTGATGTTGAACAAAACAAAACTCCCTGTCCTCTGAGTACTCATATTCTAATGGAGAAGAAAGAGAAAACAACAGTAAAAAGTCAATGGCAAAGTTCCAGAGGTCATAAATCTGTGGCGAGGGACAGAGCAGGGTCAGTCAGGAGGTTGGGGAGTGCCGGGAGGAGGCAGTCTGAAGTTGAGTGGTCAGAGCAGGCCGTGGTGAGAAAGTAGAAATCAAGAGCAGAGACTCCAAGGAGCTGAAGAAGCCAGCCAACCACGTGGACTCTGGGGAAGGAGCACAGTATTGAAGTTTTGCCAGTGCAAAGGCCCTGAGGTCACAGTGGACCTGCTATGCTTGAGGACAGCAGGGAGGCTGTAGAGCAGGGTGAGCTCGGGAAGAGCCAGAGGGGAGGAGGTGGGAAAAGTGATGAAGAGAGAGGAACTCATCATGGAGACCGTGGCATTAAATTTGTCATGGGAAGGCAGAACTTTATGGGTTAATTTGAAAATCCCACAAATGACAAAGTTGTGGGGTCATCACAGCCACGTGTGAGAGCCAGTTGGGGTCAGAAGGGAAGTAGGGACATCTAGCAAAATCAGCTATGGGACATGACCTCTCAAGTCCCCTGGGGAAGCCCTCCACTTGCTATCCTTTACCCTTGCTCTGCTTGGGCTGTGTCCCCAAGGAAGCAGGTTGGGGTGACAGAGGAAAGTCAGGGCATCCTGTGGAGCCTTCCCAGCCCAGGCGAGGCTGGCTGCAAGTCTCTGAGGGCTTTGGAGTGACCAGGACCTACAAAAGCACTCAAAATCACAGGCAGGCCGACAGAGGTTCTGGAAGCCCATTGAAACCCACTATGGAAACCTGTCGCTAGGTTTGTTTGGGATTTAATGAAGGGCCTGAAGCCCAGCTGCAGCGCCAGGCCCACTTTCCAGGCCACCCCTCACCACTAGCTCTGTTCATCTGACCCACCAGCTCCCGGACACCTGGCTTGAGGCAACAGGGACCCAGGGAGGGAAAGGGCTTATTTGTGGCCACAGGGCAACTCAAGAGCAAAGTCCCACGGTTCTGAGGCCCAGCTCAGGCTCCCCTGGTACTCTGTGGACAGAAGCAGCTCTTGGGGCCGGAGCTGTGAGGCAAGCCAGGGCTGGGAAGGGGCTGCTCCCTGCCGTTCTGGGGAGGCACCGCGAGCAGAGGGCGACACCCGGCAGGTGAGGCCGAGCCAGTGAGTTCTGGGTTCGAGTCTCCTCCTCTGCTTACTAGCTGTGTGACCTGGGAGAGGTGTCTCAAGGTTCCTGAGAACCCCCACCGCCGTTCTTTTATTTGTAATTTGAGCACGATGGGACTTCTTTCTCGGCATTGCTGTGAGGAGGTCAGGGAGAGCCTCAATCCTGCCCAGGGAGCAGCTGGGCCAGCAGTCGACGCTGCACGTGCTTCTGGAGCCCGAATCTCTGGGTTCCCACCCTAGCCCTGCCACTTACCAGCTGGGTGGCCGTGGGTAAGTTACTTGACCTCTCTGTGCCTCGTTTCTCCAGCTGCAGCATGGGGTTAATAACAGCCCTCCTTTACAGGGTTGCTGTGAAGATGAAACGAGTTTGTTTACGGAAAGCATTTAGGCTACCGCCTAGCTCCGGGGGTAACCCCAACCACAGCATACCTCCAGGGGGCGCCCTTCACCCCCGTACAGGACACTGTTTCGTCTTTTCGTCCTCCTCTCATCGCCCTAGCTAGAGGGAGAGTGGATAGCTGGGGGCAGGGAAGATGGGAGAGCGGCCCGGCAGCCCCTCGGGGGCCTGGGTCCCCAGGGCAGACTTTCGCGGAGGCCCGTCCCTGCACGGAGACTGTCCCCGCGGCCATCGACCGCAGAGCCACGGAGGCGGTGAACCAACCAGGAGGCGCTTTTAACAGCTTTTTAATGTGGTGGAGCTCTGAGCTCAGAGGGCAGAGGCACGTCAGGGGAGGCTCAGGAAGCTTTCAAGGTCAGCCAGCCCTGTCAGCCTGACCTTTGAAGGCTGTCCCCTCCTGGGGAAGAACCCAGCCGATGGGGGCGGGGGGGGGGGGGGCGGGGGAGCGCAAGCCCAGGGATTCCTGGGACTGGGACCTGGGTGTTTCTCAGTTGTCAAGGAGGCCCTGGGGGCCTGGGCTGAGGACAAGTATTTAGAAAAACAGCCAGGAGGAGGTGTTAAATGGATTAAAGAGGCTCGCAAGAGGAGCAAAGCCCAGCCAGGGACAGGAGCATCGGAGACCTTCTCCCCGTGCAGTGTTGGCTTCCTCTTCCTTGTCACAAGCCAAAAAAAAAAAAAAAAAATCCCCCGGGCTCTGGGCTGGGAAGAGAAACGACTTCCCCTTCAACTCCTCTCCTTCTCAGTCTCCTCAGGACAGCAGGACAGCGCGCTGCTTCCTTTGTCCTACAGATTAATAAAAATCAGGGTCAGCTCCCTGAGAGATGGCCTGTCAGCTCCCCTCCCAGAGAACCCGGCCTGCCTGGCAGTTGCAACCGGCCCTGTGGTGTGGAGTCACCCACCAGAGCCCCCAGCCCCCTGGCACAGCGCCTCCACACTCCCCAAAGGGGTGAGAATTCTCCAGGGAAGCCTTAGCACGCTCAGCGCACTCCCTGGGGCCCAAAGCGGGCCTGTCAAGGCCAGACCTCAGCGTCTTCCCAGCTGAGCTCTCTCGTTGGCCTCTCAGCTCCCGCGTGTGCTCTGAGCACTTCACGGCTCAGCGCTGCTCCCACAGTCCTCTGGAAGGTAAGGATGGTCCTAAGTCCATTTTACAGACAAGGAAACTGAGGCACGGGGAGTTGGGATGGCCCCGCTTAGAGTTGTGGGCCAGGAGGCACGGGAGGGAGGAGCTGGAATTCAAATCCAAGGGCTGGTTCCCAGAGCCTGCCTGCTGGGGAGGAATGTGTAGCCCTCTCGGCAGTGGGGCGGGTTCTCGGCCACCAGCTGGGCTCCCCAGCAACCAGGTCACCAAGGGGACCCAAGGGAGAACAGCTCCCTCCCAACCCCCTCCTGCCCAGAGCCTGGGCCACGGGCCAGGGCACAGTGGGGAAGGAGGGCCAGGCCCCTTCCAGAGCAAGTCATGGGAAACTCAGGGCTTCGGGCGTCCCTGGCTGTCCACCCCTCCCTAGTGAAGCCCAAAGGGATGAGGGGATCTCAAGCCCCGTGGACAGCTTCCTGAGCTGGGAACCAGGCTGTGTCATTTCAGCCGCTTCCCTGCCATGGGCTAGGAGGGGGTTTGGACCAGTTCCTGCCTCTCTCTGCCCCTAATTTCCCCATCTGTCAAGGAGGAGAAGATCCCTCTGGCACCCAAGCTGGAGGGGCCGGCCATCTACTCCCTCTTAACCGGCCCAGGTGGAGGCAGAGGCTGGAGAAGCCAGGCCCAGGGCCCTCGGCGTGGGAATTCAGGGACCAGGGTCTTGGCGGCCGCTGTGAGCTGTCAGCAGAACCCAGACTTTCCCACAGATGCAGCTTGGCCCCCCAGAGCAGGCCCCACAGTTCCCACTGCAGAACTTCCAAGTGGAAACCACAATGCGTGTGGAAGCCAGGCAGAAAATAAACAGACAGCGATGTCCCCAGGACCTTGCGGCCCTGGGCCCAGCCCCGAGGCAGCCCCGCGGAAGGGAGCTATGACCAGAGCGGATTCCTGCCGAGCCTGTCTGGACTGGCCTGGCCTGGGGCCCTGAGGGGGGTGGGGAAGGAAGCTGCTGTCTCCTGCTAAGGGCCAAGGGGTTGGGGAGAGCACCGGGAGCTGGAAAACACCAGGGCTGGGTGCCAAGAGATGGCTCTCTGGTCTTAGCCTCTGCCGACTCACTGGCTGGGGCACCGAGCCTCACCGTCCCCATCTGAAAATGGATGCAGCATGTCTGCTGCTTTCTCAGGCTGAGAGTGTGACCTGGGACATGGCACAAGAAGGGAGAAGAAAGGGGGCCACCGCAGGGACTCTAGCAGAAGGGCCCTACTGTGGCTGTTTCTCCCAGACCTCCCCTGCCAGGTACCATTTGCAGGTGAGGAGATCTTACCCTGCCACACAGAGGTGGGGAGCTGGGCTCCAAGCTCTGCCTCCAAGGTCCTGAGCCCAAGGTCCTTAAGAAGGAGACTCAGGCAGGCCCTGGCAAGTGTAGGCCAGACTAGGGGTGAGTGGGCAGGCTCTTGGCACCTTCTTTTCTCCCTTTCCCCAGCGTTTTTTTTTTTTTTTTAAGATTTTATTTATTTGACAGAGAGAGATATAGTGAGAGAGGGAGCACAAGCAGGGGGAGTGGAAGAGGGAGAAGCCAGCTTCCCGTGGAGCAGGAAGCCCGATGCAGGGCTCCATCCCAGGACCCTGGGATCAGGACCCGAGCTGAAGGCAGACACTTAATGACTGAGCCACCCAGGCGCCACCGCCCCCCCAGCTTTTTATCATAGTGCCTGGCCTGGCCTCTGGCTTGGGGCCCCATCAAGAGGAGAAGGAGGCAAAGCAGGACAAGGAAGCCGAAGCCGCTGATCTGCAGTACCTGATCCCCTGGGGACAGGGCTGTGAGGAGAGGGGGTGGGGCAGGCCTCCGTCCACCTTCACCCCTCCCAAACCACTGAGATGGCCCGGGGGCCTCCAAGGGACACACCGGGGACAGCCTTCTGAGAGGGTCCGGCAAGTGTCCCTCAAGTAGACAACAATGATCTCGTCCCTCAGCCATCCTGTCTCAGAAGACGCTCCCCCCTGCCCCTTGACCCCGTGGAAGACCAGACTTGCCAGTTCCGCAGAGCTCTGAGGTTCAGACTGGCTTTCTGACTCCAAGTTCAGGAGTCACAATGTCTCCCCTGACCTGCCCCCATCAGCAGAACCTTTCAGAGAGTTGAAGCACGGCCCTCTTCAGACAGCCTCGGGGTGTGTGGGCTTCGGCACCCAGCTCGAGCCCAGCAGGCCCAGAGAATGAGCTCACCTGGCTGTCTTCCCCTCTCTGACGAGTGTTTCATACAAGGTGGCAAATCGGGGTGTTAGCCCCCGTCCACACAGCCCTCTCCCTCTCCAGCCCCTTGGAATGTCCTCCACCCCAGCGGCTCTGTTTCCTGCTGGACCCCAAGTTTCTCTACCCTCAAATCACAGAGTGGGTTCCCTGCCAGCTGCCCTGTGCTCAAGCCAGGCTGAGGTCTAAGAAGATGGGGGGCGAGGGGGTCGTCTGTCCCACGGAGACTCACCTTCCACCCAGGACTCAAAGCCCCAAAGCTCTTGTCCTCTCTGCCTGTGGTCTCTCTTGGCACAGGGCTTGGACACACATCCCTGAAACTGCTTAAGGGCCACCCATACTCCACCCGGCCCCAGCCTACCCCACCCCTGTCCCCTCCCAGGTGGCTCTCTTGAGGGCCTATAAAAACCATCCCACTTCTGCCCTAGAAAAAGACCCTCATGCAGAGAGATTTCTGTCGACCGTCTGGACGACCCACGACAGGCCCAGACCTGTCTGAAGCCCTCATTTGGGATCTACTAATAACTACCCCCACGCGCCCACCATCCCTGTCCAGAGGCAAAAAGCTCTTGGGAAGGTTCTCACCTCAGCCTCCCCCCTCATCGGGACCCTCTTCCCGGGTTGCGACAGGAGGAGGAGGCCTTGCAGAGGGTAGAGGGACCGGGGCCCTGCTGCTAGCTGGACCTGGCTGGAAAGATCAGGGAGAGTCCCCTGCCTGGGGGGGCTGGGTTCTGGTCTCAGCTCTGCCTCGGACTTCCTTTGTGACAGTGGGCAAGATGCAGCTCTTTTTGAGCCTCAGGCTCTTGTCTGGGAAATGGGTGTGAACTGGTCCCCCTTGGGCTTTAGGATCTCTGTGAGACCCCTCAGGGCCTCCTACCTGGACTCAGGACTTCCCTTCCGGCCCACTGCTGCTCCCCTTCCTCAGAAGCACTCCTTCGCGGGCCCCTCCAGGGCTCACACTCCG
>CM052797.1:24611844-24622222 GCA_028533885.1 Nasua narica | reverse complement strand
ATCCTTCCTGAGGGGGAAGGCGGTGGGGGCACAAATTGGCTTATTCTACTGATCCAGAGAGAGCCTTGCTCCCAGGAGGACCCGCAGATCCATCCCTGTGTGCGGCCCTCGCGTTCTTGCCAACACACATAGCTTGCTGCCCTCCCCCAACACCCTGGCCTCCAGGGGTCCTCATACTGTCAGGGACATGGAGACTCCCAGGGGCCTCCCCACCCCCCTCCTTCCAGAGCTGCTGTGAGCTGACAGTTCCTAAAGAGACCTGATGGGTTCGCCCAGGGATGAGGTGTCTGGTGGAAGCTGCTAAGGAAGGCACAGCGAGGACGAGAAATTACACACAGCCCGGAAAACAGTCAAATGGAGTACGTTTCTCTGCATTCCTTTCACTCACTGTCCACAGCCCTATCCAGGGACTCTGCTGGCCAGAAGGAAAATTTACTTACTTATTTATTTAATATTTTATTTTTTTATTTGACACAGAGAGAGCGCACAAGCAGGGGGAGTGACAGGCAGAGGGAGAGAGAAGCAGAGGTCTATGGCAGAGGCTCGAGGCCACTGAGCAGGGAGCCCGATGCAGGGCTCGATCTCAGGACCCTGAGATCATGACCTGAGCCGAAGGTAGATGCTTAACCCAATGAACCACACAGGCACCCCCATCTTGGATTTTTTTTTAAAGGAATCTCTACACCCAACATGGGGTTTGAACTCATGACCCCCAGATCAAGAGTCACATGCTCTACCAACTGAGCCAGCCAGGTACCCCTCAGCATAATTATTTGGGATTCCTCTATTTAGCTGTAGGTATCAGTAGTTCATTCTTTTTTATGACTGAGTAGTATTTCATTGTATCACCATATCACCGTTTGTCCTGTCCCCCGATGCATATTACCCCAAAGTATTTCAGTATTTCCCAAGAACGAGGATAATTTTTTTGTTTCTATTATCAAAATTGGGATGTGAACATCGATTCAATATTATCATCTAATCTATAGACCTTCTTATTCAAATTTTGTCATTGTGCCAACAATATCCTTTATTGAAAACCTTTTTTTCCTGGTCCAGGATTTGATCTAGGATCACAGGTTGGATCGGGTTGTCGTGTTTTCGTATCTTATTTGATTTGGAGTGGCTCCTCAGCCTCTGTCTTTTGTGATCTTGAGAGGTTTAAAAAGACAGGCTGGTTATTGCAATGAATGTTCTTCGTTTTTGGGTTGTCTGATGTTTCTTCATGATTAGATTCAGGTTATTGATTTTTGGTAGGATTATCACAGAAGTGACACTGTGTCCTTGGTGTCTTGTCTCAGGACTTGCTGTCTCTTTGTCTATCACTAGTGATATTCACTTGGATCGCGGCGAAAGTGGAGTCCACCACTATCGTGACTGTTTTCCGTTTGTATTAATAAGTATTGGGGGGAGTCACCTGAAGATTATCTAAATATCCTGTTTCCATTAAACTTTTTATCCACTAATTGTAGCATCCTTTGGTGATTCTTGCCTAAATCAGTAATTGATATGAATGTGACCAGATGTAATTTTCAAACCCCGTAATTCCCTCCTTATTAGTTTGAATTCTACCATAAGGAAGAGCTTTTTCTCTCCCCCATGTATTTATTTGTGCTCATTATATTATATTTGTGTGGACTCATGGATTTTTATTTTATGTAGTGGGTTATAATCCATTTCTATCATTATTTATGTTTGTGCTTAAATTGCCCCGAATCCGGCCAGTGGGAGCCCCTTCAAGTTCCTTCCATGTCCTTTTGACATTTCCCCATCATTCCTTAGGCATTTGCTTACTTTCAGACTCATCATGTGCTTGCTCTGGGATCAGCCAATTTTGCCAAGAAGTCCTTGTTTAGTTTAGCAGAAAGTACCCTGCAAGTTAGAATACCCGTAACCATATCTACGTTAATATTTAAAAACCCATAACCTCTAACTGCTATCCAGTACCTAAAAGTACATTCTTGTCTTCCCATTGATGTATTTGTAACTCAGTTCTCCAACAGTCACTGGATCCACAATTTTCATCATATTCACTCATTTGCTTGAGCCCGGAACACACAGAAAGTAGTTTCAGAATTGCAAGCCCAAACCACTGCGAACCGCAAACCTGCTACCTAGAGGATGGTATTTTTGTAAACCTTTTCCCGCCTTCACCTGGATGGGTATAGCCAAGGTACTGTGTTCAAAGCTTCCTTCTTTCCCCTTTTCATATGGTTATGTTATTCTTTTGAAATAGAGTCAGGTTTGTTTATTTCTGTTTGTATTCCATTTAGAGATTCTATTTTAGGCATGTCTCTCATATCTTATTATTGTTATGATTCGAGTGTAAAAAACATTAACTTGGTTCCAGGGTGCCTGGGTGGCTCAGTCAGTTAAGCGTCCAACTCTTGATTTTGGTTCAGGTCATGATCTCAGGGTGGTGAGATCGAGCCTCACGTCAGATTCTCTCTCCCTCTCCTTCTGCCCCTCCGCCCCTCTCCCCCACTCTAAAAACAAAACCAAACCAAAAACATAGTTCTGAGAGTTAATCCTAAAGGACAAAGTCATATTCAGAAATAGTCCCATCCTTCTCACCCCATTTCCATCCAACTTCTATGGGCAACTGATGCCATTATTTTATCTTTCCCAAGTTTCTTTTTGCAAAGCCTTCATGTAAATTTCCTCATTTCCCTCTCTTTCTTATACAAAAAGTAGCATGCTATACACATGGTTTTGCACTTTGGTTTTTCACCTAAGAGTACATTCTGGAACTATTCTGTCGGTTCATAGAGATTGTCCTCATTTTTTTAAGTTTACATTTTTCCTGAAAAATAACACCCACAGAAAATGGTGTTAGAAGTTAGGGATTTCTGGGGAGCTAGTTACATGAGAGTATTCAACTAATTATTTTTGCCTGGTTTGGATACTATATAAATGGGCTCTTATGATATATACTCTTCGGTGGGTGCCGCTTTCGTTCAACATTATGTTGGTGCCATTTAGCCCTATGGTTGTGTGTAGTTACAGTTTGTTCATTTGTATTGCTAGGTAGTACCCCATTGTATAAACAGCACAGTATGTTAGCCATTATATTGTCAGTGGGCATTTGGGTATTTCCAGGTTTTTTGGCTTTATGGATAGTGCTACTATGAACATTGTAGTACATAAGAGTATCCAGATTTACTGGGTTACAAAGGTTTGTGTATGTTTGTGGTATGTGTTATGTAACACATGATGTATGTGTTATGTAACTTTTGCAAAGCGTCACTACACCAATGTACATTCTCACCAGTCTTGTATAAGGGTTTCAGTTGCTCACTGACATTGGATTCTGTTTTGGTTTTTTATTACATCCTTACCAACATTTGATTTTTTTTTGTTTGTCTTATTTATTTCAGCCACGCTGGTGTGTGTGTGTGTGTGTGTGTGTGTGTTTAAGAATTTTAATCTGCATTTCCTGGATGAGCAAATAGCAATTTTTCCAGCATCACCACCAAACCGGCCCCTCATGAGAAGCAGTCAGGTGTGATAAAGGGACTCTGGCCTCAGGATCAGAAGACCGGGCTCTGCCCACCCTGATTGGCTGAGTTGTGTGACTTTGACCTAGCTAAGCTAACCTTGATTTTCTCATCTGGACAATGGGAATAAAGCCTCCCATTCTGTTTTTGCAGCAGGCACACAATGGCATAGGAAGTGATGGAGCCCCTGGACCTCTTTCTTCCAAGGCTGTCTCCCTACTTCATGGGCACGTGTCTGTACATGAGACAGCGGTATCCTCACCCGCACGCCGGTCCTCTCCCTGCCCCTGCCTCGCATCTTTTCCCTCCTTCAACAACATCTGAAGGCTTCCTCCACCAGAAGCTTTCCCTGACTGCCTCCAGCTTTCTTCTCCATCACTGAGGCAAAGCCTGGATAAGAAAGAGCAATGGATGGGACCAGGAGAATGGTCATGTGCATTTGGTTTGGTCGGTTGCTGTGTGATCAGAGACTGGGTTCTAGAAGGAAATGGGTGGAGGCATCGCCTGCAGCATCTCTGGGGCACTCTGCGAGCTGCTGCTTTAGTGTTCTTTTGTGCCGTGCCAGATGAGGTCATCCAAGCAGTTTAGCAGATGGGAGATAGACAAACTAGCTTTGTGTGTTGAGAATGGCCGAAGAGACGCGGAGACAGCGGCCAACATGCCTGTGTGCCAAGGACGAAAGCATAGCATCCCCAGGGGGAGCTCTGGAATTCCCTCCGGCTTCCCATGGGAGCAGTGCACCCCCGCTTTTCCATCCTTCAGTATTGCTCTGGATCTGAGCCTTGGATCTAGAAGCCCGGCTCTCAGTCTCTCCCAGGAGTTGTGGAGCCTTGGCACTGGGCAGGCCACTGGGCGAGGCTGTGCGCTGAGTGTCCTGGAAATGGCTGCGGTTCCGGGAGAGGCCCAGATGGCCTCGAGCTAGAAGGCTGATGAGTAGTGGGGGGGCGGGGGGAAGGGAAGGTGTTGCAGACCCGGGTTACCGCCTGGCCCAGGCACAGAGCTGAGGGCCTGGCCATGTTCGTGGCATGAGTGATGAAGGCAGAAGGGGCTAGGTCACTAAGGGCCTTGAGAGCCTGCCGGATGAGGTGGGATTTCATCCCCTGGGTAATGCCTGGCGAGCCACTGGTGCTTTTGAGAGAGGTTGGGACGGGGTGCTTAGTCAGGGTTGATTGCAGACGCTCACCTGTGGAAGGCTGAGCCCACAGGCTCTCGCCAGCCAGCTTCCATCATGGGCACTCTCCTCCTTAGGGACCCGAAGACTTTTTTTAGCTCCAAGAGCTTCCACCGAAGCAAAAGCGCTGGATGCCAGTTCGCACCGTGAGGGAACTAGCTGCTCAGCCCGAGATCCTTAGAAAGATCTGGCTGCAGAGGGCAGGGCCAGATCACGTGTTTGTGAAGGTGGGCGTGGGGATGGGGTGAAGGAAATACTTGCTAACCATCTCCCAGTGCCAGGCGTTATGCTAAGCGTTCTACGTTCAACATCTCACTTACGATGGGTACTAACTCTATGAGAAAGACATTAGCCCCATTTTATGGATGAAGAAACTGAGTCTCAGGCAGGCTATATTAGCCACATGGTACATGACTGTCCTCGAAGCCTGAGCCTGTTCCAACGTTCCAGGCAGAGTGTATATGCTGTGTCTCTAGGAGCCCAGTGAGAGGGGAA
Source organism: Nasua narica (assembly GCA_028533885.1). Classification (NCBI taxonomy): domain Eukaryota; kingdom Metazoa; phylum Chordata; class Mammalia; order Carnivora; family Procyonidae; genus Nasua; species Nasua narica. The sequence goes on along the minus strand of CM052797.1, from coordinate 24,617,059 downwards.
GGGTTGTCTGCAGCTGGATTCCCCCCAAATGCCCTTCCCCAAGGAGCTGCCCTCAGGAATCTCCCCAGCTGGGCATTCCCAGCCCAAGGTGCAGGGTTGCAGTCTTTTGAAAATATACCAGAGACATCAACAAAAAGGGAAGTTGGGTTCAAATCAGATGCAATTTGCTTAAAGCCTCTGGAGTCCTCCCCTAAGGGAATGCATTCATTCTGCAACATTTGGTCTTTTAAAACTGCTGCCATGTAATTCCTCCAGCTACCACGTTTGTAAGACAATGTCCTCACCTTCTCCAAGGCACCAGCACTGGGGGTTATTTTGTGCGTTGGATTCATTCACCGTTTATTCAACGGAACAGGAAGTTTCGGCTACAGGCCCAGCACCAAGGTAAGTGAACCCAGTCTGGGCCCAGAAGATGCACAGCGGGCCACAGGGCTAGAACTTTAGCAATAGAGGCTTGGGGATGAGCAGTGATTAGCTGCGTTTACAGCCGGCCCTCACTCCCATCCCTCTAATGCACAGAGCCCTCTGCAGCCAGAAAGGTCTTTCAAATCCAATGTGGGGGTGCCTGGGTGGCTCAGTCAGTTAAGCATCTGACTTTGGCTCAGGTCACGACCGATGGTGTGGTCCTAGGATTGAGCCAGAGTGGGGCTCCGCGTCCAGCGGGGAGTCTGCTTCTCCCTCTGTCTCTGCCCCTCCCCCACTAGGGCACACTCTCTCTCTTTCTCAAATAAATAAATAAAATCTTTAAAAAGAAAAGAAAATGCAGTGTGATCATGTCACTTCCTGCTTACACCACTTCGATGGCTTCCCATAGCTCTTGGGGGAAAATCCCAACTCCTTACAAGGAAAAAAAATCCAAGCTCCCTACAAGGGCCTGGGACCAGGGCCGGCCTCCCTTCCAGCCCCTTCCCGCAAGCCCTCTTATTCCCACCCCACACCATACATACACTCCTCACATTTCAGCTCATTACCCTCCACATGTCTTTGTTGTTGTTGTTTTTTAAATAGGTAATACGGGTTTTATACAATTTACCGTCCACATCTTATGCCACATCTCGACTGATTCTTTTCTCCAGTTTTTTTTATTGCAGTCTAATAGTTACATAATGTTTACTGTAGTGGCCATTTCTGAGTGTACAGTTCAGTGGTATTAAATACATTCCTAAGGTTGGACGACCGTCATCACCGCCCACCTGTGGGGCTCTTCCATCAGGTAAAACTGAAGCCGTGTACCCATTAATCGGTACCTCCCCATTCACCCAAACCCCTCCCGGCCCCAGACAGCAACCATTGTACTTCCTGTCTCTCTGACTGTGACTGCTCGAGGCACCTCCTCTGAGTGAAATCATACAGTATTTGTCTTGCTTATTTCATTTAGCGACATGTCCTCAAGCTTCATCCGTGCTATAACTGACAGAACTGCCCTCCTTTTTAAGGCTGGACAATAATCCGCTCTACGTGCGTACGTGTCATTCTTCTGCTCGTGGGTCAGTGCACGCGTGGGTGGCTCCCACATTTTCAGTTCAATTTTTACACACGTGAGCACCCCCATGTACTACTCAGACAGGGACAGAGAGCATCTGGGTACCCCTGAAGTCTCCCTCATGTTCCTTTAAGGCCGACCTTCCTGCTCCATCATTAGACCGACTGCCCTGTAGGTAAGCTTTATGTGTTCTTTACCTTCATAGACATGAAATCCTGTACTGCGTGTTCTTTTGGGTCTGGATGCTTCTGCTCGACGTTGTGTCTATGAAACTCATCCATGCTGTTGTGTGTGTTAGTAGTTTGTTCATTCTTGTTGCCACGTAGTATTTCATAGTATAAAGGTACCACCGTGTATACATTCCTCTGGTAATAGGCATTTGGGTAGTGCTATGGGCTGAATTGTATGTCCCCCAAATTCACGGGTGGAAGCCCGAGTCCCAGCGTGACTGTTTGGAAACGGGGTCTTTAAGGAGGTAACTAAGGTTACTTGTGAAGATTACAGTCTGGTTGTTTTGTAGAATGTCCCTCAATTTGAGTTTATCTGATGTTACACGTTTCTGGCAGGAAGTGCCAAGAAGGGACGCCGTGTGCTTCCCACGCTTCCTAACGTCTTGTACACAATCTGTCCCATTACTGGGGATGTTAACTTTTAACACTTGGTTAAGATGCTGTCTGCTAGGCTTCTTCACTGTTAAATTGATTAATAAGTATAATGCACTTACCAATTTAGAAGTTGTTAATAAATATTTGGCGGGAAGAGAGTTTGAGATTGTGTAAATATCGTCTTCCTCATGAAAATTTCACCTGGCAGTTTCAGCATCCACTGGTGAATCTTGCCTGAATCAACTATTTCTACAACAGTCGCAAAACAGTGGTTTTCAAATTCCATGATCTTGTCTCTATTTTTCAGATTGGTATTCTACGCTAAGGAAGAGCTTTCTGTTCTTCTCGTGTGTCTAGTCATTTACTTCTTTTTTTTTTTTAAGATTTTATTGTTAAGTAATAATCTACATCTAATACGGGGCTCGAACTCACAACCCCGAGATCAAGAGTCCCATCGGCTGAACCGACGAGATGCCTTTTTCATTTACTTCTTTATGTTAATACAGACGCACGGATTCTATCACTATTTATTTTGATGCTCCAATTGTTCCAGACGTGGCCATCAGAAGCCTTTTGAGTTGACTTTTGTGTCCTTTAAAAACATATTTTTAATTGTGACGAAAGAGACGTAAGAGGAAATCGATTATCTTAAACACGTCAGTGTGCAGTCCTAGTGGCACTGAGGATGTTCGCATTGTTGCGCTGCTGTCACCACTGTCCTTCTCCAGAGTCTTTTCATCTTACAAAATAGAAGCTCTGTACCCTTTAAACAATAGCTCCCTATTTGTCACTCCTCCAGTCCCTGGCAACCACCATTCTACTTTCTGTGTCTATGAATTAGACCCCTTTCGGCCGCTCCCGTAAGAGAAATCATTCAGTATCTGTCCTTTTGTGACTAACCTATTTCACTTAACCTAATGTCTTTGAAGTTTATCCATGTTACAGCATATGTCCCAATGTCCTTCCTGTTTAAGGCTGAATACTATCTACTTGTATGTATAGACCTCATTATCCGTCGATAGGACACTGTGGTCGCTTCCACCTTTTGGCTATTGTGGATAACATTGCTAAGAACATGAGCATCCTTTGAGTTTCTTTGAGTTCTGCTTTTAACGTATTGGGATAGCTACCCGCAAGTGAAATTGCTGGATCATATAGTAATTCTGTTTTCAATCTTTTGAGGAACCACCGTACTGCTTTCCATAGTGACCACACCAACAATGGAAAAAAGTTCCAATTTCTTCACATCCTTGCCAACACTTGTTATTTCCTGTTTTTTGATAATAGCCATTCTAATTCATGTAAGGCGATATGTTGTGGTTTTGATTTGTATTTCCCTAGTGATTACCAATGTTGAATATTTTTTCCTGTGCTTATTGGCCATTTATATACCTTTTTTTAAAAGAGTTTATTTATTTGAAAGAGAGAGTTTTTTTATTTGAAAGAGAGCGAGAGAGAGTACGAGCAGGGGAAGGGGCAGGCAGAGGGAGAAGCAGGCTCCTCGCTGAGCAGGGACTCTGACGTGGAGCTGTGTCCCAGGACCCCGGGATCATGAGCTGAGCTGAAGGCAGACGTCTAACTGAGCCATCCAGGCATCCCAGCCATGTGTATAGCTTCTTTGAAGTAATATCTATTCAAGTCCTCTCCCTGTATTTTAACTGGGTCGTTTGATTTTTTGTCATTGTGTGGAGAAATTCTTTCTATATTCTGGATTGTATCTTGTCTCCTGTCGACATGTCTCCATCATTCTCTGACTGCTTTCTGTCTGAAAGGGTAAGACATTTCAGAGGGTCTACTTCTGACCCAGCCCTGGCATTAGACCTTTTTCCAAAGAGCCCTAGTTCCTTTTAGTGGAGAATAGAGTTTAGAAACAAATTTGGCTTCTATATTTGCTCATTGCTCTTGGAGCAGGGGGAGCTGTCTTCCCAGGCCCTGTTCGTGGTCAGGGCTTAAGAATAAGTGTGTTTGTACATATATTTATACATATTTCTATATCTCTATATTGAAAGCCCGAAGTCCCATCAGTACCTCTATTTCCAACCCCCACCGTGGGATTCATTCTAGCTTCTTCCCTTTCTATGTCTGCACCTTCCTTCTCCAACTGCGACAAGTCTGGTTCTCTCCATCTTTACTTATTGCTTGATCCCTTTACAAGAAGCCAATCTCTTGACCTCCCGGCCACCACTTCACTGGGCCATCTCCCGGCTCCAGGCCAATTCTCTTGCCGCCTTCAATATGCATTGAGGAAGGGGAAGGAGTCCTAATGGCTTTGGAGTGAATTACTCAATTATTCAGGGAGGAAGGAAGCAAGTAAGCAAGGGCGGTGCTGGGTTTTGTAGAGTGTGTGGGCAGCTTCTCTACCTTTCTGCCCTACATAATTGGCTGAAAGCTCAGGGACTTGCCCTTAATGCCCCCCAGGGCTGTGACTTCTGCCTCTGCTTCAGTGCCCCTGGGAAGCTCCTGGGCAGGCCCCTGATGCAAGGAGGCACACCGGGCCATAGTAAGCCAGCCCACTCTGGCTTCCCACCTGTAAGCCTGGATGCCTGCTGGCAGCTGCTGGAGGCAGCCACGCCATGCTGGGCCCGCCAGACACTTGAACCCTACCCAGAGATCCTGCACCTGGCAAGGTCAGGCATGATGCTGGGGCCTGGGGCCTCCCCCACGCCAGCCCGGGGAACCTGGGCAGGTCTGTCCAAGGAGGTCAGGCTGGAAATTGGAAGAGATCCATAATTGATATAGAAGCTCTTAGCGGAGAGAAACCTCCTTACCCCAGATACATTTCAGCTGCACTTTACCAAATGACTTAGAGGTTTCCCTTCATCCCAGGCGCTGGAGTAGGAGGGGCTTTGCATGCTGCTGTGTTCCAGCCCTTCTACCCACACGGGGACACCCAAGAAGGGGGCGGGCGTCTCTGTGTGAACAATGCCCGGGCTCGGGTGCAGTACCGGGTTTCGGCCACGCACAGGCAGCCAGGCGACAAGTGCCCGGCCTGCCTCCCAGCCTAGGGAGGCCTTAGGAGCATGGCCTGGTGCGGGTGCCAAGGCTAAGGGGTCAACCTGGTTCTCTCACCTGTGCATGTAACCCTACCCCTCTCTTAGAAAGACATGCCCCCCTGTGGCTCTATAGC
>CM052797.1:24552547-24611344 GCA_028533885.1 Nasua narica | reverse complement strand
GTCAGGAAGTGAGCACAATGGGCTTACTGTTATTCGAGTAAAACAGAAATAGCTTTGGAACTGGAGATGGTGGGGGCGTGGGGAGGCTGGGCCCAGGCTGGGTGGTACTTGCATTTTTAGGGACGCTTTTTCCTGTGGGAAACTCAGACTCACAGAGGTGAGCTTTGGGTGGGCCCCCCCAAGGCACTCAACCTGCCCCTCCCTCATTCTGCCGACCCGCACCCAGCACCAGCCCCCACGCCTGCCCTCCTCATTCCCCCCTGCCTTAGTCTGCCCCAATGCCTTTACACCCTCCCCATGTTGGAGGCCAGCCGCAGGCACCAGAACCACTCTGCCGGCCCCCAGCACAAGAAGTGCCCCAAGATCTACTGCCTCCAAGGACCCGCAGTGCAGGGGTGTCGAAAGTGCCTTTATTGGGACAACTCTGAGGTGTCCCCGGGCTACCCATGGGCTTGGGCCAAAGTCACCCTCTGTGCAACTTTGCTTGATGCCACACTCTGGCTTGGCTGCTTTTTCTTTGCTTCCCGGTCCCACTTCCTCATTGTTCTGCTGTTCTTTTCTCCACGGAGAGCCTCCTGATAAATCACTTTCACAGGATCCTTCCCTCCGCCTGCAGCGGGGAGCACACCCCAAGACCCGTGAAAGGAAGCACTGGGGACAGGTCTGTCTTGTGCCCCACCTGGCTGGCCTCTGTCCTCCAGAGGGGAAGGGGCGGGAGGAGGAGGAGGGGGAGGAGGAGGGGGGGGCCTCTCTGCCTTTGCCCCTCCTCAGCCCTGGCGTGGCGGAGCTCACTGAGGTCTCTGCTGGCATAAAGTGGGCACTGAACACACACCCACGGGGGCCAAGCCTGGCATGTTTAGAACACTGCAGCAGACCACTCCTGCCGGACGCTGGGGGCCACCGCCTGGGGCGTCCAGCGGGTCACACCCATGCTACAGGTGGAAAATCAGAACATGGAGTGGGGAGGGGGGCACTCCACATGGAGCTCTGCCTTGCAGTGGCCTTCCTCAAATCTTTGGCTCTCTTCCCAGAACTCCCACTTTGGGGGGAAGAGAAGAATCAATTGTGCTCTAGATCTTCAGCAACAAAGGCAAAGTGGCTGAGTAGTGGTAATGAATAGCAAGAAAGAGGAGTCAGGAGGGCAGGCTCACGCTTCAGCCGAAATGGAAGCGCTGGGACAAGAAACACCGTCGCTGCTCAGAGAATGTTCCACAGCTGAAGCCTGGCGGGAGAGGCACCCTCTGTCCCTGCTTCGTCACAAACCCATCCCTGGTGCAGAGGGAAGGGACCGTGCAGGAGGGGGTGGACGCCCAGCCGTGACTGGGTTAGGGGCTGCCCATTAAAGACACCCTGAACCAAACTCAAGCCCCTGGGGTGTTGCTGAACCTTCTCCAGCACTTTCCAGAGAGGGCCTAGCCAGAACGGGAAGTGGGGTGTGCATAGGGTCACGAGATAAAACACAGGACACTCGGTTAAATTTTGAATCTCAGAAAAAGAACAGAGAATTTTTTTTGTATAAACTTGTCCCCAATTTTACCTAAGATGCACTTAAATACTAAAAAATTATTCATTGTTTGTCTGAAATTCAAACTTAACTGGGTGTCCTGTAGTAATTAATTAAGTAATTACTTTTCTTGCTAGATCTACCAACCCTAGGTGGGGGCCAAAATGGTTGAAGAAACGGGACAACAAACCCAGCAGCTGGCAGACTCCCGGGGACAGGTGCACTGGCTTTCAATTCCAGCAAAGCTGTCCTGGGAGCGAGATAGAACCAGAAGATGGAAATGCTTGCATTTGGAAAGAGAAGCTGTATGGTCTGTTCAAGAAGAGAATAAGTGACAGGAAGGAGTACAGGCCATCCCCGACATGGCTCTAGCACCGGCTTCCATGCAACCTCAGGCTTCTGCCTCAGAGCCTCAGTCTCCCCATCCGTGTCCTACATGGACCTGCCTCAGAGCCCACAGGCCCTGCAGTCATAGCAGCCTGCGCCGTATCCCTGTTCCCATCATGTTTCTCTAGCTGGAGAATCCACAGGAGCTGTCCTGAGTTTCTGGAACAATGGCCTGGTGAGGACGCAGACGTCCGTGTGTCTCCCTCGTTCTCCCACCTGCAGATGTGAAAGCGGAGGGTGGGCAGCTGAGCTCTAAGGCCACGCCCCCTGGGCTCAGGGGCATGCGCAGACGTGGTCCTGCGAGGCCCTGACTCCACCTGGCCGGGCATCTGGGGCCCGGACAGCCTTGGACCCCTGCCTGGAGGGGAGATGCTTCTGAGCGCCCACCGGCTTTAGGAACCAGTCCTAGCAGATGACTTCACCCCGCCCAGAGGGCTCTTCCAGCATCAGTGTTGTTGGAGAGGATGTCCGAGTAAACATCCCAATTCAGGTCTTGCTCGGTATTCAGTGGCCTGGCGCCCATAACCCCAAGGCTCCGAGTCAAGACTCACGTGCACTGTGCCACGCCCCCCCCCCAACGCGCAATCCTCGCAATAACTGGGTGACAATGTTCCAGCCCCTGTGGCTCCCTTGCCCCCATGCACACACGAGACAATGGAATGGAGGCTCTCAGAACTGCAGAGAACTTGCGGAAGCTGGTGAGCGGCCAGCTAGCACTTAGCCCCAGTTTTAAGCCCACCTGCGGGTTCGCTGCTTCCTCTGTCTCCTCCTCTGTCTGCACACCCAGTTCTCTGCTGCCAATGTCCCCCGAAGGGCTCCAAGGCTTCTTTCCTTCCTTTTTCCACTCTTGCCCTCCGATGCCCCTCTAGCACGGCACCTCCGCGCCGGCCCACCTGCCACCCAGAGCTCCTGGCATTTGCGCAGCTCTTTCTGGTTTACAGAGCTTTTCCCAGGATATTATGTCATGTTGATTTCCCCAATTGAGACTCCAGCCCCAGCGGGGAGCACCTGTGCCTCTCGGGCAATTACCTCTGAGAGGCCGGAGGAAGCACCCATGTGCAAAGAGTTCCTTGCAAAATGTCAGGCTGTTCCAAGTAAACAGAAACAGGCCTCGAGCCAGCTCAGCTGCGGCCAGGGAGGATCCTGGGAGAGAGGCCTCCCAGGCTGCGGCTCAGTGCTCCTCTCGCCTTGCAAACCTCATCCCGCGTCTCAGCACCTGCATGGAAGGATGCCCTGCTCATTAGCTGTCCGGCGATCTGCAGAACTGAGAGCCCAGCTGCTTTTCCTCATTCCTCCTGGCCCCAGATGGCCAGTAGGCTATGTGTGCAGTCCCTTCTTATTCCTACAGGGCTCCCACACCGATGCTGCAAAAGGGCCCTGGCTGAGGACTCTTGCCCAGACTGAGCCTCCTGACTCAGTTTCTCTTTAGTAAGTCTTTCCTTATCAGACTGTCTCTAGATGATCCCCAGGGACCGAGGTGCCCTGAGGGGAGGTGGTTTTTGCAAAGTCCTGGCTTAGCGTAGAGTACATTGTACTTTGAACCCAAGACCTAAATTTAAGTCCTGGTTCTGCTGCTTTCGAGTCTTGTGCTTGTCAGGGTTGCCCTGGACAGCTGCCCAGGTTGTATACCACCTTGCATTCAAAGTGGGGTCCAGAGACCAGCAGCATCCGTATCACTTGGGAACTTGTTAAACGTATATAATTTGGGCCCCACGTCAGATTGACTGAATCAAAATCTGTTTTAACATGATCCCCAGGTGATTCAGACATTAAAGCTGGAGATCCGCCAATATGTAAGGATCCCAGAGAGCACCACGCACACAGGCCATGGTGTGACTGGCACTTCTGGAATCACAGGACAAGCCAGCCCTGCTTGGGGGAACCCTCTTTGGGTGTCATCTCCTGGCCTCCAAGTGGTGACGAGAATGCCTCTCCCCCAGAGGGACTGGCCTGTGAAATGGGGACCGAGTGGGGAGGGCCTCGCCAGGCTGGTACATGAGCAGGCTTGGCTCAGGCTGACATGGCGGCATCTCCTGGTGTGTGAGCTCGGGAATTTTCACCACGCTGACGGCTTTTAGGAGAAACAGGATCCTCATGTTTGGGAGCTAGAAAGGATTTCAGGGAATTCTCCGTTCAAGCGGATATCCAATTTTCACTCAATTTTCTAGAGGACGAAGTGGGTGAAGGGGAGGTGGGATAGTGGAACGAGGGTAGAGGGCTTCACCAGGATGGAAGCTGGGGCCTTGTCGGCCTCACCGCCCCACCCCCACCCCCACCCCGGCGCCCCCTCCTCCCCACCCCCCTCACTCTCAGGCCACCGCCGTCTTCAACACCAACTGGAGATAAACTAGAGGGAGCTTAGTTTTATCTAAGTTTTTGCATCTTTGCATCTTCCTTAAAATAGAATATCTAAGTAAATAAATGGGCAGCTGTTTCTCAGGCTCAAAGAGGAGATGCGGAGACAGATAAGAACACTTGCAGTGTTGCTAGGCCTCGTGCTGAGCCCCGGATGGAAGACAAAGACAATGACTCATCCTCATCTTCCTCCTGGTTTGGAAAGGACGTATGACCGGTGCTCCAGAAAAGCTAACAGTGAGGACAAGGCCCTGGGTGTGAAGTCCACTGACTTTCTGTATTACTGGACGGATTAAGAGAAGAATGAAAAGTCACTGGGTGAAGTAGATGGAAGTACATGGAAGATTCTAGAAGATGCTATATTAGAAAGGCCTGAGGATTAGATAGGATTAGATAGGAATAGAGAGCGATGAGTACAAACCTGGAAGTTGCAAGGTATGTTTCCGGGACAGGGGATGGTTTGATTCATCTAGAACAGGGGTATAATCCATTGGGGGAGCTATAACAAAATTCCACAGACCGGATGCCTTATAAACAACGGCAATCTACTTCTCAGGGGTCTGGAGATGGGAAAATTCAAGATCCAGTCACTGGCAGATTCTGTGTCTGATGAAAGCCAGCTTCTTGATTCAGAGATGCCCTTTTCCTCTGGAGTCTCTTATAAAGACACTAATCCTGGGTTTCTGGCACACACACACACACACACACACACACACACACACACTCTACTAACCCCATTCATGAGGGATCCACTTTCATGACCTAATTACATCCCAAAGACCCCACCTTCTAATACCATCACACTGGGGCTTGGAATTTCAACCTACGAACTTGGGGGGATATAAACATTCAGATCATAGCAAGAGGTCTGCAGTCTTCTGTAGACGTCCAGAGAGTAAATATTTTAGTCTCTGCAGGTCATATGTTCCCTGCTCCAAGGACTCAACAGTCCCATTGTAGCTGGAGAGCAACCACAGAGAAAAAAGTACAAGGAACTGGGCCGTGTTCTAGTACAACTTTGAATTGGAATCTCATGTAATTGTCAAAATGTTATCCTTCTCTTGATTTTTTCCAACCATTTAAAGTTATACTGGGGGTGCCTGGGTGGCTCAGTGGGTTAAGCCTCTGCCTTCAGCTCAGGTCATGATCTCAGGGTCCTGGGATCGAGCGCCGCCTCGGGCTCTCTGCTCTGCAGGGAGTCTGCTTCTCCCTCTCCCTCTGCCTGCCTCTCTGCCTACTTGTGATCTCACTCTCTGTGGCAAATAAATAAAAAATCTAAAAAAAAATAAAGTTATAAGAAATCATTCTTTGCATATACGCTGTACAAAGACACATGGTGGGACAGATCTGGTTGGTGGCCATGGTTTGCACATTTCTGGTCTAGCAGCAGGAGGGAAGACAGGCTGGGGCCAGATCCTGTTGGGCACTGGATACCAGGTTAAGGAGTCTTTTTCCAAGTCAGATGTAGGAAGCCATAATATTTAGACTTCTGTAGATTGGAGCCCACTTCCAAGGCACTTCTTCCTAGGTAAGTTGCTCCCAAGATCCCAGGAAGGGGATCCATGATGTTGGGCCTTTTACTGAAAGGGGCAGGACTGAGGGAGGAAAGGTTTGGGGGATAAAACTGAGACTCGCTGTTAGCCTTTGAAAGTTCTAGATACCCAAGAATCAGCTAAGTGATTAAATGAAATCACATAGGTTGTTAAGTATTCGAATCTGGAGCTGGGAGCTGAAGAGGGAGGTAATATTTTAAACCATGGGAATCGGCAGTCCCATTCAGGAATGGAATGTAGGAGAATGGAGGCAAGGGCGGAGCCCCGCGGCACTATTTCTGGGGATCAGCGGAGAACTGACAGGGCCTGGAGAGGCAAGAGGGAATGGCAGACTGCAATGCCCGAAGCCAAGGGAAAAGAGTGACTGGAGGAGCGGCCGATGTCCCCAGCGCTGCTGAGTGCAGGGGAGAGTGAGTGAGGAGAGTATCTGGGGATCTGGTCATGGGCAGGTCTCTGGTGACCTTGGAAGAGCAGATCTGTGTGGAGGTGAGCGTGGAAATCAGAGAGCAGAGGTGATGCAAACAATTCTTGGGAGGCATTCTAACCTTCGCAAAAGGGATGAAATTAAGCATTAGTCATAGGAAGAGTGAGAGATTGAGTGAAACTCCACGCACTTCTATTGTGTGCCTACTCTGTCCCAGGCATGATGCCAGGTGCTGAGGATACAAAGATGAGAAGGGACAAGGGCCGAACAACCACACTCCAGTATGACGTGAGTCCAAATAGGCCGAAACGACATGCCGTGTTGTCGAAAGGGACACTGCTTGGATTCTGGGTTTGGGGATCAGAAAAAGCAACCTCATCTGGCCTCATGCTTGCAGATGAGAAAGGATAGGGAGGTATAGGGATGTATATATAGGAGATAGGGAGAGATAGGGAGAGAAAAGGCCTGCCAAGCAAGGGGAAAGAGGATTTCAAAAAGGTGCAGTCAGGAAGAAAGTGGGGGTCTAGGGGACAGCAAGTGATCTGATGTGGCCTGATGGGTGGCGGGGAATGACAGGATGTGGGGCGTGGCAAGAGACACTGGCCAACCTGGTGGAATGGTCCTTTGTACCTTGCAAAAGACACTGAAGTTTGTTAAAGGGGGGAACGAAGGGCAAACCGCGGCCCACGTGCTGTGGGCCAGGCACCGCTCTGGCCACCCTTTTGAACATGGGGTTGGCAATATAAGACAGGGTCCAAACCCTGATTTTGCAAGGCATGATAGGTATGTGGCCTTGAGCCCTTTAAGCTAGCAAATCTCAGTTTCAACTGTGCAATGGGGAGGATAATGCTTATCTTCTGGAATTATCAGAAGGCTTAAGTAAGACAATAAAAGCAAGAGCAACTGCCAGAATGATGATTTAAATAGAGTGATAGTATCAAGCTTAGATTTGCATTCTAGAAAGATTGCTCTTAGGGCAACAGGCAGGACGGATGAGGGCGCTAGGGAGAGGCCTCAGGGGAGTACCGAGTACCAAGGCCGGGTAGGAGCTACTGCAGAACTAGTTAATAAAGAAGAAAAGCAAACCCAAAAGCCATTGTTGGAGCCCAGGAGAGAGCTGAGTGCTGAGGGCCTTACAAAGGCCTGGCCTGGGGATGGCGGGAGGAATCTGGAATCCCGGGTGTTTAGGGAATGAGGGAGGTGGGGGCGGAGCCAGGAAGAGGGTTAGGATCCAGGGAGAAGCGTGCAGAAGGATTTCAGGTTCTCTAGCTTTGAGTGGGCAGCGGCGCTCTTAACTGAGCTGGCAGACACAAGAGAAACTGTGGGTTTGGGGACACTATATCATTTTGGACAACTTGAGTTTGAGGATTCCGCAGAATGCCAGATGGGGAAGGCCTGAGGGAGTTGGAACCAGAGACAGGGAACTCCAGGGAGGAGGCGCGGGAGACTGGGCCCCAATCTGTGGATCCAGGAGGGACAGCCTAGCTCCTGGAGAGGGAATGCCAGGCTGAGGTCCAAATGGGGAGTGAGCAGGGGGTTGTGGGTGGGGCACACTCTGAAAGGTCCCTAAGAATCCAGGTTTTAGGTCGGGTGGGAGTAACTCAAAACGTAGTTCACACAGAACTTTATAGCCTATTAGAAATTGCATGGGCTTCGGCCATTTTGATCCAGACCCAGAGCCCCAGAGGTAGAAGGGAGCAGCTAGCCTTTTTTGTGTTCAGTACCTTTAGGGTGGGCGCTGTGAGTAAGTAAATGGCAAGAAGAGAAGGCTGCTTTCTGAGAGAATGCCCAGCAGTAAACATAGCAGGAGTCATGGATTTAGAATATTCCAGAAGTATAGTGAAGACACAGCCTGATCCATGGACGTCACGGTCAGTAGAGATCCCCTCACCCCAGTTCTAGTGGAGAGAGGGTCGGGAGATGTCACCCGGCTTCCGAGGGGATACAGAAGTGGCCGGGTTGGGAGCCACACCATGGAGGCCTTTGGGGGAGCCCACCCGAATGTTGGTCCATGACGTCATTGTTGTATGTCAACAGCCTTCCAAGGTATGCAGGGCCCAATTAAACCCCCCGTTTTACAGCAGAGAAAAATGAGTCTCCAAGATATGAAGAGACCCGCCTCCCGTCCCAGCAGCAAGTGGCAGCCGTGGCCACGAGCCCCAGGTCTCCCTGCTCCAGCCATGCTCAGGCTTTCCTTGGCCACCTGAGCCAGAGGAGGGCTGGTGGCGAGGGCCAGAGGGCCTGGGGACTGTGGGCCACCGGGGTGGGGGTCGGGGGAGAGTCCGGCTTCAGGTTCAAGTTGCTCATCTTGTAGGAGTGTGGGACGACTGCACGAGTGTCAGAGAATAAACAGAGTTAACACCCCGTTAAATACAATGGACTTTCTCGGAGCCTTAGACTTGCCATGAGCTGAGCAGTAGCTAGCTGGCCCGGGAGTAAAATGCATCCCGCGCGCCGCCTGAACGCTTTCAACAAAGGAAAACGCAGCAAGGGGAGAAGAGAGCGCAGGCCGCGGCTCTACTGAGCCGGCTCAGGGCTGAGGATCCGGTAATGAAGTCTTTCTGGAAGGTAAGAGAGGGCTGTGTGCCGTGTGCTATTTTTAAACCTGCTGGAGCAGCACGTGGACTCCTGCCCTGCGCACTTTCTCCAGCGGAGGAGGGGCGGGAGGGGGAATGCAGCCAGGAATTTCGAGGCTATTTATCGTATTTCCTTTTATCAGGCAAATGATTTTCCTATTTCCCACCTAGATAAAGATCTTCTGCTTACAGCTCCGGCTCGTTGACCTTGTCAGGACCGCTGTGCAGTCCGGAATTGGTCCCAGAGAGAGGGAAGGGCATTGTTGTTAGGGGTTGGCTGGAGGGGGTTGGGTGTTTCTTCTCCCAGCAGGGAGGAGGTGGGTCTGCCAAAAAAATAAATAAATAAAAATAAGTAGGTAAAAGAAATAAATTAATTAAAAATCTTGCCCCCCACCGCCAACCCCAAACGGACTGACTGTTCTATGCCGTTTTGCGAAACCACGAGGTTGTCCAGGCAGGGCTTGGTTTGCCAGACTCCCCACACTCCCACCTGAGTACTCCACAGCATCTTTCACCAGCACTGCTCTCTCCCTCTCCCCCTCTCTCCCTCTCCCCCTCTCTCCCTCCCTCTCTCCCTGTCTCCCCTGCAGCAGCAAGCCCAAGCCTGGAGCCAGCCCGGGACCCACTGCCGCGTCGTTGTCTTCGCAGGCAGCGAGCAGAGGGGGTGGCAGCTCGGGCTCAGCTTGCAAACGGAGCCAGGCTCTGGGCTGTGCCAGCTCTGGAGGCCCCTTGGAGATGCCAGTGTGCCTGAGTGGGAGCAGTTGCAACTTCCCCTCGGCTGCAAGCCTCTGGAGCCGGCAAGGCCTCTGGAAGCTGCATTCTTTGGCAAGGGCGTGGCTGGAGGGTTGCTGGTGGGCCAGAGGTCGCTCCCTCCTCGCCTTGCCTCGCCTTGCCCGGGCCTGCTGGCCAGGTTCACGGGCAGGAGCAGCACCACCGCTCCGCACCTTCTCGGGAACGGGACCAGCGGATGCTGTGGGAGGCTGGGGTTTTATTATAAATGCTCTCCATTTCTGGCTTGTTCGCAAGCACCAAACATAACGAGAGCCAGCTAGACGGAGGGAAGCTAGGTCTTTGCAGACTCAGCGCTTGAACAGCAAGGAGCTGCAAGCCCTCCTGGGGCCAGCGTGGGTCTGCTGTGGGCAGAGCCCCGGGGTTTCTTGAGCCCCTGGGTCCCTCCCCAGCGTCGTGGTGCTTCCCGGCCAGGACAGCAGAGGGCGCTGGCTCTCCCCACAGCCTTGGTCCCGGGCAGCTCTCCCGCACATCTGGAAATGGGCTCTACCACTCTCTTACGAAATGCTGGATGAGGATCTGTCCGTGTGAGACGTGCTGGCACCGAGTGAGCGAGCATGCACATCAAGAATTCCACTGTCTCATTAGTTCAGTTTCCCCCTCAAGAGCACTGGTGGAATGTGGGGAATTTGCCTTGCCACGGCAGCCAGCACACTGGAGTCTTGGGCTCGGTTCAGCCTGGTTGGAATGCTTGGAGGGACCACCTCTGGTCTGAAGCCTTTGCCCTTCCCTCCCACGTGGAGGGGGGAAAAGAAAACAGAAGAGCAGGACCTCCCAGATCTTTCCCCCAGGGGAAGAAAGCTAAAGATGTTTGGCCTTGCCCCTGTGGGCTTCCTGAAGAGAGCAACTGCCCACATTTCCAGGTCCTTGAGAAACAAGATCTAATTCTAAGAAAGGGTCTTCCCAAATGACAAGCGATTAGAAATGCCAGTGACATTTGCAAACAATGGAGCCGGGAGAGGAGAGACTGGCTGGAGGAGGGCAGAGCTGGAGCCCGGGAAGGGACCTGGTTGCTATTTCCAGAATGCTCCCTAGACGTCCGCAAGCTGCATGCATTTAAATGTCCACATTTTCCCGCAGAAGCCAGCAATCTGTACTTCTCCTGGCCAAACAACACATCAGTCTAATCTGGTGTGGGAGAAATGTGTTACGTTCTTTTACGAACAGAATGTTAACACCACCTCGAATCAATATTTATATCCAGAACACAATGACCTGGCTTGTTTTGTGCTGCTGCAGGTTTAAGAAAGGGACATTTGGGGGAAGCTGGAGGTTCCCCTTGCTCCTACCCAGAAAGGCAGGCCCAGGGCAAACCAGCTGGGGCTCAGGCATCCGGAGGGTGCCTGCTAGCTCCCTTCCTGCCCCTGCGGCCTTCTGTCTCCTGGGGTTGCGAGATGAAGCCAGAGGCAGCAAGTGGGGCAGGACACGGCAGCGGGGACCAGGACGTGAGGCAGTATCCTGTCCACATGACAGTTTGGGGGAAGGAGGGTCAGGCTTGCATCCTGGAACTTTCTAGTGCATAGCAAAGTGAGAGCTGACACAACATAAATCCTTAGACGAGAGATTCTGGGGGCTGGAGAACAGGGAACAGGGTGAGATGGCGCTTTTTCTAGTGTCCCCCTGGGGATGACATCACCGGATGGCCTGGGCAGTTCCCCTCATCGGAGACAGCCGCTGTGACAGAGATAGAAGCCAAGTCTCCTCTCTTCAGAGCGCTGTCTATTCCTCAGAGGTTTTTGGGAAACTCCATCAAGCTCCTTAGGCTGTTTTGTTTCTGAATGCTGTTTTCTTTTGACTGCCTTTAGAAGCCTCTGGGCCTGCAGCCTGGAGCCAGGGCCTTGCTCCTACCAGATAAAGTCCTTTCCTAATTATAAAAACAAAAACAAATGCCTTTCTCCCTCACCTGGAAGATTTCAGTTTTGCGGGCACCCGAGCATCTAGAAATGTGAGCGTCCTCTTCATCTCGTGGACTGAATTGGGGTCTCATTTTGCAGAGCGAGCAGGCCCACTTCGTTTCCAGATTAGATGCTGAAGGTTACCCCTTTAACAATAGCGCTTGTCCCTCATTAAATGCCTGGAGCTCATTATGGTTATTACCTGCAGAAAAGTCTTTGCTGCATTAATAGGCATGATCTGGAGCAAAGCTCCTTCGGCTTATGTGTAAGACGAAGACATGATTAATCTTGGCCCCATTTAGCCGTGGGTCACATCTTCCGGCTACAGTGGAACCTCTTCTTTGCACGACCACAATTTACAATTTTCTGAAATTTACAGCCCTTTCCTCTGTGCCGTTAGCGTGTTTAGTTGTTCCAATGCCCTTGGTCTGTCCTGTTATTTTCTTCCAGTTCTAAGAAACCATCGGTAAATACCCCAATCATATTTGCCATAAAATCGGCCATGATAAACAGACAGTAACTCACTGGAAAGCACGAGGAGGTTTAGCATCTTTATAGATGCAAAGCTCCCCCTGCAGAAATCCCACACGAGAAACCTCTGCAAGTGAAACGCTCTGAACACCGTTAGAGATACTGCCCGACTTAAGCCGCCCATACCTGGGTTCAGCTGCCGCTCTGGTACCGGAGCAGAAGGAAGAAGTAAAGTTGACAGTAGGGCCAGGGATCAGAGAGGGCGGTCTTTCGTCAGGATGGTGGAGGTTGGCAGGGTCTGGCTTCCTGCCTGTAGCTCAGTGCCAGAGTCTGAGAAGAAAGGGCTGACACTGAGCACCTCCTCAGGGGTCTTTAGTAAAAGTCACCCCGAGTCCGGACCTATCTTTAAGCTTTAGAATCGTCGCTATAGATGCTGATTTAGCATGTAGCCTCCTGCTTCTCAAAGGAACGTGCCCACGGAGATCTCTGATTTGTAGACATTCCTGCCTGCCCCGTCTGCTCCTTCTCCAGACTGTCCATCCCCACCAACAGATCCTCTCTGGATCTGTCAGAAGCTGGAGACCGGTGCACAGCTGCCATCTCTCCCCCCTCCTTCCCACCTCTAGCTGCCACTCACTGTGTTCATTCTACTGCCCACCGAGCTGACTACATCCTCTCCTCCCCTCCATCCGTCTCCGTCCTGGCCTCGGGGCTCCCACCGCCAGCGTCTCTCCCGGGGTTCGGCCACAGCCACAATGCTTTGCTCCCTACAGCCCACTCTTCCGAGAGCAGCCGGGGGAGTTTCTGAGAACCACAAACTGGATTCTATCACTCCCCCCACTTAGACACCTTCAGTGGTGTCTCCCTACACTCAATACCCAAAGTCCTGAGGATGGCTGAAAGACCTCCTATGTCTAACTCCGTCTGCCTTTTGCCCCCCTTCCCCTTCCCCCTTCCTCCCTCTGCTCCCCTCCCCTGACTTTCATTTAGCCCCTCTCCAGCACCGACAGAGGCTGGCCTTCAGGCTCTCTTCCTGACTCCTTACCTAAGTCCTACTCATTGTTCTGGTCTCATCGTAAGAGTTACTTCCTTGGAGGGGTCTTCTCTGACCCCACGGTCTAAGACCGGTCCCTACTCCCGCCCTGCCAGCAGGTTCTGCATTGCAGAACCACCACTCTCTTCCTCCCTGGAGCCCAACGGTGATAGCCTGTCGACTCCGCTTTGCTTAATCACGTTTCCTCCGCGAGACAGTAAGCTCCGTGAAAGCAAGAAGCAGGTCTGTTCCTCTGCGTTCCTTGTGCAGGCCACGGAGGGGAATAAATACTAGTTGAGCCAGGGAATGAAACTATACACAACCTTGACAGCTGCAGCAAGGAGCTGATGCTCCTTTAAGGGTTTATGCCTTCCTGATCCTGTCCGGGGAGACCGTGTGTTACCCCCAAATTCCTCCTTGAGGAGTCCCTCACGGAGGGCTGGGAGAAACCAAGTCAAATTCCCAAATGTCTCTCCCACCTGCTCCTGGGCTCCCCCCACCACAGGCTCTTGCTTCTTGTCCTGCCTCTCCCCACACTGCTTTGAGTTCAGGAGTCCGGCAAGGACTAAGAACTGCAAACGCGAACGGGGGAGAAAAGGCGCTTCTTGATTTTCATAAACCTCTAACTGAAATTTGGCACTTTTGGGGATTTTAAATGTTGGCGACGGAGCCCAGCAGTATTGGCAGGCCCTGTGACTTTGCCACCAGCAGAAGCACGGATATTCACACCACGTCACAGCCCCTGCAGAGGTTGAAATACTATTTATGATCATTGCTACTTTAAAATGATGGTGGTTATTAGAGCTGCTGCTAGATGATGTTATTTAATCCTTTCAGAAACACAAGTATTCCTGTGTAACTCATGTTTAATATTCTCATAGCTCTATTTAGATATAGTTGGTGTCCTTTGTAATCCTACATATTTTTTTTCTGCACCTAAAATCATTATTCTGAGAAGCGTCTACAGGCTTCATAAGATTGCAAAAATGGGTTCATGGCAGAAAACATGTTAAGAACTTCCGGCCAAGTTTTTTTTTTTTTTCTCCATCACTGTCTTGCAAAAACAGCCTTGATGCCTTACCCTGGGCAACTAAAAGCAGAAATCCCTTAGTATGGTATTCAAGGCCCATTTATAATCCATTTTCAAAAAAATCTTACTATATATATATATGTATATTTTTTGAATCAATACCCTAGATTCCTGTGTTCTAGAAATTACTTGAGTACAGCAAAAATGCACTCATATCTCTAGTTCTATTTTTAGCTTCTCTTAAAGAACGGCAGTTGACCCTTGAACAATGCCAGGGGTTAGGGGTACGGGCCCCCATGCAGTCAAAAATCCACACAGAACTGTGACTTCCCAAAAACTTTACTAATAGCCTACTGTTGCCTGGAAGTCTTACCAATAACGTAAATAGTCGATGAACACATATTTTGTGTGTTATGTATATTATATGCTGTATTGTTACAATAAAGTAAGCCAGAGAAAAGAAAATGTTAGGGAAATCATAAGAAAGGGAAAATACATTCATAGTACTCTACTGTATTTATTGAAAAAAATCCACGCAGTTCAAAGGCATGTTGTCCAGGGGTCAACCATACTTTCTTTAAGGACTAGCTCCAACTGTTATCTTGGTGAAGCTCTTTTTTGACCTCCCCCAAGCACAACCTTTGTATTTTCCAGAACAGTTTGCTTACAGCCATTTGGTAATTTATCAGATCCTACTGCAGTCAGCTTTCCTGTTTATTCTTTGTTATATTGTGAATTTCTTGAGGAGGCGGACGTCCTCAGTTTTATACCCAAAACACATAGTATGTATTTGGAAAATGTCTGAATGAATGACTATATCTAAAATATTCATTCTCCTGAGGGGTGACTAAAATCCATAATGACCACACGAATTTGTCCTCAAAAACAAGAACTTCTTTTGATAAGTGTAAGTCCACTTAAAAAAATACAGCAGCCCCAAGGGCACCTGGCTGGCTCGGTGGGTAGAGTATGCGACACTTGATCTTCGTCCAGGTCGTGAGTTTGAGTCCCATGTTGGGGGTAGAGATTACTTAAAAATAAAATCTTAAAGAAACAAAAACAAAAACAAAAAAACCCAAATTAAAAAAAATAAGCAGCCCTAAGGAAAATAGATTATTATCTTACATTCCAGTGCCTGGACCCAGCTGCCTTGACTTAATGTCTATCCTTGAAGATAGCAAAAGCACCCTGGCAGGACCCCATTTGCTGATTCCATAAACCTTTTGGCTGTATCACCGATGTCTTCTCACATTACCCTTCTTTGAACGACGCCAAACATACCGGCCAGTCTCCTTCAAGCAGACGCTTTCCATTACTTGCCCCAGGATTTTCTAGCCATCAGGTCACGGTATGATTTTTACGTGCTAGAACATTCGGCTGCTTTATGCCAATCTTAAACAAATGCAAATGCAGGGGTTGAAAATTCTTTTCCTGAGGAGCTTGAAGAATTGAAAAGGAGAGACCGTTCCTTCATTTCATAGTTCAACAAACGGCCTGAGCAGCTGGATCCCCGTGTGCGCGCCTGCGCTGAGGTTGGAAGGAACGTTAGCAAACACTGACCTGAAGTTAGAATCTCAACAGAACCGCAGACTGAAGAGCTGAAAAGGAAACGTGTAGTGGAGAGAGATCTAAGTGTCTTGCCCAGGGGCTAA
Source organism: Nasua narica (assembly GCA_028533885.1). NCBI lineage: Eukaryota > Metazoa > Chordata > Mammalia > Carnivora > Procyonidae > Nasua > Nasua narica. The sequence goes on along the minus strand of CM052797.1, from coordinate 24,595,675 downwards.
TCTGCTGGTCGACTCTCAGATTTAGCAAGTCCCACACAGAACTTTTGATTTTTCTTCTGTGACGTCCCATCCTCAACTATATCCCATCTCAGATAATGGCACTACCGAGTTGCTCAAGCCAAAAAAAGCTGGGCTCGATCCCACGCGCCTGAGATCACGACCTGAGCTGAAATCACAAGTCAGCTGCTCAACTGACTGAGTCACCCAGGTGCCCCTCGTAGGGAGTTATTCCTAATTCTTTTCTTTCATTCTCCACATTCTCCTCACAACTTCTGTCCACTGCACTTTGAAGATATATTCTGAATTTGTCTGCTCTTTTCTGTCCGCACTGCCTCCACTCTGTCACTTCTGCCTTGTCACTTCTGCCTTGGACTCCGGTGCCAATCTTCTTTTTTTAAAGACTTACTTATGTTGAGACAGAAAGCGAGTGCGTGAGCACGTGCGGTGGGGAGAGGCGGGGTGTGTGTGTGTGTGTGTGTGTGTGTGTGTGTCAGACTGTGCTGAGCACAGAGCCTGATGGGCTGGGTCTCATGACCCTGAGATCACCACCTGAGCTAAAACCAAGAGTTGGACACTTAACCTGATCGTGCCACTGGGCGCCCCCTGTCCCAATCTTCTAACTGGCCTCTCCGATTCTGCTCTTGCCTCCCCACTTCGGGTCGCAGCAGCCAGGGTGATGCCTGAGCAACATGAATCAGATCTTGGGGCTTACTTGTGTAGAGCTCTTGTCACACCCACTTAGAATACAATTTAAACTATTTACCACGCCTTACAAGGCCCTACGCAATCTTGTATTGCCTACCTGGCAACTTCTAAGCCACTCCGCCTCTAGTAGTGTTCCAGCCTTACGGGTTCACGGGTTTGTCTCTCTTCCTTGAAATCCCGCAGCTGTTCTATTCCCTAAGTCCTCACAGGCTCCTTGGAATCAGCCTGGTCTATCTTTAAATGTTACTTTTTCAGAGAAGCCTTTCCTCTGTCTTAGTTACTTTGTAGCATTTCAGCTTGTCTTGGCAACTGGCTGAGGTTATGTTTATAGTCTCTTTTCCCCTAGCAGGATATAAACTCCATGGGGACAGGGATCTAGAGTAACTCCTGACAAAAGAAAGACATTCAGCAAATATTGCTGGATGATTAGGTCTAATTCTGGTTGCACTGCTCTGAACTCCGGTCAGTCTCATTAACTCTCTCTAAGACAGTCTGACACAGAGCGATGTGGAGTCAGAACTATCTGGGTATAAATCCATTCTTTGTCTCTTCCCAGGTGCAAATTTCTTATCATCTTTGAGTCTTAATTTGCTTACATGTGGGTATAGTAGTCCCACTCTATAAGGTTGTGGGAAGAATTAAATGACATAATTTATATAAAAGGCAGAGAAGCATGCTTGGCCTATGGTATGTCTAATTGTTCTCATTTCCCTTAAATCTTTCACAAATTATAACAGTTAACATTTAGGTGTCTATTCTGTGATAGGTACTAAATGTTTTACATGGATTAGCTAATTTAGTCCGTATAAAACTCTACACAATAGAAACTATAAATATCCCTGTGTAACAGATACGAAAACAGACTAGTTTAAGCAACTTGTCTAAGGTCACACAGCAGAGAACTGCAGAGCCGAGCAAACTAGAACTCAGCGAGTCCATCCAATTTCAGAGGTAGTGAAATGTCAAGGACTGTCGGTATTTTGATCCCTTGCTAAGAAAAATGTATTTTACATTCTAACCTAGCACATGTGTATGAACTAAAGTGGGAAAAATTTTTGCAAACACTTAATCCTTACTATATGTATTCTGACAGTTTCTCATCATTTTAATTAATTAATTTTTAAGCAGCTTGAACTCATAACACTGAGATTGAGACCTGAGCTTCTATCAAGAGTCGGACGCTTAACCGACTGCACCACCCAGGCGCCCCTCTGTTCATTTTATTTCAAAAAATTTTTGACCGACTTGATTTAATGGCCTATTAATAAGTCAAAAGCACACTTTGAAAGCCATTCATCTAAGTTACAATGAATCCAGCTACTCTTATTTTCCAGCTCTCTCAACCTCTACTGGAAGAACTCTTTGATGGTTATCAGCTAGACTTTCATATTTATGTTTCAGATAAGGGTTTTATTGTTAAGATCTGGATCCCTCAAGGCTCATATCCACTCCCCATTGCCAACCTTCCTGCCATTATGGAAAAATCTTCTCTTGTCCGGTGAGATTCAAGCAATTCTTTCACTCTCCAAAAATTACTTACCTGTATCAAAGCTCTTAATACAAGGTGCCCTGTGTTGGAACTTTTTAAGCAGCTTACCCTCATAGACACACGTTCCCGTGAAAACTACATTGAAATGGTTTCTGGATGAGGTGGTGAATGGACATTGACATTTTACCTGCTCTCTCAGTCCAGAGTTGGGATAGGAGCTAGTGTTTATTTCTATAGATATTCTGAGGGCAGGGTATGTGTCAAAAGGCAAATAAATGAAACAAAGAAAAAGCCCTTGGCTGGGAACTCTCAGTTGCAAGGCAGGAAATTCTTTCGGAGGGCAGGAAGTAGCTATGAGCTTTTCCACCAAGCAATGCTTCTATTCCCCCACCCTCGGGGAAAGTTTATACTGGTGTTGTTTTAATCCAGCAGATGCTGAGCATTAGAGAAAGGGAACAAACAACTGGGGGAAATAATACCACCTGTTTATGTTGACTTTTACCAAGCAGGACTGGCCACCAGCTGCCGAGAGGTTTGGGAGCAGCTAAGGTGGGAACAGGAAAGGCGAACTCATACTGAAGCTGGGTCTTGGCTTTTTTGCTGTTTGGTGGCAAGGGTGGGGGACGGTGTCCCAAGGAAGTAGAGGACCAATTCTCAGATGGCCAAGAGGCAAAGGCAACATAAGGCACCCTGCTCGCTGATAGAGCAGGGCTGGCTTTAATGACAACTGTTAGTTGCTTACTCTGTATTCATTTTCCCCTTCTTCAGTGACTGTAACTCACGTATCATCGGGGTAAGAAATGTCCAAGGAAAGGTGACATTTCCTGGCCTCCTTTAGAGCGAGCTGCTGTCAGGTGACTGGGTTCTGGAAACATGGAGTGTGATTTCCAGGAAGACTCTTTAAAGGGTGCTGACTCAGCTGGGTTGGCCCATTTTGTCCTCGCCCTCTTTTCTTCTTCATGCTGCCCGGAATTTCAAATGACAACTAATAGTCAAGTGGCTATTTTGGACCATGAGGTGACCCTGAGAAAGGAGCCATGTTGTGGTGCAGGCAGGAGCCATGACACCGGTCTTGGACCGCCAAGCTTTGGAAGACTTTTCCATGACAGAGACGCATTTCTCGTTCACGTTTTGGCTGATTTGGGTTTCTGTTAAGCATGTAGTCCAGCCCCATCCTAACTGAGCTGGCTCAATAATTCTCGGCACTCGTGTAAGCAAGTCTTCGTGTCCTCCAAAGCACAGTCACTTCTGTTCCCTAATTCTGGCTTTCTGACAACAGTGGAAGGGAGCTGTGAGGCACGTGTTCTGCCGGAAAAGGAAACGGGACTGGAGCAAAGCAAGTCGGGCCCTGTGCAACACCACTGGCTACTTGGAGAGCAGCGGGCTTTGAAAGCCAGATTCCCTCGCTCTAGGATTTGAAGAGCATGGTGGAAACAGGTGAGAGTTTTTCCTTTAAAAATGACTTTGATGGGTTAAGTAGTGGTTATTTTTAAAAGCGAGCATCTAAGGACAAGTAATCTCTTCTGTCAAAAGGAACAACATCAGACTTCTTTCACGTAGCCTCCAGAACACTGCTGCTACGTTAAAATGAATTACAACTCACTGTATTGTTACACATTCAAAGAGTTGAACTCTCAAGCAGGCTAAGACACATTTTGAATAAGCAATTAGTAGAATGAATGTGTTAATGTTTTAAAAGCATAACCGTCTTGATGATTAATGTGGAGTTGACAAAGTCTTTAAGATGAAAAGGCAGAGGTAGGACGTTTTTTCATTACAATGCAGGGAAAACTGAATGAGGCGGATTCAACATAGAAAAGTTTTAATGAGGCAAGTGTCAAGCAAGCATATCAACTTCTTCAAAAACAAAGAAAATCTAAAAGTTTAATTACAAAAACACTTGTACAGAAAACTTGGCATTTCAACAGTTCCAAACACATATACACAGTTTTTTTCCCCTAAAATTTAATGTTGTCAGAAATAAAACACTTTGTCTTACTTTCCTCGGCTGCTCCTTGTGTTTTAATGAAAGAAAAAAAGAAATCTGTAACACTGAAGAGGCAACAAGTTATTTCTTGAGAAGAACCTATACGTGTGCAGGAATAGCTACAAGTTTATTGGGGAACATGAATTAGGTACTGCGTTAGCCCGTAATCTCACTTACAACCTCCTGGTTGAACAACACAGATCTGCTCTACAGAATCTGACAGTTTTGTGGCAGCTGAATCCCAGCCACCAGAGTCAGGTGTGTGTGTGTGTGTAGCTACTGGGGCAGGCAGGATTTCGAAAGGAGGCTGCGTATTTTGTGAAAATGGTTTCAGAGTGTAGGCTCTTGCGAGATCTGGGGCATTCCTGAATATGAAAGTGTCTCAAGTCAATGTCAATGTCCTTGCTAGAGTCTGGAGAATGATAATCTTTGGGCCAAGGTACAGCCTTTCCTGGTCAACAGTGCTGCTAATAGCAAAGGTGCACAAAACGGACCCAAAGGAGAAACAGAGAGAAATACCAGGAGGAAAGGAAAAAGGAGACAAAGAGTTTGGCAAAAGGCAGATACAAACTTCCAGAACTGGCTTGGCTGACCTTCTGCCACACACAGGGTGGACTAGCGTGGAGTGAGCACGCAAGGAGGCTGAGGGAAGTGACAGGAACAGCAGGTGAGGGCAGGAAAACAGGAAAACACAGAACAAAGCAAGCTAGGCTTATGGCGACAGATAATGATGGGCTCTTATTCTAAGAAGTTGCCAGGCCGTGGTGTGTGGGCTTCAGCGTGTGCAAATTTGATGTGGGCTCACATGACATTTTCTAAAAAGGTTGTTTTTGTTGTTATTTTATTTCCTTTGGGCTAATAAAGAAATCAGGTGGGGGAGATGCTGAGAAGACAGGACGGCGCGGCAACCCGACAGGGGGTTTCTGGCTTGTACCCCGGCTCCTGAGCAGATTGTGAGGGGGACACACTTCCACCTGCTTCAGTGGCGTGGTGCCTAGACAATGGGCTCAGCATGTGCCACTTTGGTTCCAAAGATCTCAGCTGCAACTGTCAGCCCTGTGCTCTAGAGCGACAAAACACAACACAACAAAACCCTGAGGTGAGAATCAGAGGCCTGTCTTCCCTTTTGGTGTTTTTTTTTTTTTAAAAAAAAAAAAAGTTACTTCCTAAGAGGGGGAAAAGGAAGGGAAGTCTGTCCTTTTGACGTAGATTTTGCAGTTGTGGCTACAGGGGGAGGACGAATTCCCCTGTGCCCTTGCTTGCCGGCTCAAGAGATGATGATTTTTGAACATTTCCACCCGTCCATATCCTTGCATCGGTATAGCTAAAGCAGACGGGGATTCCCTCCATTCTCGCTCATGATAAACTTGGGCTTTTTGTTTTTGTTTTTAATGCCAAATGAGAAACGACTTTTCCCGTTCTCTCCTGTTTGCCAATGACCTTTTCCTTAGCAAGAATGCTCCGCAAGACATTGCCAACAGATGGGAACAGAAGAGCCTTGCTGGGGCTGGGACACCGTGCCTGTGCAGGAGCCATGCTTAGGAAACAGCAGGCAGTGGCAAGGGGGAAGGAAAGAGCGTTCTCCTTCAGGGCAGCCATCACAAAGCCTCGGCAAGGGCTGGCACCCGCTGAGCACCGTGCGGGGTAGGAAACACAGCCTCGCTCTGCAGGGCACAGTCGACAGGAAGCTCCTTTCTTTGCAGTCACAGCACGACAGTGATGGGAGAAGCCTGGGCCTGTCCAATGAGAGGAGCTCTCCTCCAGAGCCCTGCTGAGCAACAGAGCCCAGAGGTCAGAAAATGGAGATGTCAAACTTGGAGGGGGTGAAGGAAATAAAACATCACCTCCAGAGGTATTAAAAAAAAAAAAGAAAGTGACAGCTAGGTAAGAAAATCAGAGCCACTGAGAAAAGGGTCCCGTGTAAAGGGAAGCAATGAGAAGGCGTCCCTCCTGCTGTAGGAGAGGGCAGGGTCACGGCGGCTGGTCGGCAGAATCTAGGCAGACCCACTTTATCAGAAAGAAATGCAGATGCCAGGAAACCGAAGACCCGGGAGAGTGGCTATACACTTTGAAAGCTGCACAAGGACGGTTCCACAGGAAGTGCGTATCCATGTTCCTCTAGCTGCTCTCTCAAACGGCTTCCTGGGGCGAAGGCATTGAACTCCTAACTGACGGTTCTTTCCCAAGCAGAGCGATTTGTACCCCCTCTCTGCCTCCACTCAGTTCAAATTTCCATGGATGGCTTCTCATTCCTCACAAGTAAAACCACTTACAGAACATCATGGAGCTCTAAGACCTGTAGGATCGGGAGAGAGAAAAACAATGAAGATACCCAAAAGGTAAGCACTGATCAGAAAGGTTAGGGCTCTGGGTTTAAAAAAAAAATTGCTCTATTCTATTTCCAGTAGGTTTGAGATGAGAAGCAGGGTGCCTATAGACAAAAGAGCTCATAAAGCTGCAAACAGATACGCTCACGGAGATGTTTTAGATAACATTTCAATGAAACATGGCCCAGCTCTGGTTCAGCAACAATAGGGAGGTACGAAAATCGTCAGCCCAACACAGAAAAGCAACCATCAGAGCCAAATTGGATGATGGAAAATTAGTACTCCATTTTAGTCCAAAGAAAGTATAATCAATCAAAACCAATTTTCTTCAAGCATAAATCTAAAAATCTGGGCATGTACATAGAAATGCATTGTGTGTACAGGATCAATACATTTTCTTACATCGCTAAAAATGCAATTGAATAAGAAAAGGTTTCCTTTTTTCAATTCCTCAAAGAGCCGAATATTTTTCATTTGGTTAAACTGAAACCAAGTAACATATGAATTTTGACAGTTTATGTGACATTGGTCACCTCTCAGTGTGAAATTGCCCCATGGTTTCCTCCCAGCCCTACTTTTTTTCTAGGTACCAGTTAGACACAGAGAAAGGTGACAGCTGGGGCAAGTCTTTCATTGTACGTCCATAAAAATGATTTTTAAGTGGGCTGCTCAAAATTTCATAACACTATAATTAATGGATTATAAGTTTTTCTATTTGCTTCCTATTTTATCTTAATGCTCACATTCCAAGGTTTTCTCGTGTCTTCCCCTTACACCTGCCCCCACTCCTTATAGCAATGTTTTAGAAACCCCACTGAACCAGAATTTAGGTATACATCCTTAGTCCTGGATTCTACACTCATCCACTTAGATATTTTTCAGGCAAGAAATTTCATCTCTTTGGGACCCAGTTTTTTCCTGTGTAAAATACTGGGATTTCTAAAGGTCCCCTCCACCTCTAATATGCTCCTAAAACTGAAGAACACTGGCTTCCCTTCACTCATTGGCTCCTGACAGTGGATGGAAACTTGGCCAAGCTCACGTCAGAGTAATTAATCGCACCACGAATGCTGGGGACATCAGGGCTAGCTGTCTGCACATATTTGTATAATGAGGCCAAGCCAGTATTAATCACAGTCTCTATAATTGCTTCATTTGACAGTTTCGAGGGGCGTGGGGAACTATCTACTCTAAGTTATGTTTGCATGACTAGAGTGTAAGAATCTGTAGTAATAAAATCGGTTCACATTTCAGGGATTTCTTTTTTCAAGAGCAAAACATAGGTTAAAACCAAGGAAAATGGAAACATTCTAGGTTTTTCCATGACACCTCTGAAAGCCGATAGTACATATCCTGAGACAGGCCAAGCTCTAGGAGAGTCTTACTGGCAAAATGCTCAAAATAGAAAACCACTTTTGGTTCAAAACTTGCAAGAAGAAAACTGCCCTATACCTACGTGAGGAGACACCATGTTATCAATTACTGTGTTCTTTCACAATCTTCCACAGTTTCTCCCGGCTCTCTCTTTTCAAGCCTACAAGAGTGCTAATTGAAAACACTGTGTGAAAATGAGAAGGATGATGAGCTCCTGAAAATCCCAGGCCCAGATTTACAAGCTGTTCCCTTCATAAACAGCAGCGGTAATGCCATTTCTTTATTCTGTAGGGAGTCCAGCCACCTCTTAGAAGTACGGGCTGTTCCATCTGGCTACCCACTGGAAGGACGGTAATCCTTTCCCCATCAGAGCATGGCTGAGGCTAAAGTATAATGAATTGTCTTGCAGAGTTACCATCCAATGGCATGGCCGAGGAGAGACTACTGCTTTTGTCTCTGCTGGCAGATGTTGCCTCATTAGACAAAGAGTCATGGGTTTTATTTATTCTTATACATTTTGCTCAAGGTCCAAACCATGCTAGAATATGAATATGTATATGAGTGTGCTTAGGTACCTGCAGGACAAATAAATAAAGATTCAAACCCAAGACTGGCCATTGTAAGGAGCATATCCTGCCGTCCACTCTTGTTTTTCTACCCATATATGGCCACCTCACCGCATGGTCTTAGGATGTACACAGTTTATATATAGCCTGCTGCAGACCAAAGGGATGTCAATTCTGTGGGATGGCATACTATAGGGCACCCGAGCTCTAGGAATTTAAGTGAACACATACGAGCTCTGTTTAAGAAATGACACCTGATGACTGACCATTAGTACCAAAAAGTTTATATGGGCAGAGACTTCCTGGAAATGTACTTTTTTCCCTTTTCTAAGAGGACATAACACATACCATTAGTCATTTGTTGAAGATATTTTAAAAGGCTTATTTTCTCTTTTTTTTGCTTACTGAGAATTTATTTTTTAAATTGATTTAAAGTCTTTTTATTTTTTATTTTATTTAAGTAATCTCTGGTCCCAAAGTGGGGCTGGAACTCCTGACCCCAAGATCAAGGGTTGTGTGCTTTTCTGACTCAGCCAATTAGGTGCTCCCTTTCCCCCTCTTTTTTAAAGTTTAAATCTCTTTAAACAGGGCAATAGCTGTTTCACCGTAAGAAGAGTCCACAGCTACATTTAACATATGATAGTTACTCTGCTGTTGCGGGCTGAAAAAAAAGCTTACTTCCGTAGGCTCACATACATGTGATGTCTCAGTGACTGCTGCTGTAAGTGATCATTAGTATTTTCCAGGGAAAAGGAAGCTTAACAATTAAGTGATATTTATTTTGCTCTAAGTGCTGTTTTGGGGGTGATTTCTTCTAAGCTTCTCATTCACTCTTCAAAACCCTTCGGGAAACTAACACCGGAGAATACAGCTAATAGCTAACGAAGCTGGAATGGAGGTTCACACACACAAAAATCATGTTCTTTCCATTAAACCATGCTGAGGCAGGCATGAGAAAGAACTATTCTGACATTAGTTACTACATTTAGTAACCAAGTAACAGTAGTTTTAATCAAGTCTCCAACTCATTCATTTGATGTCTTGCCAGGGTTTTAGTGGCACTGAGAAAGTCTATTGCCTTCTGATTTTCGATGACGTGTTGGCACATATGTATCGCATCAGTGAGCACTCACCATTCCCTAACGATCAAGCCTGTTCACAACTTCTCGAACTGTCGCTATGAAGTTTTCATTGTCTTGGGGATTAGCTAAAATAATACTGTGCAGTCTGTTCATATAGGAGTCGATGGTGTCCACTGTAGGTGTCTCTCCACTTCCTGAAGTGACAGAAGTAGAGAAAGTAAGAAAATCCCCCCTATTCAGTTCGACCACAGCGCACTTAAGCGACTCCACAGTAAATGTGGTCTTGGTCTGCTCCATGGAGGAGATTTTCATTTCAGAGGAGACTTTGAGACCTCAAAGAAATGAAATCAGTCCACATATCCTGAATAAAAAGATGAGCTATATAATTGTTCTCCAGTATATACCACTAGCTGCATGTAACAAAAACTTAAAGAGACCCTCCTGGCTTTCTGTGGTGATTATCCTTCACAGGAAAGAGGATATAAAAAACACTAGTGTTTGTTTTCCTCCTCCTTCCCGTTAAAACTACAAAGCGAGCAAACGTATATAAGAAAAATGCTCTATTCAGGATTTATAACTCAGCCTCCCTTATTCTGAATATCAAATTAAGCTTAATAAGAAAGGAAAGTAAATTACATTAAAATATAATTGGAGGAACATTTAAATGACCGGAGAGCCTGAAATTTCGGATGACTGCAGCCAATACTGAGATACTATTACGAGACCCACGGCAACCTCTGAGGGAAGAAAACTCTTATTCTATTGATTCTCCTCTTGGCGGGGAGACGGCAGCCTCACCCCACTGATACCAACACAAGACAGCACCTGCTGCCTCCCCCACCACGCAAGTGCTCAGGCAAGGGCGACGTTACCAGGCAAGGGCATGCTGGCAAAGCTGCTGGTCAACACCTGCCGCAGGGTCTCCAGGTGCTGCTGCAGCACGGTGTTGCGGCTCCGCTCCTGGATCACATCCACCTCCAGCTTCTCCACTGCGGTGCGCATGCTCTCCACGTGCTTCTGCAGGGCTGCATTCCTCTCCTCAAACTCCATGTTGGATTTCCGAAGCTGGCGGAGCTCTGCCTCCCGAGCTGAGGACACACGCCCCACACAGGACACATGGAGCTGTGTCTCCGAGGATTCCCAAAGACTCTTGCAAGGAAGTTCTGCTTAGCTGTCTCTAATTAGCTACCCCACCTCATCTCCCTGGTCTCATTATAGCCTTCCAGATAGCAATTTCAGCAATAAAATGCCTGGTTCCCCAGAGCTATTTTAATTCTTAAGGCTAGTCATATTCCTACTTAAGATTGCAAGGAACAGTTGCAATTCTCGGTTTTTCTGTTTGTTTGTTTTTTTAAAACTGTGCAATGAGAAGCCTCTGAGGGGCTTCACAGGAGGATCCTGGGAGACTGTGCAAGCACAGCTGTGGGTCTCCATCTTTACTGCAATGGGGTCAGCTTTGCTCTTCCTTATTTTATATTCTGGAGGCCCATGTAAGTTTTTGTTTATACAAAGGGTTTCAGGCTAAGAGTCTGAAAGCAACTGAATTAGTGATGCACATTTATTTCCTTTGATCCAGAGACTAAAGTAGCTTTGACAAAACTGGCCTGGCTTTCCTTCACTGGTTTTTGAGTAGCTACCCTTACTACAGAGTGAAATAAGAACAGTTTTCTCCCTCCAGACCAGTCCTAGGGTCAAGAATATCACTATCGCTGCTTTTGAGCAACGAATCCCTCCTGAGAATGAAACCCCCTGTCACAAACCTGAGGAACACAAAATGATACTTTGGTAATTACCTTTGCTGTGGTTCAGGAATTCCTCTGTAAATATAGGAATGTCAAAAACAGACCGTTCCTTTACCTCTGTTTCTTTCTGTGAATCAAGAGTAACAAAACAGTTAATTCTTTTTTTCTTTTTAGAGATTTTCTTTATTTCTGTATGTTATTTATTTTTAAAGAAACTTTTATTATTTTTATTTCTTTTATTTACTTAAGAGAAACCGGGAGAGGGAGCTCAGAGGGAGAGGGAGAAGCAGACTCCTCGCTGAGCAGGGAGCCTTATGTGGGGCTCAATCCCAGGACTCTTGGATCATGACCTGAGCCTAAGGCAGAAGCTTAACTGACTGAGCCACCCAGGCACTCAGTTAACCATTTCCCCCTCTTTCCTCTTTTATTGAACTAGAGTTGACACACAATGTTACATTAGTATCAGGTGTACAATGTAGTGTTTCCACAAGTATGTACATTCTGCTGTGCCTACCATCCATCACCCTGCAGTGCCATTACAATAACACTGACTATATTCCCTCGGGTGTACCTTCTATCCCTGTCTTATTCATTCCATAACTGGAAGACTGTAACTCTCACTCCCCTTCACCCACTTGCCTAGCCCTCTGCCTCCATCCCTCCTGTAACTGCCAGTTTATTCTCTGTATCTGTGGGGTCTGTTTCTGCTTTTTGTCCATTCTTTTCTTTTTTTTTTTTAAGATTCCACATGTGATATCATATGGTATTTGCCTTTCTCTGACTTATTTTTACTTAGCATAATAGCCTCTAGGTCCATACATATGGGTTGTCACATATAGCAAAATTTCACTATTTTTTTTATGGCTAAGAAATATTCCACCGTGTGTGTATATATATGTGTGTGTGTATGTGTGTATCTTCTTTATCCATTCATCTATTGATGAACAGTTGGGTTGCTTCCATATCTTGGCTATTATAAATAATGCTGCAATAAATATAGGGGTGCATATATCTTTTCAAATTAGTGTTTTTGCAAAACTGAACTCCTTTTTTTCTCTACGCCCAATGTGGGACTCAAATTCATGACCCTAAGATCAAGAGTCTCATGCTTCATCGACTGAGCCAGGCAGGCGCCCTATAAAACAATTAACTTTTTTTAAAAAAGATTTCATTTATTTATTTGACAGAGGGAGAGAGATCACAAGTAGGGAGAGAGGCAGGCAGAGAGAGAGGGGGAAGCAGGCTCCCTGCTGAGCAGAGACTCCCAATGTGGGGCTCGATCCCAGGACCCTGAGATCACGACCTGAGCCGAAGGCAGAGTCTTTAACCCACTGAGCCACTCAGGTGCCCCTAACTTTTGTTTATTTAAAGATTTTATTAGACAGAGAGAGAGAGAGAGAGAGCGCAAGTGCACAAGCAGGGGAAGCAGCAGAGGGAGAGGGAGAAGCAGGCTCCTCTTAGAGCAGGGGAGCTCAATCCCAGGACACTGGGATCACAACCTGAGCCGAAGGCAAATGCTTAATGACTGAGCCACCCAGGTGCCCACCAAATAGCTAATTCTTTTTTTTTTAAATTTTCTTAAATTTTATTTTATTTTTTTTAAATTTTCTTAAATTTTAAAAAATATTTTATTTATTTATTTGACAGAGAAAGAGATCACAAATAGGCAGAGAGGCAGGCAGAGAGAGGGGGGGGGGGAAGCAGGCTCACTGCTGAACAGAGAGCCCGATGCGGGGCTCGATCCCAGGACCCTGAGATCATGACCTGAACCGAAGGCAGACGCTTAATGGCTGAGCCACCCAGATGCCCGAAAATAGCTAATTCTTAAACAGAAGCTAAATTAAATAGGTAAAGCCTGAAGGCCACGTCTTTCTTAAAAACAGTAGGGTGAGCAAGGAATCAGTTCAGGGGGAGGTGTGAGGAAATGTATTCACCTTTTCTTTGGAATCAACCTTTCACAGATCTCAAACAGGTTAAGTATTCAGTTCTCTCTGGTGCACAACTGCCGTGCAATGAGAAACCTTAAAACAAACCTACATGGGGTGCCTGGGTGGCTCAGTCAGATGAGCGTCCAGCACTTGATTTTGGCTCAGGTCATGATCTCTGACCCTGAACTGGGCTCGGTGCTCAGGGCAGAGTCTGCTTGTCCCTCTCCCTCTGCTTGTACACCCATGCTCGCGTTCTTTTTCTCTTTCATAGATAGATAAAAATCTTAAAAACAAACAAACAAACCCTATATAAATTTCCCTAATGGAGAATTTGGAAGCCATTTCTCAGCTCTGTGCTTTGAACAGCCAATGGTAGACAGCTGTGCAAGTGGTTGAGGCAGGAATAGAAAAAGGGAATTTCTAAGTGTTTTCTCAGTTGCTTCTGTTGGTTATGCACGTAAAATGCTTTGAGATAGGACTGTCCATTCTTAGTTTGCAGAACGGACAGTAAGAACTCTGCCAACCACGAGCAATAGCAATGGCATCCTATCAGCCCTACCACTTCACTTATTTAGAGGGGCAGCCTATAATTGGGGATCTTTTAGATTTTCTTCAAATACAGGGAAAAACAAAATGAAACAAAATCAAGAAGTCAGAAATAAGTAGGCTCTAAAAATGAAAAAAGTGAGGGATTATGCGAGATAGCAAATAACAAAGCCTAAAATTAATCCACCAATTTAATTAATTTAAAAATAAAATTTTAGGGGCACCTGGGTGGCTCAGTTGGTTAAGCGTCTGCCTTCAGCTCAGGTCATGATCCCAGAGTCCTGGGATCGAGTCCCACATCGGGCTCTTTGCTCAGTGGGGAGTCTGCTTCTCCCTCTGCCTCTGTCCCTCCCCCTTGCTCATTCTCTCTCTCTCCTCTCTCTCTCTCTCTCTCAAAAATAAATAAAATCTTTAATAAATAAATAAATAAAAATTTAAAAATAAGGCCTCACAAAATTGCTGCAAAATATATCCCATAATGACCCTTAAGGATAAAGTCACTTTCAAGATGCTTTGGCTGCCATTTCTACAGTGAATTTGAATCTGAAAGCATTAGAAATAGAAATCCTAAGTGTACTGGCACAGTGTTTAAAATCTTGCATAATATAAGATGGTAAAGACAACAGTGGGAAATGAGTACTGAAGAAGTTGGTAGTGAAATCTGAAGATTTCAAAACCTTTTATAACATAAAGAACAGTAAAAAAAAAAAAAAAAAAAACCAAAAAACAAAACCCTAAAGGCATTGCTATAAAAATATGTTTAAAGCCAGAGATAGAATATATCTTTCCTACTCTTGCCACCACCAATGTCTTAACTTTGAACACAAATACGATCTGGTGCCCAGTAGAGAGCTAAGCAATTCATAGTCTCTGAGGGGATTCTGCCGGCCAAGCTCCTGTTTTCGTATTGGCTTCTGCCTTGTAAGGGGGCTGGGCTGTGTGAACAGCTCTGCCAACGGCAGTTGATTAAGAGAGCCATCTAAGATGTTAAGTCTTTCAGAGCACTTTATCTTTTATCTCTTCAAGAAGGCAACCGAAGTTTCAACTTAAAAATAAACAATTTAAAAACAATAAAATTATCAGTGAAAGCCCCCATTTCAACATGTAAAGGTCTACCTGGGGCCAGTTCCTAGGGGTTTCAAAGAGAACCAAAGTATGGGCAAGGGAAGCTGGTGCCAGAAGGGATCCTAGACATATTTCACGGTGGCTTTCTCTCGACTCTGCAGGCTTACGTATGCTTTAAACCTGTCACTGGGTTGCTACAGGAAAACAGAACACTGATGACATACAATTTCACCATGAACAAAGTGTACCAGATGTAAGTCCACAAATGACTATGTATAGTCTTATGGTTTTATCATCCTACCTTTTTCAGTCTCCTACTTAATTGCACAGGCTCATATGAGATCAGTCACCTAGTCACCGGTCTGAATATCTGCCCCTGAGCTGGGTAGGGAGGGATGCCTGGCTCCCATTACCGGGGGACCAAGAGCCCTCTCCAAGTCCCCTGATTCTCATCGAACCGGTAATTCTCCTCTCCTCTTGGCCAGAGTGGCCCAAACCAAGCTAACTGCATAAGTGCAGAGCATAGCACCTCGTAGGTGTATTAACACGCTGCCCCTTGGTACAAATTCTTAGAGTGCAAAATAAGAAACACAAAAGCAATTAAACGAAACGGTTCGGTCTCTGAAAGGCGACAGAAATTCTACTTAACGGAAGAGTGGTAATAAAAACCATCAGCACTCTCCCATTACTGAGTACATTACTTGGCATGGAGAGCATCCTCCTGGGGGCTCGGGTATACTTAAGCTATTCCAAGGATCGCTCAAGGGATTAAAATCATAAGGATTTCATTACCTCTTCATCGAAAGGGTCTAATTTGTTCAGGCTGAGTGTCATTTTGTCATTTCTCATAAATTAAAGGAGAAACAGAACGATTGTTTCTATCTTGGTCCTCACGCGGGATGTTTCTTGAGAGTAACACTAGTTGACTCCTGTGTCCAGAGGGGGGCCTTTTGATCTGAGAGGAGCAAAAATGCTCTTCACTTGGTTTTTCATTCATATATTGAGTGGAGGGTAAGAGAACAGAGGCTCTTTTGAATGGAACCTATTTTGCTGTGATCTAGGTTCAGGGCCAGAATTTCACAGAATGTGACATGCTTCTCTCAAGTGCCCTTTACTTTACGGAACACTCTCAGTCCTGTGTACCAGGTGGAGTGCCCCACTGCTAAGCCCGACACTCCAGTGGCTCTCAGGTCAGCGTTTCTGTAGCTCTGGCAGCACTTGCCAGCACGTGCTATAGTTACAATGTCTTCAGAATCCAAGTTCCAGTTAGGAATGGAATAGCTTTCTTTTCTGCATACAAGCGAAATAATTTCTTAACTGGCAACAAATTTGGTGACATACCCAGCAACCAGGCCCATTTTCACTTTCTTTTCTTTTTCTTTTTTTTTAAGATTTTATTTATTTATTTGACAGGAGAGAGATCACAAGTAGGCAGAGAGGCAGGCAGAGAGAGAGGGGGAAGCATGCTCCCTGCTGAGCAGAGAGCCCGATGCGGGGCTCGATCCCAGGACCCTGAGATCGTGACCTGAACTGAAGGCAGAGGCTTTAACCCACTGAGTTACCCAGGCGCCCCTCCATTTTCACTTTCAACGCCAGTGTGTTCCACAAAGCGTGGCATGTGTGGCCAAGAATACTAGACCTGGATACTGAGGCATTTCGCTCATACTTTTGCCTCTAATTCAGTAAGTGATTCTGCGGAAGTTCTTTCCTGTCTTGGGCAAATCACTTTTCTCATCCGTAAAATGGGGGGTTGGGGTGGGGTGGTTAGTTTAGAGAATTTCCGGGGTTCTTAGTATTTCTGAAGTGAGCTGAAAGACTATTCTACTAAATTTGTCATTTTATTACTAATAGGGTAAGTAAAGGGAAATAAGCACGTACTTAGAATCTATGATATTTTAGGCACTTTGCAAGATGCGAGCTCTTTTATTAACTTACTCATAACTCTGCTCAAGCCATTTCACCCACCTCCAGGTATCTCCCACAAAATCTGGGGCATCTTTAAGGTCAGATTCAGTTCCTCCTTTCCATGGGCTTCCCTGTGGCTGCTTTGCACTCATAGCGCTTTCTTACTTTTCTGAACCGTTATGCTGCGAAATTATATGTAAGGAAATCACTGTGTAACTATGTTTAAAAACTCAGACTAGTTCTTTTTTTATTGCAATTGTTTTGAAATTGCCTAGTTTAGGAAAGATAGTAGTCAACGAAAAAGAAAAACTGATAAAGTGAGGGACATTAGTTGGGTCAATAACCTTGCTTAAGAGAGCTTTATTCTGGTATGGGGATAGCAACAGACAGATTTACAGAGCCTACTGTATACACATTTGAGGAATTACTGTGGCTCCCCATCTATTCTTTCCTTGTTTCCCTTTGATTTAACATGTGTCTAATCCCTGTCTTAACAGGGAAATCACATGGAGACTGATTCCTTTTCATATATCATAGAAATTCATACCATGCTAAATCATATAAAGAAAAATAAGAAGCTTTATCTAATAAATAAAAAGCCTCATTTAATAAAAAGCTTCATTTCTCAAATCATCAGCAGCAGCTTCTGTGACTGAGTAATCTACTAAATCTTTCCTGACTAAAACTATCAGCCTTACTGAAGACAAAATGCCACATACAATTAGACCAACAAAATTCATAGTGATAAAAGGAGTTAGTTGTTAACTAGAAAGTGTGAGATCTAATGTTTTAGATTGTCCAAATTCTCTTTTGTAACCATTAAGGTTAGAGAAGTTATAAAGGATGCATAATAAAGGAAAAAAAGACGTATGGAAATATCATGATATTGGGAGGTGGGCACAGACAAATAAAAGGAGAAATAAGTAATTATACAAGTATCTGGCAATATGGAAAGCTTGCAACACTATTCAATTAGGATTTTATAAAGTATATATAGAGTTTCTCAAGTAAAAAAAAATCATAATATTTCACCGTAATTAGAGCAGAGATGTCATATATCTACATTTACATAGGATTTGTTTGAAGAATAAAATGCTTTTTTGTGCTTACCTTTTCTTTTTTTAAAGATTTTATTTATTTGACAGAGAGAGATACAGTGAGAGACAGAACATAAGCAGGGGGAGTGGGAGAGGGAGAAGCAGGCTTCCCACAGAGCAGGGAGCCTGATGCGGTGCTCAATCCCAGGACCCTGGGACCATGACCCGAGTTGAAGGCAGACGCCCAACAACCAAGCCATCTGGCGCCCCTGCTTCTTACTTTCTAATTCACGGATCGTAATAATCTATTTAACTTGTGAATCTAAATGTTTTCTTTATATTTTCAAGGTCACCAATGCTGAAATATGTATGAGAACTAGAGGCCAAAGATAAATAAGTTATTATTTTGAAGAAATTATTTCTTAAAAAAATGAATGCACCAAGAGTATCTCAGAAAATTCTTTATTGGGGGCGCCTGGGTGGCTTAGTGGGTTAAAGCCTCTGCCTTCAGCTCAGGTCATGATCTCAGGGTCCTGGGATCGAGCCCCGCATCGGGCTCTCTGCTCAGCAGGGAGCCTGCTTCCCCCTGTCTCTCTGCCTGCCTCTCTGCCTACTTGTGATCTCTCTCTGTCAAATAAATAAATAAAATCTTTAAAAAAAATTATTTTTTGTAAATTTCCACTGATATTTCAACAACTGGGTTTTGTGTAAAAATAAGTATTTATAGAAGACCTCCCAATGCAAGTGCATCATGCTAGGTGGCATGGGCGGTACAAGATGGAAACTAGATCATGCTTCCTTCAAAAAGATTACAATCCAAGAGTGTGAATAATAGAAGCACTTGAATAACCTCAACACCTTAGCTACATCAGCTAAGTATGTATGGGAAATACAGAGAGCTATGAGGGTTAAAGGAAGTTGGAGGACACAGGAAAAGCTTGAAGGAGGAAATGGAACTTGAAACAGGGCTTGATAGATGGCTAGACTTTAGTGAGGCAGAACAGGATGGGGGGGTAGTGGAAAAATGAGAGAGACAAGTATTTTTGCGAAAGAAAGAATAGGAATGCAGGCATGAGGCAGAAATGGATGGGGCACGGGAAGAAAGTGAGCAGTAAAGGTTTTTATTTTCTTTTTTAAAAGATTTTATTTATTCATTTGAGAGAGAGAGAGAGAGAGAGAGAGAGAGACAGGGCACAATCGGAGGGAGAGGGAGAGGGAGAGGGAGAAGCTGGAAGCAAACTCCCCACTGAGCTGGGGGCCCGACGTGGGGCTCAATCCCAGAACCTGGAGATCATAACCTGAGCCGAAGGCAGATGGTTAACCATCTGAGCCACCCAGGCACCGGAGCAGTAAAAGTTTTTAAGTGCATAGATATACACGGGAAATGTCAGAGTTACGGTGTTTGCAGCAAAGGGAAGTTGGGACTTGATTACAGAAGACTCAGACTCAGGGATTTGGAAAGCAACAAAAAGTCACTGAGCATTTTAAAGTGTGGAATTACCCCCCAAATTTATTTTCTTACAACCATATATGAACCTTGAGCTACATATATATTTAAAGCTCTCTTTGCCGCATAGTCAAGACACACAGGCCTAAATCCTGTGGGTGACAGGCTAAACCAAATGGGGAGGAAAAGGCCAGTAAACAAGTAAATGCCAGTGAGCTAGGAACCAAGATACTGTCACTTGTGTTCTGCTGACACTGCAGTGGAATAGTTCATTTTAACTGACTGTCGGATGCCCTAAACCACAACTTTCTGACAGTCAGAGTGAGGCATCTGATGACGATAAACTATGACCAAGGTATGGCTTTCAGCTGGCCCTCCTTTCTATACCTCACTCCAAATTCCAGCCATCTTTAGCACATCAAGGCAATAAAATTCTTGGACCACAAGAAAGGACTGGAGTGAGGGGCTGCGGTTCAAGGACAGACTCATAAGTGTCTGCCATACAATAAGAATCTTTGAGCAAAAGCAACTCACCCCATCTGAATTACGGGATAGGAAATATTCTGTCATTCATTTAAAACAAAAATGTCCGATAACATGACAAACAGCAACATTATTCTAAATACACACATGATACGTAGACAGAAAGCGAATTACCTCATGATCATGAGTGGCCTGCCGGGCCGCATCTAAAAATATGAAAGAATAAGAGAATACTGTTAATATGAAGAACAAAACAAAACAGTAACCAAAACCCAAGCAAATGAACTGTGCCACACTACAGTTACAGTCAGACACAAGAAAATCGGCAGACGCAGTTCCTACCTCTGAAGAGAACAGAGTGGGAGAGTGGACAGGAGATGCACGGCTGTTTACGCAACTGACTACTGTGGGTGGGGCTTCTTTGGCAATGTCTCCTGAAGAAAGGGAGCTTAAAGCAATACTTGAAGGGTGTGATGAACAACAGAGGACAAAAGTTCCATGAGGACTGGGGTCTCGTCTATCTTGTTCACTGTTGCATCTTTACTGCCTAGGTGAGAGCCTGATGCATCCAGGAGGTGCTCACTACTTCGGGTACAGGAAAACGTGAATGGATGAATGAGAAGGACGGTCACTGCGGGCTGGGAGAAATGGCACACGAAGGCTTAGAAGTGTTAAAGAAAGGCAGGTATGCAGTTTAGTAGACAGACTTTTAGTTTAAAGGCAAAGAAACGCCTAAACTGGGAATTAGAAAAAAGCGCACAGGCAACTAAACAGGGTCCTGGAACACCAGTCAAATTGTTTGATACTGGCTATGGAAATCCAACTGAAATTTTTAAAGGAGAGCAATGTGATTTTAATAAGATTCCAAGGTGCTGTTTGTAAGTGAATGCAGAATAGAGAAATGATGGAAACTTGTCTTGTGTATTTATCTCTCTAACAGTAGGCTTTGTGACACTCTTTGAGGCACAACAAACTACAAAAACATTTCCTTCTGGTTCTGGTACCTTGCCTATGAGATTTGCCTTTCTGGCGGTCCTGGGTTTTCCTACTGAAGACCTTGTAGGCCTCAGTCTTCTGATACTGCTCCAGTTCCTTCATGTAACGCTCCTTATCTCTGTCTGCTTCATCAAGGTAGCGCTAGGAAAGAAATGTGCAATTATTTTCAAGAAACAGATCTTATTTGGGTAAACTAGCAATGAACTCCTTGAAGACAACAGAGGACAATTAGAACATGGAAAGAAAGTATAAAAGGGATAAGGTTTAAGGGGGAATAAAGAAATCATATGGGTAGAATAAAAGACGATCTCTCAATTATAAAAGAAATAGGTGATTATGATCCTTTAGACTATTTATTGCCTTTTCTAACTTAATGAAGACAAGTTCTATTGAGATCATTCTCATAAAATATTCACAAGAAGATATTACAGTTATTCCTCTAATCTACACATGGCCACTAGAGTCCTCAAGAGGACTGAAGGCCATATAGGCACACTTAGTCTTCCCAGGAGAAAGGATGGTATATTACTTTGTTTCTCTATCCCCAACCCATTCAGAGAATGATCTCATACATCAATTGGCCTTTTAAGAGCCAGAAGAGTGGAGCACTAAAGCTGGGGGACACAAAGAACATAAAAAGGAATGACCTCATCCTATGGACCTAAAATGGACTACTATGAGAGCCTGTATCTACACACTTTGTGCTATTAATTATTTAAGCAAAGTCATTGATCTACCAGGATAATTTTGTTTAGTGCCTTGTCCTTTTCATTCATCAATTAGGTTTAAGAAATAAAGTATAAAAATAGTGCCTTTCGGTGGACACAAACTAGAGACAGATGTTAAAAACCTTGTCTTGCACAAGAGCCAGATGGAGAAGACAACCAAATGGCTAAATCTGGGACAATTTAGGCACCCAAACACTGAAGTAGAGTAATAAAATTATAAACCAATGGGAAAAAATAAATATGCTCATACCAACAATAAATACATAACAAATATATAAATGGGGGTGGGGCAGGGAAGAAAACAGTGTTTGCTTAGGTTAGAATGCCAAGCACCGACTGGTAAATATGGAGGGAGCGTTGGAGTTGGAAATTATCATTCAACCCTCATGGTAAAGATTACATCAAGCAAAATCATTAATGGATGCTAAATCTAGGGGGAAATCTGATATGGAATAGACTATTTGCATGTTCTTAAATTATCTCTCCACAGATGGCTTATTAATTGTAAGGGAGAATAAAAAAACTTTATCGAGTGGGCAAAATTAACATTACCAATGAGGAATAAAAGGACACTGTGTGCCTGCACATGTGATCCCCGAGAAGGGCACACCACCACTTATGCAGTATTCTAAGAATGCATAATCTCAATCTAATCACAAGGAAACACTAGACAAGTACAAAATGAGGAATGTTCGGTTAGAAGTAAACAAAAAAGAGGTGGAGGAAGAGGGAGGGATTGCATTCTTAAAAAATATCAATGTCATAAAAGACAAAGAATGGCTGTGGAAATGTTCCAGATTAAAGGAATATTTGACTACCAATTACTAATTACTACTAAAGCCAGAGATCTGACTACTAATTACTATTGTGTTAATATCAAATCGTTAAGTTGGCAACGAAACTACAGTTGTGTAAGAGAATATGCCTATTTTTGGGAAACACACACTAAAATATTTAGGGGTAAGCGGGTCATGAGGTATATAATTTACCCTCAAATGATTTTTTTAAGAAAAGTGTGTGTGTCTGTGTGTGAGAGATTGCAAGAGCACAAGTGTGCAAGCATTTGTGTGCCAGCTGGAGAGAGCATGAGCGTACATGCACATGTGTGTCAGTGTGTGAGAGTGTGAACATGAGTGCACGTACACAGGAAGCTTGCCCAGGAGAGTGTGAGTGCACATACAAATGAAGAAATGGGGTTTAGTGTGCTAACTATAGGTGAATGTGGGTAAGGGATATTGGCGTGTTCTTTGTACTATTCTGTGTTTGTATCTCTTTATACTTTGAATTTTTTTCAAAATAAAAAGTTCAAAATAAAAACACAAAACCCCTTTGCCCTACCTACCTAACAGCAGTTATCTCTGGAAAGGACTACTGTTACTTTTGCTTTTTTTGTTATGTACTTCTGTAACATCTAAAAAAATTTTAAACAAGATGTACTAACATGTACTAATTTTGAAATTAAGAAATTAAAAAGAAAAGAGTAACCAGCTGTGTACAGCTCAGGATTCCTCTATACATTAGAGCTGAAACAAGGACGATATGCATTGCTTTCTACTTGCTTGCTACCACAAAGAGCTTCAAGTTGCAACTTAATATAATCTCCTTGAAATATTCTGAATTCAGTTAATTCCCAAGAGTATTTTTCAATTTGGTTTTAGTCTGTTTGGAATCCTTTTTAAAGAGTATGAGACCTAAAAGAAATGTAGCTATCTGGCAGATGTTGCAAATGCTGGGAACTTTTAACCCCAAGCCACCCCCACAATCATTACAATCACTCCACTTTTGTGGCATTTCAACAGATTTGTGGCTATCTTGTCCTTAACTCCTCTGAACTCTAACAAATGGATTTGTTTCAGTTTGGCAATAGTGTTAGTTTCTGTCTTAGAGAAGAAAGAATTCAAATAGTTGTTGGTTTATTTCTCATAGTAGGCTAAATCTGCCAGAACTCTAGTTAAAAAAATTTAAACAAAAATCTTATGTGAACAGCAGAATTTTATCAAATGACCTTCTCTCTCATTTAACTCATGACTTTTTTTTTTTAGATTTTATTTATTTATTTGACAGAGAAAGAGACAGCGAGAGAAGGAACACAAGCAGGGGGAGGGGGAGGGAGAAGCAGGCTTCCTGCTGAGCAGGGAACCCCATTCGGGGCTCGATCCTAGGACCCTGGGATTATGACCTGAGCCGAAGGAAGGCAGACGATTTAACGACTAAGCAACCCAGGTGCCCTGACTTTACATTTAATTCAGTGGAATAAATTATACTGATAGATCTTATTGAATCACTTTTTACACAATTCTTATGTGAACTCTCAGCACATAAATCATATAAAAGCGGAGCTGCTTTTGGTTAGTGGGGGTCGGGGGGTGGAGCTCCTAGAGTACCTCCTGCTTGTACCCGGCAGCAGACCCTGAAACAGTATAAAAACCACCGTGCTGGAGAAAAGAGCTATGGTGAATCCTGCCATTCTGTTCTCCTTAGAGTCTGTGACAAAACTGAAGAACCAATCATCCACCCTCTTTGCTTTTCTGACAGAAGCTGTCTTTGAGGTAAAGTCAAAACCAAGCAAAGGATCAGTAATAGGAACAATTGCCTGTTTTTCCTCAGGAGGCAGTTTACTCCATTCATTGCCTAACATCCTTGTGATTTCTGGAAATGGGACTTCTGGTCTCTTTGCTCGAAGCTGTTCGCGACGCTCGTTCATGAACCGAACATAGCCTGTAAGGGGGGATTTGGGTGCGTTGCTGTCTCGAAGAGGTTTCTTCCTCTTTCTTCCTTTAGACCAACCTCCTCGCTTACTTCTTTGCTATAAGACAAAATAAAAAACCAAAAACCGAATTGCAAAATCTTCCCAAGTAGCACAACAGTAAAACATACGAAACAAAACAGGATACGAGTTGCCTTTTCCTACTATTAAGGGAGTAGATATTCAAAGCTCTCCAGACCTGTCAAAGACTGCCATGCAGTTTTGAAGAAGGAACTCTTGATGGTTCACTTGCACACCCTTTCTTGTATCACCCTACAGGCTGTTACATTAAGGGGCTAATCCTAACTGATGAGAATAAGGGGTACCATGATCACATAAGCTTCAGCCTTCATATGCACTTAACAAGTCTGTCAGGACTCCTGACAGGAGAATATTCTAAATGAGAAGTGTCGTACATCCACAGCACTGTACCAGAGAAGCAGATGCTGTCACGGCGGATCAGAACAAGATGTCACACGCACTGGGCAAACAAAGAGACAAGCTGTGGTGCAGGGATTAAAAATCACTTGTGAAGGATGTTTTTCACTGATATCATTCAAAGATCGGTTCATCTCCCAAAGCAGATAGCATATAGATTTTTAAATTAATGAAAAATTTCATCAATATATCCAAAATGAATACTTGATTTTTTTTGTTTTGATGACTTGCCCCTCGAGATGTTAATTTCAAAAGGTCAGAGGTCGCTATATGTTATTAGTTAAATCAAAAGATGAAGTCACCAAAAAAAGTTTAAAGAAAGGTCTGACGTCCTACCAACGTTTTACCACAGCCCTTTTAATGAGAAGCAAACTACCTCATATTTTGGCTTCGAAATTTTACAAATACGCACAGCCTACAAGTTAATAGTTTTATGGATCCATGAATTCTTATTTCAGAAAAAGATAAGCAGAATGGGGCAAAAACATCTAACTATTAATTACAGGACTGTAGTCCTCAAAATATATATAAAATGGTGTAATAAAAAAAACCCACAAACGGTGCAATAATTCACTGTTGGGCAAGTGGTGTATTTGGTATTAGCTTTTTTCCCTGTTTTTGTCCTTATAAACTTAGAACATACCTACTAAGGATTTTAAGACGTTTACGAAGCTTCAAGCATTCATTATACTCTTTAAGGATGCCAAAAAGAAGAAAAGCTCATTTAGAATAAGAAAAAAGACAAAATTAATGGTGCTACTCTTTTATGGCTAAAAAAAGATGCCTTAAAACATGGACAATGCAATCAATCACTTGTGAGGAAGGCTGAAAAGTCCCCAAACGGCATGACTGATGTCCCCCACCCCCACTTTGAACCTCGTTTGTGCTAGGAAAGACGCTCTCTAGGGGAGGGGGATCGATCTGGTAAGTGGTGCGAATCCTTTCAGGACACATGACTCCACATTGCGGGGCTTGGTGCGCATTGTGTGACCTTGAACAAGGGCATGGGAATCTCTCATTAGTCACTTACTTAAATCATTCATTCATTCAACAAGCATTTGTTGAGCATCTAGTATGATGTAGGTGTAAATTTATCAAGTGGGGGGAAAAGAGTCTACTTGACTCTATGTCACTAAAACCATTAATATGGTTCTATATGAAACCATTAGTATGGTTCTATGAAGAAAATTCTGCAGAGTGTAAGAAGGCCAGAGGATGAACATGCCGATCATTTCCTTAGCCGACTGCACCTTCAGAAACTTCAGAGACCAGTAACAGGAAGCGATGCTTTAGATTACCTCATCTTCGTGCCTCTGTTCAGTGCCTTCTGCTGTATTTGAAGCCTCATTCTGAAGCAGCTGACCCTGGGAGAGATCCTCCACAAATTCTGGATTGTTGGTGGATGATGTGGCTCCACTACTATATGGAACCTCTGGATGGGTTAACCTTAAAAATAACAGGCAGATGTGCAATGGTTCAGTTACAGTGGCATCAAAAATTCCTATTTACCAAGGTTCAAGACAAATTTCTCTGCCAGCAGAAGTGGAAGCCAGCCTCAATTCCCCCACCTCATTTGTATAAATGTAAACACTGTCTCCAGAATAGTTACAGAGCATTAAAGAAAATAGTTTCGGTGCTTGACTGAAATAGATGTCAAAGAAGATAGGCTAAAAAGTATCCGCTAAATTTGAAGACCTGAAGATTGCTGGCAATTTTAGGGACTATTGTTTTGGTGGAATTTTGGGAATAAAAACCATATTTGCTGAGAAATGAATGAAAGCAGCTGCAGACTGGCCTGGAAATGGAAGAAATTATACTTTTCTGACCCTTTCTAGAAAATACAATAGATGGTTTTAAGCAGGAGTTTCCTACATTGTTGAGGTCTTTGAGGTCTATGAAAAAGGATAAGAGAATCTATGAGCTCGGTGCCAATCATGTTCTCCGAAGAGAGGTGCCATCAGAGACCCAGTTTGATCTTGGTAACTGTGTTTTCCAGATATTTCAATCATTTGTGATGTCTTTGGCAACTTGTTCTCTCACCGACATTCTCGTTTCAATGGTTACTAATTCTTGTACACTCTTATTTCAGTAAAACATGAGAACGAGGTTTGGAAAAGCGCACTAGTCCCATGAACCCTGACTGAAATGAACAGGAACCAGAGAGGAATGGTCACAGGCACCAAATGCCTTGGAGATGCAAGCTGGATAAAGACTGAAGGAAAAAAAAAAGGTTCTTGGGTTCCTACGAATGAATCGGCACGCTCTCAGTTAAAGCCAACAACCCTTCCATTTGTGCCACGGACCCCACAGGGTCTAGCCTGCTCAAAGGCAGGTTTTTAACGATTCTGTCTTCTCTGGCATTACCAATTCTTCCCAGTCTATTGGATCAGCCTAATCAGCCTACAGATGTGGCATTTTGACTCTTATCTCAAAACAAAACGCAGTGAAACAGAAAGTACTCTCTTGATCCCACCTCATTCTTCTCCTTTCCTTTATGGAGTTATTTATATAGGCAGTCCCCAATTTAAGATGGTTTGATTTATGATTTTTCAACTTTAAGATGTTGTGAAAGTGAAATATATTCAGTAGACACCACACTTGGACTTTTGAATTTGATCTTTTCCTTGGCTTAGCGACAGGCGGTGTGACACTCTCTCACGATGCTAAGCGGCAGTCGTGAGCCTCGGCTCCCAGTCAGCCCCGCGATCACCACGGGAAATAACCGATACCCTTCTGTATCCGTACAACCACTGCTTTTTCACTTGCAGTACAATATTCAACAAATTATGAGATGATCAACACTTTATTATACAATCGGCTTTGTGTTAAATGATTTCGCCCAACTGTGGCTAGTGTTCAGAGCATGTTTAAGGTAGGCTGGGCTGAGCTACCATGTTTGGTAGGTTAGATGGTGTTAAGTGCATTTCCAACTAATGGTATTTTCAATTTATGATGGGTTTATCTGGATGCTACCCCATGGTATCTGAGGAAGATCTGTGCCCTGAAAAGAACTGTTTACATGTATTGACTTCAGTTCTCTTCTTTCATTCTCTCTTAAACCTAACCTGAAGGAGATTTGTGCTTACAACTCTTGCCAAGGTCACCAATGCCATCCGTGCTAAATTCAGTGTCATTTCTCAGCCTTTATCTTATCTGATCTTCCAGAAGTTTCTGACACTTCCTCCTCTTGAAATATTTTTACTTGGTTTCCAGGACCATGCGCTCCTCTGTTTTTTCTGCTACCTTTTTAGACACTGCCTTTAGTCTTCTTTGTTGACTGTTCCTCTTTTACCTGGTTTCTAAATGCTAGAGCATTCCAGAGCTCAGGCATTAGATCTCTTCTCTTTTCTATCTACATAGTGCTCATTTCTTTGGTGATCTCAACTATTCTCCCAGTTTTACATATGAGATATATGCCAATGACTCCCATGTTTCTTTTTCTGGCCTGGACTCCCCTAACCTCAAAACTCTACATCAAGCTGTCTGTCTGACATCTCTACCTGGATATCTAGCAAGCATCTCAAATTTAAAATCTCCAAAACTGGGGCATTTGGGTGGCTCAGTTGGTTAAGTGTCTGACTCTTGATTTTGGCTTGGGTCATGACCTCAGAGTCCTGAGATCCAGCCCCTCGTCAGGCTTAGCGCTCAGGGGGGTGTTTGCTTGAGTCTTTCCCTCTGCCCCTCCCCTGACTCATGCTCTTTCTCTCTCTCAAAATAAATAAATAAATCTTTAAAATCTCCAAAACTGAGCTCCTGCTCAGTTTCCTCCATCTAAGTTAATGGAATTGCCATTCCATCCCTTTGGTCACTTAGGCCAAGAGCTTGGAGTTGTCTTTGATTGCTTCTTCTCTCTCCTCTCACATCTCATCTGGTCTTTCAGGCAAATCTTACTGGGTTTATCTTCAAAATATATATAGAATTCTATATTTGTCACCAAGCCCCATTCCCATGATCTTTGCAACCCTTTCCCCTGGTGCTTCGCCCCTACTACTCCACCAAAAAGACTCGTCAAAGTCACTAGAGATGCTCTTTAAGTCATCATCTCTCACTTGAATTATTTCAGGAGCTTAACTCGTCTCCTTGCTTCAGCCCCTGTTCCCATCACTCTATTTTCAGTATAATAGCCACAGGGATCCTATTAAAAGGTAAACTGGATCATATTGTCCTACTCAAAATCATCCAGTGCTTTCCCACCTCACTTGGAGTGCCAGTTAAAGTGCTTACTCTGACCTATAAGATCCTACATGATCTAGTCTGTTGCTACGCAAAGTATGGGCCTCACACCAGCAGTACTGACATCGCCTGGGAGCTTACTAGAGTGTAAAACCTTTGGCCCTCAGACTTTCTGGACTCAGAAAGTGCTGATGTAGCCCTAGATTACCCTTCCTCTGGGATACTCTGCTCCAGCCACTCTGGCCTCCTGGCTATTTCTAATAGGTAGAAACACACTTAACTCAGGGAGTTTTTTGAACTTACTCCTCCCTCTGTCTTAAATAATCTTCCCCAGAGAAATGCACGCTAGCTACCTTACTTCCTTTAGATCTTTATTCAATCCACTTTTAAAGACTTTCTGGGGCCATCTTATCTAAAGCTGCACCCCAAAGCCCTCCTATCCCTCTTCCCTACTTTATTTGTTAATCAATAGTTCTTAACAACATAGTATGCATTTTACTTATTTATCCTATTTATTGACTGATGTCCCAAGTAGAATTTAAGCTCTACAGGGCTGGTATTTTTGTCTACTCTGGTCATTGCTTAGTATCCAGTGCCTAGAAAAGTGTCTGGGGCGCCTGGGTGGCTCAGTTGGTTGAGCGACTGCCTTCGACTCAGGTCATGATCCTTGAGTTCCGGGATCGAGTCCCACATCGGGCTCCCAGCTCCACGGGGAGTCTGCTTCTTCCTCTGACCTTCTCTCCTCTCATGCTCTCTCTCACTTTCTCTGTCTCTCAAATAAATAAATAAAATCTTTAAAAAAAAAAGTGTCTGGCACATAGGAGACACTCAGAAAATTTTTCTTGAATGAATTGGATTTAGCAACTAGGCAGGTTTTAGAAAAGTCTTGGAGAGCAGTTTTATCTGAATAGTAAGGTCAGAAGGCAGATATTAATGAGGAAAGAAGTAAATGTGAGGGAAGGAAACAGAATCACAACGTATAGTTTATTTTTAAAGAGCTCTATAGAATATTAAAATAATTCATCGTAGAGATTAGCTAGCACTTCAATCTATTAGTGAATGCATTTCTTCCACGGCAAATAACTTCTAAATAGAAAAGATAAAAATTCAATGGATCAGAGATTTTTCAAGAGAAGAGGGACCATTAACCCCCCTTTTTTTTTAAATATTCCTTTACATTTTTGTCCAAAAATACCAAAGAAAGGAGATGGGGAAGAAAAGGGAACAGAAGTCAGTCAGAGCTCGCAGGCATCTTGAATAAAAGAGCCATATTAAAAAATCTGATCTAAAAATTCTGACCTTTGGGGGAAAAATTATTTCAGGATCTGTGGCAATTCAAACACAAAATGAACTTGATTTTCAGAGCTAGCCCCATGGCAGGTATTTACTTAATGGTGACCATGTAATTCTCTTAACCGGGCGGAACCGGTGATGTTTTGTAGGTCCACATACTGCTGGCTCCAATGCACAGGAACCACCGCGCTGCAAGGCACGGCTGGATGCAGGTAACAGAGCAGCTTACAGTGGCTCTCACTCTCTTTGCAAAGTGTAACAAACATACCTTCTATTTTTATGATATAAAATGGTCTCTTTAGGACCTCACGCATTGTCAGAAGCTTTGGTTTGAAGCCCGAGCAGAGAGGCCCAGGGTCCCAAAGCAGCTGCTTACCCAGTTGTAGCCAGATCATTGCTCTCCTTGGAGCCATCTTCATCTGCAAAAAGGGGTGGCAGGGTGGAGCTAGTCATCAAGGTTTCCATCTCTCTGAAAGGAAGGGAGGATAAGAAAATAACGATAATGCCTTAATTACTTCCAGTTGAAGTTCCATTAATTTAAGAGCCAGCCTTCCCTAAACTTATCACATCAGCAGCAGACCAGAAACTGACCTAAATATTTATTTTCTTGACTTGGACATGACAATTTAAACTCTAGTTAATGGGTTCTTGACTTTGGTCTTCCTGACGGACCAGACTAAAAGCAGATTTTAATAAATGGGACACAGTTTGGAAATTCCTTTTTGTTCAAGCAGAATTATCTTCAAAAGCAACCTTCATTTTTTACAGAAAATGTTAAGCAGACTAACTCGGAAGCACTGCGACCCTGAACAAGTTCTTCAATGTCTTTGAGATACAGTTTTACCAGCTTAGACACAGACAAAACTGCTGACTTGACCCACAGGGTTACTGTGAGGATTAAGCTGAAAGAGCTTCATAAACAGAGAAAGGCTAAGACCCTAAGTGCTTTGAGTATTATTATATGAAGCAAGGTATTGTTATTACAGCATTACCAGGTCTCGGTCCCAAATGAATCATCCTTAGATTAAATGGTAACAAACTGAGCCTTCCAAAAGGAAATATTGCTGAGGAAGTGGAGGCTTGAAGGCATACTGATGTGCTGCAGAGTTAAAGCAAGCACACTTCCAGGTCAGAAATAGGCTCTGCAGTCCCATGATGACCAACGGAAATAGCATGCACCTGGGTACAGGAAACTACTGAGCCTTTCCTAATGGAAGGAAACCAAATAAATCACAAGAACCTGAGGTTATCAGACTGAAAGGCTAAAAGGACAGAGTGACAAAGAGAGTAATTTCATTTAGCCTATCACTACAAAGAGAGATTTTTCCCTTTCAAGGCTCACCACGGAGGGCTTCACCCCTCCCATTCATCACGAAAGTGATAGTCAAACAGAACCTTCAACAGTGACCCCAAACAGTCGCCACTTAAGTGGAACTGCAAACCACTCAAGAAAAAGAGTGCCTCAATCAAACGGGGAGAACTGAGAAGCAAATTATGAGGATTCACTTCGGAGCTCCCTCAGCAGTTATTTTAGGGGCTGCTGCTAAGGAGACCGAGTGAAACCGCAATTAAGGGGAAGGCACAGCAGCCCAGGCAGAGCTAGGATTCAGCCCACGGAGGAGGAAACACCAAGACACAGAAGACGCCGACACCAAATTCTAAAGGTTGAGTAGAGTCATTTTCTTCCACTTTATAAGGAAGGACTGTTAGCTGGCTTCTTTCAAACATCTCCCTAAATGTAAATGGTCTTTCAGGAACTTTAAGTTAACATTTGAAGCTTCTGGCATCCCTCATACCTCAAAGGCAATATATTATCTGGCAAGGGCTGAATGAAGTGTCTTGTCATTCACTTTGCCAACATGACCGTCCTAGGCCATTGCCCAGTTATCTTCAGTCATTGTTGAGATATGGGGAGGTACCTGGAGTTACCTGGACAACACAACCTCAGCAATATATAAACAGATCATAAACAAAGCAAGTTGAGAGAACACAAGTTTCTTGCCTTTTTTTTTTTTCTTAAGTTGGTTTTACTCAACCCATATGGCTTCAGATACATTTTCTCTAGCATTACTGAGTAGTCAGGTTCTTAAGAAATGAGTAATAAAGTGGGTGGAGGGTTAAGGGGCCAAGATCAACAAAAGAAGGAAATGAGGAAAAAGTCCAGTGAAACCTAAAGGCCTCTAAACTAGTCCAATAAGTTGGAAAAGAAAATGATTCCCAAGAACATGGCTGGGATCCTGCAAGAATCTGCTTTCATATGGTCCGTGAGGGCATGATTCAAACTGAATCATGGCTACTAAGCCACTGACTGCCAAAAAGCCTTTCAGTGTAGCATCTGTGCCTGATAATGTCCAGTACAGAGGTCACACTGAACTTTGAAATTCTATGTGAAGCACTCAAGAAATGTAATGAATGCTGCTCTGGAAGGGGAAAGAAGAGAAATATGCACAAAGACAAAGCAATATACAAATCTGGTTCTCCACTGCAGTTTACATAAGTAAGCATAACACACAGATGTTTCCTTGCAGAAAGGACCTCCCATGAAGGCTTCTACCTGGAGCCATCAAAAAAGGATATTAATGTGGGGCTTACACTTTGAATGAGGGTCTAGACTGTAGCTTTGAAAATCCAAAAATATCCTTGAACACTAGCCACTCACTGAAAAAAAAAGATGTATAGTATAAAACACAGTGCCAATTTAAGATATTTTAATGACAATAATAAAAATTGTAATGACAATTATATTAAGTACACTTGATATTTATTGGGCAATCAACACATTTTCTCCCTATAGTAAATATGGGGAGCCAAATCATATTCGGAGCACTGCTTGGTCAATATAGGTGGCATTTAAGAAATGTTCCTCAACTAAGATTTTCCTAATAAGATTTTCCCAACAAGAGGGATGATCTCAACAACGAGACTACATTATTCCAATGTGTTGGACAGTGCTGGAAGCCTAATTTGGACTTAGGTTGTCTGGGGTTGGCTATTTTCAAGAGCCCTTTCCTTACTTTTATATGTTAATCTCACTTCATTAAGTTCTTTCATGGAGAGGCACCATATTCCTTCCTCATGGCACACTCAGAGTTGAGAGGAGGGATTTTGCCCTCATTTTCCACACTAAAAGCCTTATGTAAAACTCCCTGTTCTTTTAAAAATCATGTCATTTCTCAAATTCAAGTATTTCTGACCATTATTCCTTATCATTTCAGCTCTCTCAATTACTTCTACTACAATGGACCTCTAACCACACAAACCTCTATTCACTGACCCTTGATTTTCCCTTCTCTGTCCAGCTTAGATTCCATGGCTACATTTCAAATATTCTTTTGTCAACATTCTCAAATCCTTTGCCTTGCCACTCCTTCTACACCTCAGATATAGATCAATTCTGAGTTTTCGATCAAGATGGTGTTGGAGAAAGATCACAAAATAAAGGAAGGACGCTCCTGTAAATTTATCTAACCACAATTAGGCCCTCAATGTTCTCAGCAATCATTCCACATTTTCTTAGGCTCTTCCCCAACTGCTATAACAGCTCTGACAAACTTTTCCAACCAATTCAAACCTAAATCACTCACACCCTCCCGTTCACCCTCTTCTCTTCACATTCCTTATCCCTGACTCACATCAAAGGCCACCCGAAGTTGCTTTATTTTTTTAAACATATAATTCACATACCATAAAATTCACCCCTTAAAAGTATACAATTCAGTGGCTTATATGTATTTATAAGGCTTTACCATGCAACCCACACCATAATTGATTTTAGGACATTTTCATCACCCCCAAAAAGAAACATGGTACCCATTAGCATGGTACTCCTTCTCCCAGGCCTGGGTAACCACTAATTTCCTTTCCATCTTTATGGCTATATCTGTCCTGAACATCCCATATATATGGAATCATACACGATGTGGCCTTTTTTGTCTGGCTTCTTTTGTTTGGCATAAAGGTCTTTATCACGCAGCTTTATCATGCTGTAGCATACGTCAGCATTTCATTCCTTTTTATGGATGAGTAATAGTCCATTGTATGGCTACACCACATTTTGCTTATCCATTTATCAGCTGATAGACCTAGGTTGGTTCTACTTTTTGGTCACTGTGACTAATGCTATTTATGAACATTTGTGTACAAGTTTTCTTGTGGACATGTTTTCAATTCTCCTGGTATATACTGAAAAATGGAATTACTGGATCATATGGTAACTCCATATATAACATTTTGAGGAGCTGCAAAAGTATTTTCCAAAGCATCTGTGCCATTTTACATTCCTCCTAACAATATATGAGAGTTCCAAATTCTCTGTATTCCTACCACATTTTTTAGGAATGCTAGGGAAATATCAATTCTAGCCCTTCTAGCTTTCCACATGGGTTAAGGGAAACATACAACTCCAGCTCCCTCCAGTCATCCTGTCTCACCTAAAGGGAGAAAAAAACCTGAGAAGCATTAGAGGTTACAGTCCAGGGGCATGGGCTCACCAAAAGACTGAGACCTAATTATAAGATTATAGAATGCTTCTCCCCTACCCTTACCATTATATTACTGAAGGCCTAAAAGGAACCACAGTTCCTTTTATCTGGTACATCATGTCTACTTTTCAACAAAAAGTTATAAGGCATGCTAGAAGACAAAAACACAGTTTGAAGAGAAAGAACAAGTAATCTATGACATGAGTACTGAAGTTTTCAGACCAGAATATTTTAAAATTATATGTTAAGGGCTTTTTTTTTTTTAAAAGATTTTATTTATTTATTTGACAGAGAGAGAGAGGGAAATCACAAGTAGGCAGAGAGGCAGGCAGAGAGAGAGGGGGAAGCAGGCTCCCCGCTGAGCAGAGAGCCCGATGTGGGGCTCGATCCCAGGACCCTGAGATCATGACCTGAGCTGAAGGCAGAGGCTTTAACCCACTGAGCCACCCAGGCGCCCCTATGTTAAGGGCTTTCATGGAAGAGATAGATAATATAAAATATGAACCGAGAGATGAACAGTCTAAGAATGAAT
Organism: Nasua narica; assembly: GCA_028533885.1. Lineage (NCBI taxonomy): Eukaryota > Metazoa > Chordata > Mammalia > Carnivora > Procyonidae > Nasua > Nasua narica. The sequence continues at coordinate 24,560,605 of CM052797.1, read as the reverse complement.
CAAAAAGAAATGTTGGAGATAAAAAACACTGTAACATAAATGAATATTTTAATGGGTTTATTAGTAGACTGGATATAGCTGAGGATAGATTCTCTGAACCTGATAATATGACAAGAGAAATTTCTAAAATGGAAAAGCAAAGAGAAAATAGACTGGAATAAAAAAAGGACAGATTATCCAAAAACTGTGGAATCACTACAAAAGGTGTAACACACATATAATGGGAATAGCAGTAGAGGAGAGAAAAGAACAAAAGCACTATTTGAAGCAACAGTAACAGAGAAGTCCTCCAAATTAATGTCACACAACAGTCCACAGGTCCACGAGGCTCAGAGACTATCAAACAGGTATAATGTAAGAAACAAACAAAAAAGCTATAGTCAAAAAAAAATCATATTCAAACTTCAGGAAATCAAGGATAAAAAAAATCTTGAAAGAAGCAAGACTAGAGGGAAGACTGGAAAGAGGGTGGAGTAAGAGGACCGACCCTAAGCTCACCTTGTCCCATGGATAGAACTAGACAATACTCACATAAGTGTAAATAACCCAGAAAACCATCTGTAGACCGGCAGAACAAACCTCCACAACTAAAGGTAGAGAAGAGGAATATTGAGGAGGGTAGGAAGGGTGGAGATGTGGTGGGGGGTGGGGAGCCAAACTACTGCTGCTTGTCTGCTGGGGGCGGGGGGAGGAAGGGGAGTGAGCTACAGGCTAGGAGAGGGAAAGAAACAAGCTATCACACTGGGAAGCCTGCACAAGGAAGATGAATCCCTATAACATTTGGCTTTGAAACTGAGAGAGGCCAAATTTCCTGAGTTCTTACAACCAGTGGGACTTAAAGCATGGAATTTAAAAAATCAATAGGTTTGGTTCTGGGGGAGCCTAGAGGGCAACAGGAAGCTGAGTCCCTGCAAAACAAACAGCCAGCCGAAATACAGCATACAAGCAGCAGTTTAAAGAATGTTTGGGGCATATGAGAGGGAGAGTAATTTACTCATTCCTGAGTGTGTCCTAGTGGGGCAGGGATGACTGAAGGGCTTCTCCAGGAACAAAGGAGCTGGCAGGTGCCACACAGCCACCTGCAGGAACCAGCAGGGCAGTCATACTCACTATTACTATCTTAGTTGTTTACACCAAACCCCACCTCCTTGTGCTTTGGTGGATCCATCTTTTCCAGTTAAGTCTGCCTCAGTTCCATCACTGCCAAGTCTCCTCCCTGAGAAAATGGCCAATATTGCATCTCCCAACCCACCTCCCAATCTGTGTGTTTTCCAGAGCCTCGGTTCTGGTGGTGGTAGAGGGCCTTGCAAATCCTAGACGCACCTTGTTAAAATTGCACACCCTACCTGTGGACAAAATACTGTGCAAAAACACGCAAAGAGAGCCTCTGTAGACAACTGGACTGAAGAAAAAGTGGCCAGGACACAATAGCGGGACACATGCAACACACACAGGAAACACCCCTTGAAGCACCAGGTCAACTGCACAGAGGACAACTGCACTGCATGGCGCTACAGGACCTCTTCTTCATAAAGCCATTACTTTCAAGAGCAGGAGACATAGGGGACTTTCCTAACACATAGAAACAGACACAGAGCATTAGATAAAATGAGAGAGAGGAATATGTCTGAAATGAAAGAAGAGGACAAAACCACACCAAGAGACCTAAGCTAAATGGATATAAATAATACGCCTGATAGAGAATTTAAAGTAATGATCATAAAGATACTCGATGTACTTGAGAAAAGCGTGGAGAACATCAGAGAGACCTGTGAAGGTCTCTTTGTTAAAAAGAGATGATGAAGAGCACAATAAATGAAATTAAAAATACACCAGATGGAATAAATTGCAGGCTAGAAAAAGCAGAATGAATTAATGATCTGGAAGACAGAGTAATGGAAATTAATCAAGTTGAGCAGGTGAGAGAAAAAATATATGCAAAATGAGAACAGACTTAGGGAACTCAGTGACGCCATCAAGTGTAACAACATCTGCCTTATAGGGATCCCAGGAGAAGAGAGAGACAAGGGGACAGAAAATTTATTTGAAGAAATAATAGCTGAAAACTTTCCTAATCTGGGGAAGTAAGTAGATACCTAGATCAGGAGGCAGAGGGATTCCCCCAGCAAAATCAACCCTAGGAGGTCTACACCAAGGCACATAGTAATTAAAATGTAAAAAAGTAATGATGAAAAGAGAAAATTTAAAAGCAACAAGAGAAAAGAAGATAGTTATATACAAGGGAAACCCCATAAGGATCTAGGTAGATTTTTCAGCAGAAGCCTTTTAGGCCAGAAGAAAGTGGCATGATACATTCAAAGTATCAAAAGGAAAAAATCTGCAGCCAAGAATACACTATCTAGCAAGGCTATCATTCAGAAGAGAAGAAGAGATAAAGACTTTCTCAGACAAACAAAAGCTAAAGGAGTTAATGACCACTAAACCAGCCCCACAAGAAATGTTAAAGGGGAATCTTTGAGTGGAAAGGAGAGGCCATAAGTAAGAGTAAGAAAGATAGGAAATACAAAAGTAGTAAAAATAAGTACATCGGTAAAAATCACTCAAAAGATTCATAAAACAAAGACTGTAAGATATGATAGCATATACCTATAACATGGAGGAGGGAAAAGAGAAAAGGCTGGGTTCAAACTTAAGCAACAATCAATTTAATATAGACTGCTACATGCAGAAGATGTTCTATAAGAACTTAATGGTAACGACAAATCAAAAACCAGACATAGATACACAAAGAATAAAAAGAAAGGAACCCATGTATATTACTAAAGAAAGCCAGCAAACTGTTAAAGAGAGAAAGAGAAGAAATGATCAGAGAAGAAATACAAAAACAATCAGAAAACAAGTACCAAAATGGCAATAAATACCTATCTATCAATAATCATTTTGAGTGTAAATGGACTAAATTCTCTGATCAAAAGGCACAAGATGACAGAAGGGATAAAAATCAAGATCCATCTGTACACTGCCTACAAGGGTCTCAATTCAGACCTAAAGACACATGTACACTGAAAATGAAGGGACAGAGGAACATTTATCATGCAAATGAATGTCAAAAGCAAGCTGGGATAGCAATATTGATAAGGGACAAAATAGACTTTAAAACAAAGACTTTAATAAGAGACAAAGAAGGACATACATATAATTATTAAAGGACAGTTATAACAATAAAGAAGTTATAACAATTGTAATATTTATGCACCCAACATGGGAGTACCCACATACATAAAACAGTTAATAACAAACATAAAGGAACCAATTGATAGTAATATAATGAGTATGGGACTTTAACACCCCACTTGCATCAATGGACAGATCATCCAAAGAGAAAATCAACAAGGAAAGAGTGGCTTTGAATGGCACACTAGACCAGATGGATATAACACATATATTCAGAACACACATATTCTGCTGTGAAAACAGCAGAATACAAATTCTTTTAAAATACACGTGGAATTGGGGCACCTGGGTGGCTCAGTCGGTTGGGCATCTGCCTTCGGCTTGGGTTGTGACCCCAGGGTCCTGGGATCGAGCCCCTCATTTCCCTCTCCCTCTGCCTGCTGCTTCCCCTACTGTGCTCTCTCTCTGTGTGTCAAATAAATAAAGTAAAATCTTAAAAAAATACAATACAATATAATACACGTGGAACAATTGCCAGAACAGATCACATATTAGGTCACAAAACAAATCTCAACAAATTCGAAAACATGCAAGTCATACCATGCATGTTTTCTGACCACAATGCTATGAAACTGGAAATCAACCATAAGAAAAAATCTAGAAAGAGCACAAATGGAGGCAAAGTAACATGCTACTAAATAATGAATGGGTCAACTAAGAAATCAAAGAGGAAATAAAAAATTACATGGAGAGGAATGAAAATGAAAACAGAATGCTCCAAAATATTTGGAATGTAGGAAAAGCAGTTCTAAGAAGGAAGTTTATAACAATACAGGCCTACCCCAAGAAGAAAGAAAAATATCAAATAAACAACCTAACCTTATTATACCTAAAGGATCTAGAGAAAGAGCATCAAACAAGACCCAAAACCAGAAGGAAGGAAATAATAAAGATTAGAGCAGAAATAAATGATATAGAAACCAAAAAAACAATAGAAAATATCATTTAAACCAGAAGCTGGTTCTTTTTGAAAAGATCAATAGAATTGATAAACCTCTGCCAGCTTCAAAAAAGGAGAGAACTCAAACAAAATCACAAATGAAAGAGGAGAAATAATAACCAATAAAACAGAAATACAAATGGTTGTAAGAGAATATTATGACAAATTATATGCCAATAAATTATATGCCAAGAAATGGATAAATTCCTAGAAACATATAACCTACCAAAACCGAAGCAGGAAGAAATAGAAAATTTAAACAGACTGAATACCAGAATGAAATTGAATCAGTAATAAAAAACCTCCCAACAAACAAAAGTCCAGGACCAGGCAGCTTCACAGATGAATTCTGTCATTTAAAGAAGTTAATAGCTACTCTTCTCTAACTTTTCCAAAAAATACAAGAGGAAGGAAAACTTCCAAATTCATTTTGTGAGGTGAGCATTACCCTGATACCAAAATCAGATAAAGACACCATAAAAAATGAAAACTAGAGGCCAGTATCTCTGATGCACACAGATGCAGAAATATTGAACAAAATACTACCAAACTGAATCCAACAATATATTTAAAAAATCATTCACCACAATCAAGTGGGATTTATTTCCAGGATGCAAGGGTTCAATATTCACAAATTGATCAATGTGATATATTGCATGAATAAGAGAAAGGATAGGGACGCCTGGCCTGGCTCAGTTGTACAGCATGTGACTCTTGCTCTCGGGGTTGTGAGTTCAAGCCCCACATTGGATGCAGAGATTACTTAAAATCTTAAAAAAAAAAAATAAAAGAAAGGATAAAAAACATCATCATTTCAACAGATGCAGAAAAAGCATTTGATAAACTACTATATCTACTTATGATACAAACTTTCAACATAATAGATTTATAGGGACTATACCTCAATGTGATAAAGGCCTTATATGAAAAATCCACACCTAACATCTTACCCAATGGGGAAAAACAGATTTTCTCCTAAGGTCAGGAACAAGAAAAGGATGTCAATTTTCACCACTTTTATTCAACATAGTGCTGGAAGTCCTGGCCACAGCAATTAGACAAGAGAAAGAAATAAAAAGCATCCAAATTGGTGAGGAAGAAGTAGAACTTTTACAATTTGCAGATGATATGATACTATATATAGAAAATGCTAAAGACTCCACCAAAAAAAAAAATATTAGAATTGACAAATGAATTCAATGAAGTCACAGGATACAAAATCAATATATGAAACTGTTGCCATTTCTATACACTAATAATGAAGCAGCAGAAGAGAAATCAAGAAAAATAATCCCATTTACAAATTGCACCCAATAATAAGATACGTAAGAATAAACTTAACCAAAGAGGTGAGTACTCTGAAAAGTATAAAACAGTGATGAAAGAAATTGAAGTTGATACAAAGAAATGGAAAGACATTCTATGCTCATGGATTGGAAGAACAAATATTGTTAAAATGTCTATACTACCCAAAGTAATCTAGACATACAGTGCAATCCCTATCAAAATACCACCAGCATTCTTCACAGAACTACAAGAAACAATGCTAAAATTTGTATAGAATCACAAAAGACCCCAAATAGTCAAAGCAGTCTTGAAAAACAAAAACTAAACTGGAGAGAGAGAGAGAGAGAGAGAGAGAGAGAGAGAGGCAAACCAAGAGACAAGACTCTTAACTAGAGAGAACAAACAAGATGGTTACCGGAGGGGAGGTGGCTGGGGGGATGGATGAAATAGTTGAAGGGGATTAGGACTGCACTTATCTTGATGAGCACTGAGTAATGCATGGAAGGCTGGGTGACTACATTATACACGTGAAACTAATACAGCACTGTATGTTAAAATAAACACTGGATTTAAAATAAAATTGATCCACTCACATATCCTGAGTGGGAAGGGGGTAAGGAAGAAGCCAGCCCCCTAAAAATATCTAACTTACAGGAGCAAAGATAAGAATTATATCCAATCTCTCCTTAGAAAGTATGTAATCAAGAGAGGGGAATGAAAATGAAATACATGAAGCGTTGAGAGGGAAAAACAAACAAACAAACAAACAAACAAACAAACAAACAAACAAACAACAGCCTAAATTTCTATACCCTGTGATAGCATCTAGAAAAGTGAGGGAGAAACAAAGATTTCACAAAGAAAAATTGAAGGATTTGTTTTCAGTAGACCTGCCTTGAAGGTAGTACTTGAAAGTAAAAAAAAAAAAAAAAAAAAAAAAGAAAAAAAAAAGTTCTTCAGAAAGAAGAAAAAAAGGGGTGCCTGGATGGCTCAGTTGGTTGAGCAACTGCCTTCGGCTCAGGTCGTGGTCCCGGAGTCCTGGGATCGAGTCCCACGTCGGGCTCCCAGCTCCATGGGGAGTCTGCTTCTCCCTCTGACGTTCTCCCTTCTCATGCTCTCTCTCACTGTCTCTATCTCAAATAAATAAATAAAATCTTAAAAAAAAAAAAAGAAAGAAGAAAAAAATTATACTGGTCAGAAACTTGGACCCACATAAGGAAAGGAAGACCACTGGAAAATGAATAAGTAAGGGCAAAATAAAAAGGTTTATTTTTCTTATTCTTAATTGATCTAACAGATAACAGCTTATTTATAGTAATAATAGCAACAGTGTATTTGACTATGTGTGCTTACACACACACACTTATTAAAATAAATGACAGTAATGGTACAAGGGATGAGAAAAAACAATTAGGAGTATTTTGTTATTATATGGTACTTGAACTACCCATGAATGGGACAGTATTATTTGAAAGTGGACTTAGAGTAGTTTTAAATGCGTATGCAAACTCTAGGACAACCACTTAAGAAAGTGAAAAATAGAAATAGAATTGATATGGTAGGAAGGGAGAGAAAACGGCATCATAAAAAATGCTCAATTAAAACCACCACAGGCAGAAAAGGTGTGGAAGAAAAAAAAGGGAACAAAGAACAATGGCAACACACAGAAACCAGTAACAAAGATGACAGATATTAATCCAACTATATTAACAATTATCTTACATGTCAATATTCTAAATACACCAATTAAAAGACAGAGATGGTCAGAGTGAAAGAGTGAATGAAACACAAGTTTCAACTATATGATGTCAGTAAGGAACCCACTTCAAATATAAAGACACGCATACATTGAAAATGAAGGAATGGGAAATGATATAACACCAAGTAAAAGAAAGCAAGAGTAGCTATATTAATTTCAAACAGAGCACACTTCAGAGTGAAGAAAGTCATCAGGAATAAAGAGAGACATTACATAATGCCAGGGGCAATACTCAAGGAAGACATAATAATTTTTAATGTTTATATGTCTAACTACAGAGGGTCAAAATGTGTGAGGCAAAAACTGATAGAAGTGCAAGGAGAAACAGATGAATCCACCATTATAGTTGGAGACTTTAACACCCTTCTAACAGAAATAGACATTTCGAGAAGATAGAAAATCGGTAAGGACATAAGTGAACTCATCAGTACCACCAATCAACTGGATATAATTGATATCTGTAGGACTACTCCATCAAACAATGGTAGAGTACACATTTTTCTTAACATGGCACATTTACCAAGATAGAACAAATTCTGGGCCATAAAAACATACGTTAAATTTAGGACTAGAAATCATATAATGTGTACTTTCAGACAACAATGAAATAAATCCAGAACTCAGTAACAGAAAGAAGGCTGGAAAATACTAAAATACTTGGAAATTAAACAACACATTTATAAATAACACATGAGTCAAAGAAGAAATGGAAAGAAATTTAAAAATATTTTGAATTAAAAGAAAATGAAAATATAACTTATGAAAATTTGTGGGATGTAGCAAAAGCAGTGTTTAGAAGTAAATTTATGCACTGAATGCATATACTAGAAAAGAAGAAAGATCTAAAATTAATAATCTAAGCTTCCATTTTAGGAGA
>CM052797.1:24520897-24552047 GCA_028533885.1 Nasua narica | reverse complement strand
TTAGGTTTATTCCTAGGTATCTTATGGTTTTGGGTGCAATTGTAAATGGAATCGACTCCTTAATTTCTCTTTCTTCTGTTTTGCTGTTTGTGTATAGGAATGCAACTGATTTCTGTGCATTAATTTTATATCCTGACACTTGATTGAATTCCTGTATGAGTTCTAGCAGTCTTGGAGTGGAGTCTTTTGGGTTTTCCACCTAAAGTATCATATCATCTGCAAAGACTGAGAGTTTGACTTCTTCTTTGCAATTTGGATGCCTTATGCCCACAAATTTGATAACCAAGATGAAATGGACTAATTCTTTGAAAGATATAATCTGTCCAAACTCACAAAGTAAGAAATAGATGATCTGAATAGGCCTATATCTACTAAATAAAGTGAATAAGTAATTAATAACCTTCCAAAACAGAAAGCACCAGACCCAGAGGGGTTCATTGGTGAATTCTATCAAACATTTAAGGAAGAAACTATACTAATCCCCTACAATCTCTTTCAGAAAACAGAAGCAGAGGGGATATTTCCTAATTAATTCTGTGAGGCCAGCATTATCCTAATAACCAAGCAAAGATCTCAAACACAAAAAGTATAGATCAATATCTCTCATGAACATAGAGGTAAAAATCCTCTGCAGAATATTAGTAAATTGAAGCAAACAATGTATAAAAAGAATTATACATCATGACCCAGTGAGATTTATCCCAGGTATGTGATTATACATTTACATTCAAAAATTCAACATTCAAAAATTCATGCAATCCATCACATCAACAGGATAAAGAAGAACCACATGATCAGACACAGAAAAAGCATCTGATAAAATCCAACACCCATTTATGCTAAAAATTCTCAGCAAACTAGGAATAGGAGAGAACTTTTTCAACTTGATAAAGAACATCTACAAAAAAACCTGGAGCTGACATCACATTCATGGTAAGAAACTCGAAGCTTCTCCTCTAAGATCAGGGACCCCCCCCACCCCAAAAGCTTTCCAACATCACAGTGGAAGCCCTAGCTAATGTAATAAGACATGAAAAGGAAATAAAGGATATACAGATTGGGAAGGAAGAAACTCTGTTCATAGATGACACGACCGTCTATGTAGAAAATGTGAATGAATTGACAAAAATTCCTGAAACTACTAAGTCAGTATAGCAAGGTTACAGGATATAAGGTAAATATATAAAAGTTAAATACTTTCTGGGGTGCTTGGGTGGCTCAACTGGTTAAGCATCTGACTCTTGGTTTTGGCTCAGGTCATGATCTCAGGGTCGTGAGATCAAGCACATATTGGATTGGTGCTCAGCTCGGAGTCTGCCCCTCTGTCTCCTTCTGCCCCTCCCCCAGCTCATGCATGTTCTCCATGTTCTCTCTCAATAAATAAATAAAATCTTTCTTAAAAAGTTAACTGCAGGGCACCTGGGTGGCTCAGATGGTTAAGTGTCTGCCTTTAGCCCAGGTCATGAACTCAAGGTCTTGGGATCCAGTCCCACATCGAGCTCCTGGCTCAGTGGGGAGTCTGCTTCTCCCTCCCTCTCTGCCTCTCCCCTTGCTCATGCTCTCTCTATCTCTGTCACAAATGAATAAATAAAAAAAAAATTTAACTGCTTTGCTATACACCAGCAATGAACAAGTGGGATTTCAAATTAAAAACACATTACCATTTATATTAGCATCCTCAAAATGAAATACTTAGGTATGAATATAACAAAATATCTGTAAGTCCTATATGAGGACAACTATAAAACCCTGATGAAAGACATCAAAAGAAGTAATAAATAAGTGGAGAAATGTTAATGAACAGGAAGACTCAATATTGTCAAGATGCCAATTCTTCCCAGCCTGATCTATGGATTCAACTAAATTCCAAAAAAACCCCAGCAAGTTATTTTATGGATATAAAAAAGTTGATTCTAATGTTTTGCCTCCATATCGTGAGGCAAAAGACCCAGGATAGCTAACTCAATACTAAAGAAGAACAAAGTTGGGAGACCAACATTACCTAACTTAAAGATTTTTCTACTAAGTTAAAATAATCAAGATAGAGTGGTATTGGTAAAAGATCGGTGGAACAGAAAGAATATAGAGCCCAGAAATAAACCCATATAAATACATTCAACCCATCTCTGACCAAGGAGCAAAGGCAATACAATGAAGCAAAGATTGTCTCTTAACAAATGGTGCTGGAAAAAACAGACATCCACATGCCAAAGGGAAAAAAAAAAGAATCTAGACACAGATTTTATACCCTTCACGAAAATTAACTGAAAATGGATCAGAGGGGAGCCTGGGTGGCTCAGCTGGTTAAGGGTGTGCCTTCAGCTCAGGTCATGATCCCAGGGTCCTGGGATCCAGCCCTGTGTTGCTGGCTCTCTGTTTAGTGGGGAACCTGCTTCTCCCTCTTCCTCTGCCTGCTGCTCCCCCTTGCTTGTGCTCTCGCTCTCTGTCAAATAAATAAATAAAATCTTTTAAAAAATGGATCAGAGATCTAAATGTAAAGTGCAGAACTACAAAATTCCTATAGGGTAACATAGGAGAAAATCTAGATGACCTTGGGTATGGCAATGACATTTTAGACAGAACAAAGGCATGATCCATGAAAGAAATAACGGATAAACTGGACTTCATGATAATGAAAACTGTTCTTCTGAAAAAGATAATGTCAAGAGAATGAGGAGACAAGCAGATAAGCCATAGATTTGGAGAAAGTATCTGCAAAAGCCACATCTGACAAAAAAACCGTTATCAAAAATACACAAAGAACTCTTCAATCTTAACAGTAAGAAATAAAGAACTCATTTAAAAAATGGGCAAATGACTTGAACAGACTCCTCACCCAAGAAGATATACAGATAGGAAGTATCTATATTAAAAGGTGTTCATGTCATTAAGGAATTGAAAATTGTCATGTCATTATCACGTCATTAAGGAATTGAAAATTGAAACAACAATGAGATGCCAATACACAGCTATTAAAATGGTTAAAATCCATAACATCGACAACACCAAATGCCGATGTGGATTTAGAACAAGAACTCTATTCACTGCTGGTAAGAATGAATGTAAAAATGGTACAGCCACTAAGGAAGACAGTTTGGTAGTTTCTTACAAAACTACGTTCTTATCAACAATTGAGTTCCTTGGTATATACCCAAAGGAAATGAAAACTTACATTTACTAAAAACCTGCACTTGAATGTTTATGGCAGCTTTATTCATAACATCAAAATTTGGATGCAACAGTGAATTTCAGCTGGTGAGTGGATAAACAAACTGTGGTACATACAGATAACGGAATATTATTCAGTGCTAAAAATAAATGAGTTATCAAGCCATGAAAATACATGGAATAAACTTAAATGAATATTACTAAGTGAAAGAAGTCAATCTGAAAAGGCTACATACTATATGATTCCATCCATACGATATTCAGATTAGGCAAAATATGGAAACAGTAAAAAGATGATGACTGCCAGGGTTAGAGGGTAAGAAGGGGGGAACAGACAGAACACAAAGGATTTTTAGGGTAGTGAAACTCTTCTGTACAATACTACAGTTGTGGATACATAATCATACATTTGTCAAATCCCATAGAAGGTATGACACCAAGAGTGAACCCTAATGTAAACTAGGGTTTTGGGTGATGATTATGTCAATTAAGCTCACTGATGTAACAAATATATGGTGTTGGTTGGAGATGTTGATGGTGGAGGAGAGTATGGCATGTGTGAGGACAGGGAGTATGTGGGAATTCTTTGTATTTTCCACTTGATTTTGTTGTGAACCTAAAATGGCTATAAAAGATAAAGTTTATTAATTAAAAAAATCACCATAAATATTATATATTTAATATTATAATATGCAATTTATAAGATAGCCCTGCTATAATCATGCTGAAAAATAAATACTACCGACTTTGATATGCATGCAATTTAACCAAATTAGGTGAAAGCACAAAGACTTACTAGAGAATAGTCTACCAGCTGTGAACATTAAGCTAAGAGCAGTCAGTAGGCTGTAAGCATTAATCAATATGTTTTACAGAGGGAATAAGAGCACTGGCTAATCCCATCAGGCAGTTAACTGGGGTTCAGTTAAGTGAAATTCAGTTAAGAACTCTTTCGCTGCAGGTTTTGATATGGGAGATGAGAAGGAAAAGATAATTAAAACTTTTTTTTTTTTTTTAGGTGGGGTAGTTAGTATCGGGGAGATAACTGAAATATACATATAAGGCTTAGGATTACTTCAAGAGAAGGGCGTAGGGAGGTGTGTGTCTGGCTGGGGATGAGGTGAGGGTCACGGATAATATGGGTCTCCATTCCTAAAATCTAGAGCCTATGCTCCTGTAAGTATAAATATTATTAATTTATACACATACTTTTTTTTTATACACATACATTTTTAAGATTTACTTTTTTTAGAGAGAGTGTGAGCAGCGGATGGGGCAGAGGGAGAGGGAGAATTTACAGCACATTCTGTGCTGAGTGTGGAGCTGGATCTCACCACCCTGAGATTGACCTGAGCTGAAATAGAGTCAGATGCTTAATCGACTAAGCCCCTCCTACTATTAATTTTTAAAAATTAATAGGAAGGTAGGGTAGTATAGGAAATTTTTATTATTATTTTTTAAAGATTTTATTTATTTATTTATTGGGGGGCCCAGGGGCATAAGCAGGGAAGCGGCAGGCAGAGGGAGAAGCCAGCTTCTTGCTCAGCTGGGAGCCCAATGCAGGACTTGATCCCAGGACCCTGGGATTGTGACTTGAGTTGAAGGCAAACACTTAACTGAAAGAGCCACCTAAGCATCTCATAGTGTAAGAATTAAACAATAAAGAAATGGATTCATTCACTCAACAAATATTTATTGAGTATCTAACATTCTAGGCACTTTCTGTGTACTGGGATAGAAGCAGTGATCAAAACAGGCCAAAAAAAAATCTATAACTTTATTGAAAACATTTAATGGATATACCCTGTTCATGAGCTGAAAAATGCAATTTCAATTTCATATGGATGTTGATCTTTCCCAAACTGACCTCTAGATTTGGTTGGGTTTCATTCACAATCTCAAGGGGATTTTTTCATTGGTGGAACTTGACAAGTGCATTCTAAAATTTATATGGAAGAGCAAGGACCAGGAGCAAGGACCAAGACTTAGGGAGTCATACAATAGGGGTGGATAAAGTGGAAAAATTAATTGTGGTATAGTCAGTGGCTCACCATCCAGCAACGAGAAGGAATGCCCTACAGCTCCACATGTTCATCTGGGTAAATTTCAGAAACATAATACTGAGGGAAAAGGCAAGTCACAGAAGAATAAACATGGTATGATTCCATTTACATAAAATTCAGAAACATGCAAAACCAATACAAACTTAAGGAATACAATTACAAGCCAAAGCAAGGGAATGATTCAGACAGCACAGTGTTTTCTCCACCGAGGAGGGGCACGGTGGGGACTTCAAAGCTCACAGTACACTGGGACAGACAGACAAAAATCAGGATTAAAAAAAAGTAAAACGAATAATGCCATGTAGTGATGAGCACTAAGAAAAAAACAGAGCCAGTGGAGAGGCCAGGAAGAGTTCAAAGGAAGAGGGTGTCTGGAATTCTAAACAGAGGCCAAGAAAGATTTCACTAAGGCCTAAAGGAGGTGAAGGAGAGAGTGATGGGTGTATGTGAGGCTAGAATGGTCAGGGCAGGGCAAACGACCAGTGCAAAGGAGGATACTGAATGTGACTGAAGGAGGCAAATGTGGCTGGACAGAAATAGGGGCAAAAACAGTAGATGACATCTGAGAGGTGACCAGCGACCAGACAGCATAGGGCTCTGTAAGTCACAGTAAGGACTTTGGCTTCTTGCTCTGAGATGAGAAGCCACTATAGGTTTTGAGTAAGTAAGACACGGTATCAAACATTTTTATAGAATCATTCTGCCTGCTGTTTCCAGAACAGAATAAAGAATGGAGGCGGTCAAGGGTAGAATAAGGAGTTCATTTGGAAATCTATTGCAATAATCCACCTGAAAGATGATGGTGGCTTGGATCATCACAGTGGCAGTAGGGGAGGTGGTGAGAAGTGGTTAGATTCTTGATTTGAAGGTAGAACCAATCTCTCAGTTCAAAGTAACTGAAAAAAAGTTAGGAAGAAAATCTCTAAGCTATGGCCTGCGCATATTTCAACTGTAGAATCATAATCTGTTTAGTGATAAAGGGTGGGCTCTACTAACAGTATACTACTTGCAATTTTGGTGAAGTTAAATATTGTACAGTGTTTTTTGGGGTCACAAAGGAAATAATCCAGCCTCCTTCAATGCAAATGCTTGCAGAGTTCATATTTCACCAACAAATATTTGTTGAGCACCCTTACTGTGTGACCAAGCTCGTGCTTGGCATCAAGCAGTACATAGATTTGCCTTACAGAATTTTACAGTTTGTTACGGTCCTTGGTCTAGAGCTACTATTCTCACAACAAGAAGTGGGAAGAAGAGGCGAGAATTAGAAACAAACATAAATCTTCCATCTCTGTCTGTGATTTCTTGAAGTAAACGTTTTGTGAACTGTGGAGTCAGATCTTTTCTTTTAAAAACATGGAAGTATTAAATCATCAAAAGAACATTGAGCACTGTTCAGATTTCCTTCTAAGTAGTTTGATTACTGTATATGAAATTTCCCCTTACAATAGAACCTTGACGGCAAATTGTTATCACAAGACACAAAATGTGACGTGAGAAAAAAGAAAACCCCAAACATCTAGAAATAGTGTTTCATGTCGGGTATAAAGCACAGCAATAACAAAGGGAAATACTTACCTCTTACAAAGGAAAAATCTGTCCTTTTATAAGAAGGGTGTTGCCTTCTGAGTTCACAGTCCACCTATCTGGCTTTTTCATGGTGGACGGTGGGTCCCAAGTGGCCCTTCCTACCCAAATGCTGCTTTTATTATTACTAAACAAGGAGATAATTGCCCAGTAAGACAACTTCTGGCCCGGTACCAGAACTAAGAGTTCAAGTAATCCAGTAAGACTTGGCATTACTTTCTCTGGGCAGAGTACTTTGCCAAACAATTTCCTGGGACACTTGGGTACTACGAAACAGTAAAAGGTGGGTGTGTATGAGGTAGGGGGTGTAGAGGTAGGAGGAAGGTGGGGAAGAGGAATGCCTTAACAGGCAAACTCCTGGTAGGAGGCCATTACGATATACAAAAAAGTGTTTTCAACAATAAGCAATGTTATAAAATCTAATCTTACATTTGGAAAACCAATGCGATTAAGTATATGAAGTGCGGAAAGTTAATGTACTTGTTTAGTGAAGACACATATGTATATTTTTTCACTTACTTCTTGGTGATTCTCATGGAGGGTGTATTAGAATAGAGGAATATTATGTTTATCAACAGGGGAAATGAGTTTTAAATGAGTCTGAAATCAGTTCTACTGCTGAAAAATAAGGCTTTTCACAGTTTATTATATACAACTATGATATGCATTGAAGACAGAACTAAATAAGATTGACAAGAAATTCTTGTCCTTTTACAGTTCATGACGTAGTAGGGGGACAGATGGACAAACAGTAAAAAAATGTAAAGGCCTGTAGCTGATGTGTGTAAAGATATTTATTTAAATCTATGAGAAAAACAGGGAAGAGACAGATGAATTGAACAGATGGAGTGACCAGCTAACTGCTCATTATCATAATAAATTCACAGATGCATTGGAGATCTGAAGGCAGCAGAAAATACCAGCTGAGTAAGTGCCGGGAAAGGAACACTTAGCGCAGGGTACTCACATGTTTGGAATCCAGTTTCATATCAGGGAGGTAGATAGGATTCCTTTCTTGCTCTAAAACAAAATGGTTCGAGCCTAGAATCTGAGGAAAGCAATATATGAGAGCAGAATAAACAAAGGTCCCTAGTATTTTGACCTGAACAAAAACTTACTAGTTAACAGTTCTAGGGGAAGGGTCCTTATTGGTTCAAGGAACAGTGCTTCTCTATTTTCTCATATTTTACGCTGTTCTCTTCAGCTCAAACCTGCAGCTGCGAAACAAGACTGCAAAGAAGAGATGGAAAGAATGTTCCTTTCTATTACAGGCAACAACTCCCAAACCTTTTACCCTTTCAAAGCCAAAGAATACTAAAAGAGGACATGTTTTGAGAAGGAAAATTGGAGATCATTTACAAAAACTAGAGTGTAAAAAAAAAAGGGAAAGAGACTCCATAAAAGCGTTCTTCATTTTAATCAAGTCACAAATTAAATTTTCTTCCTAGGGGGAATTCCTAAAAGAAAAACAGAGAGCTTTGGGTAGTAGGGAATTTTTCTTCAGCCAAAAGTTGAAGACAAAAAACAAAACAAAACAAAAACCCAAAACACTTTTGTTGCAGGGAGGCCAAGCAGTAATAGTCTTCGCTACTTTGAATAGTAAAATGAAATTCAGTTTTCATTACAAAACAAATAAGACATAATTGTAATGTGCTGAACAGTTTCAACTGAAAAGGAGAAGATTCAAAACAGGATTATATTTCTGTATTTTTGATTTTAAATCTTAAATCTTCACAATGCTCAGGACTTCAAAAAGTAAACAAGTCGTCCCTGAATTCAACTTTGACATATTTAATGCTCCAGAAGTACAGTTTCCTAGAAACACTGTTCCTTTAAAAACTCTACCCAATATGATAAGGCTTTGCCCTTCATACACAGAACCTCTAGGATCTCACCCACCCAGGCAATTCCGACCAAGTGGTTGGATGTTATCTTCCTGGTTTATTATAAGCTACCCGCCTCATTTCCTTTTTTTTTTTTTTAAGATTTTATTTATTTATTTTTCAGAGAAAGAGCACATGCAGGGGAGTGGCAGGCAAAGGGAGAGGGAGAAGCAGGCTCCCCACTGAGCAGGGATCTGGCCATGGTGCTCGAACCCAGAATCCGGGGATCATGACCTGAGCCAAAGGCAGACACTTAACCAACTGAGCCACTTAGGTGTCCCTCATTTTCTTTGTTTTTAGGTGAAAAACACCTAGGAAACAAACTGAGGGTTTCAGAAAGGAGGGGGGTGAGGGATGGGGAAGCTGGGTGATGGGTTTTAAGGAGGGCACATGTGATGAACACTGGGTGTTATATGCAACTAATGAATTGTTGAACACTACATCAAAAAGTAATGATGGCTATATGTGACTAACTGAACACAACAAAAAACCTACATTATCAGGGTGCCTGGGTGGCTCAGTTAGTTAGTTAAGCGTCTGCTTTGGGCTCAGGTCATGATCTCAGGGTCCTGGGATCGAGTCCCACATCAGGATCTTTGCTCAGTGGGGAATCTGCTTCTCCCTTTTCCTCTCCCCTCTTCCCCTCCACTCTGCTTATGCTTGCTCTCTCTCAAATGAAAACATAAACAAAATCTTTAAAAAAATATAAAACCACATTATCTGTAACTCTGAGGAGTAACCAGATGAATTAAATCACCTCAAAGATTCTTGGTATTTACTAAAATCTGACAAAGATGTTTTTCCAGAGTTGCCTATTACTGTTCAAATACTCACTTGTCAGGTAAGGCAGTACTAGGTCTCAGGGAGTAAGAATGTGCAGAATGATTTACTTTGCTCTTCTTTATGCATTAAATGCACCCACTTGTTTGTGTTAGTGCAATTCACTTCTGTCAGAACGGAAATGCACTAAACCAGCAAGCAGAGGCATTATATGAAAGTACCTGCTTTAAATAACTTCATATGGAAAATGGAGTTAATACCTTCTCTATTTAACTCAAAAAGATGTGATGAAGATCAAATAAATATTTTTTACATGCCCCACAAACAATAAAAGAATGTGAAAGCTCTGTCTGCTAATCATGTTACAAAGTTTTTAATAAAATATTTATGAAAAGTATACGATACAGACTATAATTATATTGAAAGACCAATTACAAAAGAAAAAAAGATCGGAAGGAAACACACCAAAATGCTCAAAGTAATTCTGTTAGGTGGAATTACGAGTAATTACTTTCTACTTTTTGTTTTAACTCTCCAACATCCAGTCATATGGTTATGTTCCTTTAAAGAAAGAGGAAAGTACCATCAAGAATCATAGGATTTTTGCTTCTGCACCAAAAAGGAAACAGTGAGCAAAACAAACAGGCAACCCATGGAATGGGAGAAGATATTCGCAAATGACAATATAGACAAAGGGCTGATATCTGAGATCTATAAAGAACTCCTCAAACTCAACACTCACAAAACAGATAATCACATCAAAAAATGGGCAGAAGACATGAACAGACACTTCTCCAAAGAAGACATACAAATGGCTAACAGACACATGAAAAAATGTTCATCATCATTAGCCATCAGGGAGATTAAAATCAGAACCACATTGAGATACCACCTTATACCAGTTAGAATGACCAAAATTAACAAGACAGGAAACAACAAATGTCGGAGAGGATGTGGAGAAAGGGGAGCCCTCTTTCAATGTTGGTGGGAATCCAAGTTGGTGCAGCCACTTTGGAAAACAGTGTGGAGATTCCACAAGAAATTAAAAATAGAGCTACCCTATGACCCTGCAATTGCACTACTGGGTATTTACTCCAAAGATACAGATGTAGTGAAAAGAAGGGCCACATATATCCCAATGTTCATAGCAGCAATGGCCACAATCGCCAAACTGTGGAAAGAGCCAAGATGCCCTTCAATAGACGAATTGACGGTCCAAATAGACGGTCCATATATACAATGGAATACTATGCCTCCATCAGAAAGGATGAATACTCAACTTTTGTATCAACATGGACGGGACTGGAAGAGATTATGCTGACTGAAATAAATCAAGCAGAGAGAGTTAGTTATAATATGGTTTCACTTATGTGTGGAGCATAAGGAAAAACATGGAGGGCATCGGGAGAAGGAATGGAAGGGTGAATTGGGGGAAATCAGGGGGAGATGAACCACGAGAGACTGTAGACTCTGAGCAACAAACAGGGTTCTGGGGCGGGGGTGGAGGGTTGGGCGAGCCTGGTGGTGGGTATCGAGGAGGGCACGTATTGCAAAGAGTACTGGGTACGTGTATGAACAATGAATCTTAGAACATTGAAAAAATAAAATTAAATTAAAAAAAAAGAATTGTAGGCTCTTTAAACTTCAATTTTAATTTCACATACAATGCATGAATACACTTTCTTTTTTAAAGTTTGATTACACATGAAGCTAAAATTCTCTTTGACCTGATTCTCTCCACTCCCTTCTCCAGAAAATATGCCATTAGAGGAGTTAACAGCTTATTGCTGAAAGGAGACTTAGAGAGAATTTCTAGTGATATATTCATCCTCTCTCTCTCTTTCTCTCTCAAATCAGAATTAGCCCTACAGGGCAGAGAAGAGTAAACATGTCCAGCAGGAAGAGCATGAGGGCACAGTTTATGAACTTAGCATTTTATATTAAAAAATTCATTTAAATTCTGCATTCAGTTTTATAGAACAGTGTTTATTTTAACACATGAACGTTTCAAACTCCAGGAGACCAAGGAAAAGCACCTTGTACTCTTAAAACAATAATACATCTCTTTATGAGTGCAATACCACATGGCAGGCACATAGATTAGGTTCACCTTCCTGGCAGATAACAGACACATTCTGATACCGAGAAAAAGAAGTGTTGTGACTTTCTAGTCCTTCTCTACTATTTGGCAATATAATGAGAAATTCTACTATTGGCTAGAAATGGATAGTTAACTCAATTTATACTCTGTTATTTTTCCAGATAAAATTACATGACAATACACTGCGATTATCCAACAAAAATCCCATTTAATTATGGAAAAATAGTCCATGACCACCAGTTTAATATGGCTTGGCATTTCGCTAAAAGGTTTACTTCTGAAAATTATAATACATCTGACGTTGATAAATGTATATTCTTACGTCACTGGTAGAAAAAGTAACAAGATTTTTATAAATAAGTTATTTATTTCTTGCTAATATATCTTGAGATATACTTAATCCATCTCTAATTCCACTGTCATCTCTTTCCCTTCAGACTCCAAACCTAGTTAGAGGAAAGAGCTCATCATTACCGTGTTTTTCCACAGAAGCATCTTCTCTGGAGGCATTTATTCTTATTGCAAAGTCTCTCCAAATATCTAGTTTGGTTCTGGGTGTTTAGTAACATCAGTGTATTTAAAAGACAAAATTGGTAACTTAAAATCAAGATGTGCCAATGTGAACTATGAGGAAATTTTATAGCAAGTTCACTCACAATTTTGGGGTGGGGGGAACCAAAGCACCTCAAATTTTTGAGAAAGGATTATGTACCATATGAACTATCGGCAGGCAACCTGAGGAGGCAGAAAGTGCTCTGGGGTCAGGGAGTCCGGCTCTGAGTTCACGCTATGCCACCAAGTAACTGTGTCTTCTGGGATCCCTAACCTCCTCTGGCCCAAGTTTCTTCATCTGCTAATGAAGGACAAAATGAATTCGAGTTTGTTCGTCCCACCAATACAGAACACCATGACGTAGTACATTCAATTAAATGATATGAATTAAAAACAATTTTAGAAACTAGCAGAAAATAGGAATATATTAAAAATTCAATATAAAATCACAACAATGAACATATATGTACATATACAAACGCAAAGTTCCCGAAGCACAGTATGTATTTCTGAATTCTTCCGTTAGTATTTATTTGCTATTGGGAAGTGCGTCATGTTTAAAGTGAAGGCTCTGAAATCAGACTGCCTGGATTCAAATCCCATCTTCTGTTTTCAGCTACGGAAGCTGGGCAAGTTAATAACTCTGAACCTGTTCTCTCATCTGGAAATGAGGATAGTAATAGTACCTACTATAGAAGTTATCTGAAGAATTAAGCCATGTGAAGCAGGTAGTATGGTATCTATCACATAGTAAGGGCCCAATAACAATAATAGTAACAGTAGCAAGCATTTCTTGAGTGTTAACTAAGCAGCAGCCACTATTCTTAGAGTTTTACGTGTATTATTCCATTTAATCTTCAACTACCACCAGGTAGATACTATCATTAGCCCTTATTTTATAGTGAATTATCCACAGAGAAGATAAGTAATGTAACCAAGTTAACTGTGGTAGTCATCATAGCTCTTCACAAATATTTTTAGTTTTCCTTTCAGGAAACACAGTAAGGTTACACCATGGAACTCAGAGGGTCAACTCATAGTAGCAAGAATTCAAAAGCAGTTTTCCACGTTCCCCTCCTCCCTTACAGTGACCGTGATATATCACAATGGAGCTTATGTCAGTCTCCTTGCCTAACTGACCAAAAATACTACACAACCCTATTAACCCACTTTGGACAAGTAGCACGAGTAAGAAAAAAAGCCACTGAGATCCGACAGTGGTTTTGTTATCATAGTAATAACCAAGTCTATCTTGATAGAAAATTTCAGATTTGGTATCATCATAATTATCTACTTATGTGCAGCTGATGCTGAAAGTTTAAGATTTAAATTATGGGAGAAAATAATATAATCCTATGCATTTCTTTCTTTTTTTTTTTTTTTGATGTGTGAACCAATGAAAGTTTACCATTATCTAATTTAGTATCAGAATTTAAGAATCATTGGTCAAAATGTTTTCATAATCTTGGGCTAGGCAAAGACTTTTTAAAGAGGAAGCAAAAGGCACTAACCAGAAAAGAGAAAAATGATGAATTAGAATTCACCAAAGTTAAGAACATCTGTTCATCAAAGACCATGTTAAAAGAGTAAAAAAGAGTTAAAGAGTGAAAGTCTGAAAAATTTCTGACTGCGAATTAATATTTGTAACATATATCCCTTAAAGACTCATATTCAGAATGTATGAACTCTTACAAATAAATGACTCATTTTTTTTTCAAAAGGGGATAAAAATAAAGCAAGTGCTTCATAAAAGACACCATAGAAAAAGATATACTACAACCATTCACCAAAATGGCTAAAATAAAAGACTGACAATACAAAGTGCTGACAAGCATGAGAAGAAACGGAAATTCTCATACGTTGCTAGTGGGAATTTAAACGTGCCCAATCACTCTGGAAAACTGTTTGGCAATAACTGCTAAGATAAACCTATCCTATGAACCAGCAACTGCATTCCTAGTAATATCCTAGAGAAATTAGTGCGGATGTTCACCAAAAGACATGTAATAAGGATGTGCATAGCCCCATTATTAGAAACAGCCTCAAACTGGAACCAACCCATGTTTTCATCAATAGCAGCAAGGACGCATTATGATATATTCCTACAGTGAAATCAGTGAAACATGTGCACAGATTGAATGACTGCTACATGCAACATGGATGAACCTCACAGACAGAATGATGTCAGAAGAAGCCACACCCAGAGAATAAATACTCCATGAATCCATTTAGGTGACATTTAAGTAAAGGTAAAACTACTCTTTGGGGACAGAAATCAGCATAGCAGTCATCTACAGGATGGGGAGAAAGGGTACTGACTGGAGAGCCTCCTGAAGTGCTGGAAATATTTGCAGGTATATATGCACAAATTCATTGACTTGTTAACTGAAGATCTGTGTACTTTCCTGTAAATACCACAGTTTTAAAAAGTTAAAAGAAAAAAAGGAAGCACTGGTTTAGATAAGAATTCCAGGACCAAAAGTTTCCACAAAGATGACCAGGTCCAACTATACAACCAAGGCTCAGGTCTCAACTTGAATGTTTCTCTTGGGAATGTCTGAAAAGCTCTGATCATTAGGTTTTTCTTTATAATGAACCCCAAACCTATTCCCAAGGATCTTCCACCCTTGGGTTCTCACTCTACTCTTTTGGGGACAAATAGAACAAGTGTGTTCCATCTTCTAAATCATATTCCCTCAGTTATTTCAAGACTAATCAATCTGATGCCTGGTGAGATTCCTTTCAGCTCTAAAAATTCTGTAATTCTATATTTTTATTAGTCCACATTTCTTTCACTCGCTCTTTCTCTACATCTCTGTAGAACTTTACTCTTTCAACCAAAGTGTTCTAAAGTTAAGCTTCAACCTGAGTAGATAACTAGGTTTTATATTTGTACTCAAAATTTTAAAGTCAATTATTTATAGTATATAGCTGGCCACATCTGTACGCTAATGAGAGCAGGAAGGAACATCTCTCAGTGCTTAATACATTAGAATACCAGAATTCCTTATGAAAGATACTTAGCTCACTTGGATTTGGAGAATGCTCACCATCAGATGTCTAGGCTGGGAAGATGAGAAGTCTATTTCGTAGACTTCTCTAAGTCAAGTCAATGGTGATTATTTTGGCCAGTACATACCAAATAAGGATGAATACATGGAAAACACTGGTTATGCCTAAAGTGATGAATCAGAGTGTGTGTGCGCTTCATGAATAAACATAAATGCATTTCTCTAAAGAGCAAAGTGAAGCATTCATGGAATTGTGTATCTTAAGGCATTCAAAAGTCTCTACAGAGTAAAGTTTAGGAGATAAATGTAAAACTGGAATGAGATTTTTCTCACACTCAATGTATGTTCTAGTAGTACTCAGGCATTCTGTTTAAAACATTTTTTTTATGTATTATCATTTCGTACCTATGATTGCCCTTTTACACTGCCACAACCTCATATTCTTACCATTTTGTCCTTTAGTGAATGGACTAGAAGAAGAATCAAGACAGACTCAAGATTATCTACAAAATCTGCAACATGAATTATGCAAAATGAAATGTACTCATTTCATGACTCTGGGGAAGTTTTGAGGCAGAATATAAAGTAAGAACAAGAAGGAAAATCTACTAACAGTAATGCTTTATTGTAATCTGGGAGAGAAATTCTTGCATGGCTGTGCTCTTCAAGACTAAAGGTGCTCTGAAATTGATGGTTTTATGGAGGTGGCAGAGAAATATGGATGGATTAAAAGCCTGAAGGCAGTAAAGGTCATCTATCAGACTGAACCAGGGAAATCCTAAACACACTTAAAGATTCTCATCAACAACAGTGAACTGAAGGCTTGAGGTGCACACTGCTCAATGATGTACTGATCTATACAGGAGAAAACTAAATGTGCCAGGATATCTGACTGAGTTTAGCATTTGACATCAAACTCTCAAACTTTTCTGAACTCCTCTGGAGCTGCCGACTTTTTAATCGAATGCTTGGCACTTAAATCCTATTATCAGGAATATTCCTTTAATGTACTATAGGCAATTCATACCTAACAGCTATAAAACTGAATCCATCATCTTTTCCTCAAAATCTGTTCCACCCCCTATGTTCTCCATGTCAGCTGAGTCCTCTACTCTGTCACTAAGGCTAAAAACCTGGAGTCCTGTTCAGCATTTCCCCTGCTCCTCCTTGCCTCCTCCCAAGCCCAGTTGATTTTGTCCTTTGTGTTCCTGTTACTACTGTCTCAGTAAAGCCTTCAGTTTCCTTCTGAGCTCTCCAACAGCCTCCTGCCTGCCTGTCCCTCCCGACTCCAACCTGTTTCCATACAACTACTAGTGATCATTCTAGGAAAAATCTGATCATACATATCATCCCTTGTTTAAAGTCATTCAAAAGGATACCCACTATCTTCAGGTATTTTTACTCTTTTTGTTTTAAAATTATGTTTGAAAGCATAAAAGTTATGCTTGTTTGAGTCTTTAAAGTTCAAATGCTCTACAATAAGGATACATTATTATATCAACAGAATAAGCAGTAACACTTGGCCTGTAATCGGGAATGATCACCTTAACTAGTTTTGAGATCAGGAAAAGGAACATTTAAATGAGACAGAACATAAAAAGTTTGTAGGGCATTTGGGTGGCTCAGTCAGTTGGGTGTCCGACTCTTGATTTTTATTTTGGCTTAGGATTGTGAGATCAAGCCCCTCATCAGGATTCCCAGTCAGTGGAGAGTCGACTTGAGGATTTGTTCCCTCTGCCCTTCTCCCCACTTGCATTCTCTTCCTCTCTAAAATAAAAATAAATATTTTTAAAGAAGTTTAAATTAAAACAATGTATTAAAAACAACTATATCTTTCCTACACTGAATTTACACCTTTAGTACTCGCTCTTTGTTCTTGCATGAAATATCTTATAAATTTATCCCCTAGGCTGTAAGATGAATCTGGTTTGCTAATAAGACTATTACATAGAGCTGGTAAATATTCAGTTAAAAAAAATGCACCCCTGAACTTCTCTTTAAGTAAATAAAAAAAAAAAATAAACTATCAAATAGCTTGTATCCAGGAAATAAACGGAAGTATGAAAAGATAACAAAAGTGAGTATCGTAAGATTTAACGTGCATGCTTAGCCTTCTCCCTATGATGGGAGTTTACTCTTAAGTTTTTGAACTAGGGAGATTATTTTCCACAATATTGTATGTATGTATGTATTTATTTATTAAAGTTTTTTTTTTTTTTTAATTTGACAGAGAGAGATCACAAGTAGGCAGAGAGGCAGGCAGAGACAGAGGGGGAAGCAGGCTCCCCGCTGAGCAGAGAGCTGGATGCGGGCCTTGATCCCAGGACACTGCGATCATGACCTGAGGCAGAGGCTTTAACTCACTAAGCCACCCAGGTGCCCCTACAATACTGTATTTAAACACATCGTTTACCTCTTCAGATTAACAAATTATTCAGATAGAGTAATTTCTAGTCTCTCCCATAACCCTCTTCATTACAGGATCTATGTTCTTTCCTGCAATACATTTCTGTTGTTATCAACTCCAAAATCTCTTGAGAGCAAATGCCATTCAGTATTACTATACATGCATTACCAAGTAAGGTAGGGGAAGCTGTTAAACCAACTGAGATCCCATGATGCCAGTTTAATTTCAATCTGCCTTCCAGGCTCCCCAAATATGTCAGCACTATTGTAGTAAAGTAGGTTATAAGTTTTGGGTGATGTGATTTGCTTGAAAGACAAAGAGTAGAGTGTAGAGCAGACTATTATGGGTCATAGCAAAGTAAGTTCAGATCTGTAGCTACAATTTTTTTATTATGCATATTTATTAAGTACTGAAACAACATGCAGCCCAGCTAAGAGTTGAACACACCAGGTTACACACATGCTTTCCCTACCTTCTAAGAGGGCACAGTTTAAAAAAAAGGGAGGGGGGAACGATTTAATAATAATGTAAGTGCTTAGGAGGAAAAAAGCTCTCACAATCATACTATACTCATAAAATGATGTACTGCTGAACTTAAATCCACTTAATCTATTAGAGAAACAGCGTTTTGAGCATTTTGAATTTCAAATCTTTAAACCCAAGCCTCCTACTGGATAACGATCAACTGCTAACTAACAGGATAGTGTCCTTGATTATCAAAATGGTTGCTTTACCACTGGCTAAGCATTTTCTACTTTTTAATAACAAGAATGCAATTATACCAATTCATCCTTAGTCTTCCATCCAGCCCCCTTGGAGCGGCAATATTCATTTATAGGGTAGCACTCTAAAGTAGGATGCAAATAGAGATCAATTCCAACCCTCTGCACTAGGATTATTTTATGACATGACAGACATTAAGCTACACTCAGGGGCGCCTGGGTGGCTCAGTGGGTTAAAGCCTCTGCCTTCGGCTCAGGTCATGATCTGAGGGTCCTGGGATTGAGCCCTGCAAAGGGTTCTCTGCTCATCAGGGAGCCTGTTTCCCCGCCCCCCTCTTCCACACCTGCCTCTCTGCCTACTTGTGATCTCTCTCTTTCTCTGTCAAATAAATAAATCTAAAAAAAAGAAAAAGCTACACACAAAAATTGAGTTGTAATTTCTAGTACGATAAGGTTTTACTTATCTAAAAAAAATTAAGCTCCTTGCATAAATGGATACAACTCTAGAAACAGTGACATAGGCATAAAAGGGAAAGATTGTATACAATACATCTACTCTGCTCCTTACCAATGATAGTGCTAAACAAATCAGAGAAGACACATAATTAGTAATGGCTGAAAGCTAGAAAGACATACTTGGCCCAAATCTTTCTCGGTACAATAAATGAATCTGTACACTATCCTCAGTACTGTGTATTGCTAGAGAAAGATTTTAATTAAACGCCAGGGAGAAGAAATCTGCCAATTAGAATTTTGCAAGTACTTTGTTTTGCTAGGAAATAAATGGCTAGCAGCTGACATTGTCTTTCTGGCAAAATAAGCTGCTCTTTCCCCTTTTTTGAAATAAACATAAAAACCATTATGTTCGTTTAATACACTCCCTAAATTGGCAATTAGCTTGAAAAGACTGTTTTTACATATGGCAGAGTTCCCTGTACTTAAAATCCCCACCCCCTCTATAAGCATAGTGTACCATATTTGTATGTTGCTATAGTACTATAGAAAGAAATTCAGTATTTCCCTAATATATTACTTCACTAGCTCTAGAGTCAGTAACATATTTTTCTTTTTTTTTTTTTTAAAGATTTTATTTATTTGACAGAGAGAGAGGGAGAGAGATCACAAGTAGGCAGAGAGGCAGGCAGAGAGAGGGGGAAGGCAGGCTCCCTGCTAAGCAGAGAGCCCGATGCGGGGCTCGATCCCAGGACCCCGAGATCGTGACCTGAGCCGAAGGCAGGGGCTTTAACCCACCGAGCCACCCAGGGGCCCCAGTAACATATTTTTCTATTTTTTATTTTTTTAAAGATTTTATTTATTTTATTAGACAGAGAGAGAAAGAGATCACAAGTAGGCAGAGAGGCAGGCAGAGAGAGTGGGGGAAGCAGGCTCCCTGCTGAGCAAAGAGCCCAATGTGGGGCTTGATCTCAGGACCCTGAGATCATGACCTGAGCCAAAGGCAGAGGCTTTAACCCACTGAGCCACCAGGCGCCCCAGTAACATACATTTTAAAAATCTGAAGAAAAAGCCGGCAGTAACAACCAGAGGACTGTGAAATTCACAAACTTATTTAGTCATACCCGAGAGGAGACATTTTAAAACTCCTATGAGCCCTAATTTCGTTGATATGAAAATAGCTACGAATGTCTGGTAAATCTGCAAATATCAATAAATAGATGAAGCTCTAAAAATTATTTCATCAAGAGAGAAGGAACAATTTTGCTACAGGTAGAATAATGATGATGGTGATGGTGATGATGTCAGAAACTTTCAAAAGCGTTCAAAATCCTCATTCTTGTTCTGTGCCACTTCCCCGCCATGGCCCTGAATCTGCTTATATGCACAGTACATATTTGGCATGTTTTTTCAATTTATGGGATAATTCTAAATACGGTATCTAGACCTTAGAAATAAAGAACACCTCACTTACTATACATTAAGAAATATGACAAATCCCTAAAACTGTTCCTCCTGAAACGAAATTTATCTCGTCTAACATTGGTAGTAAACAGGCATTTTTAAAATGGAGTTTTTCATGCTAGTGGCCTGAAAACTGCTTCAAATTGTTGGACTTATCATTTTCTACCAAACATACAATGGAACATTTCATTTTACTGAAATTAGCTTAAAAACAATTAAAATTTTAATTAAAAACTAAGTCTAAGGGGAAGAAAGTAAATACATGCTCTTAAGAAAATGTAGAATATTTTGTAATATCAACCCATAATAGCTCTGTATAGCTTATGAAACATATACAAAGATATTAATATTATGAAATATGGTCACTTTTGCCTGTGATTAAAAGCTATGTCATATACTTATTGCAGGGGCATTTCAACATACTTATATTAACCAAATAGCTAATAATCTTTACCACAAACAATATTGTCAATCTCAGTAGTATGCAAATGCAACGAGACCACCTTTCCTTTTTAGTGCCCTAAGAATTAAAAAGAAAAAAAATGAAGCTCTAGAAAAGAAGACAAATTACTTAACCAAGATGACCATTGAGAACACTCTGCCTCTAATTTTTAAGAGCTCCAATCTATTAAATGTGGGCAGGTGTATTCCTCTTTGGGAGCTTAAATAAAATTTGTCCACAGCTGACAGCTCAGCTTAGCACATAAACTATACATCACTGAGAAGACTGACTTATCATCAAAAATGGTCTCCAGGCATTACAATGATTATGTGGTGCCTTTCTCTGAGAGCAATTCTGAAGAAATAAAGGACTAAACCAGAGAAAACAAATAACCCTTTCATGCTCCCAGGGTAGACACACATATGAAATGGTTCCTGACCTATAATTCACCTAAGGCGGCATGCTATCTTTTCTCATTTACCATATGCTTACTAAACATATAACATGAGCATTTAGTTAAGATACTGGGACTACAGCAGGGAGCAAAATAGTCTCTGTTGTCATGAAAGTTATGGTTTTGAGGTGAAAGACATCAAGCAAATATACCACTAAACAAAAATGAAAATAAAAAAATTCTATGAAGGAAAACAATGCTAGAGAATAACAGTGGGAGTTGTCATTTAGACAGGTACATCTCTAAAGAAGTGACCTGAATGTTAAATAGGTGAAGTGAGAAAAAGCTAGCGTGGGCTGTAGAAAATGATCAGGAGAAGAGAGCAGTAAAGAGAGATAAGCAAGATCTGAATCCTGCAGAAATGGTGGGGCTGTGTCAAAGGTTTGGGTTTTCTCCAAAGCTTAAGAGGAAACCTTTGAAGAATTTTTTTTTTTTTTTTTTAAAGACTCCATTTATTTGAGAGCGAGAGAGCGAGAGAGAGCATGAGAGGGGAGAAGGTCAGAGGGAGAAGCAGACTCCCCGTGGGGCTGGGAGCCCGATGTGGGACTCGATCCCGGAACCCCGGGATCACGACCTGAGCTGAAGGCAGTCGCTTAACCAACTGAGCCACCCAGGCGCCGCCTTCGAAGAATTTTAAGGAAAGGCATGATATACTTATGCTTGTTAAGTATATCATGATGGGTGGTAAAAATGGATCTAGAAGGACCAGTTAGTTGGGAGCTACTGCAATAGTCCACCACAGCAAGATGGTGGCTTGAAATAGTGTGTTGGGAGTGGAGACATAGCATAGAGTGAGTTCAAGATCTATTTAGGAAGCAAAACTGATAGAATCTAGTAATGGTCTGGATGGGGTTGTGTGTGTGTGTGTGTGTGTGTGTGTGTTCGCGCACGTATGCTCATGCATGTGCATGGTAATGAGGTTTTTGTAAATATTTTATTTATTTGAGAGAGGCAGAGACAGTGAGAGAGAGCATGAGGGGAGAGAAGAGGGAAAAGCAGGCTCCCCACTAAGCAGGAAGCCTGACGTGGGGCTTGATTACCAGGACCCCAGGATCATGACCTGAGCCAAAAGCAGACGCTTAACTGACTGAGCCACCCAGGTGCCCCGGTAATGAGAGGTCTTAAGAATGATTCAAGATGTCTAATTAGGAAGTTAGTAAATATTTACGGAGATAAGATTTACAGACATCAGGAAGACTGAGATGTAGAGATAGGGGAAAAAGCCAGGAGCTTAAGATTGAATATATTCATTGTAAGATGCCTTGGAGATAAATATCAAGTCAGAAGGTGAATACCAGACCCCAGAGCTCAGAGCTCAGAAGTCTGGGCTGGTGATAGGAATTTAGGAATTTTCAGCACATATGGTGGTTGGTATTTTAAGTCAAGATTGTAAGAGATATCCTGGGGAGAGATGGTAGAGTAAGAGGATTGAATCCTGAGGAATTCAGTAATTAGAAGATGAACAGAGTATGCAAAGGTGTCTGAGAAAGACGTGCTCACAGGCAGCTAGAAAACCAGGAGTGAATGGTGTCAGAGTTTCTGAAGAAAAAAAAATAAACCCAAATGTTGCTGAGATTAAATAAAATGAGACTGTGAAAGATGTCTGTTTTTTGGCAACAGGGAAGTTATGAGCGATCTGGCAAGACCCTTCTGATGGACTGCTAGTTGTAGATAAGCATACCATCTACGTGGTTTATTTGGGGAAGGGGAAGTCTAGAAAAATAACACAGCCTTTAAAGTCATTTGGAGGAGATTAAGGAAACTAAGTTAGAAAAAAGTTATACAAATTATAAGTGCATAGCTTGTGAAAAGTATGACTTTCGCCTACCACGTAACCTCTCCCATTCATTATCCCCATAAAAGTAACTAGTGTGATTTCTAACACCATAAATTTGTTTTGTTTGTTTTCAAACTTTATCCATACAGTACACGCTCATTTCTTTCTGGCTTCTTTTGTTCAGCATTATGCTTGGTGATCATCAGGCATAAATTCATACAAGAAGAATTTATTCACCCTTTCTACTTTGATGGATGTTAAGGCTATTAATAATGTACTATGAATACTCTAGTTCAGTCTTGTCTTTTGGTGAATATATGTATAGATTTCTGCTGGCTGTACACCCCAGAATAGCTAGGTCAGATATATGCACGTTCACTTTTAGAATACACAGCCAAATTGATTTCCAAAATAGTTTTAACGATTTACATACACATCTACCAGTAGCATATAAGTTTCAGTTGTTCCACATCAAGGTACTTGATATTGCGTCTTTTAAAATTTTAGACATTTTTTAGGGTATGTAGTGGTATCTCATTGTGGTTTTGATTTGGATTAATTTATCAATTAATTTATTATTAATTATATTTTAATTAATATAATTATTAATTTGTTAATGATAAGCAATTACTGGATGCACGTTGGTTTTTGGAGAGTTTCTTTTGTGAAGCATCCATTCAAGTATTTTGTCCTTTTGAAAATTTGGTTTTCTTTTTTCTCTCACTGATTTTTAGGAGTTCCACAAGTCCTTTGTTGGATACATGGATTACAAAATATATTCTCACTCTGTGATTTGTTTGTTCACTCTTATAATAGTCTTTTGATGAATATAAGTTAATTTCAATAAGGTTCAATTTAGCAATCTTCTTCCTTTTTGGACCCTTACCTGTTCCAAGATTGCTAAGATATTTTCAGTTTTTCCCTAAAGTTTTATCTTTAACATTAAGATCTAAGAACCAACTGGAATTGATTCTTGTTGTGAGGCAGGAATGAAGATTCATTTTATTTTTCTCCCACACAACCCAGCACTATTTACCGAGAAATCCATTCTTTCTCTACCGTGCTGCAGTGCTTTTGCTGTCATAAAATCAAGTAATCACATGTATGTTAGACTGTTTCTGGACTCTTTATTCTGTTCCATAGATCCACTTACCTATTCTCATGCAAAATATGATGCTAATTACTGTAGTTTTTTAGCAAACCATTACGTGGTAATGGTGGTAATGAAAGTCCTCCAGCTTTGTTCTTAAAATTGTCTTAGTCCTTTTCATGTCCATGTGGATTTTAAAACCAATTTGTCACTCCCTTTTTCTACTCTATATATAAGCCATCTAGCATTTTATTAGGATTCTATTTAATCTATACACCAATTTGGGAAGAAGTCAATCTTCATACTACTGAGATTCCCAATCTGACTACTGATTATTAGCTCTTAATTTCTGTCAAAGTTTTCTGTCAAAAGGTCTTATAAGACTTAAGTTTGATTTTTTTTGGATTCTGTTGTAAATGGTATTATTTTTGTAAATTTCATTTTCTAACTTATTGTTGCTTGTATACAAATTAATTTTGTATTTCGACCTTGCTAAATTCATTTATTAATTCTAATAATTTGTAGATTCTTTTAGACTTTTTACATTCCCAAGTAATAAGTTTAGGTTCACAAAAGAGACTGGCCTATAAATATTTTCTCTCAAAATGTGATGGTTGGGTTTTGACATCAAGGCTTTGCTGATTTCAGAAAACAAATCATATTCTACTGAAGAGTTTGAATAAGATTTGGGTTACTTCTTCTTTAAACATTTATAAGAATTCACCAGTGAGGTGCCTGGATGGTTCTGGTTGGTTAAGCATCTGCCTTCGGCTCAGGTCATGATCCCAGGGTTCTGGGATAGAGCCCATGTCTGGCTCCCTGCTCAGCAGGAAGTCTGTTTCTCCTTCTCTCTCTGCCCCTTTCCCTGTTCATGCTTTCTCTCTCTAATAAATAAATACATAAAATCTTAAAAAAAAAAAAAAGAATTCACTAGTGAATCCATCTAGGCATGGCTTTCTTTGTAAATGAAATTTAAATAATGGAGTAAATGTCTTTAACAGGTAAAAGCAATATTCATATATTCTATTTCTCCATGTGCCAATTTTGGTAAAGTAGGTTTACCATTCCACCTGAAATTTAAAATTTGCCTGCATGAAGTTGTTCATAATATCTTACCATTTCAACAACTGGAGAATCTGCAGAGAAATGTCTTCTTTCCATTCCTAATATTGTGTTCTTTTTTCTTTTTAAAAGAATTTATTTATTTGAGAGAGAGAGAGAGCGCGCGAGCAAGAGCACAAGCAGGGGAAGCGGCAAAGGGAGAGGGAGAAGCAGGCTCCCAGCTAAGTAGGGAGCCCGCCAGCAGGGCTCAATCCCAAGACCCTGAGACCATGGCCTGAGACAAAGACAGATGTTTAGTTGACTGAAACACCCAGGCACCCCTCTTTTTTTTCTTGATCACTATTGCTAGAGGTCTATACACCTTACTGATTTCTTCAAAGAATGAATTTTTGGCTTTGTTGATATTTCCTATTGCACATTTGTTTTCTATTACATTAATTTTTACTTTTTATAATTTCCTTTTTTCTACTTATTTTAAATTTGCTGCTCTTTTCCTAATTTCTTGAGATGGATATTTAAATCACCGATTTTTGACTTTTTTCTTTTCTAATACATGTATTTATAGCTATAAATTTCTTGTCAAATATAGCTTTAGCAGATTCACATATATTTTGATATACTATATTTTCATTATTATTCTGTTGCAAATGTGTTCTAATTCCATAGTGCTTTCTTTATTTCCAATGGGTTATTTAGAAATGTATTTTGGGGGGAGTTTGCTACCTAGTCTTTTATAATCCATTTCTTATTTAATTCTATTGTGGTTGGATAACATATTCTGGATTAAATTTGTTAAGACTTTCTCTATGGCCCATCATATGATCTATTTGGTAAAAGACCTGTGTGAACTTGAAAAAACATTTTTGAAGCTGTATTACGAGATATGCACAAATTCACAGTTCTTACAATTTCCTGATAGAATGAACCTTTTGGGGTGTCTGGCTGGCTCAGTTGGTGGGACATGGGGCTCTTAATCTTGGGGTTGTGGGTTTGAGCCCTATATTGGGTGTAAATTATTAAAAAAAAAATCTTAAAAAAAAGAATGACCCTTTTGTAATTATAAATATTCTTATTTCTAGTTATTCTTATATTCAGGTCTATTGTGTATCGCTATTTATATTACATTATGTGTATTTTTTTATTTAGTGTTTGTATGATATTTTCCATTCTTTTACTTCCAATCTTTCTCGGTCTTTACATTTACGGTTCATCTTTCCTAAGCAGTATGTAGTTGGATTAAAATCAAATCAATCTGACATTTACTGTTTTGACTGGTTTTTTAATAAAATTTGGTTTCTACCTATTATGTTATTATTTCTGTCTCATCTGTTATATACCTTTTCTTTCCTTCTTTTGGATTAACCTAGTAACTTTTCATTCTGTTTTTCTCCTAGCTATACATTCAGTTACTGTTCTTCTATTGGTTATACAAAAGATTACAACATGAATCATGGACTTATTTTAGTCTAATAAAACATTAGGAATTCTACTAATTCCCAGACAATGCTAGACCCTTATTATTTTCCATTTACACTGATCCTACCTTTTGTGTTACAATTAACATACGTTTTAATTTTATATATATTTAAAATCCCAGTAGACATTATTATTGTTTTTATAAAGTCACTGTTAATGTAGCTGTATCCATGTGTTTACCCTTTCTGTTGCTCTTCATTTCTTTCCTGAACTTTCAATTTCCAACTAGGATCACTTTTCTTCTGCTTGAAAAATTACCTTTACATTTTTGTTTTGTTTTGCTTTTTTTTTAGTGAAGGTCTGCACATAATAAGTTGTTTTAATTATTCTTCTGGTAATCTCTTTATGTCTCATGTACTCAGAACAATATTTTCATTGGGAATAGAATTTTAGATTGACAGTTATTTCCTTTAAGCATTTTAAAGATTGCAGTCCCTTGTTTTTTTGGACTCCATTAGTTCTGTTGAGAAGTCAGATGTGTCTTATCATTGTTCCCTTCAATATGAAGGGTCTTAATTCTCTGGCTTCTTTCAGCAGTTTTACTACAAAGTGCCTAAGTTTGGTACTACTTGCATTTATTCTTTTTTTTTTTTCCCCTCCTTGCATTTATTCTGCTTAGGGTTTATTGTACTTTTGAAATCCATGGCTTGATGTCTTTCATCGGTTTTGGAAAACTCTGTCATGTCAAAAGTTTAGCCAAGGTACTCCATTGTATTGCTGCCTTGGTGTCCAATTTGTTTGGCCAAGCAGCCTGGGCGGTTGGGGGGCCTTAAACTGACATTTGCCCCTCAGGAAAGTACAGGCCTTAGCCAATAGCCTGCAGAGTCACACATAAATATAAGTACCTGAGGTGATTTATTCAACAGCCCTTGTTATAACAGTCTCCCCTATCTCCCGGGTCCTCCCCCTTGTGTGTCCCCCAGGTCCCTTGGAGCTTACCAAATTCTGTTCTTTTGGCTTCAATTGACCAGTCAAGCCTTAGCCTGGGAAACTGAAAGCACTTCGCCCATGGAACCTCATAAAGGAACCTCATAAAGGGTGCATACGTCCCGGTCCTGTGGCTCTCTCTATCAGCACCGTCTTTATCTTCCTGTGTTGTCCCTCAAGGTGTACCGTGCACTTCCACTAGGACCTGTGAGAACTAAATTTTTCATTTTCAAGTCCCTTATGATCTTTTGTTGAACTGTGCTTCACCACTTGACACCCCAGAGCTCTACTTACCAAAGGTTAATTTAACAATTAGTCATAACACATTATCTTTTCAAACATCGCTTCTCCTAATTTTCTCTTTCCGTTTCTGGGACTCCAACTGCAAGTGTATTAGAATTTATCATCCTATTTCTGAATATTTTCATATTGCTGCTATAAGAAATTACCATAAAACTACTGGCTTAGAGTTATACAAATTTATTTTCTTATAATCTGGATATTAGAAGTCTAAAAATGGTTCCAAAGGGCTGGATTCGTTTGGAGGCTCTAGGGGAAAATCCATTTCCTTGCCTTTTCCAGCTTCTAGGTGCCGCCCCCATTCCCTAGTTTATGGCCCCTTCTTCCACCTTCAAAGTCAAGAATGCAGCATCTTCTCTTCTCTCTGACCTGTTTCTGTGTATCTTCTATGTATATCTAATCTTTTTGCCTCCCACTTAAGGCCCTTCTGATTACACAGGACAAATCCGGATAATCTAGGATAATCTTACCTCAAGATTCCTAATTTAGTCATATCTGCAAAGTTCTTTTTTGAGATGTAGGGTAACATAAGCACAGGTTCTGGGGATTAGGATATGGACATCTGTCAGGGGCCATTACTCAGCCTTCCACATTCTCTCATACTTTTTATTATATTTTCATACTTTTTCTTTTCCATGCTTCAGTCTGACATTTTCTAAGGCTCTATCTTCCAATTCTCCTGTTCCGTTTTGTTAAATCCTATTAAAGGTTCTTAGTTTCAATCACTGTATTTTTTGGTTTCTAGAACTTCCAAATGATTTTTAAAATAAATTCTACTTCTCTAGTGACATTTTCATTTTAGCATCTATCTCTTTAAACATATTAGTCACTGTCTGTGTCTGAGAGCTCCAATATCTGTATTACTTCATCTGTTCCCATTGTCTGCATTTTCTCTCAGTCCTATTACATGCCTGGTAATTTTTGTTAACGAGGTAGATGAAAAATTGTAAAAGATTTGGATGATATTACTTCCTCCAGAGAGAAAGCACCCTCTGCCCTGGAATGCAGCAACAGCACAGATCATCTTAATTAATTAATTAATTTTTTATTTATTTGACAGGGAGAGAGAGACAGCAAGAGAGAGAGACAGCACAAGCAGGGGGAGCAGCAGGCAGAGAGGGAGAAGCAGGTTTCCCAATGAGCAGGGAGCCCGATGCAGCGCAAGATCCCAGGACCCTGGGATCATGACCTGAGCCGAAGGCAGATGCTTAACCAACTGAGCCACCCAGGTGCCCCCAGATCATCTTATTTTAATCAGAAACTGAGCTGATTTGAGGTTAGGTGGCAATTTTCATAAGGCTCTCTCTCCACCTCTAGTTTGCCTCCACTTAAAGGGTATAGTCCTTTAAAAGGGAATCCTATTTGAGAGTCTGGGATGTTTAGAGGTCCTTTCCTCCTTGGAGGGACCTGGATTTTAACTTTTGCTTCTTAACATCATGAGATGGACAAAAATTTCCCTATGCTTTTCAGGGGTTTTCTGCTTAGCTACTTAGCCTTTGACTCTGTGAAGCAAATATCCTAAGGGAAAAATAAATTTAAAAAATCATTTCTTGGTGTATAACCTTTTCTCCTAGGATTTTGAGTCCTCAGGCCTGGCCACCTGGGGATCTCTAAATTCCAATTTTTGTGTACCAGCCCCGAACTGGCTCCTCTGCTTCTAGCAGAAATCCTCCGTTAAGTTTCATAATTTCTTCTCTTGTATCATGAATTAAGTAAATTCCTAAAGGGGAAAAGAGAAGCATAGAACATAAGCCCACTTCTCTGAAGTTGCTTGGGCTCCATAATTTTGGTTTCTTAAGTCCTGGCTACCCCAGTAGGTCTCTGATGCCACTATTTTCGTTTCTTTTCTTTTTTTGGCATGATCTGCCTTTTCATGTTGTTCTCAACAAAAGCATCAGTCTGTAGCACCCTAGTCTTTCAGAGCCAGAAGTGGAAGTCATAGCAGGGTTCTACTGAACCTATTGATTGAGAAATCAAAACTTTACTGTTTATTAGCTGTGTGACTTTGGCAAATTACTCAACCAATATATTTAAACATTCTGAGTTTCAACTTTCTTTTATGTAAAATGAATACTATCTTATAAAGTTATGAGGATGTGAAGATTAAATGAAATACGTTTGTAAGACATCTAGTAACAAAAACACTTAATGAGGGCTTACTATGTGACAGGCACTTTACGTGGATTTAATGATTTAATGGAGATATCATTATTATCTCCCATTTCCTTTCCAAAGTCACACAATAGTAAGTGATGGAGCCAAGATTTGACTCTAGAGCACTTCTCCTACTAACTACTCACTACAACTTCTATCATACTACTTTTGTATATCTGATACCAGTCAAATGCTCAAGAAATGTCAGTTATTATTATACAGGAAATACAAATGCTTCAGAAACATACACTAATCACATCAGTTTTCCTCTTGTTTATTTTTTTCCTTTTCATTTTTGAAAAAACATTCTTAAAACATCTATGTATTTTAAAAGAAGTTTTTGTGAGAAATGTCTAATAGCCTACTGAACGGGGAGGTAATAATTTCCTTAACCATTCTTTGTTGCTGGATATTTAGAAGGTTTCCATTTTTTTAGACAGTAGAGATATCAGTACTATTAACATTCTGTGCCTTTAACTACTTTCTTCATTTGAAGTATTTTCTCAGAATAAAATCCTATCCTACTGGCTCAAGACTGTGAATGCTTTATTATTGCTGATATAACAGCTACATTGTTCCATTGTTCCCCCAAAGAGTTGTAGTAATTGTGATAGCATCAGAAACAAAAATGAAAGGTTTGGGTCAAGAGAATAGGAATTAAAGCTATGGAGTACAGGAATGAAAGAAATGTGGAGATGGGAAAGAGAAGAAAGACATACATTCTGAGGCTAAGAAAGAAAAAAGTGGAGTATCTGGATATTAATTCTTGTGAAGGAGGGGCATTAGTTTCACTTAAAGGAGCAGGAATGGAAAAAGGACTGGGCTGTGTTGAACATTCAAATGCTTCAATATAAATACACATACATGTACATCATAATCGTTTATGAATACTGTTTCTATGATAAGTTTTCAAAACGTACTGGGAAGCAGGAGGCCTATGTTCTAGCACCCACTGTGTCATCTGCTAGATGCATAATTTTGGGCCTTAACTGCCTTACCTATATATTGGGATTATATTTTATTCGACTAAAAACCAGTACTTGAACATGGCATCACTTGTTTAATATTCCTAATCTTAAATATGTTTAGTGAGTTTATTATACTTGAATAAAAGTGAAAAGAATCTCTCCTTTTGAAAGGGGAACCCTCCTACACTGTTGGTGGGAATGCAAGCTGGTACAGCCACTCTGGAAAACTGTATGGAGGTTCCTCCAAATGTTGAAAATAGAGCTACCCTACGACCCAGCAATCGCACTACTGGGTATTTACCCTCAAGA